>CM057339.1:227095769-228302704 GCA_030015575.1 Agapanthus africanus
TTCGTTGTCACTATTTATTTTTACTTTGATGTATAGAAGCTAGAGAAGATAATATTTTACAACCTTCCCATAAAATTACAAGGAATATTTTGAGATATTTTGTTTTCGAGAAAATATCTACTTCGTTTACTTTGTATAGAAACTTTAGAGTTTATCAAAAATTTCCTTTCCCCCCTACATGCATTATTATTTTTGGAATGCGACAACCACCACCTAGGAATCGAAGAGATGACCTCTCACTTGGGTGTACTGCATGGCTATACTTATTTGGTCTCTTAAAAAATTTATCTTTCCTGCTCTTCTATTTATTGATAACTAATGTAATTTGCCTTTAAAATATTTATTAAATTAGAAAATAGTTTAATATAAATGTTGGATTATGAAAATGAAGCACATATTGGTATAGCAAGTTAGAAATAGTTAGAAGGACAAAAATTTATTAAAAATAGTTAAGGACATTCCAACAATATTGGACATAGGACCTCGATTAGGATTGTAAACATCTAAAAGATGATTGAATCTTAACAAGCTATCAGACAACTATTTTTTCAATATATATTAAATATACTAGGTTATATCACGCATAGTACACTACTTGAAAAATATAGTATACATCAACAAAATTTGATTTAAACAATATAAATATCAACCCTGCGCAAGTGCAGGGTATGTGGTTGTATATAAGATAGCAAAGTAGTCTACTGCTATCTTATTTGCCATAAGTGGGCAAATTTAGCAACAATCAGTTGTAGCTACGGCAGAACTTGAACTTGAACTTTCAAGCTGTTTTTTTTTGGAGTGGCTACTAAAATGTACATTTTAACTTTATAGATTGAAGCACTCCTACTATTATTATATAACCGTAATTATCACAATCCAATGAAGTCTAATATCGTACAAGTGATCATGGTTTGGTTTATGTGACAAATTCTACTATCATATAAGCGTAATTACTTACAATGATTTTTTCCCCCCATACATAACTATAGCTTCACTTTATGGATACATGAATTTCACAAAAGTAAAAGAAAATCACAAGAAAAAATTGGTAGTAAACCCTTAAAGATAGTACAAATGATGGTCTTTCTCTAACATTAGGAAAGCAGCCATCACCTTTATATCTAATTTCCTTTGCATGAATAATTCCATAGAATGTAAAACACTGCCAGTAGTCATAAATAATTTCTTTTAGTAATATCTGAGCGAGCATCAGAGGAGGAAAATGGAAGCCAAGAGCATTGACATATATGCGGCAAAGCCTGCTGGCATAGCAAGTTCATTTCCATGGCTGGTAGTAGCTACCTCATTTTCACTGGAGCTACCTGCAGAAATTGAAGCATATGAGCAAAGATATGATAAACTAAAAATGTAAATATAAATTGTAATTAAGATCCGCCATACTAGTCGGACGTGAAACCATTATATATAATCCAGAACTGAGATTTCAAATTAGAAAAGCCATGTGCCCCCCCCCCCCCCCCCCCCTCTATTTGGTGGATGATAATTCAAATTAGATTTTTTTTTGTAAGGTTGTAGATTAAGGGTAATGCCTATACTAATATTTTCTAAACCAATCTCTAAATTCATCTTGCAAGTACCAGACTCAAACAGATCATGTGTTTCAGGCTAGGGCAACACATAATTGACTTGGTTGTTAAACCGATCGAGTTAAGACTCAAAGCATAATAAGATCGAATCAGAACCGATTTGATCAAGAATTGACCTAATCCAACCCAATTGCGAACAAACGAGAAAAATCCAAAGAGAATGTTCATTGAAACTACAAACTGATGCAGGCATTGTTTAGGCTAAATCACACTAAACTACCCTTAACTGTCATTGTTTTTCACCGCACTACCTTTAAGTTTTAATATGTTTACCCCCCTTAAGTGCTGTATGTGAAAAACACTTTCTCGAGATCAAACTTAAGAGAGTTCACTGTAATTAAGCAGAACAGTGACTGGTTTAGTGTTATTTAGCCTTATTTTACCTGTAACGTTATTGCCACATGCAGCTTGAAAGACAGCTTTAACCCCTTGCATCAACGGAGGGCTATAGAACTCAAAGTTAGAGAAGATTCCATCTAAGCACTTCACCAACAGCATCGCGTGAGCGTAACAAGGCCCGTGGCAGAATGTCGCGTTTGCGTTCTTACTTCCGTTGTTCAACATTGCCGCAGATGAAATACAGTTCTGAATCACCTGTACAGAGTTTTTTTTTCCTATATTGTGATGGACAGTGGATTAAAATTGCACAGAACTTTTTTAAGTATCGGCGCTGTGTTTACCGTCTTGTTGTCGAAACAAAGAGCTGCTTTGGACACGATTTGGACTGCGTCTTGCGACGGTTGATCCTGTGCTTGTGCTGTATCATTTTAAAAGATATATTTATGTTATTTGTCGAAAAAAATATTTCAATCGTTCTGAACAAAAGCAATGGATATAGTATTTACCTTTGCAACATGAGGTGGCTATAGTGAGCATAGCCATGGCGAAGCAAAAGTGCTTGATAGTGAGAGATGAAGCCATATAAATGTTGTTGATTTGAATGAATAGAGATTATAATTACAATGAGATTTGTAATAGGTATTTAGTGATGGTTTGTCTCGTATAAGAAAGGATCATGTATTTATAGTAGCAAAAACCTTATCTTCTTGCAGCAATATTAGTATCATGAAGAGAGTGATGTCACCAGTTAAGTTATTATTCTGTGTAATAATCCAGACAGCCGTTGACTTGTTAAACATCTCAACATCATCAAAATGCAAGTAATAATCGATGACAGTTGACAATCGTGTTTAATTGCCTATTGTTAAAATAAATAAGGGGAGCTAAAATGTGTTAATTATATAATTCGTATCCTTGAGTATGTGCAAGACTAGTCATTCAAATCCATCCTTGAATTCCAACTTTAGTCTGTTTTAAATGTCACTCGATTTGGCGAGGCGAATCTAAATAAAATTTGGATGAAGATTTGGTGAAGATTTGATTTAAGATTTGGATGATTCGGTAGAAAATTCGTTGTAATTTAAATTGAGATTTGATTTAAGATTTAAATCAATTTAAACTGTTATGATCTAATTAGTTTGGATAAGGTTTATTTTATTATTATTAATTTTTTTTAAGTTAAGGTTTTATTCATGATAAAAACTTTTATATGGAGTTGATTTGATTATTAATAAAGATTGCGTTTTGAAAGTTATGGCTTTGTGTTTGAAGGGGATGTGATCATACCTTGTTCTTCCTTATTTTAGGATATTGTTCTTGTGATTTTTCTTGACAGTTAAAAATCGTGTTCTTCATAGACCGATCATCATCAATCATGATTCAAGGAAAAACAATAACATTAAATAATATGTAAACGGGCAAACCAATGTAACAAATGTCCTATTCAGATTATTATTGTTGCTTTTAAGTAACTCTTTCTAAGGTCATCATCAAAATGTTCAAGGGGGTATTTAGTAATAGAAAATATTGAGTGAGATTTAGCATGCATTATTCCATTGGGTGCTTTTGATCGCTTTCCTGATATTTTTATTTTTATTTTTATTTTTTAAATTATCATCCTTTGGAAACAAAAGTTTTTTGGTAGTTATTAGTGCAGCGAGGAGGGGGTTGTTCTTCCACGATCACCAACTTCTTCTTATTTGTTTCAAGACTTCTCTCTTTGAAGTAACATTAATTTATTTATTACTAAATCTTAATTAGTTGTAGATAGTTCCTTGTCCTTTACACTGCATTGAAACTCTTGAATTGATTGATTGCCCATTTATTCATTTGAGTCATTCCTCTATTTTGTTTTTTAAGATTAAAATAAAGGAATATTACTTGTGATTACCGCATGAAACTGTTAGATAATTTCTTTAAAAATATGTTAGGTTTCGCTTACAAACAATTTAAACAAACATAGACAAGGACAATACATTAAAAAAAAGTTTAATTTTATGGAGAAGACCAGCCTTAACAAAGGTGGAATCTATGACCTAAAAGGTTTGTGTTAACTTTTGGAAAAAAGGTTTGCATTGACTAAGAAGACAAACCTTCAAAGGTCTAATATATATCACCTAAATACTTAAGAAAAAAAGGTTTGTGTTAACTATTGTTTTTCTTTGCTATTTTTTGTTACAAATTATTATTAGTGTAGTTGTTTTTACTAATGCTAATAATAATATTGAACAACAAACCGTAATCACTAGTAAAATAGGGGGTTGCCCCTACGGATGAAAATATCCGTAGGGGCAGATTTTACTTGGCCCTACGGATTAATCCGTAGGGCTAAAAGGTTGCCCCTACGGGCACAGACGTCCAAGAATAAAAATATTAATTCTTAATTTGGTGTTTGCCCCTACGGAGCCGCAAACAAAGGATCTACGGGTATATCCGTAGGGGTAAGTAAATATCTATTTAACAAAACCCCAGATCGATCGCCTACGCTCACTTTCTCTCTCTCTCTCAATCGCGCGCGAGAAAAAACCCCAAATCGCCTCCGTCGTCGCCACCGTCGCCTCCGTCGTCGCCACCGCCGGTTTCGTCGCCACCGTCGTCGCCAGCGCCTGTTTCGTCGCCACCGTCGTCGCCATTCGTCGCCACCGCCGGTTTCGTCGCCAAATCGCCACCGTCGTCGCTCCAGCCCACCAGCAGCCATTCAGGTATAAATCTCGAGGTAAATTAAAGCATTTTTGGATTATTTTGGGCTTAGGGTTCATGGCTGGGTCTGGGTTGCGCGCGCGAGAGTTGGGGTTGGGCGGGGTCGCGGTGGCGGTCGGGGTCGGGGTCGGGGTAGGGTTAGGGTTGGGGTTCGGCTGCTGCTGGGGTGGGGCTGGGGTTAGGGTTACGGTGGGGCTGGGGTTAGGGTTACGGTAGTGGGGCTGGGGTTAGGGTTACGGTGGGGCTGGTTGAATGGCTCTTCTGATTAGTTGACAAATACAATGTTAATCATAATTTACTCGACACAGATGGTAGAAAATCAGAAAAATATCAAGAAAAAAATAATCGATTTTGATTTTAACATGCAGGGTGTTGATGCAAGATGTAATATCTAGTAGCAGATGCTAGGTATATAGACTAAAGAATAGTTGTAAATGAACCGCTAGCAAGAAAATCCTATAATTATACGTACACATCGCTTGACTCATGAAGCCTGAAGCTCTTTCTTTTGGGGGATAAAACTAGTTATATTCCTGCATTGCCTAGAAATAGCAGTGAGTTGGTTAAAACTTTTCAAACACAACCCCCCACCCCCCAAAAAAAAGAAAGAAAGAAAGGACAAGGAAAAAAAAAAGAATAGCAACAAGCAATACAAGCTAGCAACCGTAAATAACTGCTGAGATTATGTCTACCTTGGCAATTTGAACAATGATGGTCTTGTCTGGATTGTTAAGATCCACTTTATGGGGGTGAGGAACACATTTTACAACTGTATTTATGATTTTCATTCTGTCAAGTGTTGAAATAAAAATCAACACTTGACAATCAATCCAAGATGCTCAATAACTTGCTTCAAAACCATAATCTAATCTTGATGATGCTCAATATTAGCGATTTCCATGATCACGACACGTGGCAGATGACGTGTCTCATAACGCTTTATGATATCAGTATCCTATATTTGTAGTTTTAATTGTTGATTGTTATAGATGTATACCATTGCAATAATAGTTTTTGGTTGATGAATGCTATTGCAATGTAGGATGATCAGTTCTATCAATCTTGATCTCAATGGTTTAAAATCATGTTACACATACAACACGAATGCACAACAAACGCATAATTAGAGAGCGACTCGAGATATTCAGGTTAAAACCAATATATGATACTCGATGATAATATGAAACCTTCATATTCCTATCGATACCCATATATGAAACTAAAAGCGCCACTTAGTCCCCGTCTATCGGTTAACATACGTGCGATGCTCGTCGTGACCTAGAACTATACGAAGGTTGTTAAATATCGGACAGTATAGCTCGATACTAACAACCGTCGTATAGTCTACGCGACGAGAAAATTCAATTGTATGGTAACCCATAGATTTGTCCCGTGTGGACAAGTTAAGAATGTATAAAGCAAACGCCTTCATTCACTTGTGTTTTCATCCGTTTCGAGATATTTCGTCGGTATCTTTCCGCTGGTTCTCCGTGTACAAAGATAGATTAGATGTTCATTTCAACGTTGTTTCACAGCTTTGAAATGATTATCTATTCTATTACAGTGTACTCGGAGAACAGCGGGGAGGTACTGCCGAAATTTACTCGAAACGGTTGAAAGCACAAGTGATGGGCGTTCGCTCTATACATTCTTAATGGGATAGAAGCCTACCCCCGACAGCCGGAACACATACATACAAACGCATAATCAGAGAGCGATTCGAGATGTTCGGGTTAAAACCAATATATGATAATATGAAACCTTCATATTCCCATCGATATCCATATATGAAACTAAAAGCGCCACTTAGTCCCCGTCTATCGGTCAACATAGCGTGCGATAATTTATTCTTTTTAACGACAAACGCACACACAAAGCATATACACGGATTTTCTCCTTTGTCAGTAACTATCCCGTTCTTATATTTCTCAATATAGTCAGCATAACCTACAATTTATATGTTATTCAGTCTAACATGGCCTATGAGTACGTCAGAGTTAATGACTGGATGTATGTGGATTGGAAACAACGTATGCAACCTAAGTTTGTCGCAGGAGTTGCTGCTTTCCTTGAATTTGCACGAGCATATAATAAGATCATAATAGAGAAGATTCTCTGTCCGTGCGATAGATGTGGCAATAAGTACTGGCAGAAGGTAGAATTGGCAGAGCTTCATATTGTAAAACATGGGTTTACTAGACTTTATTCAACTTGGAAATATCACGGGGAAGGAGAAGAATGCAGTACCGCGGTAGAAGAAGAAGGAGAATACGATAATGCGGCAGGGGAAGAAGAAGAATTCGGTAATACGGCAGGATACGGAAATTTATTTCCATCAGAAGAAATGGAGGATATGGTAGAGGCTGCCCTAGGTGAATCTATTCGTACCGAAGATGACATTCCTTCCGGTTAAGGACCGCGTGCGGATAAATATGAAAATTTCATGAATGATGCTAGGAAACCAATTTATGAGAATGCGAAGTATTCCATACTCTCATGGTTCGTCCAACTTTTCCAAATTAAGTGCCTAAATGGATGGAGCAACAAGTCATTCACAATGCTTCTTTCGTTCTTGAAAGATTCTATGCCTCCGGGAAATAATGTGCCCGAAAGCTGGTACGAAGCCCAGAAAATGATGTCTGATTTGGGTCTAAAGTGCGAGAAGATTCAAGTATGTCCTAAAAATTGCGTGTTGTACCGGAAAGAGAATTCAGATTTGAAAGAGTGTCCAACATGCGGAGAGGCCAGGTATAAGCCGAAAGATTCTGATAAGAAGCCTGATATACCTTTGAAGATAGCACGATATTTTCCCATAACACAGAGGCTACAGAGGCTATTCAGGTGCAAGAAAACAGCCGAGGCAATGATTTGGCATCACCGTGCTCCTCCAAGCGAAAATGGAAAAATGAGCCATCCAAGAGATTCACCGGCATGGAAGGATTTCGATAGGAGGCACGCAATATTCAGTAGCGATCCTCGCAATGTCCGGCTCGGACTGGCTGCCGATGGCTTCTGCCCATTCAACTATATGGCTGGAAGTCACAGTACATGGCCCGTTGTAATGATAATTTATAATCTGTCGCCTTGGTTGGCTATGGACCAATCATACTTTATGATGCCTCTTCTTATCGACGGACCAAACTCACCGGGGAACAATATCGACGTCTATCTCCGACCTCTGATTGAGGAGCTGAAAACTTTGTTCATTGATGGTGTAGAGACATATGATTCAAACACAAATACAACCTCCATACTGCGTGCGGCTTTAATGTGGACAATTAATGACTTTCCTGTGTATGGAATGCTATCAGGTTGGTCCGTACATGGTCACAAAGCATCTCCTCATTGCCATGAACACACAACATCAAAATTTTTGAATTTTAGCAGGAAGGTTTGTTATTGCGGCCATCGACGTTTTCTGCCTCCAGAACACCCCTATAGGTTAGACACGGTTCACTTTGATGGTCATCAGGAGCTTCTTGGGCCTCCATCCCCATTGTCCGGAGAGGACGTGACTGCTAAATGGGATGGTTACAATAACGTGACCTTCGGGATGGATCCGACGAGACAGGTCAAACCACAATATTGGAACAAGTTAAGCATTTTCTTCGAGCTTCCGTACTGGTCTACAAATTCAGTGCGTCATTGTCTGGACGTCATGCATATAGAGAAGGGAGTATCAGAGCACATACTTAACTTGCTTCTGTGTAAAGACGGGAAATCGAAAGACAACATGAATGCCCGGATGGATCTACAAGAGTGGGGAATAAGAAGTGAGCTGCACTCTAAACCGGTAGCGGGTAAACCGGGCAAGTTTATACTTTCCAATGCCGCTTATCATATGTCACAACCGGAGAAGAAAAGATTCCTGCAGGTGTTGCATGATTTGAAAGTCCCCACAGGTTTCTCAGGATCATTCAGCAAGAAAATAAAAATTGTGAAGGGCAAGATCGATGGGCTGAAAAGTCATGATCACCATATTATCGTGGAGCACCTTCTTCCATTAGCCCTCAGGACTTCTCTCCCCGACTCGGTTGGTCTAGTAATCAACGACCTATGTTGTTTTTTCAGGGAGTTGTGTGCTAAAACACTGGAGGTTGCGACGCTGGATAAACTAGAAAATTCTATTGCGTTGATACTTTGCAAGTTTGAGCGTATTTTCCCACCGTCATTCTTCGATATCATAATACACTTGACGGTTCATCTTGCAACTGAGGCGAAGTTAGCCGGACCGGTACAATATCGATGGATGTATCCCGTCGAGAGGTACGTGTAATTTTTCGTTTCGCGTAATTTATAAATTTATTTTTGTCCTGTATGCCCGTGTTTATTTATTCAACATATTCTCATTAGGTACCTTTACACTCTTAAGAAGTATATACGCAATAAAAATCGACCAGAGGGTTCTATCATGCAAGGTTATCTTCTTGATGAAGCAACCACATTTTGTTCCCGCTATCTGGACGAGAACATTGAGACAAGGCTTAACCGACCACGAAGAATTCAAGACGGGCCATATGGTAAAGCCGAGTATAAGAGGGTAGACACTATGTTTATCAACAAGATATACCGGTTTATCTTGCTTAATTGCGCATGTCTTGAACAAATTAGAGAGTATGTTCTTTTGGATTAATTGTTATATCTGTGTTTGTGTGTGTATGAAATGACATAATATTAATGTCACAATTATTTGTCGAAAACAGAACTCATTTTAACGAGGTACGTGAGGGGCATCCTGATTGGAACGAAGAGCGTTTGGAAAAATACCATCAGGATAATTTTTGTGATTGGGTCACAGAGCATGTAAGTTATTCGAATTACATTTTATTGCTATCAGTTTTAATCTAAACTTGTATCGTTATGTATTTATCGTAAAATTTGTTTTGTTAGATTCACGATCCGAACTTGTCTGCATCATTTGAGAGTGATTCAAGATGTTTAGCTCAATTTCCTAGTATGGAGGTTGCATATTACAAAGGATTTGGTGTCCTTGGATACAAATTCGAAGTTAAGGACATAGAAACATCTAGAACCACTAAGAATAGTGGGATTGCGACGGTAGGATCGGACGGTGTGATTTACTATGGGTACTTAAATTGTATACTCGGCATCCACTATCCCGGACGATCAGAACCCTTTTATATATTCCACTGTACTTGGTACGATCCGCGAACCGATACAGACAGGTGGAGAAGCAGTCTTGGGACTTGGAAAGATGAATATGGATTGACCAGTGTGAACACACTTCGATTTTACGGTCAGGACGATCCGTTTATCTTTCCGAACCAAGCGTTCCAAGTATACTACTCACAGTGTTTGAAGCATCCGGGGTGGAGTGTTGTATGCCGATGGAAACCTAGAGATGTCTACGATGTCCCAGAATACGAGGACAGCGATGAAGACGAAGAAGAGAGAAGGCTTAGAGTGCTCCGACCGTCTGTTTCGAAGGACGGATTGTCTTCGACCGATCATAAAGTTACGTGGGTTAGAAATGACATCGACGATGAAATCCAAGTAGATATGTATGATGCGCCCACGAAACGAAAAAGGTTATCAGTAATGTTATATTATTACTTCACATTTTACGCTCTAGATCATATATAGTCAATACTTTTAATGATTGTCTAATACGTCCACGAACCGTTTATCTAGATTTGATGACGATGTCGGGAGCAGCGAGGGGCGGCAGGAGCTCCAGCCGCGGCAGAGGCAGAGCGGTTCTGCCGCCCGGAGAGCTCCGTAGGGAGCTTCAGAGGGCCGGTCTTGCACCCAGATCGGAGACCCCTTCGGATGCCTCCTTCCGTGTGGATTTTGCCACACCTCCAGGTATACTGCACGCATATCCATTTTCAATGTAATATTACAGATATTCATGCATGTTTATGTCAAAATTACTTATATTGTCAATGTTTGATTGTCTAGTTGTTGGTCCTGCGTCCACATCTGGGACAGAGGCCACCCCCGCTCCTCCAGGTATGTTTATATATCATATAGTGTATGTATATTGATTTAGAATGCTATATCATAAATATACACATTCCTTTTGCTCTTACTTAGCAATTTTTATTATTGTCTAGTTGTAGGTGGTGACACCACCGCACCTGCGGGTATGTTTATATGTCCTATAGTGCATGCATATTGATTTAGAACGTTATATTATTGATCTACACATTCTTTTTGCAATTACTTATAAAATCTATTTTTAATTGTCTAGTTGTTGGTCCTGCGTCCACATCTGGGACAGAGGCCACCCCCGCTCCTCCAGGTATGTTTATATATCATATAGTGTATGTATATTGATTTAGAATGCTATATCATAAATATACACATTCCTTTTGCTCTTTCTTAGCAATTTTTATTATTGTCTAGCTGTAGGTGGTGACACCACCGCACCTGCGGGTATGTTTATATGTCCTATAGTGCATGCATATTGATTTAGAACGTTATATTATTGATCTACACATTCTTTTTGCAATTACTTATAAAATCTATTTTTAATTGTCTAATTATAGGTGGTGCGTCCACACCTTCCACAGGGGCCACTCCTGCCGCTTCCATACCCTCCGCATCGTCTGCAGGTTAGTATGAATAAATTTAAAATATTTATTTATTTTACATATGCTCTATAGAATAAATATGAACTTCATGGAGATTTAGCGTCGATGTTTATTTTATAGTTGGAGGGGATGCGTCCGGGTCCGGGACCCCGGTTGTTCCTCACCGGAGGAACTATCGTCCCGCTCGTGCTGCTGCTCGGGCCCAGGCTCGTGCGCTATTCACCGGAGGTATATATCACACTTGAATTTTTGTTTAACCTTGATTTCTTAATACAACTTTGTCTTATTATTGATTGTCTTGATATTTCGTGCAGACGCAGGGCCTCTCCATTCCCAGAGGGGGACTCGAGGCCCGAATCAGTCCCATAGGCTGAGGCCTGATAGAGCTAGGGGGGAGGCAGCATTCCCCCTATTTTTTACCCTTGACTATCGCTATACCGGTCCTCATGCCGAGAGGTTCGGCCGGTATTTGGGGGACGAGAGCCGGATCGTGAAGAACTATCCACTTCACGTTGAGTGGGGCGAGCAGCACCAGCGCTCATTCGCCCTCTTCTTTAATCAGGCTCGGGTATGTATTAATATATATTTTCATTTGATCTATCCAATATATTTATTATTAACACTTGCAATCTAATAACAATGTTTTTTTTTTGTATTTTCAGTTGGATTACGATTTTCAGCCTGTAGCCGACCCTGATCACCCGGGGAGGGTGCTCGACCTTCATGCTTTGTACAATGGCCTGATGAAGAACATGCAGGCCAAGGTCCGATACAACAGGAATGAGCTGAAGGCCGACTGCTACTCCCTGTGGATAGCGACCCCCGAGGCAGAGAGAGCGGCCCTCCTATCTACTCCGGCGTTTGCGAGAGTCGACGTAGAGACATGGCCTCTATTGTGCGCTTATTTCGACTCCGAACGCAAACAAGTATGTATTTTAAATTTAATTCATTATTTATGATATAATTTATTTCTTTGTGTTTCTTAATTAGAAAACTAAATGTTAATGCGTTGTGCAGAAACAGGCCGCTCAGAATACGGAGAACAGGAAGTCGGCGAAGAGGGGTCGCCCCACTTACACAGGTGGCTCGAGGAACATTACTCGAGCCATGGAGTTATCGGTAAATTAAGAGTTATTCTCTAATATTCTGCAATATTAAGAGTTGTTCTCTAATATTTCTAATATTAAGAGTTACTTTCTAATATTGCAGACATCTCGGACCGTGGCGTCAGGTGGTACACCGAGCGTGCTGTCCGCATATCTTGCCGTCCACGGCACCTCGACAGATCCCGCCACGGGCGAGCTTCGATGTCCCGACGTCGCTACCCAGGAGTACTGCGTAAGTGTTAATATTTTTTCTACCCAAATTTGAAATTTTAGTTTTGGAAGGTTCAAGTTTAAATTTTATACTTATACTTTACTGCTTAATGTGGGTGTAGGAGCGGGTGGTTGAGCAAGCCCAGGCCTCGGGGATCGATTTTACCGGACAGAACGATCCGAGGCTGCTGACCCCAGTTCTGGACGCCGCACACGGAGGGCACCACGGAGGTTGGGAGAGAGGCCGGGGATTGGGCCCTAGCAGGGCCTATATGAGGTTGGACTCCACCCCGGCGGTTACTTCCTCCGTCTCCAGTGACCGGCATGTCCATCAGGAACTGGATAGCTTGAGGGCCACCGTTCAGGAGTTGAAGGAGATGCTGGTATGTATACTACTTTATAGTAAAATATCATTTCATATTATATACATATCAACATATCCATAATTAGTACGTAGCTTGAGCTTATTTGGTTTTAGACTTAAGTTTGATTAATCATACATACATATGTAATTAAAATAAACAACGCTTTTCCAAACTAGATATCCAAACAGGGTTTCGAAATAACTTAATAATGAAACGAATTCGAATAATACATAGTTCTTACACGCTTCTTACACACGTTATGTCCAGACGCGACAGGGTAGATCGGCCGAGCCTCCACATGCATCTCCTTCGGCTGCGGCTCCGCAAGCCACTACATCGGCTGCGGTTCCGCAGACAGCTCCTGTAGCTCCACCGCCCACTCAGACTCCCGCAGCCGTGGCTCCGCAAGCGACTACCTCGACGGCGGCTGCGCAGACCATATCGCCAGCTCCACATGCCGCTCAGACTCCCTTATATGTAGCATTGCAGAGTGTATTGACCGAGGAGCAGGCGCGCGTTATTCTAACGTTATTCAGAGGTGGAGCTGGACCGAACTAGGGTAGCTTTTTGGTTCTTATTTTTTGAAACATGTATTTATATCACATTGTACTACATTTTGAAACTATATTGATATTGGTTTGTATTTATATCATATTCAGTTTTTGGGTTTCTTTTGTATATTATATATATGCGTGAGATGTGATTATGAATACTGCAATATATGATTTGATTGATGTATATAGTATTGTGCACAGGGCGGAAAAAAATCTAGCAGCCCATTTTTTAAAAAAAAATACAGACAATATGTACCTACGGATTAAGCCGTAGGTATATATGTTGCCTCTACGGGCATATCCGTAGGGGCAAACTATCAGGAAACCTGATATTTTCCCACCTGATATCAGTGCAGGGTGTTGGGAGTGCCCCTACGGATATGTCCGTAGGGGCCACTGTTTATCCCCTACGGATTTATCCGTAGGAGCAAAATATCAGGTTTCCTGATATTTTCCCTCCTGATCTCAGTGCAGGGTGTTGGGAGTGCCCCTACGGACATATCCGTAGGCGCCACTTTCTATCCCTTACGGAGGTATCCGTAGGGGTAGAACAAGGACCTACGGATTGATCCGTAGGTATATACAATATATTCAAAAAAAAAAAATACATATATGATTTGATTACCCCTACGGAGTACTCCGTAGGGGCTATAACACCTACAGATATATCCGTAGGGGCAAGAATTTGCCCGTAGGGGCAAGTTCAGGGCCTCAACTTGCACCTGCGGCCTTTGCACCTACGGGGTCTTTTTTCGCCCCTACGCACATATCCGTAGGGACAGTGGGTTGCCCCTACCGATAAATCCGTAGGGGCAACCCTTATTTGTAGTAGTGAATGTAATTCAAGCGAGACTCGCGTCTCAGTTTATTGTTCAATAGTAAATGAGAAATAAAAAAGAATATCGAAAATTCGTGTGACTGGGACCAAATTCCGCCAAGCATACAAATTGAACCCATTAGGCTGCAATTGTACACTGGTACCTGCAAAAGTTACTGAAATCTACTAAAATTTGGAATATAGAGCATGCACGCATGCAAGACCTTGGAAAGAGTGTAATAGCCAATTCCTTCATGCATTTGTTGATAGGATATTTTATGTATTGTGTAGGTGAAGCCAAGGCAACAAACTTCTCATTAATATTTCCATAATTTGGTATGGATTCGTCTAGTTGTAGAGCACTCGTTGACAAGTAAACCTGCTTATGTACTTGATCAATTATTGTCTCTTTTATTAATCATTTTTATTGAACTTTATAATCACAATATTCTTATTAGGTTTATGTCATAGATTCTACGGGTCATGTCATGTGATGTGATGGTTCAAATTAGAAGTTTTTGGCTCATCTACTTGGACTCTACTTCTCTACTCGGACCCTCTCTAAATTGAGGTTTAGGCTCTCCAAGCTTTTGAAACGGATTTAGAGCTATTTAGATCCGACGGGTAAAGAATGGGTAAAAACAGAAGGCTCATGGGTTGATATTTTTGTGATCTGTAATATGTGTTTAGGATCTAATAATAGCAAGGAAAATAGCAAAGAACGATAGCAGGTTCATGATCTTCTTGAAACGATATAAACAAGTCGGATAGCAACGTATGTATTGCCAAGTATCGGTGCACATGAGATGAGGTCCAAAATGAAAAGTTGAGATAAAATAATCTAATTCTATCAACTTAAACTTTTCAACTATATGTTTTTAATTGTTGACTTCTCTGAGTTTCAATGTGTTTTCGTAAATATTGTGGATCAAGAAGAACGATTAAATTAGCTTTGTGAGATTGCATTAGTTAGTTTGATATACAAGCAATGCTTAGCATACTTATTTCTTGGGTTTTTTTTATACCAAACCTCCAAATCTTCCTTACTTCTGAATAAGACCTCAGCTTCACTCCATTCTCGAAAGTTAACCCTAACCATAGCATTTTTGGTCGATTTAACAAGAATAGAAGAGTAAAATGGCAGTAACTTTAATTATGGTTGAATCAAAAGTCAATTAGGGGACTAAAATGAATAACTTAAGAGGTTTAGGGGTCGGATTTAGAAATACCGAGTTTTAGGGGGTCTTATTTTCAAATAAGGAAGATTTAATGTTAATGAGCTTAGGGCGTATACTCAACTCCCTTAAACAATTTCCTACGCAGCGGAGAGAAGGGGTGGAGACCACTCCACGGATGTGCTCCTCACTCCTTAGTCAAATTGTGTAGCAAGCTGCCTAGAGAGAGTTGCTTAGAAGCTTTTTTCTCAATTTTTATATGTGGTGGCCATAGGTTACGCAAATATCTTTAATTATCGTTGGTTTTTACTAAAATACCTCAGACAATTTTAGTTATAGTAAAATGTCTCACGCTGCTATCGATTTTTTCACAAAAATACCATATGCCTCAACATTCCATGCAGTTAGTAAATTTTTCGAAGAGCGGTGGCTTGCTTACACATGAAACTGTCACTACTTAAATATAATTGGGCAATTCTATTCCCTTCCCCGCATCTTCCTCTCCTCGTTCTCCTCTTGTCCTCTTGTCGTCACCCTCCCTCTCCTCTACCCCTTCCCTCCTCTTGTTTACACATGAAACTACCGCTGCTGAAATAAAACACCGAATTTCGTTAACACAGTCAAGGTATTTTAGAGTAACATTATTAGTTTAAGGTATTTGCACGATTAAAATTGTTGGTATTTCAGGGAAAGGTATCCATAATTGAGAGTATTTCCATGCAACACATCGTGTACATGAAATTGAAGAAATATATTTTATTGAATGCCCATGTGCAGACAGTCGCTTATTAAATGTTTGGATGAAAATGAAGGACAATCAATTTTTGGGTCATAGACCCTCACTGAGGACGTTGACAAGATAAATGAGATGAATATGTTGCAAAACCTAATCAAGATTTTTGGATTCAAATTCGAGCTTCATTCTCAAGTCAAAAAAAAATTAGGAAGTAAATTAAGGACATCGTGTGTCGTTTTGATGCAAGTGGGCTTGTTATATATAGGCCGCCAGTAACATACAAGTTTTGATCCAATAAATGGTCAGTTGGGCTCATAGCACCGCATAAAGCCCATTAGCGGAAGTTGCACGAAAAAACAAAATGGTGGTGTGGAGATGCGGGGTATCGATCCCCGTACCTCTCGCATGCTAAGCGAGCGCTCTACCATCTGAGCTACATCCCCTTTCGGCATAATATTCTCTTT
Source organism: Agapanthus africanus (assembly GCA_030015575.1). Classification (NCBI taxonomy): domain Eukaryota; kingdom Viridiplantae; phylum Streptophyta; class Magnoliopsida; order Asparagales; family Amaryllidaceae; genus Agapanthus; species Agapanthus africanus. The sequence continues at coordinate 227,112,400 of CM057339.1, forward strand.
TTATGTTATATATATGTTTATATACTTAGGCAGCATGCAACACTTGTATTATTATTTTGGTCCTGCTAATTTTCTCCAACAGTAAATCTTTCTGAAACTGCACTTCTATTCTTTCTTGCCAAATTTATTTTCCTCCTTTTCTCCTAAACTTTTGTACTCCAAATTTCTTTCGCATAATTTTTTTGGGGGGCATCATAATGACAGGGTATCATAATGTCAGTTCTGGAGGAAATGTTTGCTGATCAGAGTGGGTGGGGATCCATCACTCAATGCACCGCCCAACCATGTTTTTTTTTGGGTGTTGGGGTAGGTCCCGGGGATGCCGGAGCCATTAATACCCAATACTTAACAAGTTTTAATTGGTGGCTTGATACATTTACCCCACAAAAAAGATGGTTTGTTTTTTTAAATGTATGTATTTTAAAAATTGTTAAAAATAAGGTTTTTTTTATCCCACTTAAATTCTATATTTTCTTGTTTCCCCCCTCATTAAACTATTTACCATATGTCGATCGACACTAATCTTACTAATCTTACTAGTGTTTTGCACGCGTGATGTAAAAAATTCCATATTGCAAATTAAAATGCCTCCAAATTGTGGGGGAGCAAAGTGCTCAAATGGTTGTTATTTGGTTAGAAAAGATTAAATTTCAATATTTTTTTTTCTTTGAATGCCGTATTTAAGAGAGGGGGGATAGAGGAGAAGTTAGTTCAGAGAGAAAGTGGTAGTTAGCATTTTTTATATATTTTTTATCCTTTTTGGATAGAAAAAAGGAGAAAATTTTATAGCCCTTTATGAGACGGTCATTGAAATTGGATTCTCCATTTTAAAATCCCATCCTATTAGCATTATAATAGCAGAGATAAGTTACTCCTCCAAGTCCCTTTTAATGTTTTCCTCTCCTCAAAAATCCACCTTTACTCTTATTACCTTTTCCCACATAGTCAATTTCAACTAGAGAATTCCCGTCTTCACTCTGATCTCTCTCTCTGCCATCTCAGCATTTTCGCTCCTCTCTTAGCTTCGTAGACGGTAACATTATGTAGGACTCGGACCTTCAAGAAGAAGGCATTGACAGCAAAATTTGAAGGTAAGAATGTCTTTTCTCCCTTCAATCTTCGTTATTCTTAAGGATTTTTTCCATTCCTTCGAAAATTTTTAGAAATCTTACGCTCTAGGGCTTAGAATTGGTGTGTCCTTGGTGTTGGTTTAGCATTTTTACCCTCATCAAGTTAGCAATCTTGTATGATTTTACGGTTAGGCTTAAGGTTTTGAATTGTTGTTGCATGTATTGGTAAAGCTTTGATTTATGCTTATTTTCTCATCAGTTTTAGAATGGCTAGGGATGTTGTGGGGGATATGTAGGTCGAAGAGAAATTCATGGTGAATTCATCAAAATTAACTCAATTTCTCAAATTCTAGATTTCAATTAGGGAGTGAAAACTCTATTTGCACCGTTAAAATTCTATTTGGAGGTGAATTGGGATTGGGGTCGGATGATTTGGGTTAAAAATAAGCCTCCACTAAACTGCCGTTGCCCCCCTAACACGATTCAAGAAATATACCTTTAAAATGTTGTTTTTTACAGTTTTTCTTTTGGGATTGGAGTGGGGAAGGTTGGAGAAGTAACTTAAAATATTATGGAGGATGTGGAGTAAATAGTCTGGTTAAAGAGGGAAAACATGAAAATATATAAACTAAGGGGGATATTAAGTAAATACCCCTAAAAGTAAATAACCCAGTACTGAAAATAGATAGGAGTTATCGGCCTAATACAATTGATACGTATAGAAAGTAGGCAGAAGAGAAAGAAAAATCAAAAGCAGGTAAAGAACTAGGTCGCTCGTGTGTTGCACAATTATGTTCATTATTCTAAATTCTAAAATTGTAATATATACCGTTATTATAAAAAAATGTTATACTATAGGAATTTTGCATATATATATATATCGGTTGCCCACCGTTGATGCAGTGATGTAAAAACATAAAAAATGTTATGCTATCGGAATTTTGCCAATTTTAAAAATATAAAAAATGTTATAACATAAGAATTTAAATAAAGAAGATATTCTATTATTATTCTAGCCATTTAGAAAAAACATTAAAATTTCAAAGGTTGTCTAAGTTATAACTTGAATAATGAATGATTTTTGTTAGAACTGCAAAAAGATAATCACGAATATTGTTTATAGAAAATATTTTTAAAAAACATAATTCATGTTATGGTAAAAACGTAATCTAAATATAAACTATATATTCTAAATGAGAATTATTATATTTTCTAGATCGAAGAAAAATAAATACCTATATAACTTTTCCTTCTCCATCTTTTATTGATTGAAAATTGTTTGCAGAACAAAAACAATCACACTACACTCTGTCAATTAAAGATATTAGAAGATGATAAAAATTTATATATAAAAAAACATAAATCAAATTGAATAGCAATGAAAAAGTTAATATATGGGAGAGGGGAGGGGGGGTGTAAATTTATTTTTGTAGATCTATGAATATATAGATATAAATTTATGGCAACAACCCAAATCTTATATATATTAAATATTTTTTCTATAAATACGCAAATATAGATTTATGTCAAAAACTCAAATCTATATTTAACAAATTATAAAATCTAGTATTAACTCCTTCTCACTTTTTGTATTTTAAATCAATTATTAAACCCTTCGAATGTATTTTTATTATTATTTTTTTATATATGTGTATATATAGTTTTATGGGGGGAAAACCAAATTTATATAGGTAATATTAACAAATTATAAAATAAATTATTATTAAAATGGAAAAAATCCAAATCTATATAGATTGATATAAATTTTCTATATACATGTAGTATAGATTTATGGAAAAAATATCTAAGGCGGGGTGTTCCCCTCCGAAAGACGGCGCGCAAGGCTGCAATGTCTTGGCGCTGAGATTCGGGGCAGATGCTAATTGGTGCTATCCGTCCGCCCCTCCGAAGATGCCAAGTTGATTTATGGCACCATGTGTCGAAGGTTTAGACGGATGCGTCCGATGTAGCAGACTTCGTCAGATTCCCCCTCATTTGAGGGGTTTTTGATTGTGGGGACGCTCTTCCCTGCAGGCGCAAGCCCCTGCAGTTAATTACGCTACCGCGTTGCGGTAACAACTTTCTCCTTCTCCAGATGGTCACTTCGTGTCGTGGGTGTTTGTTTTATTGCCCGTGGATTGTTTACGGAGACTGAGTTATGTCGTCACCCGTAGGGCGTGGACTAGTCCAAATCCGCATTATCTTAAATTTGGGTTTGGGGGTTTGGTTTAAGGACACGTTAGCCATATTTGAGGCTAAGATCAACTTAAACGTTTGTTAAGGATACATTAGTCCAGTTTGAGACTAAGATCAACTTAACGGGATCGTTTAGATCCGACAAAAGAGCATTTGGGCTCTATTGTTCCAGTTTAGGGACGTAGTGGTCCACCGTATGTATGACCGTCGGGACCCATCACCTCTCTGACGACGTTGAAAGATTACAACGACGGATGTCAGAGGAGTTCAGAGATGTACCCTCAAGCCGGAGTTAATTTAGGGGATTCGTAGTCCAATCTGTTTGAAGGTTTAAGGACGCGTTAGCCATTTTTGGAGGCTAAGATCAACTTAAACGGGACCGTTTAGATCCGACAAAAAAGCATATGGAGGGCTCTATTGTTCTAGTTTAGGGACGTTGCGGTCCGTGGGTAGTTTAAGGACGTTGCGGTCCATGGGTAGTTTAGGGACATTTCGGTCCGTTGGTAGTTTAAGGACATTGCGGTCCGTGGGTAGTTTAGGGACATTTCGGTCCGTTGGTAGTTTAAGGACATTGCGGTCCGTGGGTAGTTTAAGGACATTGCGGTTGTAACAACCCTAATTTTCATATACACTTTTCTGTACAAATTTTTAAAATTTTTTAAAACCATAAAGAAGTATTTTAATCCGAGCACAAGATATATATAATTAATTATTTTGTTTTTAAATAATTTCATTTTTAGTGTACATTAAATTGTTTTTTAAATTTAAAGTGTACTTTGATATTTAATGCTGCTGATATCATTTTAAGTAACTATTTTTCTACAATAATTACAAGAAGGAGCTTGTAGCTCATTGGTAATACCTTACACTGCTGAACTAAGCCACCAGAGTTCGAATCCCATACCCCACATTATTTTTATTATTGATTTTAAAAAAACCTTTAGAATACCAAGAGTTTACACGTGCATATCTCACAAAAACCCCACTACACCCAAAGATGTAACACTTGCAGAGGGTAGATGGACCGTCGGGGGAGATCCAGGTCACCGGACTCGGTCGGGAATCGGCCAACTCGGCCTTGACTCGGCCGACTCAGTGATCCGACCGAGTCACGGCCGAGTCACCCCCTTTTAGGCCGATTCCGGCAAGGGTCACAACATGAAAGTTGTGTCTTTTGGTATTCCCTACTCACCTGCAAAGTTTCAGCCCAATCCCACTTCCAGAGATCTTTAAAACCCCCAATTACTCCACTTTTAATACATTTTTTATTACATTTTATCACATTTTTATTTTTTAACTTTTCATCTACCCTAACCCTAACCCTAGCCTAGCCCTATATAAAGGCCCCTACCATCTACCTTTTCCCCTCACAACTCTAAGCATACTCTCTAAAACTCTTGAGAACTTGGTGCAAAGAGCGAGAAGCGAAGCGCTGCCGAAACCGACGACGGATTCCGGCGACCGGATCAAGACCGACGTGACGTTTCCAACGAATCGACAACCACCACACCTTTTAGAACGCTTATCTTGTCCAAACCCGTAAGTCCCAACCTTCTACCTCTCTTTTCTATATTTGCAAAATACGACTTGTTGAAACCCGACGGAAATCGGACAAACCGATTTCCGATTCGGTTTTTCTTAAAAATTCCACTTGTCACCTAATACATATTATCAACCCTCTTGCATGTTGACTATTAATCACCCTTAAATCAAATTTAATTGTACTTTTCCACATGAAATGATAAGTTCTTTAGAAAACCGTATTTCTTGCATAAAAATACCATCAAGTTAAATTTTAATGTTCTATTTAGATACCCCACTCCTAATCATGTTTATTTTGATAACAAAACTTGTTTCATTCAATTTGGATGAAATTTCACACATGAAATGATAACGTTTATGGAAACCGTATTCTTGCACTTTAATACCCTTAACTTTAACATAACTCATTTCACCTTGAAACTTCACCAAAACTTAATATAAGTCACGGGGTAATGACCTACCCTTACACACACTCATTATAACCCTAATTGATAAATAACAAAAAATACAGAATACGATATTATAGGACTTTTTCACTAAAATACCATAACCTTTATAACTTTTAGTTTAACCCTTAAATTGTAAACTTTTCTAAATAAAACTTATATAAAATGAAAGCACGATTGGTCATGGACATCGATCGTTTATCTAAACTGTCTTGTTGGTCTAGGCAAGTGTGTCTAAGGCTAGTGGTTTTTAATTAGGCCCACGACGTGGTTCCTTCCCACTTACCTGGCACTTACCTGGCTGCATGATGGTGAAGAGGCGATTTGAGGCTCTAATGATTCATCGTTTAGACCATAGAAGATAGGTTAGATGGTCTAGGAAACCCTAACAACTAAAATATGGAGAACTATATACTTTTACAAATAAATACCCTATATTTAGAAAATCTTTTCCCTAAATTAAAAGTATTTATAAAACCTGAGCAAAGTGCCATTACAACCCATTCGTGGGGAACCTGTTAGGGATAGCACGGTTCATCGTGCACCCGCAGGCTAGTAGTGCGAGATTCAGACCTCCGCAAGGAGCATTCGGTCTCGAAAGGTTTAAATACAATATTTAAGGAAAGTAATATTTTTTGTAAATAAAATATTCATTTAAAAATCATTTAAGTGTTTTATTATATATAATTATCATTTAAACACTTATTTTGTTATAATATCAAGTTTCCACTTTTTCCTAAAAATCATAGATTAAAAGTTACATTAAAATACCACGAATTTCAAATAAACAATTAATACTTTTATTAGGATATATTCACTAGAATAACACAAATAAAATTCACATCCATTACAATAATAAAGACGATTATTAAATACTTGAGGTATATTTTGAAAACTATACAAAAGTACTTTTTACATAAAACCCCCTCAAGTTTCACAAATTACAATAAGGCCCCTAGCTAATATTGAACTTCAAATTATCTTTCTTTTAGTCTGACTCGGGTTAGAGTCTGACTAATTCTGACTTGAATATAATTCAAGTCAATCTATATTTCAATCATATTCCAACACAACTTGAAATCATGAATCCCTGAATACAGTTAACAATATATTCATTTTTGACTGAATCAAACCATGGATATTCATTCCATTATCCTGATATTCCATTTACCTGATTATACAGTTGCAACATGTTTACTGATATCATGGTTTTGGTCAGTCACTCAATTTACATATTCCATTACTACAACACTGTTAAAACATTACGGGGTTTAAAGGGGTAGATTGGTACGGAAGATGTTAAAAGTGGAATGAGGTGGTCAGATTAAGACACCTAACATGAATACTGTTGCTGTTGTACCGTGGCATAACGGTTCCTTGTACTCTCCGTTTGCACTGATCTCTAGCATATAGAGATCCCCCTCGTATACACTGGCATTCTTCTGTACCAAACTACAAACAACTGCGTTAAACAATATTCCATAATATTCTACAACATAATACTATAGAAAATACTGTTACTCTGCCATTCTCACTCCACTTTTCTTTGGGACTTACCGAGCGACCTGTTCGCTGACGACATTCTATTTCTTTCTTCTTTGAATGTCGTCAGGTGCGTTGGACCAAGTTGAGACCGAGCCAACAACTGAAGATTTGGAGCAGTTCCAAGAAGATCCAGAGCTCTAGACTTTGTACTTGTTCTTTCCAGTATTTCCTTTTATTATTATGCCACTGTTTAGGCATTGCTTTCTTTTTTCATTCCAGTTGTATTTTCATTTCATGCATTGTATAAAGAATGTTATTAATGAAAGTTGCTGTTATCTCAATCTCATTTGTCTCTTGTGATTATTTTATATTGCTTAGTTACGCTTAGCGTATGTACTTCTGAGTACATACGTAGCGGGCCTTGTCACGTCCACTTCGCCGTACACTGGGAAGCGGGGCGTGACAGGTTTTGTTGGTGGCCCATGCAGGTCAGAGCTGTATGAATCCCTATCATGCAGTTCTGGTCTGCGTGAACAACCTAAGCAATATAACACAAGACGCAGCAACTAAAACATTCTTTACAATCATGTTCCTTGAATCTTACCATTTCATATTCCTTGAATCTTATCATTTCATATCCGTTGAATCTATCCCAACCCTATTCTTTCACTCACAATTACCAAATTGTTTTGAAACTGTTACACTTTCCTTTTATAAATTTCGAGGACGAAATTTTTATAAGGAGGGTAGAATGTAACAACCCTAATTTTCATATACACTTTTCTGTACAAATTTTTAAAATTTTTTAAAACCATAAAGAAGTATTTTAATCCGAGCACAAGATATATATAATTAATTATTTTGTTTTTAAATAATTTCATTTTTAGTGTACATTAAATTGTTTTTTAAATTTAAAGTGTACTTTGATATTTAATGCTGCTGATATCATTTTAAGTAACTATTTTTCTACAATAATTACAAGAAGGAGCTTGTAGCTCATTGGTAATACCTTACACTGCTGAACTAAGCCACCAGAGTTCGAATCCCATACCCCACATTATTTTTATTATTGATTTTAAAAAAACCTTTAGAATACCAAGAGTTTACACGTGCATATCTCACAAAAACCCCACTACACCCAAAGATGTAACACTTGCAGAGGGTAGATGGACCGTCGGGGGAGATCCAGGTCACCGGACTCGGTCGGGAATCGGCCAACTCGGCCTTGACTCGGCCGACTCAGTGATCCGACCGAGTCACGGCCGAGTCACCCCCTTTTAGGCCGATTCCGGCAAGGGTCACAACATGAAAGTTGTGTCTTTTGGTATTCCCTACTCACCTGCAAAGTTTCAGCCCAATCCCACTTCCAGAGATCTTTAAAACCCCCAATTACTCCACTTTTAATACATTTTTTATTACATTTTATCACATTTTTATTTTTTAACTTTTCATCTACCCTAACCCTAACCCTAGCCTAGCCCTATATAAAGGCCCCTACCATCTACCTTTTCCCCTCACAACTCTAAGCATACTCTCTAAAACTCTTGAGAACTTGGTGCAAAGAGCGAGAAGCGAAGCGCTGCCGAAACCGACGACGGATTCCGGCGACCGGATCAAGACCGACGTGACGTTTCCAACGAATCGACAACCACCACACCTTTTAGAACGCTTATCTTGTCCAAACCCGTAAGTCCCAACCTTCTACCTCTCTTTTCTATATTTGCAAAATACGACTTGTTGAAACCCGACGGAAATCGGACAAACCGATTTCCGATTCGGTTTTTCTTAAAAATTCCACTTGTCACCTAATACATATTATCAACCCTCTTGCATGTTGACTATTAATCACCCTTAAATCAAATTTAATTGTACTTTTCCACATGAAATGATAAGTTCTTTAGAAAACCGTATTTCTTGCATAAAAATACCATCAAGTTAAATTTTAATGTTCTATTTAGATACCCCACTCCTAATCATGTTTATTTTGATAACAAAACTTGTTTCATTCAATTTGGATGAAATTTCACACATGAAATGATAACGTTTATGGAAACCGTATTCTTGCACTTTAATACCCTTAACTTTAACATAACTCATTTCACCTTGAAACTTCACCAAAACTTAATATAAGTCACGGGGTAATGACCTACCCTTACACACACTCATTATAACCCTAATTGATAAATAACAAAAAATACAGAATACGATATTATAGGACTTTTTCACTAAAATACCATAACCTTTATAACTTTTAGTTTAACCCTTAAATTGTAAACTTTTCTAAATAAAACTTATATAAAATGAAAGCACGATTGGTCATGGACATCGATCGTTTATCTAAACTGTCTTGTTGGTCTAGGCAAGTGTGTCTAAGGCTAGTGGTTTTTAATTAGGCCCACGACGTGGTTCCTTCCCACTTACCTGGCACTTACCTGGCTGCATGATGGTGAAGAGGCGATTTGAGGCTCTAATGATTCATCGTTTAGACCATAGAAGATAGGTTAGATGGTCTAGGAAACCCTAACAACTAAAATATGGAGAACTATATACTTTTACAAATAAATACCCTATATTTAGAAAATCTTTTCCCTAAATTAAAAGTATTTATAAAACCTGAGCAAAGTGCCATTACAACCCATTCGTGGGGAACCTGTTAGGGATAGCACGGTTCATCGTGCACCCGCAGGCTAGTAGTGCGAGATTCAGACCTCCGCAAGGAGCATTCGGTCTCGAAAGGTTTAAATACAATATTTAAGGAAAGTAATATTTTTTGTAAATAAAATATTCATTTAAAAATCATTTAAGTGTTTTATTATATATAATTATCATTTAAACACTTATTTTGTTATAATATCAAGTTTCCACTTTTTCCTAAAAATCATAGATTAAAAGTTACATTAAAATACCACGAATTTCAAATAAACAATTAATACTTTTATTAGGATATATTCACTAGAATAACACAAATAAAATTCACATCCATTACAATAATAAAGACGATTATTAAATACTTGAGGTATATTTTGAAAACTATACAAAAGTACTTTTTACATAAAACCCCCTCAAGTTTCACAAATTACAATAAGGCCCCTAGCTAATATTGAACTTCAAATTATCTTTCTTTTAGTCTGACTCGGGTTAGAGTCTGACTAATTCTGACTTGAATATAATTCAAGTCAATCTATATTTCAATCATATTCCAACACAACTTGAAATCATGAATCCCTGAATACAGTTAACAATATATTCATTTTTGACTGAATCAAACCATGGATATTCATTCCATTATCCTGATATTCCATTTACCTGATTATACAGTTGCAACATGTTTACTGATATCATGGTTTTGGTCAGTCACTCAATTTACATATTCCATTACTACAACACTGTTAAAACATTACGGGGTTTAAAGGGGTAGATTGGTACGGAAGATGTTAAAAGTGGAATGAGGTGGTCAGATTAAGACACCTAACATGAATACTGTTGCTGTTGTACCGTGGCATAACGGTTCCTTGTACTCTCCGTTTGCACTGATCTCTAGCATATAGAGATCCCCCTCGTATACACTGGCATTCTTCTGTACCAAACTACAAACAACTGCGTTAAACAATATTCCATAATATTCTACAACATAATACTATAGAAAATACTGTTACTCTGCCATTCTCACTCCACTTTTCTTTGGGACTTACCGAGCGACCTGTTCGCTGACGACATTCTATTTCTTTCTTCTTTGAATGTCGTCAGGTGCGTTGGACCAAGTTGAGACCGAGCCAACAACTGAAGATTTGGAGCAGTTCCAAGAAGATCCAGAGCTCTAGACTTTGTACTTGTTCTTTCCAGTATTTCCTTTTATTATTATGCCACTGTTTAGGCATTGCTTTCTTTTTTCATTCCAGTTGTATTTTCATTTCATGCATTGTATAAAGAATGTTATTAATGAAAGTTGCTGTTATCTCAATCTCATTTGTCTCTTGTGATTATTTTATATTGCTTAGTTACGCTTAGCGTATGTACTTCTGAGTACATACGTAGCGGGCCTCGTCACGACCACTTCGCCGTACATTGGGAAGCGGGGCGTGACAGCGGTCCATGGGTAGTTTAAGGACATTGCGGTCCATTGTTAGTTTTAAGACATCTCGGTCAAGGTTAAGGACGTCATAGTCCATGGGTTTAAGGACTCCACAGTCCGGTATGTGCTCTGGATGCTTCACACGGGTTCACTGCCGTGCTAGGCGAGGACCAGGCTCCGCTCTGGATGCTTCGCATGGGTTCACTGCCATGCTCTGCGAGGACCAGGATCCGCTCTGGACGTTTTCCACGGGGTCAAAGAGTGACGTTGTCCGCTTTCCACGTAACCAGGAAGTTTAGCATTAGGCATGGGTTTAGGGACCCCACAGTCCATATCATGAGTGGTCATCGGGACCCGTCACCTCTTTGAAGACATTGAGGGATTACAATGCCAAGTATCAAAGGAGTGAAGAGATGTACCCTAGAACCGGGGTGGATTAAATAGTCCCTGGCCCAATTTGGGTCAAGACTGATCAATTATGTTATGAGCTCATTAGCCCAGTTAATCACAAATTGAGGACTTATGGCCAGCTTGGGCTAAGTCCAGTCAGGTCTGGAATATTGACTTTTGCTGGTCCATTGAAGGAGAGGCTTTGCCTCTATCCATTTAGCCAATTGGGCCAAAGCCTAGTGTTAAACACTACAGAGCAATCAGTGTTGAACACTGGGCATGCGGTTAACAAGTTAGTGTTTAACACTAAGAAATAATTGGTGTTAAACACCAGCAATAAGGCTTCTCAAATTAGTGTTAAACACTAAAACGGATCAGTGTTGAACACTGCAAATGAAGCTTTTTAATTAGTGTTGAACACTAAGGCCCAACAATATTTTAACACTGATTTCGAGAGTTTCAATTTAGTGTTAAACACTAAGACAAGAGGGGTCACGTGGCAGCACGTGAGAGCGCCCTTTCTTCATTTGTTCTGCTGAAATTACTGTGTCTTTGATAGCATCACGTGTCAGCACGTGATGGGCATTCAAAGGCCTATGTGTTAAGGCTTCTGCTGAAAGTCACGTGGGTCACGTGGGGTGTTGCCTCAAAGGGGTTTTCTGTAGGGCTTTTGGGGGGGGGGTCACGTGGTGACACGTGACCCTGCCTTAATGTGGTTTTTCAGAGGATTTGTTACTCCTTTTTTAGGAATTAAATTCCAGAGACTTTTAATTTCAGAGGAATTAAATCCTTCTTTCTTTTGAAGACTTGTCTTCTGGAATAGAGTTTAACTCTGAATTTTCTGTAGGATTTAAATTCCTCGTTTATGTGAAGGGCTGAATAGGGTTAAACCCTAATAAAGTTTTTGAGGAAAAGATGATTAAGGGACTTAAATTCCCGTTGTTTCAATAGAACTAAGTTCTTTAATTAGGGTTAAACCCTGTCTCTTTTTTTGTTCTGAAGGAATTAAATTCCCATGATATAGGGTCTAGCCCTACTTTTATTTTGGAGGAATTAAATTCCTATAGTTCTGTGAGAATTAAATTCTCATGCCTGCACCCCTTCTCTATGTTTTGGATCTGCATGGCAGGATCTCAACCCATTGAGAATTAAATTCTCAACCTTAAGGGGAGATGTGCACTTTGCAGATCCTCTATCAGAGAGAGAAGAAATATGCTCTTCTGCTTTTATATTATCAGAGTTAAACTCTGTTGAGAATTAAATTCTGCTTCTTTCAAAAGGGCTTCCCTTTCTTACCTAGGGTTTTTGCAGAAGATCTGAGTCTTTTCGAAGTATCAAAGCTCTTCTCCTTTTTTCTTTTTCTTCTCTGCGCCTGTATATATCTTTCTTTTGTCCCTTGGCTCCTATTTATAGGAGAGGCAGCCGCATCAATCGGTTTTTGTCGAATCTTCATTGGGAGATTTGATTTGGATCCATCATTCATTTTGGGCCTTTGGATTATTAGGTGAATTTTATTCACCATTGGATCTTAAATCCAGAGATTTTCCTTTGATATTCTGGTTAGATTTAGGGGGGAAATCTTTCCCAAAGCCGAGATTTTCCATAGATAGATGATCTTTAATCGTCTCTGAATCTTTAATTTGATTGGTCCCAGATAATTACTTTCCTTTGGAAAGATTCGAATTTCCTTCAGAATTTAATTCTGTCGTCAACATGGGCTTTGAAAGCCGGTCACGTGTGACCACGTGATCCATGGTCACGTGTGAGCACGTGACCCCTTTTGGAACGAGCCTTCTGCGCTGTGTCTTCTGATTGCGGCTTAAACATCACGTGCTACCACGTGACCCCTGGTCACGTGTGAGCACGTGACCCTTTGCTTGAACTCTTTTTCCTTGGTTGTTCTGGAGACGCGCTTGCTGCCTTGAACGTCACGTGCCGACACGTGACCCCGGTCACGTGGGAGCACGTGACTCTTTCTGAACCCCTTTTTCTTGACTCGATCAGAGAACTTGCGTGTTGGACGCTTGCATTTAAATGTCACGTGTCACCACGTGACCCTGGTCACGTGGGAGCACGTGACTCTTTCTGAAGCCCATTTTCTTCAGCGTAGCTAGGAGACTGAACTCGATCTGATGATGCTTTTTAGGTGTCTCGTGTTAACACGTGGCCGCTGGTCACGTGTAAGCACGTGACCCTCTTCCGAAGCTTTTCCAGAAGCTTTCCTGATTTTAAATCAGGAAACAAATGCCCCCACAGCGTTGTTCTCACGTGTCAGCACGTGAGTGCAACGCTGTCACCTCTCGCGACCGTTGGATTCCCTTAGGGATCTGGGGAGATGAAACGTTTCCACTATCTTCTATAAATAGCTCTGTCTCTTCATAGGAGCCTTCACCTTGCCCATTTTCTTCTTCTGAGAACTTTTTCTGAGAATTTAATTCTCCTCTTCCAGAGCTTAGTTCTCTGTCTTGAACATTTCCCAGAGTTTAACTCTGTTCGGCAAGGATCCTTTTTCCTCAGGTAATGGTGTCGAACGGCCGAAGCGCCTTTGTCTTTGAAAGAACTCCTTGGATTTCAAATCCATATTAAGGGTTTCGCAAAAAACCCATTTTTTCTTCAAGTAATTTAACCAAAATATGGGACCACTTGACTTCCCGCAGTAGATCACTTAGGGTTTAGACGATCCCTCAGGGAGATGATGATGGCGGTTCAAACCCATGGAATTTAATTCCATTCAAAATGTTTCTGGGAATTTAATTCCCTTTCCTTAGTAAGGAATTAAATTCCAGCGAAGAACTCGATTCCTTCACACAGAGAATCTCTGGGGTCTCTTGGCCCAAGGCTGTTCTTCTGCAATTAGTGAAATGGTGGCTTTGTAATGGATCTCTTGACTTCTATCGTAGGTACCATGGATGCCCATCTGTATAGACTTGACGAGATCATCTCCTATGGGAACATTCGTGCGCTGGGCCGCAGTCAGAACCAAGAGTTTACCGATGCTCAGTGTGCCGAGATCATGAGCCGTTTCGACGAGTACAACCATAGGCTCCTCCCCCGCCGCTCTTCTCTTCTGAGGCTAATCGTGCTGGCGATCCGGGAGGCACTTCCTCTCTTTTGCGCCGGCATACCGCTCGGGGACTTGGACATTGCCGAGGATAAGGTGCATTCGGTGTACCTTATGGGCTTGATCTCAAAGAGAAGGCGGGATGATCTCATTGATCTCCTTCATCAGATTTTTCAGCAATCAGCCATACTGGGCGCCTACCGGAGGGAAGAGGACATCCGCGGGGACCCCGATGCCTGTGACCGTGAGAGAAAGCATACTCGGGAGGTTCGAAATGCTTGGAAGATCTTGGACAAAGTTAATTTCAATTTTCTCAATCCATGCCCCATGTCAGAGGCCTTACCATTGTAAAAGTTTTTTTTTTTTTTTTTTTTTTTTTTTTTTTTTTTTTTATCGCCTTTTTGAAGTCTGGATGATAAGCTTTATTATGTCTCTGTGTGTTTGCATGCTTTTCCTCTGAAATCTTATTATTCTGTTACTATTATCGTTTGTGCTTTAAGATGCAGGGTACTACTCCATATTCTTTCTTTTAAATGCACATTAGGTTTGGGCCTCACGTGTTCTACACGCGAGATCATCTGATGGGACTGTTCACAAAACTTTCCATGCCGCATTTTTAGCGCGCATTATCAGATGCATAAAAGGAGCCTTGGAAATAGTTATTTCTCCTTGATTTTCGATGTTTTTTTTTTTTGGCCTTGGAAACATCTTTCGCATGCAGGATTTTCCGCGCACAGCACTTAATGCACTTCTTTATATTCTTGAGGTCATAGCCCATTTTCTCTTCACAGAGAAATTCATTCCTGTATCGACGTGATTTAATTTGAGGAGTATCTGAACGCTATGGCCTGTAACCGCCCACACGCTCGTCGACAGCCATGGGAAGTGCCTATCGAGGAGATGATCCCTCGCTTTGCCGCTCGGTTGGTGGATCCCCTCCTTACCGACAACGAATGCGACTCAGCCATGCATGAACTCTCGATCCGTAGGGGGTCTCCTCTCCCGATGGGTTCTCTTTGGCTCCGGATGATCCTCGCGGCCGTGCTTGCTGACATCCCCCCTCACCCAGCAGAGATGACCCTAGCGATGCTTGACGCGGCGGAAGAGAAGCTCGAGGGCTTTCATGAAGCGTGCCTGATCACTCAGGCTTTGAAGGATTGCTCAACTCATCTGTTGGGCCAGATCAAGGCCCGGCGAGCTATTATGTCTGCTTTCGCGGACGAACACGGCGCTAATCGATGGGGAGCGACTCCTCGTGAGAACCGTCGCTTCGATGTGCTGGAGAAAGCAGAGAGAGAGATGGAGAACTTTGTCCTCTGCTTCACTAACCCTTGTGCCATTGATCCCGTGTTTGGCGACCTTTTCCGTTAGAGTAGGACGTTCTCTTTTTTTTTATAACTTGGTTTCCCCTTTTTGCATGTTTTATTTTGAACTTCCATGTAGGCTTGGTACTCGTATGTATGTTTCCGCTTGCATGAGTAAACTTTGTGTTCCTTTTTATGAAAACTTTCTTCAATTACCAATACTGTTGTCATGTTGCGTGCGAATCAAAGCCTTGAATTTTATCTCTCTTCCGAATGTCAGGTGATATGAACTTGTTTCAGACTAATTAGTGCTGGCAACCGGAAGCTCATTCATATGGTCTTGTAAGTGTCTGGTTTCTAGGGTCGTGGTCACGAAAGCGAGCTTACGTGGCCTGGTAGAGCGGCACGTAGCGAACATATTATTGTGCGAGAGGAGGGTTCGGCTGTAAGCTTTCAGAGGGGGAGGTAGCTCCTAAGGCGCTGAGCGAGCTCTGAGCCAATCTCACAGCCAGGGCCAACAAAGCATATGAGCTATGGCGGGTGCTTCAGGAGTCCATCAAAGAGGTGGTGGCTCTTGGTAAGGCCGCCACGTTTACTCGTGAGAGAGTTGAGGCTCACAAGGCCACTGAAAAGGAGCTTGAAGCCCGGCTCGCTTCATATCAGGCCCAGCAAGCTCAGGCAGAGGCGCGTCTTATGGAGATCTTGCGTCACGAAGCCATAGCTCAACAACAAAATGATGAGCTGGTGAAATTATTGCACCGCCCGCCGGCTTGAGGACTTGTATCATACTTATGAATAAGAGTATTATTTTTTTTTTGTTTTGAATTGTATTTTGTATCCATTTTGGGTCATGAATAAAAGATACAATTTTCCTCTCAGTGACGTGTCTCCTTTTCATTGAATGCATTCTGCGTATGATCTATCTTAATCTTCTTGCAAGACGGCCGTGGCTTAGGATTCAGGGTTAGGATCTGTTTCCTAAGGCTTTTGCATCTTATGAGCCACGAGGGTCTCATAAGGAGTTTTTCTCCTTATAGGTCGAAAGGATCCCATAGGTGTGAGTTCTTCTTAAAGATCGTGAGGATCCTTAAGCGGGTTTTCCCCTGAGAGTCGTAAAGATCTCAAGAGAGTTTTTCTTCCTTACAGGTCGTGAGGGCCTGCAAGTGTCGGGTGTGATCACCTTTTTCCGTATTTTACGGGGTTAGGGATCTCTCCAGGTATCGTAGTTTAAAGACGTCACGGTCAAGGTTAAGGACCTCATAGTCCGTGGGTTTAAGGACTCCACAGTCCGATGTTAGCTTTAAGACATCACGGTCAAGGTTAAGGACCTCATAGTCCGTAGATTTAGGGACTCCGCAGTCCGATGTTAGTTTTAAGACATCACGGTCAAGGTTAAGGACCTCATAGTCCGTGGATTTAGGGACTCCACAGTCCGATGTTAGTTTTAAGACATCACGGTCAAGGTTAAGGACCTCATAGTCCGTGGATTTAGGGACTCCACAGTCCGATGTTAGTTTTAAGACATCACGGTCAAGGTTAAGGACTTCATAGTCCGTGGATTTAAGGACTCCACAGTCCGATGTGCGGTTGCAGGGACCCGTCACCTCTCTGAAGACGTTGAAGAATTACAACGCCAGGTATCAAAGGAGTGAAGAGATGTACCCTTAAACCAAGGCAAAATCCGTAGGGAATCGGGGTGGTTGATCGTTAGTTTTAAGACATCACGGTCGAGGTTAAGGACGTCATAGTCCGTGGATTTTAAGGACTCCACAGTCCGGTATTTGCTCTGGATGCTTCACACGGGTTCACTGCCGTGCTTGGCGAGGACCAGGCTCCGCTCTGGACGTTTTCCACGGGGTCAAAGAGTGACGTTATCCGCGTTCCACGTAACCAGGAAGTTTGCACTAGATGCTTCACACGGGTTCACTGCCGCGTTAGGCGAGGACTAGGCTCCGCTCTGGATGCTTCGCATGGGTTCACTGCCATGCTCTGCGAGGACCAGGATCCGCTCTGGACGTTTTCCACGGGGTCAAAGAGTGACGTTATCCGCTTTCCACGTAACCAGGAAGTTTGCACTAGATGCTTCACACGGGTTCACTGCCGCGTTAGGCGAGGACTAGGCTCCGCTCTGGATGCTTCGCATGGGTTCGCTGCCATGCTCTGCGAGGACCAGGATCCGCTCTGGACGTTTTCCACGGGGTCAAAGAGTGACGTTATCCGCTTTCCACGTAACCAGGAAGTTTGCACTAGATGCTTCACACGGGTTCACTGCCGCGTTAGGCGAGGACTAGGCTCCGCTCTGGATGCTTCGCATGGGTTCACTGCCATGCTCTGCGAGGACCAGGGTCCGCTCTGGACGTTTTCCACGGGGTCAAAGAGTGACGTTATCCGCTTTCCACGTAACCAGGAAGTTTGCACTAGATGCCTCACACGGGTTTACTGCCGCGTTAGGCGAGGACTAGGCTCCGCTCTGGATGCTTCGCATGGGTTCACTGCCATGCTCTGCGAGGACCAGGATCCGCTCTGGACGTCTTCCACGGGGTCAAAGAGTGACGTTATCCGCTTTCCACGTAACCAGGAAGTTTGTTGATTGTATCCGCATTTCACGGAATGGAGGTTTGACTCCTGGTGACATGTATATCACCGAGTCATGGAACTGGGGGTTGCCGCTATTCCGTTTTGCTTGATATTGTGTCTGTCGTTACAAGACGAGTGTTTGGATGATCTCTAGGTCGCTTGCGGCCCGTCGAGACCTGGCTTCTTCTTTTGATGAAACCTGGGGGAGAAGTATGATCCCTTCTTTGTTTACGCCCTTGGATTGTGTACAGGGTGCGACGGAACGTCACCTGTAGGGCATAAATTTTATTTTTATTTTATTTCTTTTTCCGCGATGCTCTATCATTTCAGCTTTTATATCGCGAAAATCACGATTGCCCAATCATTTCGGCTATTTTTCGCGGTGTCCAATCATTTCGGCTATTTATTTATTTTCTGCTCGCTGCTTTTCGTTGCGAGTTGCCCCATCATTTCGGCTATTTTTTTTTTTTTTTTTTTTTTTTTTTACGCCTTCATTTTTACTTGCTGCTTTTTATTGCAAGTTGCCCCATCATTTCGGCTATTTTTTAGGCATGTTTGGCTTGCTGACCTTCTCGCCGCAAGCTTGGATTTTAGGCACCGACCTCGGCATCAGCATCGCTACTACTGAAATGTTGCCAGGAGCGAATCATCATTTGCCTTTGTCGATGACGAACAAAGGTTGCTCAGCAAACAGGGTTAAGGGTCCTGTTAACCAAGGCTTTTGACTTCATGAGCCGTAAGGGTCTCACAAAGGTATTTCTCCCTACAAGTCGTGAGGATCTTGCAGGTGTATTTTCTCCTTAGGGACCGTGAGGATTCCTAAGTGTGTGCTTCTCCGTAAGTCGTAAGGACCCTACAAGAGGACTTTCCCTTTATGGGTCGAGAGGACCTATAAGGGTTGGACTTTGTTGGGAAAGTGTTAATTCGCGCCCGTGGATTGTATACAAGGGTCAGTCTGGAGCCGCTTGTAGGGCATTATCGGAGGTTGTGGAGGATTTGCTTAAGAACAGGTTCAGGTTTCTGTAACTTAAGACTTTCAAATCTCATGAGCCGTGAGGGTCCCATAAGAGGATTCTCCTTACGAGTCGTGAGGATCTCGTAAGTGTGTCTTCTCCTTAGGAATCGTGAGGATTCCTAAGTGTGCAGCTCCTTTGTGAGTCGTAAGGATCTCACGCAGGTGGTTTCTCCTTACAAAGTCGAGAGGACCCTATAAGTGTCTTTTAACGAGGTTGCGCCCTTTCGGGTTTTCACAAACACTCGCCGGCAGTCCTGCTGTTTTTACTCACGGAGCCCTTTCAGGTTTTCATCCGTGCCCATTTTGCTTTATGGACGTACCGTTTTTTTTTTTTTTTTTTTTTTTTTTTTTTTTTTTTTTTTTTTTTTTTGTCAGCCCAAGGATGCTGCGGTAGTAGTTTAGGGACGTTTCGGTCCGGCATTAGTTTAGGGACGTTTCGGTCCGAAGATAGTTTAAGGACGTTTCGGTCCGTTGTTAGTTTAAGGACGTTTCGGTCCGAAGATAGTTTAAGGACGTTTCGGTCCGTTGTTAGTTTAAGGACGTTTCGGTCCGTTGTTAGTTTAAGGACGTTTCGGTCCGTTGTTAGTTTAAGGACGTTTCGGTCCGGCATTATAGGAAGGCCGGCTGCTGCTTGTAAAGTCCGAGCCTGGGAAGATAGCGAGCGGACATAGTCGTCGTCATCTATCATTGACCCAGGCTGCAGCTTATTAAGCATAGTATTTCTTTAAGAAGCGACCGTTTATTGGCCTGAAAGGTCTTTCACCGTGCATGTCCATGAGTAGATAGGCTCCACCCTGGTAGACTTTGTTTATGATGTACGGGCCTTCATAGTTTGGCTCAAATTTTCCTCGCTTGGCGCGATTGGGGATCATAGGTCTTTTGACCACTAGTACGAGTTCGCCTTGGTGGAATGTCCTCGGCCTGGTCAATCTTTCGTACGAGCGCGTCATCTTTGCTTTGTAGGCTTCTAGATGTTGTTGTGCTCTGAGCCGGGTTTCGTCGAGGGCATCAAGCTCCTCAAGCCGAAGGTGAGCATTTTCTTCGTCCGTCAGCTCGTGGTGGACTGCCACTCGTAGAGAGGGTAACTCTATCTCAAGGGGGAGAACTGCTTCCGTCCCAAATACCAACGCGTATGGCGTTGTGTTTGTGGCCGTCTTGAATGTAGTTCGATAGGCCCAAAGGGCTTCCTGCAGCCTCTCGTGCCAGTCTCTTTCATTTCTGGAGACGGACTTTTTCATGATCTTCGTCAAGGTCTTATTGAAAGCCTCGGCCAAGCCGTTAGCTCGTGGATTGTAAACTGAAGAATATCTCCAATCTATATTGTGCTGCTGTGCGAAGCGGCTAATCTTATGGCTTCGGTAGGCCGGCCCGTTATCGGAGATAATCCGTCGCGGGGTTCCGAACCGATAGATGACGTGCGTTTTGAAGAAATGGAGAATATTCTCCGTCTTCACTTCCCTCAGTGGTACCGCTTCTGCCCATTTGGAGAAGTAATCAGTTGTCGCCAGGATAAAACGGTGTCCCCGGGCTGATGCCGGCTCTATGGGGCCGACTATGTCAGTCCCCCACATTTCGAATGGCCAGCTGGCCACCGTTGGGTGTAGTGGATTCGGATGTTGGTGGATGAAGTCTCCATGGATCTGGCATGAGTGGCATTGCTTCGCATACTCGAGGCAGTCCTGGATCATCGTGGGCCAGTAGTAACCCATCCGTTTAATTTTTAACTTCATCTTTGGGCCTGCTTGATGAGAACCGCAAAGTCCGTCGTGAACTTCTTGAACGACTCGTTCCGCTTCGTCAGGTCCCAAGCATCTCAGCCATAGAGAATCAAACGATCTCTTGTACAGGGTATCGTTGACGAAAGCGAAGGATAGAGCTCGTTTCATAAGCTGATGCCTTGAGGACGCTTCTTCGGGCATTCGGTGGGACTTAAAGTAGTCTATAAAGACTTCCCTCCAGTCCTCAGCCTTCTCACGGTCTTTTATTTGTAGGGTCGCTTGCTGAACCGATCCCTTTTCTTTATATAATTCCGGAGGTATTTCTGCCGGGGCGAGCACTCGACGGCTTTGTACCACGATTCTGACGTCATCGAGGTTCTCGTCAGCCAGTTCTTTAGCGAGTTTAGCCAACGCGTCTGCTTTGCTGTTTTCCGCGCGCGGTATATTCTCCAAAGTATAGGAGGGAATTTGGGCCAACAGTTGTTGCACCTTTTCGCCGTATCTCACCAACTCCGGTTTGCACGTTTGGTAGTCACCATTAACTTGGCTAACGACCAGCTGAGAATCCCCGTATATGGGGAGGTCTTCAATTCCCATGTTGATGGCGATTTCGAGGCCTGCTATCAGAGCTTCGTATTCGGCTTCATTGTTTGTCCTTGACTCTGTTAAGGAGAAGGCGAAGCGCATTATTCCTCCTTGTGGAGTCGCAAAGATGAGGCCTATCCCTGATTTGATCATTGGGATACCTTGCTTTTGTTTCTTTACGGAGGACGCTCCATCGAAATAGAGTTCCCATCGGGTGCTTCCACCGCTAATCGCATCAAATGCATGCTCGTCCGGCAAGTCACAATTCAAAGGAGAATCGGCCGGTATCGGGTGCTCAGCGAGGAAATCGGCAATGGCCTGGCCTTTCACCGCCTTGAGAGGTTGATATGTTATCGAGAACTCCATCAAGAGCAGGGCCCATTTAGCGAGTCGTCCCGTCAATATGGCTTTTGACATCAAGTATTTAAGAGGATCCACTTTCGAGATGAGGCAGACTTCGTGTGCCAACGCATAGTGCCTGAGCTTTGTTATCGCGAAGATTAACGCCAAGCAATGTTTTTCAATGGGAGAGTAATTGCTTTCTGCCCCCAGTAGAACTCGACTTAAGTAGTAGAGTGCCCTCTCTTTCCCCTGATCGTTCTCTTGCGCCCATAGTGCGCCCAAGGAACCTTCGAGGGCGGTTGTATAAAGAATGAGGGGTTTTCCTTTGACCGGCGCAGCTAATACCGGCGGGTTCTGCAGGTACTGCTTGATCTCGTCTAGTGCGCCTTGGCATTTTTGATCCCAGACGAATGGGGTTCCTTTCTTCATCAGGTGACTGTAGGGGCGGCATTTGCCTGAAAGATTTGCGATAAATCGCCGGATATATGCGAGCTTCCCTTGGAGAGACCGCAATTGTTTGAGGGTTCCTGGCGGGGGCATTTCCATGATCGCTTTAATCTTTGACGGATCTATCTCAATACCTCGGTGTCGGATGACGAATCCCAGGAATTTTCCCGAGGAGACTCCAAACGCGCATTTGAGGGGATTCATCTTCAAATTATATTGCCGAAGGCGTTGAAATACAGTCTCTAGGTGCTTTAAGTGATCTTCATATGACATACTCTTTACTACGAGGTCGTCGATATAGCACTCGACGATGTCATGTATGAGGTCATCGAAGATCTTTGTCATGGCCCTTTGATAGGTAGCGCCGGCGTTCTTTAGACCGAAGGGCATAACCCTGTAGCAAAATACACCCAAAGGGGTCCGGAAAGCGGTGTGCTTCTGGTCTTCGGGATGCATTTTTATCTGATTGTATCCTGAGGAACCGTCCATAAAGGAGAAGATCTCGTGAGTGGACGTGTTATCTATCATTAGCTCGGTTACCGGCACTGGGAAATCATCTTTTGGACAGGCCTTGTTGAGATCCCTGAAATCCACGCATATACGTACCGTCCCATTCTTCTTCATTACCGGGACGATATTGGCGATCCAATCGGGATATTGGACTTCTTGAATAAATCCAGAATCGATCAGTTTCTTGACTTCGGCGTTGATGCTCATCTCAAGCTCGAGTCGCATCCTTCTTGGTGCCTGCTTGACTGGCCTGATGTCTGGGGATATTGCTAATCTATGCACAGCGACCTCCGGATCTAATCCTGGCATCTCTGAGTAGTTCCACGCGAAGCAGTCTTTATGCCGTAGAAGCACGTTCTTTAACGCGGCCACCCTTTCTTCAGGGAGTAGCTCACTGACAAATGTTGGTCGCGGGTCCTCTGCCGATCCCAACTCAATCTTTCTAAGGTTATCTGCGGTAGTATGTATACCGTCTTCCAGTTCTTTTGGAGCGGGCGGGAATTCCGAGATTACCTCATCATCGCTGTTCTCGAAGCACCGGGGAAGGTCATCTATGTTCTCGGGCTCTTCTTTTAATATCGTAATCGTATAACAGGTACGAATCCGCTCCCAGGACCGAGGCGGATCCGGTTCTGCTCTCGTAGCTTTAGGCTCGTGCCTTTGCGGCGGCGTTACTTTCCAACCATCGGATAAAGCGAATCTACCCCGTCGGTATTGGTCCTCGACCCAATTCTTGAAGGTGAAGCAATCTTCGGTCGGATGTCCTATGGCTCGGTGATAAGAGCAATAACCCGGATGAGAGACCCTGCTAGCTTGCTCGGGATGCCTAGACTTTGGAAGCGTGATCATCTGATGTTTTAGGGCGAGCTTGAGTAACCGTTCCGTCTTGCTTCGGGGGAAGGAGTATGCTCGACTCATCTTTTCCGTGAGGGACGAATCCGAGCCGCGCAATACCCGTAACCCTCTAATCCTGCGTCGTTGTTGTCGGCTTCTTCTCTCGCTTCTTAATTTATTCCCGTCCCTGCATCGGGCCTTTCGTATGACAGGTTGACGATGGTGAACATCTTTATCTTTTGCAGCCTGTGCAGCCTGTTGGAATAGACGTTGCGTCCTAGCCTTCTCATAGATGGTCGCTTCGTGGTTGTGATCTTCCCGAATTTTCTGATCCGTTTTCGTGGTAGGCTTGCTCATTCGTCCTTTAAACAACGGGTTTGGCGCTTCGGTCGCAGGGTTTAGTTTTGATGAGGGGTTGGTCTCTCCTGACAGGGCGCCTTCTTCTTCATCAAAGGTATATATGGCGTAGCTGCCGTGGGCTCGCTCCCGTTTTCCGGTTCTTGTGTACCCAAGCCCAAGTGTTTCCATTTTCCCATTAGGCAATTTGCGCTGAGTCCCGGGGACGTCCCAAATCCTGTTGTAGAACCGAGCCTGCCGCACAGTCTGTTTTAAGGGTACTCCTTGGCGCTTTAATAACTTCTTCAATCCATTTGTATAGTATCTAGGTAGACGGATGGGTTGGAGCCTGTCAAGTGTAACGTCCACGCCGTGCCAGATCTCTTTCTCCACCTTCGACTCTGAGGATTGGTAAAATAAGATCACCTTCTCACCCCTTCGCCTGGGAGGGACGTAAAATGTTTGCAGGTCCTGTACGCTGTGGGTTCGAAGCGCGTCGAGATCCTTATAGTGTTCTTGCGGTACCATGGTGATTTGCAGACTATGGTCATCGCAAAGGGGTGCCTGTATTGACAGCCGACTGGAGAACACGGCGTTAACCTCGTCCTCCGAATCACTCCCGAAGACCGGTATGGGGGTGGGCGTCCTCTGGTTGTTGCGTTGAGCTGGCCCCGTATAAACTATCTCTTCTTCTTCTTCGGTATCGCTTCCGAAAACAGGGATGGTGGCGGCGGCTTTGTTCTCCGGGTCGCGACACCTTTCTGTATCCTCGAAATCTGGCAAAAAGTATTTCGCATCTTCGTATTTGCGAACTTCGTTCACAGAAAACGGGTTTAACTCGCCTGTTACAGTGTACTCGAAACCATCCTTGAAGTATTTCATACACTGATGTTGTGTAGAAGGGATGATGTTGTACTCGTGTAGCCAAGGACGGCCGAGCAAGGCGTTGTAGCAGGTCTTGGCGTCAATGACATGGAATTTGATGTCTGTGACGAGAAGTCCGAAGCGTAACGTCAGTATTACAGATCCGAGGGTCCGTGACGATTGAGAGTCGAAACCGGAGATAGTAATTTTGTCACGAGCGAGGTGTTGCACACTCATGCAGATTTCCTTCAACACCCGAACGTTAAGAAGGTTGACGGAGGATCCATTATCCACCAGGATCTTGCCTATCTTGATGTCATGGCAGTATCCGGAGACATATAGGGGGCGGTTGTGGTCGCACGTCCCGAGGAGGAGGTCTTCATCACCGAACGTGATGTCGGCTGTATGTACTTCCTCCAGTTCATCCTTCATCCTTTCAGTGGCGAGAAAGGCTTGGAATTGTTCAGGTTCTTGCAACGCTTTAATAAGTGAGTCTCGCGCTTCTTTTGATAATAGAAGGGCATCAAGAATGCTAAGTTGAGAGGGTAGTTTCCTTAAGTGCGCGAGGATGTTATAGTCCACCTTACCCTTTCTGGGAGGGTCTTTATTAGTTAGCTCTTTTGTGACCTGGTCATCTAAAGTGATATCTTCAATGATCTTTTCCTTTCCCTTATCTTTTCGGCCGACGGGCCCGAGATTCTTCTCCGGGAGTGTGCGGTTGCGCAGCTGGATGTTCTCGCAGGCCTCTGATTCCTCCTTTTTTCCTAGAACGGATTTTGTAAAGAGAGGGCCCAGAGCCATTTCTTCATCAGAGTCGCTCCCGAAGGTGAGAACTTGTGACCCTCTGGCGTCAACCATGTAACAGTTGCCAGTAGTCTTGTTATGCCCTCCGACAGTACTTCTTCGCTCCCGACGGCTTTTGCGTTTCATGCGCTTAAACTGTTGCTGACGGATAACATATCCTCGCCACCATATTTTGAAGGCATCGCACTCATCCGTGGGGTGTGAGATCTTCCGGTGATATGCGCAATAGTCAGGGTGCCTCTCCGCCCCGTCGTGCGTATTTGCTTCCGAAGGTGGTAGCATCATTCCCATTGACATGGCTTTGGCGAACCTTTTCCTTGTCTTGAATATTTTCTTGTCCACTTCGGATGCCTTTTGTTCTGGCAGGGGTAACTCCACTCTTCCGTCCAGTCGCCCGCCTCTGGTTCCTGTTGGCGTTGCCATTTCGCGCTCCTGATCCGCTTTACTCTTTAGCCGAATCTCGTCTAGGAAGGCATTGATCATATCGGTTGTCAGCCTCGCACGCTCTGGCTCGGGCTCCGTCTCTAGCTTCCTGGTGCTAGGAGTTTTCTCATTCTCGGTAAACGAGTGGGAGATCACGTTGCAACTCGCCACATACTCTTCGGATTCATCCGACGAGCTCTCTTCGTTATCTTCATCTTGCAAGATGTGGCTAAGGAACTCACGCAGTGTGACAGGAGTTCGCGCCTTTTGATTGTATTCTTCCAGCGCGTCAATTTGCTTCTGTAAGTTTGTTCGCTGATCTCCAAGCCTCGCGGGCTTCTTGGATTTCTTCTTCTTTTTCTTTGAAGATTTTGACGGTTGGGCGTGAGTATTTGGGCCCTCATCACGAGTCTTTGCAATGGTGCGGGGCTTCAACATCCCTTCGATAATTTGAGGTTCAAGAGGGTCCTTCCATTCGATCGCAGGGCATGCATGGAGGTCTCTCAGCATTCTTTTGGTCTTCGTTGATAACACGACCTCCCATGGAGCTTCTTCGATAAAGGAGCAGGTTGCCCCCGGTGTATCGGCCTTCTTAGGAGTATGTGGTTGTGGTGGGTTCACCTTCCACTTTTCGGACAGTACAAATTTCCCCTGAAGGTATTGATCTTCGATCCATCCTTTGAAGACGAAGCAATCTTCAATCGGATGACTTACCGTCTGATGATAAGGGCAGTAGTTGGAGTTATTCATCTCGGTGGGTTGTGGCGGTCGCCTTGGATTTGGTAGGTTTATAAGTCTGTTGCGTATTGCCAACTCGAATAACCGCTTCGTCTTGTCTTGTGGGAACGAGTAGGGACGCTTCATCTTCTCATTATAGTATCGGCGTCTTTCCTCCAGTTGATCCGTCGATTTCGGGGCGTTAGGTTGCTGTTGGGCATTCGCAACAAAGGTTGCCCTCCCTTTACCCTTGTCATTCCGAGGCTCCGACTTCGGTGTAGGTGGTCTATGACCCATCTGGTCCATCTGAGCTAACTTGTCAATCAGAGCCTGGAATGTGGTTGGCTTAAAGAACATCATAAACTGGGAGATAGTTGCGTGAGGGTCTAGAGTTCCCACGAACATGCCCACCGCAGGTGCTTCCTCGATGCGCTGCTCACATCTCGACCACAAGTTCCGCCAGCGTATAGCGTACTGGACCCAGGTTTCACTCGGTTTTACCCTGGCGTTAATAAGTGCAGTTATTGGAGTGCGTTCGCTGGCACTTGCAAATCGCTGAGTGAATAGCAACTCCATTTCAGCGAACGTTTTGATGGAATCATTCGGGAGTTCCGAATACCATTCGAACGCCGTTTCTGACAAGCTGCCTACGAATTGGCGAAGCAACAATTTATCGTCACCGCCGGTGTTACCGCATAGGGCCCGAAACTGGGCGACATGTTGATGGGGATTGCCGGTCCCCTTATACACGTGGAATTTCGGTATCGTATAACCTTGTGGGTATTTGATTTGGTCGTACCAGCTCGGATACGGCCGCCCGGTTTTCACGGTTTGACCAGCTGCCTCAGTTGCGTGATGAACTCGGATTTGCTGGGCTATGTAGTCAGCCAAGTCAGCCTTAGAGATCGTCTCTTCCTTGGCCGTTGAGAGGGCTGGTGGTGGATTTGACGTCTCTCCTCGGTCGTCTTCAAGAACAATCGGAGGATCTTCGGCGGGTAGGTCCTGCTGGATCATCATTCCTATCACGTCTTGAAAGAGAAGGCCCATCCGTTGTATGTTGGCCGCTTGTTCGGCCGCCTCTTTGTCCCTTTTCTCCAGTGTCCGGCGAAGGAATTCAGCATCGGTTTCTTCCTCCCGGCGTGCGTCTGAGGATGCTTCTGGGTTTTCCTTTGGCCCGGTGAGCGCGGCCATAGCATTCATCATTTCTTGGAGCTTCTGTTGCTGCTCCTGGGATTTCGTTACGGATCGGGTTAGTGGTCGATGTCCTGTAGAAGTGCGGCTCTCCTTCTTTCCAGAGGCCATGTATACAGTGTGGACCATCATGCCCCCAGACTTAGGGCGTCTAGGCCTAGTGTTTTTAGCCGTCGTTGCATGCTGTGGGGTCCTCTCTGGCCTCCTCCTTTTATGAGTCAGTTGATCAACAGCCTTTTGGGGTTTAGCCTGGTGACCAGCTTCAGGTTGGATTTTCGGCTTTTTGTGCTGGCGAGAGAAGTTTGGATCGATGATCGAATCTCGGGCTTGTCGCCAAACCTTATAAATTTTGGAAGACAGCCGTTGAGGAGATCGAGGCTGTTCGGGTTTTGTTTGGACAACCTTTTTTAGTAAGGGAGGAGACTTCTTCAGTACTGCCGTAGGGGAATTCCTTCGCACCTTATTTAGCATTTCAAAGCTGTTCCCGGTCGGAACGGCGGCATTAACTTCGACCACTGGGGATGGTGGGGTCAATCCGGAGGGGGAGTTGCCCCCAGTCTTCCTCACTCGGCGCCAATGGCGACGTCGAGAGTGTCGAGCGGACGGTGTAGGGTCAGCGGTAAGAATGGTTTCGTCTTGCTCCCTGTGTGGATGGGGGGTTGTTGTTGGCGTTAACCTATCGAAGACCGATGTCCTCTGGGAAACGGGAGCAAAGGCTGGAGCCGTCAATCTTGTAAAGACTGACTTTTTGGCTGGAGAGGTTGCCTTGGCGATTTCGGGGATGGGAGCGATCACTTTCTTAGAAGCAGCCTTCTTTGAGATTGTAGGCCCCGTAATGAGCTCGCATGATTCCTGGCCCAGTCTAGAGAAGACCGAGGCGTTGACGTTGGGCGACTCGTTGAGAGGAGCCGCGGTAGGGGTAAGACGATCAAAGACCGACTTCTTGAGAGTTTCCTTCGCCAGCCCCGGAGCGGTAAAGTTTGTCGGCGGGATCATGGTCCCAAAGAACAATCCTGTGGTGGCGCGAGTGACCTGTTCCACGGGCATTGTGAATAGCGAAGCAGCTTGGGGTCCGTAGGCTATACCTCCTGGCGAGGCAGAGCGTTGGCTGCAGTTGCCGTTTGAGCAGTTGGAGGATTTCGCAGGGATGAAAGCCATCGATCCTTTGCTTTCTGCAATAAGCAAGATGCCAATTCTCAGTACCTTGAGACCCAAGGGCAACTATTAGCGAACCGCGATTGGTTCGCGAATCACGACACACGAAGTGTGGAGTGGAAAGAGGAAAAGGTCCCACCGGGCGTGCCAGAATCTGTTCCCCTCCGAAAGACGGCGCGCAAGGCTGCGATGTCTTGGCGCTGAGATTCGGGGCAGATGCTAATTGGTGCTATCCGTCCGCCCCTCCGAAGATGCCAAGTTGATTTATGGCACCATGTGTCGAAGGTTTAGACGGATGCGTCCGATGTAGCAGACTTCGTCAGATTCCCCCTCATTTGAGGGGTTTTTGATTGTGGGGACGCTCTTCCCTGCAGGCGCAAGCCCCTGCAGTTAATTACGCTACCGCGTTGCGGTAACAACTTTCTCCTTCTCCAGATGGTCACTTCGTGTCGTGGGTGTTTGTTTTATTGCCCGTGGATTGTTTACGGAGACTGAGTTATGTCGTCACCCGTAGGGCGTGGACTAGTCCAAATCCGCATTATCTTAAATTTGGGTTTGGGGGTTTGGTTTAAGGACACGTTAGCCATATTTGAGGCTAAGATCAACTTAAACGTTTGTTAAGGATACATTAGTCCAGTTTGAGACTAAGATCAACTTAACGGGATCGTTTAGATCCGACAAAAGAGCATTTGGGCTCTATTGTTCCAGTTTAGGGACGTAGTGGTCCACCGTATGTATGACCGTCGGGACCCATCACCTCTCTGACGACGTTGAAAGATTACAACGACGGATGTCAGAGGAGTTCAGAGATGTACCCTCAAGCCGGAGTTAATTTAGGGGATTCGTAGTCCAATCTGTTTGAAGGTTTAAGGACGCGTTAGCCATTTTTGGAGGCTAAGATCAACTTAAACGGGACCGTTTAGATCCGACAAAAGAGCATATGGAGGGCTCTATTGTTCTAGTTTAGGGACGTTGCGGTCCGTGGGTAGTTTAAGGACGTTGCGGTCCATGGGTAGTTTAGGGACATTTCGGTCCGTTGGTAGTTTAAGGACATTGCGGTCCGTGGGTAGTTTAGGGACATTTCGGTCCGTTGGTAGTTTAAGGACATTGCGGTCCGTGGGTAGTTTAAGGACATTGCGGTCCATGGGTAGTTTAAGGACATTGCGGTCCATTGTTAGTTTTAAGACATCTCGGTCAAGGTTAAGGACGTCATAGTCCATGGGTTTAAGGACTCCACAGTCCGGTATGTGCTCTGGATGCTTCACACGGGTTCACTGCCGTGCTAGGCGAGGACCAGGCTCCGCTCTGGATGCTTCGCATGGGTTCACTGCCATGCTCTGCGAGGACCAGGATCCGCTCTGGACGTTTTCCACGGGGTCAAAGAGTGACGTTGTCCGCTTTCCACGTAACCAGGAAGTTTAGCATTAGGCATGGGTTTAGGGACCCCACAGTCCATATCATGAGTGGTCATCGGGACCCGTCACCTCTTTGAAGACATTGAGGGATTACAATGCCAAGTATCAAAGGAGTGAAGAGATGTACCCTAGAACCGGGGTGGATTAAATAGTCCCTGGCCCAATTTGGGTCAAGACTGATCAATTATGTTATGAGCTCATTAGCCCAGTTAATCACAAATTGAGGACTTATGGCCAGCTTGGGCTAAGTCCAGTCAGGTCTGGAATATTGACTTTTGCTGGTCCATTGAAGGAGAGGCTTTGCCTCTATCCATTTAGCCAATTGGGCCAAAGCCTAGTGTTAAACACTACAGAGCAATCAGTGTTGAACACTGGGCATGCGGTTAACAAGTTAGTGTTTAACACTAAGAAATAATTGGTGTTAAACACCAGCAATAAGGCTTCTCAAATTAGTGTTAAACACTAAAACGGATCAGTGTTGAACACTGCAAATGAAGCTTTTTAATTAGTGTTGAACACTAAGGCCCAACAATATTTTAACACTGATTTCGAGAGTTTCAATTTAGTGTTAAACACTAAGACAAGAGGGGTCACGTGGCAGCACGTGAGAGCGCCCTTTCTTCATTTGTTCTGCTGAAATTACTGTGTCTTTGATAGCATCACGTGTCAGCACGTGATGGGCATTCAAAGGCCTATGTGTTAAGGCTTCTGCTGAAAGTCACGTGGGTCACGTGGGGTGTTGCCTCAAAGGGGTTTTCTGTAGGGCTTTTGGGGGGGGGGGTCACGTGGTGACACGTGACCCTGCCTTAATGTGGTTTTTCAGAGGATTTGTTACTCCTTTTTTAGGAATTAAATTCCAGAGACTTTTAATTTCAGAGGAATTAAATCCTTCTTTCTTTTGAAGACTTGTCTTCTGGAATAGAGTTTAACTCTGAATTTTCTGTAGGATTTAAATTCCTCGTTTATGTGAAGGGCTGAATAGGGTTAAACCCTAATAAAGTTTTTGAGGAAAAGATGATTAAGGGACTTAAATTCCCGTTGTTTCAATAGAACTAAGTTCTTTAATTAGGGTTAAACCCTGTCTCTTTTTTTGTTCTGAAGGAATTAAATTCCCATGATATAGGGTCTAGCCCTACTTTTATTTTGGAGGAATTAAATTCCTATAGTTCTGTGAGAATTAAATTCTCATGCCTGCACCCCTTCTCTATGTTTTGGATCTGCATGGCAGGATCTCAACCCATTGAGAATTAAATTCTCAACCTTAAGGGGAGATGTGCACTTTGCAGATCCTCTATCAGAGAGAGAAGAAATATGCTCTTCTGCTTTTATATTATCAGAGTTAAACTCTGTTGAGAATTAAATTCTGCTTCTTTCAAAAGGGCTTCCCTTTCTTACCTAGGGTTTTTGCAGAAGATCTGAGTCTTTTCGAAGTATCAAAGCTCTTCTCCTTTTTTCTTTTTCTTCTCTGCGCCTGTATATATCTTTCTTTTGTCCCTTGGCTCCTATTTATAGGAGAGGCAGCCGCATCAATCGGTTTTTGTCGAATCTTCATTGGGAGATTTGATTTGGATCCATCATTCATTTTGGGCCTTTGGATTATTAGGTGAATTTTATTCACCATTGGATCTTAAATCCAGAGATTTTCCTTTGATATTCTGGTTAGATTTAGGGGGGAAATCTTTCCCAAAGCCGAGATTTTCCATAGATAGATGATCTTTAATCGTCTCTGAATCTTTAATTTGATTGGTCCCAGATAATTACTTTCCTTTGGAAAGATTCGAATTTCCTTCAGAATTTAATTCTGTCGTCAACATGGGCTTTGAAAGCCGGTCACGTGTGACCACGTGATCCATGGTCACGTGTGAGCACGTGACCCCTTTTGGAACGAGCCTTCTGCGCTGTGTCTTCTGATTGCGGCTTAAACATCACGTGCTACCACGTGACCCCTGGTCACGTGTGAGCACGTGACCCTTTGCTTGAACTCTTTTTCCTTGGTTGTTCTGGAGACGCGCTTGCTGCCTTGAACGTCACGTGCCGACACGTGACCCCGGTCACGTGGGAGCACGTGACTCTTTCTGAACCCCTTTTTCTTGACTCGATCAGAGAACTTGCGTGTTGGACGCTTGCATTTAAATGTCACGTGTCACCACGTGACCCTGGTCACGTGGGAGCACGTGACTCTTTCTGAAGCCCATTTTCTTCAGCGTAGCTAGGAGACTGAACTCGATCTGATGATGCTTTTTAGGTGTCTCGTGTTAACACGTGGCCGCTGGTCACGTGTAAGCACGTGACCCTCTTCCGAAGCTTTTCCAGAAGCTTTCCTGATTTTAAATCAGGAAACACGGGGTATTATTATTACTATATATTATTATTATTATTAGAACGTTACTATATATTACCATCAGTGTTATTATTAGTGACAAAAAGCTAAAATAAAAACTTAAATTTATTAAGAAAGCCATGGTATGAAAACATAACTTTATTATTATTGTTGTTGTTGTTGTTACCATATTATTACTATTACTATTAATATTTATATAGATTCTTATTACTGTTCTTATTACTGTTACTATTAATATATATATATATATATATATGGAGAGTGATCCATTGCAAACCGATCAACGTTTTTTTAAAAACGGGAACTCCCGATCTACGACATATTTTAACGATCCGATCCGTTCAAGTTGATCACCCTACCCACAAATATATGTGTATGACAAATTAAGGGATTTAAAGACTTTTAGTTTATGCATCAGACGTTTATATTGCATTATAGAAAAACGTCCATTTTTGCACCTTTCGATGCATAGGCTAAAGGTCTTTAAATCCCTTGATTTTTTGTCACGCCCCGCTTCCCAGAGTACGCAAGATTTGGGCACGTGACATAGCCAACCATGCTACCGGTGGGTAGGAAGTATCCATCCACAGTCACATTACGGTTGTAAAGATATCAAGAACAGTAAAAAACTAAACTAATACATGTCCAAATCCATAATAACAAGAATCAATAAACAATAAGTGCGGAAGCTAAAGATCCAATACAATGAATAAACAGTACGTCCCATAATACGGGCTCACATCTGGAATGAAATGAAATAATTAAACTAAACTCTAAAGAACTCACAGTTCAGCCTGCTGGCTGAAGTACTCCTGCTCGGTCAACGTCGAGGGTACGGAATCTGGGCCATGCAAAACCCAGACGTCAGCGCGTCATGATATCAAGTATGTAGCATAAACATGGTAATAAACAGTGCAAGCATGAACATGAATAAGCAGTAATAAGAAGTAATAAACAGGGTGACGTGCAGTAGTGACTAAACTATCCTATCAGGTTTTCTACTCTATAGTCTTTGAAACCAATTGATGAATCGTCGATGTAACTCAATAGTATCCCGTGCAGGCCCGGGACCACGGTCATGATCCTCGGGGCTGAGTCCGAGACGTGCCGCTAAGCAGTAGAGGGTAGTAGGATAGACGAGTGATGTCAGCATCATCACTCCCGGACCGGCCAAGCCCGTAAGACTGATCAGAACAATGTATCGAACTGTTGAGTTACAAGTCGGTTTCATCTTTGATTTCCCCATACCCCCAAACTATGTATGTCAAGTCAGGTATTCAGTAGTCAAGAACTAATGCCAACACAAGTCAAGTAAAGGTAGGTCTGTCTGGATCGACAGCAGGAATGGTTAGGTTTGTCGGCATTAGGCATAAGATCGGGTAACAGGTCAGGTTACTTTCAACAGGTAAAGTCGATATGTACGGGGTGTTGTGTCCGGTGTATCAGTACATGTGTCAGGTGTATCAAGATCGGTCAATATGTAATGCAATCGGGTATATGATGATAACAGGTATAGTAACAAATAATGAACAGTAGCAGGGAACAGTAAATAACAATTATTATTCTATGTGAACTCAGTGATGTTTCGTATTCTCTTATTAACAGGTTCAATCATCTTTAGGGTGCAAAAGCCACAAGGTAAAGCAAGATTCACAATTATAAATTAAGGAATTATACTAAGTATGATAGTTGTCTCACGAATAGTTTAACAGTTCAAGCAGATATGATTCAGTCGTTTTATTTGGTTAAAGCATGGAGTGATGTGGGTTAGTTAATTACGAGGAACTGTTGTAACGATTCCAATATACAGATAACAACAGTAATACGATATCAAATGCCATCATTAAGTTACGGTATTAAATAGTGTGAATTAAATTGCGTGGCAAGACTAGATCTCGCACGCTAGCATGTTAGAGCAAGTATTCAGATACTTGCCTCAGAACAAGGGTCGAGATGCAGGCGGCCTGATGCACAAGTCACGATACGGTGTGTGAAACGGCGCGACACGGTACTGTGTCCGGGTGCGATCTGCTGCGCGGTACGGACGCGATATGCGGCGCGGTCTGGTGCGCGATACGGACGCGATCTGCGGCGCGGTCTGGTGCGCGATACGGACGCGATCTGCAGCGCGATCTGGTGCACGGTACGGGCGCGATACGGTCACGGTCTGTAGCGCGATCTGGTGCACGGTACGGGCGCGATACGGTCACGGTCTGTAGCGCGATCTGGTGCACGGTACGGGCGCGATACGGTCACGGTCTGCAGCGCGATCTGGTGCACGGTACGGGCGCGATACGGTCACGGTCTGTAGCGCGATCTGGTGCACGGTACGGGCGCGATACGGTCACGGTCTGTAGCGCGATCTGGTGCACGGTACGGGCGCGATACGGTCACGGTCTGCAGCGCGATCTGGTGCACGGTACGGGCGCGATACGGTCACGGTCTGCAGCGCGATCTGGTGCACGGTACGGGCCGAGTCCAACCACGAACAGCGGGAACACACGGACCAGGGGACTTCGAGGGAAGAAACAAGGTGCAGACACGATGGCTCGACGGCACTGGATCGCCGGCGAGGCAGCGACGGCGAAGACGGTGGCTGGAACAATCTTGAGTTCGCTGGAAAGGGGTGCTGCAGCGAGTGCGAGGGTGGTGGTCGCCTCTGGTGGTCGAGAGGGAAGGGAGGTGGTCGGAGGTGGCGTCGACGAGGTCGCCGGCGCGTTTTTCCGGCGAACAGGGAAGGTGCAGGCGTTGGGTGAAGGGTCGGGTTTGCTTTTCCGGCGAGGGGAGGAGGGAATGACGACGAGGTCGGGTCGAGTAGGGTGAAAGGGAGTCGCGGGGTCGTCGACGACGATGGGCGACGTCGACGGTGAGCTTGCGAGGGGATGGAGGCGTCGGGGAGATGGGTGCAGTCGCGGGAGAGAGAGGAGGAAGGAGGGAGGAGGTGCGGCGGTCGAGGAGGCGTTGCCGGCGAGGTCGCGGGGAGGTCGGCGGTGGGATCGCGAGATTAGGGTTAGGGTTAGGGTTCGTGGTCGCGATGGAGGAGGATCGTGAGGGCGGCTGCGTGCATGGGTAATATATAGAGGAAGAGAGAGAGAGTTGTTGGTAGAGAGAGAGAGAACGAGTAGAGAGAGACAGAGATGAGGAAAGGGAGGAGAGAGAGAGAGAGAGAGAGACTGGGGAAAAGAGAGCGGGGTCCACACGGGGAAACCAAGGCTCGCGATTGGTTGGGATGTTAGGAAAAGGAATTTAAACGATTTAAAGAAGAGATTTTAATAGGATTCGTGAAGGATTTGCTGTTAGTAAATAATATAGATTAGAATTAGATATTAAATTTAAATGGGCCATTTTGGCGCGAAATGAAACATTTCCAAATCGCGCCCGGGTTGCGCCCAAATGTTCCAAATTCAAATTATAGGATTTTAAGCGGGTTCCAAACTTTGAAAAGAGGTGTTTTGTGATTAAAATGCATGCCCCCAAGTCGGACACTTGCACGCGCGCGTAGTCGCCCAAACTTGCCTGTTTAGCCAAACGGAACGGAATCTCGACACGCGGACGCTACCACGCGACTAGTGGCGACGAGTAGGCTAACATGGACATCTTAAATTTCATTTTCGGAGTTAAAATTTGTTATGTGCCAAAATGACTTAACCGGGTAAAATTTAGCAATGAACACCTGAAAATCAGGAAAATTGGAAATGAGCAAACCACAACCCTCAACTAGTAGTATACATAGTATTATTGGGCTCGGGTGTTACATTTTTCATACGTATGTATTTGAGGGTACGGTGATAACTTTGAATGGATCGGATTTTTAAAATATGTCGTAAATCGGGAGTTCCCGTTTTTAAAAAACACGGACCGGTTTGCAATAGATCACTTTCCTATGTGTGTGTAGATTATTATTACTATTACTATTATTATTTTTATTATATAGATTCTTATTGCTGTTACTATTAATGGCAAAAGCCTATATATATATAACTATTCTTATTATTATTATTTATATAGATAATATATTATTATTATTAATATTTATATAGATTCTTATTACTATTACTGTTAATGGCACAAAAACCTCTCTCTCATATATATATATATATATATATATATATATATATATATTATTTATATAGATTGTGTCACGCCCCTGTTCCCCTCCGAAAGACGGCCAAGACGGACTGTCTTGCCTGAGATTCGGGACAGATGCTAATTGGTGCTATCTGTCCACCTCTTCGAAGATGCCAAGTTGATTTATGGCACCATGTATCGGAGGTTTTGACGGATGCGGACGATGTAGCAGAATTCGTCAGATTCCCCCTCGATTGAGGGGTTTTTGATTGTGGGGACGCTCTTCCCTGCAGGCGCAAGCCCCTGCAGTTAATTACGCTACCGCATCGCGGTAACAACTTTCTCCTTCTCCACAATTTCACTTCGTGTCGTGGGTGTTTGTTTTGTTTGTGGTTGCCCGTGGATTGTATACGGAGACTAATTTATGTCGTCGCCCGTAGGACGTGGATTAGTCCAAATCCGTATTTTCTTAGATTTGGGTTTGGGGTTTTGGTTTAAGGATACGTTAGCCGTATTTGAGGCTAAGATCAACTTAAACGTTTATTAAGGATACGCTCGTCCAGTTTGAGACTAAGATCAACTTAACGGGATCGTTTAGATCCGACAAAAGAGCGTTTGGACTCTGTTGTTCCAGTTTAGGGACATTGTGGTCCATTGAATGTATGGCCATCGGGACCCGTCACCTCTCTGACGACGTTGAAGGATTACAACGACAGATATCAGAGGAGTTCAGAGATGTACCCTTGAACCAATGTTGGTTGGGAGATTTATAGTCCAATTTGGGACTAAAGTCTGTTTGAAGGTTTAAAGATACGTTAACCGTATTTGAGGCTAAGATCAACTTAAACATTTGTTAAGGATTCGTCAGTCTAGTTTGAGACTAAGATCGACTTAACGGGATCGTTTGGATCCGACAAAAGAGCATTTGGGCTCTATTGTTCCAGTTTAGGGACATGGTGGTCCATTGAATGTATGGCCGTCGGGACCCGTCACCTCTCTGACGACGTTGAAGGATTACAACGACAGATATCAGAGGAGTTCAGAGATGTACCCTTGAACCAATGTTGGTTGAAAAAGCAGATGTGCACAGTTCAAGATGATTTGAGGACTTATGGCCAGTTTGGGCTAAGTCCAATTATGTTTGAAATATTGGCCCTTTGGGCCATTAGACATTTGTCTCGGTTCAGCCCCTCATTATTCAGTAGTGCTAAACAGAGGTTTGGGGACTCTGACAATATTTTGTCTTTGATTTCCTCAATTTTGAGATTCATTTGGAGGAGGAACTTTTGCCACTGGAAAATTAGTCAATTTGGCTAAAAGTAGTGTTAAACACTAGAGGATGAAGGGGTCACGTGGGAGCACGTGATGGCGTCAAAAAGTGGGGCCAGATCCCCTTTATTTTGTTCTGCAAACAAGTGTTAAACACTTTTTGACTTTCTGGCCATCACGTGCGGGCACGTGATATGCATTCATGCACTGATTTGTTAAGGCATTTATTAGAGGTCACGTGGTAACACGTGAGACCCGTTTAGGTACGCGGTGGCACGGAGGCACGCACGATGTTGCACGATGCTGGACCCGAGAGTGGTAACGGGCACGGGATGATGCGGTCCAAGCACGATGGTGGGCACGATGTAGCAGCAAAGGGATGGTCCAGGGTTCGTCGGCGATGGAGAGTGGGCTCGGAGCTCAGGCAGTGACTACCGTGATGGCTCGGCTAGGTGACAGCGGCTCGGGCAAGACTCAGCAACGAGGGCGTGTGGGAGATGTCGGCGGCGACGAAGCGATGACGACGAGGTCGAGTTCTGGCTGTGCTGGGTTTTGGAGTTCGGGGATGGGTTCTCGTCGGGAGTTTGCAGCGGCTGTTAGGTTCGAAGTGCTTGGAGCTCAGAGGGGTGCTCAAGGAGGAAGGGTACGATGGTGGCATCGCTCGGTGATGGAGGCGGCTCTGGTGTGGCGCGACGATGGCTGGCGACGCAGGGTCGAGGAGCTGGAGGTCGGAGAAGGTGGTGATGGTTGCCGCGGTTCGTGAAGATTGGGGGGCTCGGGCCGTTTGGGGTTGGTGCAGTGAGGCCGAAGGGGGATCTTAGTGGGCTCGAGCTTGTTGGCGAGGTGAGGAGCTCGAGGGGTCGGGGGAGGTGAGGATGTGGGGGTCGAGGAAGAAGATGTGGCGAGAGGAGAGAGGAGGTCTCGGTCGTCGCGGTGCGGGCGCGAGGACGGGGTCTCAGCGAAGGTGTCAGTGGTTGGAGGTGGCAGCGAGGGTTCCGACGAGGTAGGAAGCTCGGCAAGGGGGTGTGCAGGCGAGGGTGCTTGGGGAAAGTCGAGGTCGCCGGAGATGGGTGTGCAGGGAAAAGGTGAGGGGAGGAGAGAGGTGGTGGCGAGAGAGAGAAGAGAGAGAGAGCTGGAGTGAGGGAACGAGAAAGAGAGAGAGATGAAGAGAGAGGGTCGGTTGTGAGAAGAGAGAGAGGCGAGGCGAAGGGTATCGCGGGTTGTTGAGGGGAGTGAGTCTCGCGGGGGTGGGGAAGTGGGCGCGGCCGTTGGAGCGTGGGTGCGGGTCTCGTGGTGTGGATGTGAGGAGCGGGAGATCGTTGGGAAAAGGCGGGAAGAAGGAGAATGAGATAAGAAGAAGACGCAGGTGGGGTGTTGGGGAATCGGGTCAGGTGCAGAGGGAACGGGCCGAGTCTGGGTTTGGGGAGGGTGACGGGTCGGGTTTGTTAGGGTTGCGAGTTGGGCTTTGAGTTAAAGGATTAGAAAGAATTAGGGGAAAATAAATATAAGGGGTTAGGGTGTGGGTCAGGGGTTTGAGTTTGGGAAAAGATTGGTTTAGGATTTAGGAAAAATATAGAAATTATATTTAGAAAATATAAGAAACATTAATTGTAAAAAAATTCATTTAAATATAAAAATTTTGGGGAAATCATTTATTTAAAATACGGAAAATATTTATAGGGGGCTGGGTATTACAGATTGTTATCACTTTTACTATTAATGGTAAAAACCAAAATTTATTCTTATTACTATTATTATTATTATTATTATTTATATAGATTCTTATTACTATTACCGTTAATGGTATAAACATAAATTTATTTTTATTACTAATACCTCCCATGCCCCCCTACCCCCCCACCCACCCCCACCCCCCACGCCCACCCCCCCCCCCCACACACACAGATATATATATATATATTCTTATTATTATTACCATTAATATAAAAAAAAAACCTACATAGAAAGGGAGGATAATGGAGGAAATGTGCAATAGGAGGGAATTTCTTCCCATGGCGTTGAAAAAATACATCCTCGATCATTCTTTTCGACAATCAGCACCCACCACCATCATCTTTATCATTTAAGATCTGGATACATAAAATTTCATGTGATTCCATCACTTTTGCACCATTGAATTAGCGGGTGCAAAATTAATGGTCTACCGACAATAGAACTTTTTACATCGCTAATTCAATGGTGAAAAAGTGGTGGAATCACATTAAATTTGATGTATCCACATCTTACATGATGAAGATGATGATGATGATGGGTGCCGATTGTCGAAAAAAATCGTAAAGGATATAGATTTTTTACGCCACATAACGAAAAAGCCTCATAGGGCCTCTTTTCCTCATTATTCTCGTATGTGTGTGTGTATACAAATTCGTTAGGACGGGTTTGTGTTTTTCAAATTCACGAACTTTTTCGTGTGATCTCCTTTCAATGATCCGCTCCGTCAAAAATGTTCTACACGTCTCAGATAGTGTGTGGATGAAAAATCAACTCGAATGGATTACCAATAATTAACAAATAGCGTGCTCTCCTCTTTTCTTTTTGTTCTTCTTCTTTATCTTTATATTATTTTCAATCTTTTCTTCTGCTCCTTATTTATTCTTCTCGTATATTTTTCTGAAAGAAATGATTGCAAAGAAGACATAGCAGTTGGGGATAGAGAGAGAAAGAGGGAAGAGATGATGCTGGTTACAATTTTAAATGGAGAAACGGGGTTAGTTGCGGTTGTTGAACTTATTGGTATTTTTAGGCTTTTTAATTGATTTATCTTAAAGAATAACAGAGTCGTGTCACCAATCATTTTCAGAATTGACCATCTTATTTCTTTTGCAAAACGGTAGAGATTAGAAGAGGGAAGAAGGGTGCAGATGTATTTTACGAAGAAATATTATGTAATGTACAAACTTCGTGTCTAAAAATGTAGGTGCGTGAGTTTCTAGAACTAAAGAGATCGGTTTCTAAATTCATTGTTATGCCGATACAAATAGCTGTTAATTACATATCAGTCGATCCTATGTACAAGACTTTTCATGATGGGTTGAAGGGAGCAGCAGGCACCCGCAGCCCCATCACTTCGTTGAATAAGGACAAATCAAAGAGGCTGGCTTCATGAGTTAAGTTGGGCGACCCCACCTCCTGGAGCTGGCTCACGCGTCGACAGCCTATGGCCTGCTGTCAACCCCAACCCCATTAAATTCCTTCATAATAGCCAACCACTTTGATCGACACACGTGTCAACTCATGGGAGCAGGACAATCTAAAAGCTTGCCAAGTAATCCATGGAGTTGGCCATCAACCTCTCTTTAACTTGGGAAAGTCTTGCCTAGAACCTGTCCTTTTTTAGAAGGAACCGCGCTATTACTGATTTTTCTCAATTTCCCAAATTTATCCTTCAGTGTGCAACCTTTCCTCTCATCACTCAACCAAATGTGTCCCAATATTGACCCAAGAGAGAGAAGCAGCACGAGAGAGAGAGGTTATTGACTTGTGAGTTAGAAGAAACGCGTCATAGTCGCGTGTCCAATCTCTTACACCTCATCATAAGCAACTTGGTTTTGCAAAATATTACTTTGAGTTTATGTTTTTCTTTTTTGTTTTATACTAACAATCCCTGTTAAATCAATTCCTCTCAATGTTTCACAATACAAATAGTAAACGGCAAAGACAGTCCCCACTGTATGGAATATCTTGGGTTCAAATCCCTTAAAAATACTCTATATATCCAACCTCTTTTTATTAATTGTCAAACCAAAATATACCTGCTTTCCAGTTGTTCTGATCAAACCCACCATAAAATTATAAATAAAAAGAAGTATGCGGAACTGGCCATTGAATTTTTTTAAATTTCCTTAGACCGCAAAACGCAAGAATTTCGCCGCTTGCAGTGATAAGGGGGGATTTTCGAACAATTATGTGGATCGATTTACAACGGACCTAGGGATACAACCCTAATGCCGCTGTTGCAAAAAGGAAAAATATTTTTTTTTTGGTTTTTGCTAATTTGTTTTCTCGACCTATTTGTCTTTTTAGAATATCAAAGACATGTTGTACTATATACTTTTATTTTAATGCATTTTAAATATATATATATATATATATATATATATATATATATATATATAGTCGTTCGAAATCTAACTCTAAAAATGCAAGCGATGAAAATTATCATAAAAAAGGGATTTCACATTTTATGACATTTTTAAATTTTAGAAAGTTAATATGTGTTTGAATCGGTGTGGAAAAGAAAATGAAGGGCTGGTATTATGAAACATAGGAACTAACAATCATATACCATTATTTAAAGCACTCTACTTAATGAAAACAAGAAAAAAAATTCGGCAGTCCCCTTTTGATACATACACACACGTCTACTGTAATTGAAATCTTATTTATACAGAAGAGTGAATTTCATTAGCAAAATAGAGTGGTAATAGGATGTCTTTGCTTTAATGCATTTGCATTGTTAATGGGATGGGTTATACTGAAATTAATAAATTAATAAATCTGTAATGAATATTTAAGACAGAAGAAGAATTTAATTGTTGAGACTGATTAGTTTTTTTAAGAGAATAGTTAATGTTTATCCTTTCGAATT
This sequence comes from Agapanthus africanus, assembly GCA_030015575.1. Lineage (NCBI taxonomy): Eukaryota > Viridiplantae > Streptophyta > Magnoliopsida > Asparagales > Amaryllidaceae > Agapanthus > Agapanthus africanus. The sequence goes on from CM057339.1 coordinate 227,155,186, forward strand.
TTGTGGAGAAGAGATTTTAGGTTGTCTTTCCCATTTTTGTTGGGTTAGCTAATATTTTCAAAATCTTTCCAAATTTGAAAGCAAAACCCGCCATATCCCTTTTGGATCAAGCCCGTAGAGATTTGAGATTGGGAAAATATGACGCTTTTTTAGCGAAAAGAAACAAAAAGAAATTAGGGTCCACCGATTATTTTGCTAACAATAAATATTTTTGGTTAAGCAAGCTCCTCATCTTCCATTCAATGAGAAAGTAAGACGGGAGGTAGGTAAGTATAAAGAAAGTGATCCACTTTCCACTGTTTTCAGGGGCGGATCTATATGGAGGTGGGACTAGACGTTTGCCTCAGGTAAATCAGAGAATTTCGGTATAAAAAATATGATTTGTGAACTTTGATGCGGTTAAATTTCGTTAGTCTATCTAACCTAACCGATTGTAATGATAGCTTCATGGTGATTGCTTGGAAATTTTGTAGATGTGACCGCTGGTTCAAATCCTAACAGAGAACCCTTTTTTTCAAAACAAAAAGTATATGTACACATGATTGAAATTTATCCATTTTCATTATTTTCTTTTTACTAGAATTTAATAAGTCCTTTTAGATAGTGCCTATGAAAGAAAAAACTTTTCTGAAATATATATATTTAGAGAAGAATTCATGATTAGAAATTTTATTTGTACAAAATACTTTACAATTGTTCTATCGTTTTAATAAAATTCTTTATATATTCATTTTAATATGATTGTTTACAAGCCAACTTACAAGAATCGATATATCGTCTAAATTTATTTTAATCTTCATAAATCTTATTATAAATTTACAAATTTCTTTTTGGACACGGTTCCTTATGGTGTTAATTTATATATAATCCAGTTTGATTGCATATTTGATGAGATTTTCTTCTTATATATTAATCTATTAATGGTTGGGATGTTAGATTTTATTCACAAATATCTTACATGCCAAAATTCATGTATTAAAGTATACAGTTCCAAAGATTATATGTAAAGTAGATTGTTTCAAAATATCTAGAATGAATAAGCAGATATTCAAAATAAAGATTTTCGAGTATTATGAAATGAGGCTTAAGTTGATTTAGCTTTAAATTTTATCTTTAACAATTTTTTTCCTTTTAATAATCTTGCCTTGGTTTTCAAGTTTCCTCAGGATACTATTTTAACCTATCGCCCTGCGCTTGACCCTAGACTCAGGATTCACCACTAACTATTTTTGATATTTGGTAATTGGAAAGTGTCAAAATGGAAAGTGGGCTCATTTTCCTTCCATCTAAGATTTAGAAAGCCACTTGCCATTTTTTCTCACCATCCAAAAGGGTGGGAAGTCAATGGAAAGTTAAAAATAAGATCATTTTGATATCTAAATCAATTTTTGTCTGTAATTAATTTTTATTATTAATTAATAAATATGTGCCACGTCATTATTCACCTCAACTTTCTTTATACTTTCCTATTTCAAACCAAACATATTTATTTATATGGAAAGTGAAAAAAATACTTACAGTAGAGAGCACTCCATTTTGGCTTGCCTACCATCCTTACTTTTGGCGCTTTCTTTTTCCGAGACCCTAATTGAAAGATTATATTATTATCAATAATTGTCTTATATATGCACACAATTTTTCAAATTTGACCAAATAAGTCAAGTGGATTTTCTATCAAATATAAATGATACCATTATGATTTAATTAATATCATGATTAGAATTGATTGGTAATTTACCATAATATACATAAATCATGACATGGTATAATATACTCCAAAAGGGTAATTGACACGTGTTTATTACTTAATTGTTGAAATTATGATATATGCAATTCTTTTTAGAGTACTGATTATTAGCTATAAATATCTCCAATCAAAACTCACATGCACAAAATAATTAAATCCAGTACTATTACGATTCAAGATTCATTTAATTCGTCTTCCAACATTAATATTTTTATATTTTATACTCCTTCAGCATCCTTTAATTGTCCAATTTTGGATTTTTGCATTTTTTAAGAAAACTTTTGAAAAACTAATATCTTATTTAAACTTATAATATAGTTGATACTAAATTACTATATTAATCCCATTTAAAATTTACCTCACTAATCACTAAGTGTCCATTTATATCTATCTCATCTTTTTGTTGGCATCAATATTAATGAGCGTTAGTATAGAGTTCAAAATTTAAATTTGTATTGATAACACAAAATGTTGCATTGATATTGTAAATGAACACTTATAACGGAACAAAAATAAAACCAAAACTGGACACTTAAAATGAACCGCTAGGAGGAAAAATTATTCCATGTGCCGGCCATATACACCCGGCAGGAGAGAGAGGTAATAAAAGTGTGGGCCTCACATGCTACCCAAAACTGCCCGAAACTCTCCCCTCTTTCTAACCTCCTGTCCGTGAGTATTACACCCGGCACGCCGACTAATTATACAAAAGATGGTAGATATTCTCATATTAGTAACAGTAATCATCTATTGCATCCATTTATTATCCACCCTCTAATTTTTATAAATATATATAGCCACTATTCTTCATTTCTTCTAACAAATCATCACATGATCCACCATATCTTTCTCACTTTATCTCTGTCAACCAATTGATCAATTTATTCATCTTTGCCTATAAATAAATTGGTAAGATTCACCAATCAAATCTTTTTTAGTTTTCATTCTTTAATTTTTTTTCTTCCGGTTTTTAATTGTTAATTTTTTTATCATTTATTATCTATTATTATTTTTTATCGTTTTCACATATGATTCAGGAATTGGGAGAGGCGATAAAATCTTGTTGCTTCTTTACAACTAAATTCTTCTACTGTTTGTTTCTTTGATATTTTAAAAAGTTTTTCTTCTTTATTTAGACATTTAATATGTGAAAATTATCGTTTATAATTTAATATTGCATTTCTCTTTTGTCGTTTTAGAAATTACGATATTCAATTATTCCGAAAGTGCTTCACTGCTCGATCTTGGTGAGTTTCTTTATCCTTTTTTTTGTTAAAATTATTCTTCTAATTAAAGTAGCTTGTATCATTTTTATTAGTTTAACCTATTTATCTATTTGTTGAAGGATTTAAAAAAGATAGAGCCACATGACTAAAATGTTTTGAATAGCAGTTTTGAACTTTTTATTTCTTAAAGAAAATAATATATGAATAATAATTAGAATTTTTATTTTTAATCTGACTTTTATCAATTTTATCTCATTAACAATATACTTAGAACACCTTAGTTTACCCATGAAGCAGCATGTAAATACCGTAATCCTTGTGGTAATTGTTTGTTTACATTCAAGGTATCCACTAATTTGCTCCCAATTAATTTAATTTATGACCATTTCTCCTCTTAGAGATCCTAGGCTGGGTTCGATCCCGGCACTCACCCCAAGAGAGGAAGTGCTCATACCAACCGAGCCATTGCTTATTGGCATAGTCATATAATTTCCGAATAATTCGCGAATTTTTGATCGGCAGATTAACTCTTCGTTTTAATCGCTACTGGCGAACACTTCGAATAATTCTCGAATAATTCAAAAAAACAGCGAATAATTCGCAATATGAAAACCCAGCGCCTCATATATTAATTTCTTGCTCGAAATCCTTTCCGAACATTTTCCGAATACTCGCCAAATCTTTCCCGAATACCTGCCGATTCTTTCCGAATAGTTTTCCGAATCCAAATTTCCGACCTTGTAGAATAATTCCCAACCGGCGAATTTGTGACTAGGTGCTTGGAAGTGTCTTGGATACAAGAAAAGAGGAAAAATATTAATATTTTAACCATAAAATTTTATAAACAAAACAAACAAAAAAGAAAAAGAAGTTGCTAACATTAAACTTCTTTTGGAAGCAATTTCAGACTACTTCTGGTACCTGGTTAATTCAAGCAGGTCCTTAATGGAAGAATACCGATAAACTATAATTAGTAATTAATTACACAGAATAGTTTATAGGAAAATTTATAGAGTGTATTTGTTAAGTTTAATTGGATGGAAGTGTAAGGACAAGAGAATGAGATGTGAAGAGATATCTGCCATGAAAAGTGCTAACCATTTTGTCTGCTTATTATTTTCATGCTATTCCAATTGGCATGAGATTTATAAATATTGTACACTAGAAAACAATATTTCAAGAGATGTTATAAGATTATGGTGTGCTTCTTAGACCCTGAGAATCTATAACAGGAAAATCAGTAATTCTAATCATTTGGGGACAAAACTAAAAATTAGCATCATTCCATGTTCGTTTTCTTTTTCTTGGAATCTATGGTAAACAAAGGAAACAAAACATTTGCTATTGTTTAAATAAGGCATGCACATATCTATTCGTGTGTTAAGCTTATTTAATAGTTTTTATATCCAAATAAAATACGTTATCATCCCTTATAGAGATACAATAATTTTTTTATATCCAAGTAAAATATTATATGTTCCTACCTATTTTTTATAAGATTTTTTTATCTAACTATAATCATATTTACTCATAGTGATTCTTACTATAACTGAACCATTGGCTCTCATTGAGAACTTTTAGTCACCTCAAATTTTTAAGCCCAACTCCACTCACTGTCTTAGACCATGTTTGGATAGTTTGAGAGGTATTTAATACTTATATTTTTATTTGGGGTATGTTTCCTCGGGATTTACCCATGTAAATGCCATCCAAACAAACTTTTTTAAAGGATTGCACCCATGTAAATACCATCCAAACAACTTTTGTTTAAAGGATTGCACTGGTTCAGGAAAAAATTGGAATCTGTAATTTTTTTTCTATGGATCGTGTATCCAAACATGGCCGTAGTAAAATGATCAAATATTACTAAACCCACCAAATTTTGCACATGCATGGCACATGCCAAAAACCAGTATTACTAAAGATTATAATAAGGGGATTCAGTTTCTAACTTATCGCACAACATGTTTTTTCATCCAGTGGCGTTAAAGATTAGTCTAGATGTTATAGACTCCACCAATTTGCTGGCTCACGAAAAATAAACAAATTATTTTTTCTGCAATCTTATTTATACCAACCCAACTTAGAGGGGGGGGGGGGGGGGGGGGGGGGGAGGATAACTCACAATTTAAGTTTTAATTATGAATTAAATGTCTTATATTTGATATTTTTATGTTTGTATCTATACCCAACTGTTTGGCTGTATACACTTCTAATATTTATATAGTTTACTTATTTGTTGATAGAGCCTTCTATAGAAACGGACCTGCATAATTTATAATTTATAATTTCATACACACATTGGATGATTAAACTTTATTTAATTATTTCGATAAAAAAAGAAGAAGAAGAAGAAGGAAGATATCGATTAATTTTATTTAACAAAAAAGCCCCTTAACAATTTAAAAATGGCATGCAAATAGTATCCTTGACAAACAAATATGCGAATAATCTTACAAAAAGGAGCCCTTCCTAATATAACCGTCGATTGCTTGCTCTATATAAATTCCCGAACCGAAAAAGGAAGCCTTTCAATCTTCCAAATTTCAAGGAGTTTCCTTTTTTAAAAAGCAACCCAAAGTATCTTTTTTCAAATCCAAATCGATCTAAGTTGCCATCTGTCATTCTCTCTTCAATCGATCGGCAAAATCAAATCTTTTCAATAACAAATGGACACTCTCCGATTCATTCGAGGCCTGCCCTCGATCCCCATCTCCTCCGCCGCCGCCGGCGTCCGCCGCCCTCCGGCGGCGCAGGTTAGCGCGGTGGGCCCCAGCGCGGCGCAGGTCAGCTCGGAGACCGACGAGGGGGAGTCCAGGAGGAAGGGCAACTGGGTGCTGGAGATCCTTAGAGTTGGGTCGATTTGGGAGAAGGAGAGACAGAAAGTTGTAGAGAGAGGGGAGGAGGAGGAATTGGGCGGAGATCGATGCGTGGGTTGTGATGAATGCGCTGCTGTTGGGGACGAGGAGAGAGAAAGGGTGGAGTTTGATCGAGATTCGTTTTCGAAGCTGTTGAAGAGAGTGTCGATCGTGGAGATGGAGGTTTATGCGAAGGTGTCGTATCTTGGGAGCTTGGCTTACAGCATTCAAAAGATCAAGGTATGGCTTTTTTTATTATAAAAAAGAAGATGTGATTTTTGTTGCTGGTGTTTGAATTTTTGGGAATTTTTTGTCTTTTTACAAGGGAAAAGCAAAAGCGCATTTGGGGCTTTTTTTTAATAATGTGAAATTAGAAAATTTTATGCTAGATTTTATGTGTTATAAGAAATTATCTGGGTGTTTGAATGCTGGAAATTTTATTGCATTTCCTGACTTGAATGTTGAAATAATGTCATTTAAAAAAAACTTTGATCTTTACTCAATTTAAGGCTAAATTACAATAAAACACCATTAACTATAGTTGGGTGGCCTACGGTAACTTCCCTTAAAGTGCTACATTATGTTAGTAATGCCTTGTAATTAAAAAAAACTTTAGTTTAGTGAGAAATGAACAATAATAATTATGAGCATTAATATAGCCTCCATTTTGTTTTTTGCAAAGTTCTCACATTTGGATGATTGATGGTTTTATTTCCCTTTCAGCGACCAAATCTTCTTAAATACCACGGCCTACGGTTCGTCACATCCTCATTAGAAAAGAAAGCCGAAGCTTCAAATTCTGAAAATGAGAATTCACCCGAATCCAACAAGAAATCCGAAGAACAATCGCCCAATCAAACCACCGATTTAGATGAATCATCAGTCGAAGCTGAAGACAAAGAAAACCCGATAAAAACCATATACAGAATAAGCCCAGCTGTGGCTTACCATATCGCGGCTTCTGCCGCCTCATTTCTCCATTCTCAAACAAAAAACATTCTTCCTTTTAATTCAACAAAAGAAGAGAATGAGAATGAGAAGAATTCATTGGAGACTCAGAAAGGAATATCAGAGATGGCTTCTTTTGTGGCCACAACAAATTCGGTCACGGCTGTGGTTGCGGGAAAAGAAGAGATGAAGCAAGCCGTTGCAGAGGATTTGAATTCTGCGGTTTCATCTCCCAGTGAGTGGTTTATATGCGACGATGATAAGAGCGGGATGCGATATTTCGTCATTCAGGTTGAGTAACTTCCCAATGCTCGTGGACTATACTAGTTTTTTTTTTGCATGTGTGATGCACTGTATTTAGATTAGACATCTTGAACAAAGAATTGAGAAGATTTTCATAGGAATTTTAGTTCAAATAATAGCGTCTTTTAAGAATTTAAGGTAAAATAATTATATGTTTAGTAATGAAATTTTTTGAATGTTATTTCTTAAAATTACGAGGTTTTTTCTTTGCCACATGTCATGCTGAGAATCAAAATTTAATTTGAGGAGCTCCTTCCCCTTATCGTGTTAAAATATCAGAGGTTTCATGCCTTTGTTTCAACTTTCAATTTATTTAGTAAGATTGTTGGATATTGACTGCGAATATGCCAATGTGCAGGGTTCCGAGTCATTGGCTGCTTGGCAAGCAAATCTTCTATTTGAGCCCATTCAATTTGAGGTAAAACACAGCTTAACTTCTTATTTAATTTTATTGGAGCATGGAAATTTTGATTGAACTGCACAACTTTATTAATTTAGAGAGTTTATGGGTAACTGGTGAGCTTTTGAATAACACCTAAATGATAGCTATTGTTAACCGTTGAGCTAACATCACAACTATACAATATAATGTGAAAACACACCTTGAAAATCATACACAACAAGATAGAGTGATGACTGGTTCAACTTGCAGAACGTTTCAACCACACTTCTTACACAGCCACTTTCTGGTATTGAGAAGAAAAATCTCGATTTTGTAGCAATATTCTTACATATTCTGAATAATTAATACTACCTTTTATGTTGAGTTATAACGCGGGGGTACCACTTGTCCTACATAAACTAGGTTGGTCTTAAAACCTATAACTGTGACCTCCTCGTTACAATTCCCTTCCACTGCACCAAATAATCCGAAGTTGTGGCGTGGGTGAGCAGAATAACGTTAAATTTTAATGTATATACTAAATAGTTGCTAATCTGAATCTAGGGATTGGATGTATTCGTGCATCGGGGTATCTATGAAGCCGCCAAAGGAATATACCGACAAATGCTCCCTGAAGTAAGAGCTCACTTGAAAGCTCATGGTGAAACCGCGACTCTGCGTTTTACTGGGCATTCTCTTGGTGGAAGTCTCTCTTTGCTCGTTAATCTTATGTTGCTAATCAGAGGAGAAGCACCGGCCTCTGCTTTATTGCCTGTAATTACATTTGGTGCACCGAGCATTATGTGTGGAGGTGATAACCTACTTAGAAAATTGGGGTTACCCCAAAGTCATGTACAATCCATTACGATGCACCGAGACATTGTTCCTCGAGCCTTCTCTTGCAATTACCCGGATCATATTGCTAATATTCTTAAAGCTCTTAATGGAAATTTCCGGAATCATCCATGTCTACGGAATCAGGTATATTATGAGTTTTTGGGCTTTTTAATATAAAATTTATGTTGTCGCTGCATGTTTGAATCAAACAATTTCTACCCAATCTTAAAGACAGCCCTAAATGTATTGAGCAGTTCTATTACATAATGTGTAAATGATATCAAAGTAAAATTTTGATCATTTTCATAAAATATTTCCAGTAGAAAGAACAAAATGAGCAAGGATCTTGATTTATACATTGACAATTGGTCATATCTTGAGTGCCCTTTTTGTGGGGTCAAAATCTGGGCCTTTGCACAACAGTAGCATTATTTAATTATTTTAATGTGTACCTATTGGGGTTTAAACCCTGGTTGCTCGCATCATTTTAAATTTACATGTCATTGCACCAAAATTTCAAAGTTATTAAAATGATTGAGGGGTATATTTTTATATCCGGACAGTCCTAACCATTTTACACTTTTCTTGTTCTTGACAGAAACTATTGTATGCTCCTATGGGGAAGCTCCTGATTCTACAACCTGAAGAAAAGTTTTCACCACATCATCACCTTCTCCCTTCCGGGAGCGGCCTTTACCTCTTAGGCCACCCGTTGGAAAACTCCGCCGACTCAAAGATTCTTCTCGATGCACAGTTCACATTCCTCAACTCTCCTCACCCTCTCGAGATTTTAAGCGAACGCTCGGCTTATGGCTCAGAGGGCAGGATTTATAGAGACCATGATATGAACGCCTATTTAAGGTCCGTGCGCTGTGTGATGCATCAAGAGCTTAAACTCATTAGAAAGGCGAAAAGAGAGCGACAGAGAGTTTTGTGGTGGCCAATTGTGTCAAGTGAAGGCACCGATGCGATTATAGGCCAAAGGGCAAGACTTCCGAACCCGAGTCGGAGCCAGCTTAGCTTTGTGGGTGTCTTCAATGGAGGAAAAGAGGCTTTGAGGAGAATTGGGAGGATTGTTGCTTCGAGAAACATGCAGATGTTTATTGTACTCTTGGTTCCAGCCAGAATGTTGGTTATGGGGACTTTATCGCTTTTCCCTCGATAGTTTCGGTGTAGGAGGTTCTATTCTTTATTCATTGGTTCAACACTAGAATTCATGTAATACTTGAATTCTTTGTTGTTGTTGAAATAGAAAATTGTAAGTATGTAAAAAGAAGAAAATGAAAAAAATATATATAAAACAACGTACCAGATATATTGAAATCAATTGATACAAATAGAATGTTATATGAAACTCATATGTACTTGTTCTTCCTCTCCAACAGTGGTTGGCACCGAGGTATTAGGACTCGTGTAACAAGATAAGTGCCATGTAGCCTTTTATATTCTGGCAAGTAATAATTTTTATAAATGTTTGATTTCGTATAATCTTGTGATAGCAGTTGGCGGAAGATCCCACAGCAGGACCAAGAAAAGGCTTGATCTTCAATTTCGCCACAGGTTCAAATCCCCGCTATTCCTACTTTCTTGAATCCTAATCTTCCTTCAGAATTCAGGTTACCATGCATATTTTTACTATTTCTCATTTATTTAAGGCAATAGCGTGGCTTAGTTGTTTAAATTTTTTTTACATACTGAGATAGCACTGCCGCCAATTAACTTTCATCTGTGATTCATTGATATACATTTAGCATGAGTTTTTCCCCCCTTTGAAACCATGCTTATGTTTCCCTACTAATCTATGCCAGAATCTATAGTCAGTCGATTAATCAGTGCCTTTTAGATTTCTCACTGTTATATATCGCAATCAAGGCTTATTTCTCGCTGAAAATAATAATAATAATAATATCAGAAGTCTAATAATTTGAAATTGATACAAATCTTTCTCCGTTGCATTCAGTATCAGCTGTGAAAGAAGCTGATACTTGCAAGAGATCATTTGGAATCTTTAACATAAAATGATTGTAATCTTATTTCAATCCCCTAGTCTGCTTCCCTTAACAAATTTCTCATCCAAAAGCTGTCTCATGTGTCTTTCTCCTTGTTTTTGTATGATTTTATGCGGTAGGGGACAAATTACAATTCCATTTCGTCTGGGGCGTCGAAATTAGGCACGTGACCGTTTACATATTCGCTTCTCATGAATTGGTGGTTCTAATTGCTCTGGCTTGATTTCCTCGTAATGCCTCTATCATTTGATATGAAATTTAGCTGGAAACAGAAACATCGATGAACCTGCGATAACTTTTCCGTGTCTGCCTCAAACTGTTTGAACAATGAGCTGTCTTTGCCTAATACATATATCTAGAATGGAATTGTGACGAAATTTTGTTCCCGAATTTGTTGGGTTGAGATTCTGAAGCCTATCTGTTCACTCAAAAGGCACGCATCTTACACGCAGGACTCCGATGACTTCACAAGTAAAACCCAACATCTTTTCCCTGTTATGTATATATTTTTTAGCATATAAGAAAAGGAAAAGTTTCATACGATATAGATAATGAAAACCGAAAGATTTAGCCCTTGTGATGAATTGGATTGCTTGCATGATGCATTTGATTTGCGTTTAATATGGAGGTTTACATACTGTATAAAATGTGAATGTGGTGAAAAAATTATGGGGAAGTAATTACCCAAGCAAATTTCATGAAAATTGTGAACATTTTGTTTAGTAATAACTTGTGCTTAATGTCTAAGCTACAGAGTTGTGACAAAATTAGGGTCCCAAGCTTGTCTGGCTGAGATTTTGAAGCCTATCTATTCAGTTGGAGCTACGTGTATGATACGACTTCTAGATTTACAGGTAATATCTTTTCGTTTGATACATCACGCTTTTTTTTGTTCATATCTTTTTTTTAATCTAAGGTTTTATAAGGGGATGATTCTGAATTGCTGGATTGTCCTTGACTTGCATGGATTTCTAGTTATTTGACCCATAATGAACTGCACTTTGTTTAATGCTTGTCATTGCAAAATATGTAGGGCTCTTTGTGTGTTAGGAGACGCAGTTATTTCCAAATAACCAGTTGAAAATACATTTCTTTATTTCGTCTGAATGCGATTTGTTAGCGGCCTCTTGATTTAGACAGAAATTCTTACCGCATGAGCTATGCCTGCTTAGTGTAAGGAAATAAAATTCTCGAGATGGCAATACTAGTTCACTGTGATCCTCGGTCTGAAAGTTTTTCAATAACCCAATTTAGCTGGCCCATTTTGTCACTAGCAAACTTAAAAAACGAGCATATTGCCCAGAGCCCAACTCATTCGTTTCACAGTTGTGCTTTTGATCTGGCTTAGATAGTTGAACAAGTTTTTATTCTTGATGAGTCCGAATGCAATTATATATGTTACTGAAATAGTACTAAAACTAAATAAATGTCTGGTTTAAAAAGAGACTCAAGTCTATTTGAATTTTTGGTCGAATATCCTCCAAAATCTATTCTTAATTAGCAGTCTCCGACATGGATGAAATTTGAGCTTACCGCAATAGGTTATTTCCGGCGGCGGTTATGTTGAAACCGGTTCTTCAAAATATGGCCATGTATATAGTTCTGACTTTTGAATAGATAGTTATGGTAATGAGTCGGCATGCGTTGAAGTGGTCTAATCCGATCAAAACGGCCTGTATATGCAACTGCAACCCGTTTCTCTACCTCAGGCAAAGCCTAGTTGATCAATTGAACAGTGCTCAAAATGAGAGGTCATCGGTTCAATTATCCAATCACATTTATCCTTATTCGAGCATCCACAAAAAATCTACATTGTCCTTTTCAAATCTTTGAAAAATCAACTTAGAGGTTGCTTCTTTCTTTACAGTTCGAGACCAAGAAAAACATGCGGCTCCACTCAACAATATGAAATAGATTTATTAGGGAGGCATGATACACAAATCAGACTGGTCGATGAATAAAATCCATAGAGAGTCATTACCATTCACGTTTCTTTTTTTTTTTTATATAAAAGATCACAATCCTAACGTTCGCACTCACATTTATTGTTTGCCTGTAATATTGCCGGCATGGTGCCAAGTTTTATTAAATTGTTGGTTAAACATGAATAAGCAAAAAACGAATTAGTATAAGGTCTAAGGAGCGGTGGGAAATGAGCACTTGTCGCTATCTCTCTCTTTTTGAAGGACCTCTTGCCTTTTTAATTCATATTGTAGGAATTATAAAGGTTTTAAGATAATATCTTTTTTGAGAAATTTTTTGAAGATGATATTAGATCTATATGACAAAACAATTAAAATGAATATGCAAATGATGCCTTAGGAGATTAGGATTCTTTTTCTCGTTGCTCTTGAATTGATAGGAGATTCTTTGAAAAAATCATGAGGTTTTACTTCCGGCGGTAACATGTTTTTTGGCGGTGTCAAATCAACACGTTCTGAGAAGAAATATTAAAACATCAATCTCATAAGTATCATGTAAAATCTCATCAACCGAATCATTTATTCGAAAAATACGAGGCATCTTAGTTATAAAAGTTCAGAAATATATTCATTGATAAGAAAAGGAAAAGAAAAACTCAAATGGTGAACTTTCATTTTGCAATGCTTGTTTTTTTGGTTTTATACACCTATTAAGAAGGGAACAACTTCTCCGAGCTCTAAAATTCTATAAATGTTAAATTCCTTAACAGTAGCATGAATTTTAGTAATTTCTTGAGACTTCATCAGGCATGAAGAAAACAGTTGTGTAGAAAATTTATATGTCAGTAAGGTCAAGAACTTTAAAATGTACCGTGTTGATAGTTGAAATATGCTTCATGGTGGGCAAATAATTTGAGAGAAAATAATTAGCCTAAAAGAACAGGTAATTATGAAACTGTGGGAGAATTAGTTTTTGATATGTTGACAATATGGCAACAAGCTTTAGACATGAATATTATGCTTGTTGATTTATAAAGAACAAAGTCCAATATATCAAACCAGAATGTGATTGAAAATCAAAACAGGAGTTTATCAAATTATAGAACGCAGAACCCAAAAGTTATATATATATATATATATATATATATATATATATATATATATATGAGATTAATGGAGGAAAGAGGCCATTGGAGGGGATTTCCTACTATGGCGTGGAAAAAATACAACCTCCACCATTTTTTTCGACGATCGGCTTCCATCATCATCATCGTTATCATCTAAGATGTGCGTACACCAAATTTCATGTGATTACACAACTTTTTCACCGTTCATTTAGTGGGTTCAAAATTAACGGTTTACCGAAAATAGAACTTTTTACATTGCTAAATCAACGGTGAAAAAGTTATAGAATCACATGAAATTTGGTGTACCCACATCTTAGATGATAACGATCAAGATGTTGGGGGCCGATCGTCGAAAAAATTGGTGGAGGTTGTATTTTTTCCACGCCATAGGAGGAAATTTCCTCCTATGGTCTCTTTTCTCCATTATATATATATATATATATATATATATATATATATATATATATATATGAGGTTAATGGAGTAAAGGTGTCATGCGAGGGAATTTACTAGTATGGCGTCGGAAAAATACATGCTCCATGGACTCCGATCGTCGGAAAATATGATGGAGGGCGTATTTTTTCGACGTCGTAGGAGGAAGCTCCCTCCTATGCCTCTTTCCTCCATGATTTGTATTTTTTGTGAACATGAAGATGAAGGTTCGGATTTTCCACGTGTAAAGGTTGCGCGCTCACTTGACCTAAAATATTAGACTTCCCTTGGAATTTAGATTAATCGTGTCCCACGTCCCGCCAAAATTGGAAAATGGAATGGGAATAGTCGATTTAAAAGGAATATACGTACATGTAGGCTTGAGTCGGTCAAATTTCTCGAAAAATGTATAGAGCCTGTGATGTGATGTGGCCAATTATGATAGGCTAGCTCCTGTGATTGATGAGCACTTGACATGAGTGATGTGGATAAAAATCTAATCTGATGTATACAAGGCATGTTTGCATGTGATTATATTTAAACGGTTATTTGACGTAACCTAGACGATTATTTCTAGAAAAATCAAAAAAAATTGCTCAGTGCTTGGATAATTTTATATGAAAATCGATTATAATTAGATATACAGTGTGTTTGGATGAAAAGATAAATAACTGTTTATTGAATATAAAATGATCAAAAGGACGTATTATCAACGTCATCTTAAAATTTGGATGAAAAGATAAGGGGTATTATGGTATATAACTTGGTCAAGTCTACTATTTCATGATCACTTGTGGAATAAGCTAGAAATTCCTAAATTATTTTTAAGTGGAAAAAATGTCAATTTTAAGCTGGTCAAGGTGGGACCCATAGTAAAATAATCGCTTATTGAACGGTAAAAGAGAGATCCAAACACACCATCTACTTAGGATTCACCTTGATGTGAATTTTATCACTAGCTGACCAAAAATAATCCATCCAAACATGCCCATACCCAAATCGTTGTACTATAGCATACCGCGTCAGGTCAGGCCTTTGATGCTAATTAAATAACAACCATGTCATTGTAAAGTCTTTTTCGATAGGGAACTTCTTTTGATGAGAAAGGTAGGATGATGGCATTATTATGTGCAGCTTCATTCTAGTTTTTTGTATGTTCGTTCGATATTGTAATTGCTAATTAATGAGGAGATATTAATTACCATAAAAAAATAGATGTATCCGGCTGTTCTCTATGCAATTTGATCTGATTTTGGCCATGTAAGCTTGTATCGAAACAACAGCAATATATATTCAATTTATTATTATTGCTCTCGTCGCTATATAATTTTATGGACCGAGTAATTCCGAATCTATTCTTAGTTTATTTTTTTTAAATAATAACACATCATGATAACAAAGTCTAAACTCCATACCTCTAGTTCAACATCAAAAGCTTTTACTCACCCATTAACCTACATCGTTACACGGAAATTCTTGGTCGCTTGTACTATTCCATTATAATATTTAGTTTAAGATCGTCGATTCCAAACTAATTTTAACCATCGTTGTAAGTTTTTACCGTCAAGCTCGGATTTTGTATAGAATGATAGAAAAATCAATTTTGAAGATGCCGGATAAAGAAAAAGTGAAAAATGAATTTTCTTTTAGAATTGGTCCTTTTTCCTTTTTTTACCAGGACATGTCGCAATCAAATGCAACGGTCGGTGCACCCTCCACCATAGTCTTGAAATCACAAAGGGCTCCGCATTTGTTCCTATCTACCAAATCTATGCATACCCTTGATTAGGCACTCACAACCCCCATTTGACAGGCTAAATAAACAATAAAATAAAACCTTTTATTTTTCTGTCTATGGAACATAAGACTAAAATGCGCTGTGCATGTCCGCAATCACACTAACTGCACATGCAGCTCAAAACAAGAAAAAAAGAAGCGAATCTAAGTGCAGACGGGTGGAAGCCTGATTCTCCTGTTTTGAGCTGCATGACCGATTTGTGTACGCAACAACATATTGCTCATAACTCAATACTATCTTCTTAATTTTCCTGAAAAAGCTAACCAGCGTTTACTGTTTAACCACCAGCTGTTTCACTTTTTGTATTTTACTAACCCTAAATACCCTCTCGTTGAAAAATACGTAATGTTAACAAAATGGTATGATTGGGGATTATTAAGTTTAAGAACAATTCACTTAAACCGGTTCATATAAAGAACCGGGTTCAGTGTCCGACACAATTTCCGATACGATCGGTATAAATATCTCGTCACTATATCCCTCTCCCAATCATTTTCGCTCTTTTAGCAGTGGAGGGACTCCCCACTCCTCACCCCAAAAAAAAATATTAAAAAATCACAGCTCCTCAATATCTTCTCTCTTTCTTTTTCTCTCGCTCTTTCAAAATCTCTAGGGTTTTGTAGTCGCGCATCGTTTCGCCATGGATTCGGTCCCAAGTTCTCCGCTGCTCGCTGCGAGGGAGATCCATGGCTTCGATACGCTAGCAGGTACGAAGTCAAGAAGCCATGCCGTTTCGATTCGATTCCATTCCAAGGGTTTCTTGTGTTTGTTGATGAATCAGCTCTGCCTTTTCTTTTCTTGAACGATTACTGATATGCGAGGGTTCTTGTTTATGAATCTTGATTTATTTTAGATGTTTAATCTTGAGCCCCGAATACTTGATCGATATAGTTTAGTGAGAGCTCTAGGGTTTCTTTATTGTTATTATTGTTGGGAGTTCATCTTTTCTTTATTGTTATTAGTGATGAGCGAGTATATTAAGGCCTGTTCTTGAGTGTAAACTTGATTGCTAGAATTTCTACTGAGCATTATGAGCAATATCCGGTTACTGATAAGTGAGAATTCTTGTTGTGAATCTTAATATATGTGTTGATGCTAATTCTAGAGTGTATGCTTGATTGGTGAGTTTTTTTTTTGTTGATTTTTACCAGTGATATCTGGGGAGGATGTTGGATTTTTAGACTGATAAATACCCGATGCCGCAGTACAAGAAATGTACATGTCCTAAATGATTAGGCTAACAAAATTTAACATTCATCATAGGTACTAATTATTTTCTATCCCATACGATTAATTTAACTGTAACTTTGCTTGTAGACATTCATACTTTGCAGGCAATACGATAATATATAGGAGGAAAGTTTCCTTTTATGAAGGTCAAATGCCAAACTCTTCACCACTTCTTTAGATAACCGATATAGTTCTTGATGTGCATGCCCTGAAACATGGATACACAAAAAAACTGTGTGACTTCTTTACTATATGCCCTTTCATAGAATGGCTTGAAAAGTAATGGAAGGGGGAAAGGATCTTTACTGTCAATTTGATAGAGATAGAGAAGGAAACAAGCAGTAAATGAAGAAAGGAGGGCGCAATTTAAGGATTCCTCAAAAGATGACAGGATCAGGTTTTAGGTTTGAGTTTAACGGGTTTGGCTGTTGGGTCCATTTGCATTCACCCATTACATTTCAAATTCCCAAAACAATTCTATATGATAGAAAAGCCGCAAAACCGGTATACTAACTTCTTTCGGCCTATATAACATTGTATATTGGTCTATAGCATATTATATAAGTAGTTTTTCTTATTTCCCTAAACTTCTGTAGCATCTGCCGCCATTAACACCAGTGTGGTTAGCTCAACTTTTATAACTAAACTTTGACACTGAAGTTTTGGATTTGTAATAATCTCTACCTACAGTTATTTTTACATTTAATTCCTTTTCTGGTTTCATGCAAGCAAAACTAATTCTTTTAGCTGCAGCTTGATATGCATTTCTTTATATTAATTAGCTGCTAATTGCTTCTTACCGGTCTTAGACCGTGTCCATAGCAATTTATTGTATCTTTTACCTTTCTTTTGTCTTTAAATTATTTTCACATGTATGCTATTGTATTTGCTCATATTTTACTTGAGTAAAAGATTTCTAATAAATCACGAATTATTTGTCCCTCATTTTTCCAATTTCCAGTTTTTGATCAGGCTTAATGGTTCTTTTGCTCTATGAACAGATCTGGATATTGGAAGGCTGTTGAATGAGGCTCAGTTTAGGTGGTTCCGGCCCAATGAAGTTCATGCAATGTTGACTAATTCCAACTACTTCAAAATCCAGCCCCAACCACTTGAGAGGCCTAGAAGTATGATATTGTTCTTCCCATTCTAGATTCTGTAGCCATGGAAACTTTATCTCTTTTTGCTGGAAGTTAGAAAACACTGTTTTTCTAACTTGAGTTATTGCATCTTAACATTTTACGTTCTGAAATTATATATTGATAAAATTATATTTATACACACCTTGTATCTCCGTTTCCCAGCCTCATGCCTCTCCTTATGATACATCGAGCAATAACATATAGAAATAAGACCATGAAGTCTGATGCATCAAAAGCCTAAATGGCTAAATCAGAGAGCCTCATGTATGATGGGTTATGTTTTATGGATTCCAATTTTAGGATTAGATATTTGCTTTCTAGTTGATGCAGAAAAAAGCTAACGAACAGAATACATCTAGTAAATATGAACAGGAACTATGTAATTTGGTTCATCCTTCACCATGTACACATTGAAAGAACATATGCACCATTACATAATGACGAAAGCTGGAAAATAGATGCTCAATGTAGGTGGAAGACACCAGCCCAAGATACTTATGTTTCCATAGGAAAGAGGAAAAGAGTACAAGGTGGCTTTCCTGCATAAACTATTTTTTATATAAGTGATGATTACATTTTTCATGTGGCCTTTCAAGTGCTGGGACACTATATTTTGAGTTTTATGATTTGTTGATTAATTGAATTCTTATGTACTGTCTTAATTAAAACATATTTGTATGATAACAAATATATTTGCAGCAAGTTAATAAAAATCAATGTCATTTTCACTTAATCATGTTTAATATAAAATTATTATAACCTTAAAACGTACGAATTGATATATTGCTTGGTAGCCCATTCATAGTGCATGCCAAAACATCTGCAAATGGAAGTGACATGGATCCCTGCAATTCATTTTACCTAACCATTGACTACCTTATAATTTGATGGTACCCTGATATATGTGATTAAGAGGAGCAGACTGTTGCTAGAGCATCTGTTTCTGACAGGAAAGGTGAAGGTCGCAAGTTAAAGGTTCAATTTAAAGGAATTATCACCGACCTGGGATTTTTTAAGTTTTATGTCCACCTTAACAATCAAAACTACAACTGGCTTATGTGATTTTTTAAGTTTTAAAAATGAAAATCATTGCAAACTGATGGCACATCACAGTTTCTTAACGCGGTAATTTCCTAGAAATAGTGACCTGACAATCATATATTAGAACAACTGTTGATATTCTTCTGTCATAAAATTCCATATATGCTATCATGTTTAAACATCATAGACTATAAGTACAACTGTACTTCCATTATTTCTCCCAAAAGATAGTACTTAAATCATTCCTTTTTTGTTTTGTGTTTTAAATTTTTTTCTTGTTTCATATCTCTCCGAGCACAATGCCCATAATTTACTTAGCCTAAACAAGTAGCTGTTATAACACAAACTTTGTTCTCATACCTGCTTTTAATTTAATATGCTTTAGGTGGCTCCGTTCTACACTTTGATCGTAAAGTGTTGAGGAACTTTCGTCAAGATGGCTATGTCTGGAAGAAGAAAAAGGACGGAAAAAACGTTCAAGAGGCCCATGAAAAATTAAAAGTTAGCCTCCGTTCATTTCCATGTCTTGCAGTAGTATCTATAATCTTGTTCACGATAGAATATTGACTTGTTATCTATTAATAAGTTGCTAGATGTGCTTATTCTTCCATCCGAATCATTATATATTATAATCGTTAAGTGATTTATGACGACCACAAGAACTTTTCCGAAGGAATAATTCATCCATGATAGTTAGTATTACTATGTGTTACTTATCAGTTGCTTATGCCACTATCTTGCTGTTATCTTGAGACTCATATAAGCAATCCAACCTAATATTCCACAGTACCCAAGTTCCTAATACTTCATTCATCCTCCTTGCCATGGAAACATGAAGAACATGACATGCAGCAACTACATGTGCTGTTGACTGAGCTGCTAGAACTTGTTGGAACACTGATGTTTTCTAATCTTTTCGTTAGTATAATACATAATGAGTTTTTTTGGTTTCACTGATCAAACAATACTCCCTTTTCGTTACAGATAGCGTTTAGCATATGTTTTATTTATTTACTATTTTATCTTAAGAATATATACAAACTGCATCGTGCCATTGACTGTGGAGGCTAAATCTCATAATGCTACTGTCTAGGTTTACCGTGAAACTAAGTTGTCAAATTGGGAAATCATTTCATCTCACTTTCAGTTAGGGGAGTGAAGGATCTCTCCAAGATAAATATTACTTAATCCGATCCTTGCAAAGCAGGGCTCATAATGGAACTCCACTCACTATAGCGGAACTTTTTCCGTGATCGGCTAACATCAGGATGCTACCGATATGTCTGGAATGGTCTTGGAATTAGCGTCTCTATTCGTTCGATAATTAGTTTGATCTGTTTTACAGAGAAGGTTTACATCTTGGATTTTTGTATTAATCATATCATGTATCATAGAATAAATGTCCCGTGCTCAAAATAATTCTGTAATTAAGCATACAATTATATCTTATAAAACTATAGTAAATTTAAAATATAGAACTATTCAATAATTTAAATTAAAAAGATAAAATATTCATAGATACATATCAAGTATTCAAGTGTCAAACCCACTGATCACCAGGTATAAATCAATCAAAATATGAATAATGGGATAAGAGGTGATCATCCACACAAAGTACAAACATGAGAGAAAAAGTGATGTAGAACATTTTTAGTTCTTTAACTTTGACATGAAACAAATACTAACTCACGATTGTAAAGGCCCTTATGTAATGTGAACCCAAAACACTAAAATTGGTTAACCATACCATAATACTTAAAATACAAGAAATGTAGGAAGATGATATAGAAGAAGATTTAATGAACAAAATCAACCATTTTTTATTGTGCTATAACTAAAAAGGGGGGATTTTTTTTTGTGGCATGGTTCTCGTTTCGAACAAAATAAAGGTTAAAATAATACATTTCACCAATGAAAGAACGAAAAAAACAAAAAAAACAACAAAATGAACAAATGCAACTAGATGAGGTAAAGATATTTGTTGTTCACCATAGAAGGTAAAAACAGACAAGTCAATATAGAGGTAAGAACAAAGAAAGAAGAGGTATATACCTTTGCAATCGACGCAATGTTTTTTTACCAGCCCGTGGTGAAGACCAAGTTTTTCCTATCAGGAAGCAAGAGTTAGGGTTTTGGGAGTTTGGACTAGACATTTAGGGCTTCAGAGTTTGAATTGGAATAGAGATGGGGCTTGATTGTATGTGTTTCAACTGACAAAAAGAGAAGGTATCTTGGGGTTGGAATCTTTGGACCCAAAAGGTCTTCTTAAATGGATTTGGAACCCATTTATAATTACACAAACCGCATCTCTTCATCACTTTCGACTGGGTTCAAATACGAAAACACTAAAAAAAACCTCTTTTTTCATTTCAGATTGGTAATGCAGAACGGGTCCATGTTTACTATGCACGGAGTGATGAAGATACGAACTTCTATCGTAGGAGCTATTGGCTTCTTGATAAGTATGCCCCTTCATACTCTTTTATTTGATATACTTGTGATTGTTTAAAAGGTTGATATATATATGGAGAGAGAGAGAGATTGTTGGTCCATAATTTCTCTAATTCATTAATGATTATATGGTACATAATTTTATAAGGAACCCTTTACCATCATCTTATCTTTCAGTCTGGCGCTCCACTTGATAGCTCCTGATTGAAGCCATTCTGCCATTGTCTCACTTAGTGCTTGTATCATAAAAACTAGAATCGGTGGTTATTATATAGAAAACTTTTGCTTTATTGATACTTATTTTATATATGAGAGAGTTTAGTCTATATTAGAAACAAATTATGTGTAGTAGATGCATATGATATTAGGGTAGACATGAAGTCAAACCTTGCTATTTGTTGGTTGGCCGTAGTTTAGGTTGTTGAAGACCACTTTTACACACGCACTCTACCTTGTAGCAAGTTAGAATCTTCTTTCCTTGAAATGGATCCATCTGATACTTTCTATTCTTAAGGTGCATATCGTTTTGCATTCCTGGAAAACTGGTGTTCCTAATTCCTATCTCCGTTAAGTTGCACATTCTTCTCATCCCATGACTTAATATAGGCAGTACCACCACCTAATGAATCCATCAAGACAGGTAAAGGGTTGATCTTTAATAGCGCAGTCATATGCCTCATGGACAAGGGAGGAGTCTATACATGTGGCATACTTTAGAGCACCTAGGCCCACAAAAGTCTCATTCGCTTATCTTTTTTAGACCAATGAAGAGTTCATTCTTCTTATATTTTGTAGCCTGTCTAATTAAAGAATGCATACGAATTGGATACTTGCTTGAAAGACCTTGGTGAGAAGGATTAATTTATTTAATTGCTAATCACTGTTGGTGTTGTCCCTTAAAACTGTTACCTTTTTTAACTTTATGTGGTAGATAACTCAAACCAAACTTACATGCTCTTGTCATATCACGAACGATTTATTTGCTTAAACCGATGAGTAAAAAATTCTCATATTGATAATACCCTAGCCATATCTGTGAGCTTGAAAATATTTTTCATATTTTTAACTAGAACACTGCCAACTGATTTGATTACTTGTCTTTTTTTCCCCCTCAGGAATCTGGAGCGCATAGTTTTAGTACATTATCGCCACACTTTAGAGGTTTCTTTCATCAGAATCCTTCTAAGTTTCAATTATATTCTGTTTCATGAAGCACTTCTAGATTTATTTAGAATTACTCCATGAGAATTATGTTTA
Source organism: Agapanthus africanus (assembly GCA_030015575.1). Lineage (NCBI taxonomy): Eukaryota > Viridiplantae > Streptophyta > Magnoliopsida > Asparagales > Amaryllidaceae > Agapanthus > Agapanthus africanus. Next base: position 227,177,896 of record CM057339.1, read on the forward strand.
TATTACTCATTGGTTTGTGGACAGATAAATCATAAACTGCTTCCTGCTCATTCCATACCTCTCTCTACTTAATAACAGGAATCTTCATTTCCCCAGCCTCCCAAACTTTTGGAGTGCCAGGAATCTGCATGTCCTTACGATAACATGTCGAGTTATGATTCTCTGGCAGCAACAAAGAATTTTAGCCCTGGTTTAGCCCGTTCAGATCTGTCTGTCTCTGCAGGTTTTTCGGAAGAAACCAACTCAGGAGAGGCGCAGACTTCTTACACTGGTAAGGCAAACAATTTCTTAAACCTATAGCATTATGTCTGATTACAATTTGTTCATTCCTCTGCAAAAGTGTATTGGCCTATATCATCTGTAGCTTCTAATTCTAAAGCATTCAGTTCCCAGCTAGTGATATCTTTTTTTTACCGCAATCATTACTTTAATAATTGACTTTCCTATCATGAAGTGTTCTAGATGCTTTTCTTCCAATAGTTTATGGCTTATATCGCTGAACCTGTGATCATTATGCCATCTCCATATACAAAAGGACTGACCTTGTGTCCCATGTCCAGTTAATCAACGTGCTCAAACCGAGGATACTAATGATCATTACTTGGATGCTCTCAAAGAGCCACATGGTGTTCACATTGATCTTGCTTCACATAAGGAAGGTAAGCACACCCAGAGTGATGTTAAACTGACTTCTGAACTAAAGGACTCTTTTCATCATTGTCGATATGTTATAGGTTTTGTTCCATCATCGGGCCAACAGTGGGGGTATGATCAACTGGATTTCCCTCATACTGTACGTAGAATTTGATTATGCTCTGAGTAGATTTATTGTTATGGATTATCTAAGTAGCCTTTATTGATATTATTGTTGGCTCTTTATTAACCAGTCATCAAGATGTTGTGACATATTATGCCAGCTCTTGTTATGTTCCATTTTGTAATGAGCGCGATGTTTTGATTCCTCCTAAACTACAGATTATCGTCACGGTCTCCTTTTTCGTTTTGTTAACCGAACCACCTTACCGTTTATTTCCAACTTTCAAGATGTTGTGATATATCATGCCAGTTCTTGTAATTGTTCCAATTTGTAATGACGCAACGCTTGCATCAATCTTAATCATCATGGTCACCTTTTTTTGTTAATGAAACCATCTGACCATTTATTTCCAACTTTAAAGAAAATAACCCCCCACCCCCACCCCCCAAAAAAACAACAAAAAAAGCTGGAAAAAATAGAGAAAAGAAAAAAGAATGCCCACCTTATACACACATACACCCTGATATCAGGGTGGTGGATGCCTTTGCTATTAATTCATTACTTTTCTTATTTACATATTTAGAATGTTATGGGGATTCCTGTTAGATCAGATCTTTCGCTTTGACGAATTTGGACCTAGCGAAAAGGACTCTGACGCCTTCGCGCAAGCAAGCGCGATTGAAGCAAGCAAAGTAGAAGCTTTGCCAGAAGCAAGACGAGGAAGCGGAGCTGTCGTAGAAGCGGTAGCTTCCCCCTACCTACTACAATACAACAGTCGCGACCATGAAAAAAAAAGCGCCTAGCTTCTAGAGTTCGCTTCTTTTCTCATGCCGGAGCAAAGAATGTTCGAATGACCTTTAGCTTCATATATAACGGTTTAACACATTTCTAGCATTACCAATGATCGATCATGGAATATGTTCCATTTTTTTTGTGGCTATATTTGTGCCTTAGAGTTGCACATGATTCCATATAGCATTCCCCTTCTCTTAGACTTCTCCATAGTCTATGAGAATTTGGAGGATGTCAATCTTTCATCTAGGATTATGACAAGCTTCTCTCTTGTCATAGTTCTCTGACGAGGAATTTGACATCTATTTGGAGAGGATTGATAGCAGGTTGACGGCCGGTTATAAACCTTTGTCAAATCGTAGTGGAGCTTTGCTTCATAGTTGACCCCATTTGGATGGGAAAAAAGCTTAATGATGAAGATGATGATCTACACAATGATTGGCCACTTCTTGGAATTTTGTATCATAAATGTATTAATTTGTTAAGCTTATAGTTCTCTCTTAAGGCAAAAAAGAAAAGGAACAGAAAAAGAAAGAAATTTCAAGCCTGGTGTAAATTCCCTGCAATTGCAGATACTCGGCCTCCTCAATCTCAAAAAAGGAATACGTATGGACCTGTGTAATCAAGCCACAATGAATTTTCTTTATCAATTTTTTTCCTGGTTCATTTCCATTTCTTTCTAGCAAATTGAGCATTGCAGTTACATCTTAGGTTCTGTTGCAGGATAGCTACATTTCTTCGTCAGGGATATCTTCTTTTGAACGTTCAAGTGAAGTGGCTGGCTTTAATGGTGTTAATCAAGCAAGCGATGGAAACTATCATACAACTGAGGAGAACCATAGGCTATCCCGTTTGTTTAACGGTGTGAATTTTCAGACCCAAGCGATGCCCTTCAAGTCAAGTCGTGTTGATGACAAATTAAACTCAAGTCTTATTGCTGGTGATGTCTCAAGGACTTCTGATAGTTTTGGAAGGTTGAATTGCATCGACAAATCACCTGGATCACTAGATTGCCTGCTGTTTGATGCCCCTATTTCAAGCGGTGATAAATCAGATGCATACAGGTCAATGTATCATGTCGACGCGCAAGTGCCAGTTTTCAATATTGTGCACATCTCACCTGAAAGAGCGTACTCCAATGTGGAAACAGAGGTTTCCCCCCCTGTCCTATCAATATTTAATCACATCTTCCTGTTGCACTGTCTTGCATATGATGCATTATTGTCTTAAAAATGCTATTTTAGAAATTTGATTGCACCTTTAGTTATACCATATGCAATGGCTTTCTATCACTTGGTGCTAATTCCTCCAATACTTGCGATTATCAACTGGTTTATTATCACCACTGCTTTTAATCTTGTTATGCAATGATACAACACTTATGTCCCACCCCTCAACTAACCAATTCAGGGTGTCAAGTGCTAAGAAGTCAGTTTAGGAGGGGTTATAAATGTTGAATGAGGTATAAATAAGGATGCTTTTATGCAGTTAACCCTTTAAATTTTCTAAAACTTTGTTTAAACTGCTGTTGTATATTGAAGGCGCAGCGTGTCCAATGAGTCAACTTGTTAAACTGTAAATACGCAATAATTTAATTTGTAGCGTATTGAAACCCATGCTATATCATATATGCATTAGAATCTCATGATTTTTTCCCGCAATATAACATAGTAATGAAGTGTGTTTGTACTTGGATTATCTCTATCTTTATATTGCAAACTCAATTATGAGGATTTTGCAATTGTAGTCACATATACTGCCTAGTTGTATCCCCTTTAGATGTTTCAACATAGTAGGAAAGTCCCATAAACTACCATGTGTCCCGTCAAGTTTTAAGAGCGGAGTACGTTTTTTTGGGATGACTGGTTTTAGTGGTAAGCCAACTGTAAACAATTGGGCAAGCGTTTCTGCATATTACAGTTTTTCCATATAACTAGAACTGCCCATCTCCAATCCCATCTGCACTTTCTTGAAACTTTTTAGTCCTCTAATTAATAGTCAGGTCCGTTGTTGTGAATTTTGTTGAGTGTTAAAAACTAAATAATCACCTAAACTGTAGACCATTTAGACAAAGCTTTCACAGGTTTCTATTATTCTTTTGCTAGTTTACACTGTGCGAGCTCTTTTTTTCCTTTCCTTTTTTTGACTTAGCATTAGAGTTGCATCTGGATCGTATATGAGAATTACCATATCTATCCGCTTTCTAGTTTCGGATATGGATACGGATATGGTCCGGTAAGAAATACCCGTATTCGGAAAAACGGATACAGATACGAAGCGGATATTAAAGAAACGGATACGAATCGGATATTTGTATAAATAAGGTCTGATATAAAACAAATATAAATGTGAAGCGGAAATGTGTATGTAATCGCTATATTTCATTGGATGCTTATCTAATACGACTTAAAAAATATTAGTAGAGACAAATTTTTATTAAAAATGAATATTATATATAAATATGTTAACAAATATATTAAATATAATTAGCGTATTTTAAAAATTATTTATAAAAAATTAATGAAATAATGTCATAATATTCTTTTAAATGCATAGCTTATAAAATTAGTAAAAAACATATGGTTTTAAATAGGTATTATTAACGGAAAAATGAATTTAAAAAGATGTATTTTCTTGTATTTTTCTGTGGATATCCGGATCTATATCCGGATCCGGATCCGTATTTGAATCACATCTGGATATCCGTATTCGTATCCGGATAATTTTGCTAAAACCGTATCCGTATCCGTACACGGAAGAATACTATCCGTATCCGCCCGGATATCAAAATCCGTATCCGTATCCGGTTGATATCCGGATCCGGATGCAACCCTACTTAGCATACATTTAACAATTATGAATCAGCATGTTTGCTTGTATATTAACTTTCTTCCTGTTACTATGGTAGAAGTATATTGATATTCATATACACGCACCTTCACTCATACAATCTTGCAGAATATTCCATTCATCATCATTTTTATAATAATAAGAGGCTTAATTCCAAAAAAAACTATCAAATGTTTTGACCTAATTACGAGAAACTACCAAATTTTTGTTATATATACACAAGAAACTACCACAAAATTTTCAAAAATTATATGAAACTACCCTAACTTTCAAAAACTACGACAAACTATCATGAATAAGGTGTCACATCAGCAATAAATTGCAAGAAACTATCAAAAAACTTATAAATTTTTAACCACGGTAGTTTCTCGTAATTTTAAGATATTTAGTAGTTTCTCGTAACCGAGGCAAAGTATTTGGTAGTTTTTTGGAATTAAGCCTGATAATAAATATTACATTTCCATGTATATTTCATGAAGCTCATGTTCATCAATCTTGCATGCATATCTATTCACGTACAATATAGTTGTACAAGTATTGTCATCCACTGTTTTATTTGCAATGTATAATATATGGATTATACTCTGTGCGTGTAGCACCGCTTGCAATGCACCCTGATAGTTTTGGATCTATATCCATGTGTACTCGGTTACCAAAAAGAAATACATGAAAGTTGGTTAGCCATGGGAAGGGTCTCTAGATTTTAATCTTGTAGACATTGCAAAATCAAGGATACAAATGTTTTCTACACCTGCTTTTCCATGTACATAATTTACAATATGCATACTGGTATAAATTATTCTAGGCACCCTATGCTTCGTGTAATTAATACTCATGCACATCAACATCACTGTAGTACTTGAGGATTTCGTTGTCCTACTTGTAAATTTTACTTATTTGGAGCTGGATTGGGCTAGCAGAGTTTCAGTGGCTACGTAGTACATATAACTCGTTCTTTTGTGAGTACTTAATTGAAGTATACTTATACCAAGAGAAAAACCATGCAGGTTATAGTGGTTGGATGCTTTAATGCATCACACAAACACTTATCTGGATCCAAAATATACTGTGTCTTTGGCGAAACATGTGTTGCTGCAAAAATGGTTCACGATGGTGTCTATAGTTGCACAACATCGTCAACTAATTCTGGCTTGGTGAATTTCTTTTTGACTTTGGATGGACATACGCCTATTAGCTCGGTCCTGAGTTTTGAATATCTCCCTATTCCTAGCCTTCAGTCAAATGGTGTATTGAATTCTTCGGAAAAAGGCAATGACAAATTAAAGTCGGCATTAGATAAGGTGCAAATAAGACTTGCTCATCTACTTTTCTCATCAACCAACACCATGTCTGTTTTATCTAACAAGATTCAACCGAAGATCCTGAAAGAAGCAAAAAGATATGAATCACTTACCTCTTCTTTGGTGGAAAAAGATTGGGAGAAGCTGCTAAAAGTTAGTGATGACTATGGCAGTATAGAAGTTGAAGATTTATTGGAGCTGCTTTTGAAAAACAAATTAAAAGAGTGGTTATTGCTGAAACTTGTTGGAGGATGTAAGATAACCCCTCATGACAGTGAAGGTCAAGGAGTCATTCATCTTTGCGCCATTCTGGATTATGCATGGGCAGTTCGTCTATTTTCATCATCAGGTCTTTCCTTGGATTTTCGAGATGCTTTTGGCTGGACAGCACTACACTGGGCTGCATATTATGGGAGGTAAATATTTCTTTTTTGGAAGCACTTTGAATTACTCCTTGAACTTGATTGTATAATTACTTATTTCCATTCGAAGCGGCATGCATTTAGTAATGCATTTATCAGAGCTATCTTTTTTCCTCCATGTTGTTGCGATCCTTTGTAATTACTGTAAGCCATTTATATAGCGAGATTTAATTGGCAGAAAACTGTTCTCATACTTCAAAATTGATTTAAGGTTCTGACTATTGGTTACTTTTCTAGCTTAATACACAGATGGCTTCTTTGTATACTGAATTACATATTTATTGAAGCAGTTTGGTATGCACTATGCAGAATTATGCGACCTAAAAGCTAATGTGACATAAAAAATCTACCTTACTATAGCTTAAAATAATTCTAGGAAATCAAATTGCATGCGCAATGAGATAGGTTCCTTTTCCACCATTTGGCCGCCTTGGTTCTATGGGGAAGTCTAGTTTTTAAAAGCATGAATTGCACCAACTCAGAAGGACACACTTATAAAATTTTTGTCAATATTTTAAGAGGTCTTCTCAACTTGAGTTGTGCCCTAGCTTAATCCATTCTGAGGGAGATCCTTGGTTGCTGCTGCTAATACCCATGATATAGTGTGGATTTTCAACATGTTCTTGTGTGAGGCAATTAATTGTGTTATGAACTGTTTATGAGGTCAAATATAAACCCTAGTCTCCTTCAACCAATATTTCATTTAATTGTACAAAACTCAGTCATACATATATATCTCTATAGTTGAAGCTGACTTTTGATAAGTTTGTTTTAAATTTTGTGGTTGTATGTCCTTTGAGTAAAATGTGATATGCTACTGTTTCTATATATTCTGTTGTGCCATAGAAATGAAACAGTTCACCAAGCAGATCTTGCATCTTTCCCCTTATTTATGACCCTTTACTGGCTCCTTTCTTCCATGGTTTTGAACAACATGATCGATAACACGTATTTTCTTATCCACCAACTAGCTTTCTGGTAGACTATCAAAAAGGTACCCCAAGCCTTCAATGTTATCAGTGAAAGGTCAGAAGTGATCAAGTGGAATGATCCAATCATCCAAATGCGATTTTAGCTGCATGGGGGAACAAATAAAATTTCTTTGGTAAATCTCGAAGCTTAACTTCCAGAAACCATATGCGAGAAAATAAGTGGCGAAACAGCCGCAGTGATTTGTATTTGTGACCATGCATAGGCCCCAGACATGGGTTCCGCAAATCAGCACGAGTGTCTGATACTGCATACTTTCACTCTTTTAGGGTCTAGGTTCAAGCTCGGTAGTCAAGTGAACTACATAGGAAATGATGAAGTAGAGCTTCCAACTGTGGAAGCCATTCCAATGTTACCATGTAGATACGGTTATTAACTATCCAATGTCAATCACAAGCCATATTAATTCAACTTGATATTTCTTCCTACCAGTCACAGAGTTTATGGCTTTAGCTGATTTGCACTGGTTTAGGTATCAGCTTTGTGTTGAGTTTATCCAAGTGGAATTTGGAATTGCTTCTTAAGACAGTTATCACCTATGTTGGCCTGATATAGTTTTCTTGGCGTCTAGTTATACTTACAAATGTACCAGACAGGTGTCACCTATATCAGCCTTTCACATTTTTTCTTTGCTTCTAGTTATGTACTTTCAAAACGAGTTCTATAACATCAAATGCACGTACAATTTTAGGGAGAACATGGCTGCTGCTCTTTTATCTGCTGGGGCAAATCCAAGCTTGATTACTGATCCTACTCCAGAAAACCCAGGAGGATCCACTGTTTCTGATTTGGCCTCAAGAGGAGGTTACGAAGGCTTGGCCGCATATCTTGCAGAAAAAGGACTAACAGCACATTTTGAGGCTATGTCACTATCAGGGAACATAACTTCACTTCCTCCTCAAACTCTAAACAATACAACCTACTCTGAAAATTTTGCAAACCTAATCGAGCAGGAAATATTATTGAAAGAATCATTGGCAGCTTATCGTACTGCTGCTGATGCAGCAGACAAAATACAAGCTGCATTCAGGGAACGTTCTCTGAAGCAACAAACAAGGGCAGTGCAGATGGCGAATCCTTTGGAGGAGGCAACCGAAATAATTTCAGCTCTTAGGATTCAGCATGCCTTTCGAAACTACAATAGGCGAAGGCAAATGAAAGCTGCTTCTCATATACAAAAATATTTCCGCACCTGGCAGGCTCGCAGGGAATTCCTCAACATGCGGAAGCATGCCATCAGAATCCAAGTAATCTTTCGAAACAAGCACTTAATTAAAGGATTATGTTAATCATGGTCCATTGCTGTTAGACTTTATTCAAATTATCTATTATTGGTAATTCGTTAATTTAATTATTGGCTTTACCATATGAAAATACATCCATCGATCCTCGCCACAACTTTGGAGTTCTGTTGCAGCCTCGAGGACTTTAAGATGCTATCAAAGCCACCCAAGTTCAAATCACACTGGCACATGCTAGTGAATTTTAAGAGTTCCCATTTGTAAATAGTCAAGGTTTCAGCATATAAAAAGAAAGTTCAACCTAAGGGTGTTTTCAAATATATATTATATTTTCAGCAACCCTCACCTCAACTTCAGAGTTTAGGTCCGGTGAGACTTCAGAAACTGGCATCTAAGGTTCTGAGTTCTTCCACAATAGTTCCCACGAAAATGCATTATAATTTAATGTGATTCAAGTTTACTCAAATTATGTAGTTATTTTCAATGTCGCGTGTTGACTAATGTCTATTGCCGCTATTCATGCGTGTACAGAGCATTTATGGTATGGCCTTTGTATATAACATTACCCTCAATTCATACATTGGTCGTTATAGAACCCTCTGGTTATGTACTTCCAGAGGGTGTTGAAAGATATCTTAACTTCTTCAATTGTACCTAAAGGTGCTGTTAGCACTTCAGATGGATTGCCATGCATTTCACCTGCTGCATGTAAAGTGTTGACCACTATACATATACTTCTAAATAGTAAACACTTCATTGCTACCCATCATTAACTTTGCTCCATTTATTATTCTCTTTGCTGACTCTCCTTTTATTAATACAAGCTGAAGCCAACAAGTTAAGGTCGAAGTACAATTACAAAGTTTAATGGTCAATCTAGATCATAATGATATTCTTGGATCACCGCTTTGGATGGTCCATCATGAATTGCAAAATATATGCGGATCTTAATGTTCTTCCAGTTGGTGATTCAATATCTACTGTACTACTCTATTTCCGCAGTTTAAAAAAAAATTAACATTTTTGATTTTATCTCTAGGCGGCATATCGAGGCCACCAAGTGAGGAGGCAATACCAAAAGCTAACTTGGTCAGTTGGAGTTCTTGAGAAAGCAATCCTTCGATGGCGCTTAAAAAGGAAAGGCTTGCGTGGCATGCAAACTGAGGCTACAAATAAAATGAACGAGGAAAAAGAAGAGGAAGAAGAAGATGTAAAAGCAGAGGAGGATTTCTTCCGTATCGGCCGCGAACAAGCTGAGGAACGAGTGAAAAATTCCGTTGTAAAAGTTCAAGCTATGTTTCGATCATATCAAGCTCAACAAGAATACCGAAGGATGAAGCTTGCTCATATGAAAGCAAAGGTTTGGGATTTAAATTTTTTTATTGTTTATTTTCAGTAAATTGTTGTCTTGTAAAATAAATTTTTAAAAAAATTGTTGTCTAAGTTTTTTTTTAAATACAAAAGAATAGATTATAGCTTATATTAGCATATGGATAATTTACCACAGCCAAATATAGCTTAATGATGATCTGTTAGAATATAAACAACCCTATTTGAAATTCTATATAATTTCTTATATCAGATTGTTTTTCTAGAAACAGAAAGCCATTAATATTGTTTGGATTTTGTAGAAGGAATTTATGGATGGCGCAGATGGAAATCCATGATTTTCGATAATCCGTGGCTTGGAGCAAAGAAGTTGAAGCTTGGATTTCATTTACTTTACAGTAGTTACTTAAAATCCATGATTTTTGTGATTGTGCATAACAGTGTGTTTGTATGTCCTGCAGTTGTACATTTGGATATATGAATGGAGTAGGAAAATGTTGGATGACAAATTGCTGTAAATAAATAAGTAAGAGTTGTCCAACAACTAAATGCAGATTTTAGTGGCGTTGTAAGTAGATGATGATTGTAGCCAGTCTCTTTGTATAGCAACTACTCTAGTATTGCCCTCGGTTTCGAGGGCTTGGATTCTTAACTTCAACCCTGGGGCCTGTATGGTTTTTTTCTTCTAATGAATAATGGAGAGGATTTGAATCTGCATTATGGTAATTGCTGCCGTCCGAGTTTGTGATTGTGGTGGTGGTTTGTAGATGGATACGTATTTAGCATGCTTAAAGTTGTGAAAACAACATCAATATGTATTAACTGTTGGGTTAATTTGTGATGCGGCTGTTTTTTCTTCCACAAAAGGGATGTATGCAAACAATACTCTTTTTGATACATGGAACTAATTACTGCTCAACGGGCCTTGTATGCTCCTAGATAACTGATTTCTAAGATTTTAATTTAGTGAACTAATTGATCGCTTTTTTTAAAGTTTGACCCCAGAGGGCTCTTAGCTGATTGGAAAATTCATCCAGTGTCGATATCTCTGAAAGTAATAATTGTTTTGTTTATCTTTTTAACCTGTGGAAGTAGTTTGATGCATACAACTCTAACTCCATCCTTTATTATTTGTGCATAAGATATTATAAAAGACAACAATTGGTGCCTTTCATTTTTCCTAATTTTCATTTCTGAATTGTTCATAAATTGTAATTATTTTTATGTTCTCTGTTTGGTTATGTGCATAAGATATTATACTGTTTCTTTCATGGTGTCTTTTGATTTCTGCCAAGTGGGTGCTGGTGAAATATTAAATATTCATGTATAGACATGACCTATTTTGTTACTGGACTCTTATATTAAACCAAATCTCTCGGACAAGAAAAGACAATTATAAGCTGATAGTTGATTAAGAAGGATTGAAACATTTATTTCTGCATATGCTATGAAGCACAGCCACGAATACAGATGTGGGCACGGAACATGACAAATTTGTAAAATGATGGACACGGAGACACGTTCTTGCAACAAAACCTCAAGAATAAATAAAGATATAAACCAACTTCCACTAAAGTAGATATCCAACTATGGGCAAAAATGAGACTGGTTTTTGCAACACAACCTTAAGAAATAGATAACTAAATAGTAGATGGGAGAGAAAAGGATTTAAACGAGCTTCCACAAAAACACCATGAATTATCAATATTCTTCAAAATTACCAAAATTTTCATTTCATAAATTATAGTTGTGTTTCTAAAATGTCAAACATTCAAACTAAATATCCGAAGTTTTATAGATGTGTTTTTTGTGATTAAAACGAAGACTAAAACCCTCACGTTTCATTAAACGAAACTACATCAAAAGTCATCCAAACTAAAATCAAAAGAAAGGAAAAGCAAAAGCAAAAGAAAACAGAGAAAGGACAAAGGGGTACACATCCCCTGCAAAGTGCAGAAACACGTAAAAAGTTATATACGTGTTGCGTATAATTCTATGTGTTGTGGAATGATGAGGGGCTAATAGGTTTTAAATAAAAATACGAGGTACTAAAATGTAAAATACATACCTCTACTATGGAATTCAGTTGATTGGGGTGGCTGAGCTGGCATTTCCTCTCAAGAAAGAGAGTTTAGTTAGTTATAAGCTATGAGAGAGAGAGAGAGAGAGAGAGAGAGAGAGAGACTCCTGTTATCAAATTTTCTCAGGAAAAAGAAAAAAGAAACAGATTCCTCTCTCTCTCTCTAAAATTCTCAAATTCATTTCTCCTACTCAATTTCAGTAGAATTGAAGGCGAAAACCTTTTGATTCTCTCAAAACTGGATCCAATATTCCCTGAGGGCCTCAGCGTTCTCCTTGTTGAGGATAGTCCCATCCCCTTCCAATACATTGAGACCATGCTCAAGAATTGTTCTTATCATGGTAATTTGATTTCTCTTTTATTACTTTTTTTTTGTGCATTTTTGTTGATTTGGGTCATCTAATTCGAGTTTATATGAATTGGGCCAATCTTGAAATTTGAGATTTTGGTGTATATATCATGGTGATTTGATGATGCACAAATGTGTATTCTTGGTTCATCTTCATTGTTTCTTGATTTGTTCCATCTTAATTAGCTTCAGTTTAATTGAATTGGGTCCATCTTTATTTTCTTAATTTTGAATCGGGTCAATCTTAAATCTTGATTACAGTTACTACTTGTTCGCGGGCAATGCAAGCATTGCAGTTTCTCCGCGAGAACAAAGGAGGATTCAACATTGTGATATGCGAGGCGCACATGCCCGAAGTGGTACAGGTTCAAGCTTCTTGAGCTTATCAGGTCTGAAACGGACATACCCGTCGTTTGTAAGTAGTATAGTCGTCTACACCGTTTCTTTACTTTTTCTAATGGAGCAATGATTTGTGTTTGGTGAATAATTGATCTAGTGATGTTGGATGACGATAGTAGAGATGCGGTGATGAAAGGCATGGCTAATGGCGCGTGCGATTACCTTACGAAGCCCTTGCTTACGAAGGAGTTAAAGAACACATGGCACCATGTAGTTAGAAAGAATATGAAGAAATCGGAAAATGTTGAGGACAATGGCGGCGAGGAGAATAAGCCATGCATCGAATGAGTGCAAAATGAACGGCTCTCAATATAGCAACATAAACTCCATCCAATACATTGTTTAGAGCTCTGTAAATCCTTTGATTTTTCATACAGATACATTTGAGGGTGGGGTGATCAACTTGAACGGTTCGGATCGTTCAAATAGGTCGTAAATCGAGAGTTTCCGTTTTTAAAAAAACGCTGACCGGCTTGCAATAGAGCGTTCTCTCTTTCTCTCTCTCACGCACACACAACTGGTAGAGATAATTTACCACAGCAAAATATAGCTTAATGATGGATGATATGTTAGAATTACTTAACAACCCAATTTGAGATTCTATATTAATTCTCATGTTAGACTATATTTCTAGAAAAAGAAAGCCATTATTATTGTTTGGATGGATTTTGTAGAAGGAATTCATGGACAGCGCAAATGGAAATGCATGAACTTCGATAAGTCGTGGCATGGAGCAGAGAAGCTGAAGCTTAAAATATTTCATTTACTCATAATTTTTTGGATGTTCATCGATGGATTAGGGAATGGAGTTGGATGACATTTTTGTGAAGTAGATAAATAAGGAAGAGTGGTCCAATTAACAAAACCACAGGCCGATTCTAGTGGCGTTGTAAGCAGATGATGAGTGTAGGCAGTCTCTTTGTATAGCGATGAGTCTAGTATCGCCCTCGAAGATTTCGAGGGCGTGGATTCTTAACTTCAACCCTGGCTCCTGTATGATTTTTTTCTTCTAATGAATAATGAAGGGAGAGGATTCGACGTTTTCTGTGATAAAAGGCAGGTACTTTCGTACATGGAACTGATTAATTACTGCTGAATGTCCCTTGTAAAAAAAAGAAAAAGAAATGATCCCAGGCCTGAACCAGGGATGACAACCCCTTCTCATTGGTGGTATCCCGGACCCAAACCCAGGTACCACCACCAACGGACTACTCTAAGTTCCACCAATGGCTACCCAAACCCATTTTATGATTGAAAATATGGTTGAATTGATGTTGATGTTAATTAATGGCATTTAAGCTATAACTCAAACAACTCTCACATAGATAATTACAGGAAAATAAACTCGGCTTGATCTTCTCGAAAATTTCTGGAGTAGCGTATCACAGTCGAATGAACTAAGCAATTCAATTAGAAAAGCCAATGAGGCACCTTGATCTTCTCGAAATTCATCTCCTCGATGGTCCCCAAACTCGGCTTCCACCCTTTGCTCGAATACTGCCAGCTGCCACACATCAACTCCGCGGCTTCCTCATTAACCAGCAGCTCCACTTTCTCCGCTTCCTCCTCCTCCTCTCTCCCCCCTAAAATGCACATCCCGACCAACGGAACAAAACTCTTCATCGGCCTCGCTTTCGACAGGATCCTACGTGCTTCTTGGACCGGGATGCCGTTCGCTCTGCTTCTACTCATCGGGATCATTAAGTAGACGTTGTTGGGGCTTAAACTGTGGTCGGCAGGAAGCGGGAGCAAGTGTTTGGAAGCGGGGTTTGGTCGCCCGAACTCCACGATGAAAGTGTGGGGGTTTTCGAACATGAGCTCGGCGGCGGTTATGGGGTGATGGAAGGTGAGGATCTTGAGGTTTGGGAGGATGAGCTTTCCTGCCAAGTTGAAGGAAGAGAGCTGGTTTCCCATCGCATGAAATGAATGATCTTAATAGATATAGACATAGATATAGATGTCGAGTTGTTATATATCTATATCTATATCTAAGAGAGGTGAGGAGCATGGGAAGACCGCAGATATTTAATTATATTGGAATACTGAAATGCATTCACGTTGAAGGAGTTTGTGTGGTTTCGGTGTGTGGTCCTCATCCTCATCATTCTTCATTCTTAATTTCCAGTCCTCTCTTTTGCCATGTCTATAATTTACTCGTTTTCTAAGACTTCTTAGAGAGGAGTAGAGTTTCGGGATAGAAATCACCGTTGACGTTTTGGAATAAAAGCTGGTTATCTACCGCTATCGATGATGTAATACACGGACTGTTTATATGTTCGATAAAAAAGAAATAATATTCATACAACTTAATGTTTGTTTCAATTTCAAACGTTCTTGTATCACATTATGAACGGATTCAAAGATGTTGAGTGAATATCCTCCTACAATATCTTTACCCAAGTTGGGATTATTAGAGAAATTAAGATGCTTGCTGTAATCTTCCATTAACTAGGGATCCAAGAAAATATTCATTTATATTTATATTTATAGAAGAATCTAATATACACGCACGGGGTAAATTGATGGGATGGACTTGGAATTTTGTAAAGATTCAGTTGCTTTAAAAATCTCTGAATAATAAATGTGATTAGTAAATTCTTTTTGTTCAAAATATGGTAGGGTCGTCGGTTTGTGTAAAAAAAAATAAAAAATTGTATATTGAAATTCAAGTTAAACGCATCCATGACACTTGGATCGTCAGTCTAATGGATGTAAGAGCGGAAAAGATGCATGGTTATATCATTGCACCTATAATCGATCATGTGCCCTAACTTCTAGAAGACTAGGTTATACATTTGTCCAAAGAAAGGTAAATTGATGGAAATGTATTTTATCTCAAAGTTGGAAGCAACCCTACTTGATATTTTAATATGAGAAGGAAAAAAAGTCCAAGGATTTGCTCAACTGCTCCTATAAAATTGAGTGGACTTGGCACCTAATTGTAAGGCGTTATGTGTGGCAATAATAGATGGAGTCGGTGATGGACTCTCTCATGCGAATTCTTCATGCAAGTATACAAGAGCTGACTGACTTTTCTAATTTAAGTCCAA
The DNA here is from genome assembly GCA_030015575.1 of Agapanthus africanus. NCBI lineage: Eukaryota > Viridiplantae > Streptophyta > Magnoliopsida > Asparagales > Amaryllidaceae > Agapanthus > Agapanthus africanus. The sequence goes on from CM057339.1 coordinate 227,193,456, forward strand.
GGCAAATTATTTTGTAAGGAATTAAACCTCTCTCTCTCTCTCTCTCTCAATGACTTTTTTGGTGTGTTAATTATTGTGGATGCTGAAGCTTATAGAATTGTTAAAATTTGGTAGTTAGAGAAAGAGTTTGATGGATCAACTGAAATAACCACCACTTTGATGTGGTTGTGTGAACTGGTCATCATTAATTAAAGCCTTCTAGGAAATGTACCAAAATTAATACTTTACTATTTTGTTATGCCTATTCGAAAGTATGATGGCTCAACACATTGGGAATTGTACCAAAATTAATATTTTACTATTTTGTTATGCCTATTCGAAAGTATGATGGCTCAACACATTGGGAATTTTAATAGATTACTCATATAGGCCAATACAAGGATTTGTATTTTAGATGCTCCTCACCTCGTCGTAGAGACGTGTATTGCAAGTGATTAGAACCTGTCTGGCGCGAGCAATAGCACCGAAATTCTAAAAAAATATCAAAATATCTATTTTATTCGTATTTTGCTTGTTATACCACAAATAAATCATGAAAATTTTTAAATTTTTTTTTTATTTCTTCGGTTTTTCAATATTTTCCATAAAATAGCATACGAAAAACCATAAAATTATCAAAAAACGCGAAAATATCTGTTTTCATTCTTTTTCCCAATATTATGCCTGTTATAGCAAATAAAAATCATTAAATTTTCAACAATATAAAAATTTTATGTTTCCTTCGGTTTTTAATATTTTGCAATTTGTAGCACACGAAATTACGATAACTTAAAAAACCTCAAAATCTTTATTACCTTTAATTTTTCAATATTTGCATGCACACGAAACTTGTGGAATTTTCAATTTTTTTTAAAGAATCTAAAACAAATTTGTTTTCTTTAGTTTTTCAATACTTTTAAAAGGTACATCACACGAAAATCACGAAATCTATAAAAATTCCAAAATTGTCATTACTCTTCAACTTTTTAATATTTTACTTGCAATATATAGCACACAAAAATTACATAGACTTGAAAAACCCCAAAATGTTTATTTCCTTAAAATTTACAACATTTTGTATGCTAGCACACGAAAATCATGAATTTTTAAAATGCAAATAAATCTCAAGATTCCAAAAATATGGCGAGATTTTAAAAATCTCAAGACAATTCGCTCGCTATAGTATACAAATATGGCGATATTTTAAAATTCTCAAAATATTCTACATGATACGGCAAAAATTTAAAAATCTTTTCTTCGACTTTTCAATATATAACTTGCTACATCAAAATAAAATCATGAAATCGTAAAATTTTCAAAAATGTCAGATCTTTTGTTATCTTTATTTTCTCTAATATTATGGATGCTAATACACGAAAATCATGAAAATTTCGAAAATTTCTATTTTTTTCATGGTTTTTCAACATTTTGTAAGCTATATAATACACGAAAATTGTGAAATTTATAAATAAAAACTCAAATTTATACATACTCTACGGTTTTTCAATATTTTACATGATATATAGCACACGAAAATTGCAGTAACTACAAAAATCCCAAAATTTTCTATTTCCTCAAAATTTCAATATTTTACATGAAAATTATGATTTTTTAAAAAAATTCTCAAAATTTTAAAAATGTGGCGAAGATTAAAACATCTTAAAACATTTTAAAAAATCTCAAAACATTTTGCACTTAGCACACAATATGGTGAAACTTAAAAAGACACTCAAAATTTCTATATCAATCAGCTTTATAATATTTTGCTTGCTATACCATAAGAAAGTCATGAAATATTCAAAATAAATATTTTTTCGGTATTTCAATATTTTCCATGAGCGCACAAAAAATCTCAAAATTTTCTATTTTATTCTTTTCCCCCGATATTATGCATGTTCTGGCAAACAAAAATTATGAAATTCTAACAAATCTCAATTTTTTTAATTTATTTTTTTAATATTTTGCAAGATATAACACACGAAAATTGCAATAGTTGACAATCCAAAAATTTCCTATGTTCTTCAAATCTTTAATATTTTGCATTTTATAGCACATGAAAATAATAATGATTTTAAAAATTCTCGAAATTTTAAATATATGCCGAAATTTTAAAAATATCAAATTTCTATTTTCTGACTTTCAAATATTTTGCTTGGTATATAGCACAAGAAAATCATGAAATTTTTAAATATAATTTTATTTTGTTTTTCAATATTTTCAATGATATAGGACATGGTAGTCTTAAAACCTTGTGCTTTTTCCCCTCTTTTTTCCCCATAATATGCATGTTACACGAAAATCATTAAGTTATCAAAAATCTCATAATTTTGTGTCTCGTGCGATGTTTCGATATTTTGCGAGTTATAACCGTTGGATATATGTGCCCTTAAGGAAATTATCGTAATTATAGAAATGCAATTACTGAATTTATAAGTACCTATACAGAGAACAGTTTTACCCGAAATGATAGTATACTGTCTGATTTGTCTTTATCTGTCATGTGTATACGTTTTGCTTTTTATCACGTATCGCTAATACATGTGATAAAGACCATAAGATCTTTATTTGACTACCAGGATTATGATAGGGATCATACTAGTAGGGCCTGTGTAGTCTATAAACACATCCTTAAATGTCCTTAGTCGTAGGAATATCGAGACTGGGCATCGATACTCTAGTTTAGACTAGCGTATACGTTTCATGACTCTGTACGGGACGATGGCCGATCCTATAGTCATTGGTGTTTGACACCGATGATTGTATACAGGTGCTCATTGGATGAGTTATACTGGACGAACTCACCGAGAACTCTTAGTTGGTATTATACCAATGTCAGATAGCAGTTCTTTGGTGCCATGAGTACAGGGTAGTCTCTAGATCTGAGATCGCCATAATGTCTTGTGTATGTTCCCATTGTACTTAGATTACTACCCTACCACGGCTCTACTGAGTCGTGCAAACATATTTTAGTTAGGTACAGTCCCAAAACACAAGGAGGCAGTGAGCGGTCGAGAGAATTCGTCACTCCCGGTATTAGGAGTCGATATCGCTGTGTATGACACGACTATAACCAGAAGTCCGTAGTCACGGCAGTAGAAATAAACTGGTAAATGTTACTAGTTGTATCTTTTTGGTTATGAGTCCACCGTCGGCACGACTTATTGGGTTATTGGTGGTCTGACAGATTCCACCTCCCAGACCTGATATATGATATTCTTTGACGAAGAGACCGGACTGTACAGTGACGGTCACTTATAGATTTTGTCGGGTTCGGATGAGTTTGCTCGTCGACCTGCCTTTATCTTATTCATACTTGGATAGCCGTTACGTACAACTAATGCCACTGACGAGTTTGTGGGTTAACCCATGAGGGGGTTGAATCTGAAAGTATTTTAGATTCAATCGGATGCGATTCTGTATAACCTACTGTCAGCGTATTGAAAGGTCTTTAGAATCCCACAACGAAATTGCTTGTCCGAGTAAAACGCGATGTGACGTGTGTATAGAGATACGTGCATGAGTTCGATTAAACATGTAAATTAGATATACGCATTTAATTGGATGACTCTTATACTAGCCGGTATAAAAACCGAAATATCAAGTGTTGACTTGATAACCGTATTTATGATGCGGTTTTTTGTATAGTGTATATGATACACTCTCTCTTTACAATATATGATACTGAGAAAATATTGATGGCATTTCGTGTATATGATACATGATGTGTATATGTATGAGATACATATACTAATACTTATTTAATATGTGTGTGTGTGTTATATATATAAATCCCACCCTTTTATATTATGTATAAATAAATATGCATACACACACACACACATCTTTATATATATATTTATTAATGTGTGTGTATATATATTATTTATTATATTAAACATAATGGGTAGGGCCCACCCTCTCTCTTGAGTGTGTGACACACACATAGAGAGAGAGAGAGTGGGAGAGTTATGTGTCATATATATTATGACATGGTTGGGAAAAAAGTAAGTGAAAAATTCTTTTTCGAGCCATCACATTATTCTTCATTTTCTTCCTCCAAAATGAAAGCTCAAGCTCTCCACTTTAATGGCAATTGTTGCCATGGTGAGAGAAATAAGATTCTAGAGATTACCTATTAACCACATTGTCTCCCTCTACCGCCTAGCGAGTTTGCTCACTTGATGATGGGTATGGAGTTTTGGGCATACCACCTTCACCGCGGATCATCTACGGCGAAACGGTCGGCTTGTTGGCGCATCCGGAAGCTCGCGAGATCTAGCTAGAGTTCAAGTTCTTCATTGGAGTATATGAAGATGCTATAAAGATTGTAACTCCCCTCTCATTGCTCACTTGATATTTCTAGTTTAGATATTGCAAAGTATTTGTTGATCTTGATGTAGTGGTTTGGGATTATGTTGGTAAAATTTTTGTTATCCAATTTCAGCCGCGGCCATGAACTTCACGACCTTAACCCCCATCCATTTACACGGTATCAGAGCTGCTAGGCATTGGATGCAAACCCATGGGGAGTTCTCACTGTGTGACAGTGTAGCGAAGCGCATGCTCTTACCCTCACGATGTCCTGCGACCGGTTGGACTGACGGGTTGTAGTCATCGCGAAGGGACATGCGTAGAAAGTAGCCGCTGAGGGACCTATAGGCGCCTGTTCCCCTCCGAAAGACGGCGCGACGGACGTCTTGCCTAAAATTCGGGGCAGATGCTAATTGGTGCTATCCGTCCACCTCTCCGAAGATGCCAAGTTGATTTATGGCACCGTGTATTGGATGTTTAAACGGATGCGGCCGATGTAGCAGACTTCGTCAGATTCCCCCTAGTTTGAGGGGTTTTTGATTGTGGGGATGCTCTTCCCTACAGACACAAGCCCCTGCAGTTAATTACGTTACCGCATCGCAGTAACAACTTTCTCCTTCTCCAGCTGGTCACTTCGTGTCGTGGGTGTTTGTTTTGTGTTTGGTTGCCCGTGGATTGTATACGGAGACTAAGTTATGTTGTCGCCCGTAGGACGTGGATTAGTCCAAATCCGTATCTTCTTAGATTTGGGTTTGGGGTTTTGGTTTGAGGATACGTTAGCCATATTTGAGGCTAAGATCAACTCAAACGTTTGTTAAGGATACGTTAGTCTAATTTGAGACTAAGATCAACTTAACGGGATCGTTTAGATCCGACAAGAAAGCGTTTGGGCTCTATTGTTCCAATTTAGGGACATAGTGGTCCATTGAATGTATGGAGGTCGGGACCCGTCACCTCTCTGACGACGTTGAAGGATTACAACGACAGATATCAGAGGAGTTCAGAGATGTACCCTTGAACCAAGATTGGTTGGGAGACCTGTAGTCCAATTTGGGACTAAAATCTGTTTGAGGGTTTAAAGATACGTTAGCCGTATTTGAGGCTAAGATCAACTTAAACATTTGTTAAGAATTCATTAGTCTAGTTTGAGACTAAGATCGACTTAACGGGATCGTTTGGATCCGACAAAAGAGCATTTGGGCTCTATTATTCCAGTTTAGGGACATGGTGGTCCATTTAAAAAGTATGGCTGTCGGGACCCATCACCTCTCTGAAGACGTTGAAGGATTACAACAACAAATATCAGAGGAGTTCAGAGATGTACCCTTGAACCAATGAGTTGGTTGAAAGAGCAGATGTGCTCAGTTCAAGATAATTTGAGGACTTATGGCCAGTTTAGGCTAAGTCCAATTATGTTTGAAATATTAGCCCTTTGGACCATTAGACATTTGTCTGGGTTCAGCCCCTCATCATTCAGCAGTGCTAAACAGAGGTTTGGGGGCTCCGACAACATTTTGTTTTTGATTTCCTCAATTTTGAGATTCATTTGGAGGAGGGACTTTTGCCTCTGGAAAATTAGCCAATTTGGCTAAAAGTAGTGTTAAACACTAGAAGAGGAAGGGGTCACGTGGGAGCACGTGATGGCATCAAAAAGTGGAGCCAGATCCCCTTTATTTTGTTCTGCAAACAAGTGTTAAACACTTTTTGACTTTCTGGCCATCATGCGGGCACGTGATAAGCATTCATGCACTGATTTGTTAATGCATTTATTAGGGGTCATGTGGTAACACGTGAGAGCGCCCAAAACTTAGATTTCCCTTGCTTTTATTCCCTTTGTCTTGGAGGTCACGTGAGAGCACGTGAGGCATTGCCTCAAAGCCTTTTCCTTCTTGTTTTTTGGGGATCTTTTCAGGGGTCACGTGGGGACACGTGACCCTGGTTCTTTTGCATGCATATAGATCTTTCAAATCTCTTTTTTAAGAATTAAGTTCTCTGTAGGGTTAAACCCTAATTTTGTTTTGGAGGAATTAAATTCCTGTTGTGAAAGAATTAAATTCTTATTTAGGGTAAAACCCTAATTTCTATTTAAAGGAATTAAATTCCCAGATATGTAAAAGAATTAAATTCTTGATTAGGGTTAAACCCTAGTTTCATTTTAGGAGGAATTAAATTCCTGTGAGTTTGGGAGAATTAAATTCTCAATTAGGGCTGAACCCTAGTTTTGTTTTGGGAGAATTAAATTCTTAAAACTCAATTCCCCTTCTAAGTTTAGGATCTGCATGGCAGGATCTCGACCCGATGAGAATTAAATTCTCAACTTATGGGGAGATGTGCTCTGTGTAGATCTTCAACCAGAAGAAAAACTAAGTTCTTTTTTGTATAAGAGTTAAACTCTTGGATTGAGAATTAAATTCTCTTTTTTGATGTTTTGATCCCTTTCTTTTCTCACCTAGGGTTTTCTTTCTTAAGAATTAAATTCTCCCTTTCTTTTCTTATCTCTTGAGAATTAAATTCTCCTCTCTCTATTCTTCTCTCCAAAAAGATCCCCCTTCTCTTCTTTTTTTGGCTCCTATTTATAGGAGAAAGAAAAGAATCAATTTGTTTTGTGAATGTTTCATTGAAAGATTTTAATTGATTTCATAATTAATATGATCCTTTAGATCACACAATGAATTTTATTCACCGTTGGATTTTAAATCCAAAGATATTCTGTTTGTTATTTCTGGTGAGATTTAGGGGAAATCTTTCCTTGTCTAGGATTTTTCCATAAATTGGTGATATTTAATCACCCTTGGATCTTTAATCCAACGGTCCCCATAATCCTTTTCCATTTGGAAAGATTTAGAAAACTTTAGAATTTTAATTCTATTAATCTGTAAGGCTTTCAAAGCCAGTCACGTGCTGACACGTGACCCTTGGTCACGTGTGGGCACGTGACCCCCAATTGAGTTCTCTTCTTAGCGTTCATTCATGCTTCAGTTTTAACCATCACGTGTCAACACGTGACCATTGGTCACGTGTGAGCACGTGATACCTCATTGAGGTAACTTCTGATTTTTAATCAGGGAACAGATTTTAGAATTTAATTCTATTCATTATTTTAGAGGCCTTAAGAGCCCATCACGTGTCTGCATGTGACCCATGGTCACGTGTGAGCACGTGATGCCCCATTGGGCTCTTTTCTGAGTTTTTATTATATCTTTTAACTCCTCAAGCGGGTTCTTAAAGGTCCATTACGTGTGGACACGTGATGCTTCATAACTTTTGATCCCGGATGAATTATGAGGCCCATAATATATCAAATCAAAGGGTTTTTCGAGATGCTTTCAATATCATCAGAATTTAACAGTTCCTCCTTCGGGAGTTTATCAAAATACATGCCGGAAGATACTGGTTCGCATTTCCTTATGCGTATCGCTGCCATTTGATACCTTGGACTCTTTTGCGCAGAAATTTTTGGCGGGAACAAATGCCCCCCACTACTTTGCCCACGTAAGTATATACGTGGGTGAAGTAGTGCAGAGTTATGCATAGCGTATGACCAGTTTCGGGTTGGTATATAACTTTCAGAATCTTGATCTGAGAAGACAACGAGCGGACACAAGCGTCGTCATTTATCATTAACTCAAATCTCGACTCTTAAGAGATATAGTTCCAAACTCTCAACTCAATGAGCCGCACCCTTCCATTTTTTATGTCTTACTCTAGCGTGAAGTAGTTTATATGCTCATGAGTAGCTTCTCCATTTCAGTGCCATGTAGCTTTGGCAAGTGTGGCTCATAGATGGTCCATCTTGAACTCTTTGCAGGGCAGTGGTGGCGTAGGAGACAAGTTTAGGATCTGCCATCTAAGACTTTTCAACTTTATGAGCCGTGAGGGTCTCATAAAGAATTTTCTCCCTACGAGTCGAGAGGATCCCGTATGTGTATTTTCTCCATAGGAGTCGTGAGGAACTCCTACGTGTGTATTTTCTCTTGAGAGTCGAAAGGATCTCACAAGAGAATTTTTCCCGCTTACAAGTCGAGAGGACTTGTGAGTGGTTGTTTTCGTCCTTGTCGAGATTCGACTTTGGAGAGTGTGACCCGTGAATAGTATGCAAGAGACCGTTTTGGATCGCCTTGCAGGGCCCCAGTGCTTAGGAAACAGGTTTTTTAATCCCCGCCGCCTAGGGCTTTTCCTCACGAGTCGAGACGAATCGAGCATTTCTCGCAAAGACACTAATTTCCTCACGAGTCGAGACGAATCGAGCATTTCTCGCAAGAATATCCTAACGTCACAGTTAACCTCTGCTCTTTACGACAAAGGTCCGTTAGGGTCTGTGGTACTAGGGTTTTGCCCGTCGTACCGTCGCATTGGCTGATGTATCCCTCGATAGGCAATCTTGCTGTTCGAGCCTTGCGACATGTCGTGTCTCTGATCCCTTCGGGGGCTGGACAAGACGTCTTCAAGCAATCCTCCTAGGCAGTTTGACTGTCGGAAGAGCAAGCGTTAGGAATTTTGCCATGTCGCTTTTTACTTGAGGTTAGGCTAATTTTGGAGAGCCCCGATAAGTCATAACCACTCCGCGCTGGTGTGGGATGATCTCCGATAGTCTTTCAGGCTTTATATGACTTGCCGTTAAGACCCTGAAGCTAGGAATTTGGCCTTTGCTTCGTTTGCTAGCATTGCGTCATCTGTATCGAGACGAATGTCGTGGTTGTCTCTAGGTTGCCGGTGAACCGTCGAGGTTTGGAACTAGGGATTTTGCCGTGGCTCCTTTTGGTGATGTTGCGTCTGCTGTATCGAGACAAATGTCGAGGTGGTGACCACTCCGCACTGGTTCGAGATGATCTCCGATCGTCCTTTAGGCTTTATATGACTTGCCTTTAAGACCCTGAAGCTAGGAATTTGGCCTTTGCTTCATTTACTGGCATTGCTTCCTCTGTATCGAGACGAATGTCGTGGTTGTCTCTAGGTTGCTGGTGAACCGTCGAGGTTTGGAACTAGGGATTTTGCCGTGGCTCCTTTTGGTGATGTTGCGTCTGCTGTATCGAGACGAACGTCGAGGTGGTGACCACTCCGTACTGGTTCGAGATGATCTCCGATTGTCTTTCAGGCTTTATATGACTTGCCATTAAGACCCTGAAGCTAGGAATTTGGCCTTCGCTTCGTTTGCTTTGGTGTGTCCAAATCCTGTTGGAGGAAGGACGCTGTGGTGACATCGCGTCTACTGTATCAATACGAACGTCGAGGTCCTGACCACTCCGTGCTGGTGTGGGATGATCTCCGATAGTCTTTCAGGTTTTATATGAGTTGCCTTCTAGACCCTGAAGCTAGGAATTTGGCCTTTGCTTCGATTGTTTTGTCGCGTCTGAATCCGGTTGGAGGAAGGACGCTATAGTGACATCTTGTCTGCTGTATCGAGATGAATGTCGAGGTGGTGACCACTCCGCGCTGGTGCGAGATAATCTCCGATTGTCTTTCAGGCTTTATATGACTTGCCGTCAAGACCCTGAAGCTAGGAATTTGGCCTTTGCTTCATTTGCTTTGGCGTTGCGTCTGCTGTGTCGAGATGAATGTCGAGGTGGTGACCACTCCGCACTGGCACGAGATGATCTCCAATTGTCTTTCAGGCTTTATATGACTTGCCGTCAAGACCTTGAAGCTAGGAATTTGGCCTTTTGCTTCATTTGCTTTGGCGCGTCCGAATCCTGCTGGGGGAAGAACGCCGGGGTAACATTTCATCTGCTGTATCAAGACGATCGTCGAGGTGGTGACCACTCCGCGCTGGTGCGAGATGATCTCCGATTATCTTTCAGGCTTTATATGACTTGCCGTCAAGACCCTGAAGCTAGGAATTTGGCCTTTTGCTTCATTTGCTTTGGCACGTTCGAATCCTGCTGGGGGAAGAACGCTGGGGTGACATTTCATCTGCTGTATCGAGACGATCGTCGAGGTGGTGACCACTCCGCGCTGGTGCGAGATGATCTCCGATTGTCCTTCCGGTTTTATATGAGTTACCGTCAAGACGTTGAAGCTAGGAATGTGGCCTTCGCTTCGTCTGCTTTGGTGTGTCCGGATCCTGTTGGAGGAAGGACGCTGTAGTGACATCTTGTCTGCTATATCGAGACGAACGTCGAGGTGGTGATCACTCTATGCTGGTGTGAGATGATCTCTGATTGTCTTTCCGGTTTTATATGAGTTACCGTCAAGACGTTGAAGCTAGGAACTTAGCCTTCACTTCGTTTGCTTTAGTGTGTCCGAATCCTGTCGAAGGAAGGACATTGTTGTTGACATTGCGTCTGCTGTATCGAGACGAATGCTGAGGTGGAGCTGGGATTTTGCCGTCACTCCGCTTTATTGACCATGGGGTCTTTTGTTGACGTTGCATCTACATCCTGCTGGACTGCGAAAGAACGCCATTGTTGACATTGTGATTGATGATATTTTCCGATTGTGTATTATGAAAAATTATGTAAAGAAATCACAACCAAAAATTATTTGACCGCAATCAATAACGGTGTCGAATGTAGCGCGTTAGTAAGTGCGGATCGTCCACAGGGAAAGTGTAATCGTTCGTCTTTCGAATTAGATGAGTTGAAACTTTAAAGGAAAGAAAAGAAAACAATTCATGATTTATAAAATTGCATTTCAAGAAAGAGAAAAATCTAGATCTAAGAAAGCATTAAAATCAAGAAGTGATAATTTGGAATGATTTCCAACCAACAATCAAGATTCGAAGTGTAGCTCGTAGGAGTAGATCGGATCTATAGATGTGATGAGATCTAAAGATTTCATGTTCTTATCCATTAACGAATTGATACTAGATCGATGATGATCCGTCGAGGTTAAGGATCTCGCGAAGAAGCTAGGGTTTCCTCGTCTTATCCTTTGTCCTTTCAATGAATCTCATTCAATTCTAGCTTCTAGTTAATCAAATGATCGATCGTTATTCCCTAGTTTCGAGTGAACACAATCAAGAAAGCATCATCCCGAAACTAGGTCATCGATCACTTGATTCACAAGAATTTAAAATCGTTATAGGATTTAAGAATTGTAAAAGAATCTAAATCATCATCATTCTATTGATCGTCATAACTCCTATACGAGCCGAGTTTACTCAAACATCATAATAACAAATGCAATCACAAATTGAGATCGAATCATAATGTTGTATCAAAAGATAAGCAAGATATAGAAATTTCACCTTTATTTATCGACAAATTTCGTTACAACTCTTTTGAATTTACAAAAGGAAGGAACTAGATCGTCGATTTCGGCTTCGCTCGGCTCCTTGAGTCGCGGATCGGCTCGGATCTCTTGCTCCGTTGAAATCCGACGTCACTTCTAAAGATTGAAGGCTCTCTTGCTTGAATGGTACTCGGGATCTTGATCTTGATTTTGAATTGGGGTTTGGCACAAGTCGTGTCACTCAACTTGTGGGTGGAAGAAGATGGGTGATTCTTGAACAACCATTAACCCTAGATCTAGGCTCCTTTTTATAGACCTCAAAACCCTAGATCTAGGATTTCAAATTTGAATTTTCCCTCCAAAAGTTTGTTAAAGAGAGCCTTCTTGATGAAGTTTGTTATGCCGAGCCTTCTAGATGAGCCACGTGGAGAATCGGGAGTCTTCTGGAAGCTTGTACCGTTAGAGGAAGCCACGTGTAGAAAATTGAGCCACTAAAGACGTCAAGCCGCCGCTGTTCCGCGGCGCAAGCGGGCTCCTGCCGCGGAACCGCGGCGCTTTATGGGCCTTGGGGCTTGAGAATTTTTGGTATTTCTTGTTCTGACATTTGGGCCTTGTTTTGATATGTTGAATTATGTAATTCCCTCTGTATTGCTACCAGATCTCAAAACTTGGAGTTGGTGTATTTTTATCAGCTTCTTTTGGCTTTGTTCCTGCAATTTCCTGCACAGACTCCGAAACAAGTGTTGCGCAATACAAGGATGATGCGATGCCATGATAAACACACAATTTCCTTCGAAATGCCGGTTTTAGAGTATAACACATGCAATCTGGTATTTCAGGACCGTTTTGCTAATATGTGAAATATGAATACCGAACACTTCTAGATGAGTGCAAATGATAGGGAAATTGCCGTGTTAAAAATGCAATATTTTCGACTGATCAAATTCTCCCAAACTTATTTTCGGTCATCTTGAGCGAACTGTTTTATTAAAAAGAGAAGGAGAAAATAAAGAAAGAGAAAAACTAACTAGCAGTAGGTAACACGATTGCACTGAGCACGTGCAACAAGCCTTTAAACCTCTAGGTGTCCCTAGTAGGAGGAGTGTTGTCTCCTGAGGGTTTTCAGCGGATTGCACCCACAAAATCCAATAATAAAAGGAAGATCATGAATATTACATTTAAAGATAAGAATTGTAAAAGAAAGGCCTTGAAAATTAGGGTTTCCAACTAAGCTAGCTTTTCGGTTGTCATGAGCCCTATCTTAATGGTCATGAAAAGATGTCAGAAATCACGTCCTCCCTCAATAAAACATCGTCTTATTCTTCATTCCTTTCTTTCTTCCAAACACCGATCATATAACCCTACGTGTGTGTGAAGAACATCCCTACACCCGGAGAATTCAATTCAAGCTATCATACTCTTACCCATCAGCCTCAGTACTTTTTAATTAATGAATATTTAGATGAATTTGCTCACACACTTTCATGCGACTGTTAATACTTCTTGAGGTACTAACCGACCGATTACTCATGTGCTTGCTTATTTGGTGTATTTTCCTCGTCTTGCACCACCTCAGGTATAGCAGTGACTCCCAGACCAGTTGGCCTTAGGGCACTAGGTGAAGAAGCACTCTCGCTATATATTTTTTATTGCCCTTGGTGATAACAAAACCAGTGTCCATTTTTCTCACCATTTAATATTTTCTTCATTTTTTTTTATTTCCTTCATACATCGGCTTTAAGACAAGAGCATTTTAAGATATCCTCTACTATCCCGGGCTTCAAGACGTGTGTAAGTGCGAATAGTAGGGTATCAACGTTCAAAATGTTTGGCTTCCAGAATAGAAACTATTTTTCAGACTTATTTTTATCCTCAGATTAGTGACTTCTTTCATCTTACTAACCCTTGGGACAACGGCTCATAACTACTTATTACTAGTTCGTATAAGAAAACTTCTAATTTTCTTGGTTTTCTTAAATTTTTCTAATCTCATGGATGCAATTTTTCACTATCTAAACTTTTATTATCTTATTTATGTACAGAAATATTTTTATTTTTTATATTTTGAAATTTTTTAAATTTTTAGAGGTTTTGAAAATGTTTTGTGCTTAAGCAAAGTATGATGCAAATGATGCGAAAATAAGCACAAACCTCTCCCAAACTTGTTTTCAACAGTGTCCTCACTGTTGCCATCTGCTAAATCTCGAAAAACCTGTAAGTTTGGGAGGAATTTATTAGTGGGGGCAAAATATTTAAGTGAAGAACCTCCCCTAAACTTATTCTTGGCTCATTATTTTGTAAAAAAATTCTTTTCAAGAGCCAGAAAAAATGCCCCCCCCCAAACTTGAGTTATGCAATGTTAATCTTTTGAAAATCACATGAGGGGGTCAAAAATCATTGGTCGATGCCAAGCTTTGCAAAGACCGAAGGTCAACACCAACCATTCAAAAATTTTATCAATGCAGTGCTCTGGTTGGTGGAAGAAGAAGTGGGGAAAGGGTAAGTGGTGGAATAGAATGTGTGTGCGTCTCATTTTGGAGAGACGATGCAGTGCATGTGATGGATTGCTCGCATTCTTTTTACAATTCAGAAGAAGGGTGGAGGTTCAATTTCATTGATTGGGAGATGATTCATCTCAACACCCGTGTCATTCAAAAATGCGAGTTCATCAGCGAAGATCTCCTCAAAAGTCTCATCAATACCCCGAAGAATAATGTCATCACAAAGTGCGGGGTGATCTTTAGACTCCAAACGCAATTCATAATCAGTGTTAGTTGTTGACCCGGACATCTCGGTGGAAGAGTCCGTATATGTATGATACATAGTTGAGTCAAACAATAACGTATGAAAAGAGTCAAGATCAGTATCAAGAGGATCATCAAATTCGCTGCTGTCGACATACATTAAGTCAACAGAACAGACCTGAGCAGTAGGTTCGGAGGGTACACTTCCCAACTTGTAAATGTTCAGCTCAATTGACCTATTCCCGAAGGATAGGGTCATAGAACCATTACGACAGTTGATTATAGCGTTGGAAGTGGCCAAAAAGGGGCGACCTAAAATCACCGGAATTTGATTCCGTGGGTTCGCTACAGGCCGTTAATCAATTACAATAAAATCTACCGGGAATATAAATTCTCCAATTTTTATTAACACATCCTCCAGTTCACCCCTAGGTTTGGTGATTGATCGGTCAGCCATCTGGAGAGTGCAATGGGTTGGCTTCAACTCTCCGATCCCTAACTGCTCATAGACTGAGAAAGGAAGCAGGTTAACACTTGCGCCCAGATCTAGTAGAGCACGGTTAATGTGTTTTACCCCAATAGAAATGGAAAAAGTAGGATATCCAGGATCCTTACGTTTCCTCGGTAATTTTTGGGGGAAAGCCGTGTCTACAATCTTTGCCATGAAAATCTTCTTGGGCACTTGAGTCTTCCTCTTCCTAGTGCACAAGTTCTTAAGAGTTTTCGCATAGGACGGAACTTGGTGGATGGCATCTAGGAGATGGATGTTTATTTTAACTTGCTTAAACATGTCCATAATCTTCTCCATATGTGGACTCGATTTGTTAGCCCTTAACCGATTAGGATAAGGTGCTTTAGCAATAAGCGCTGGGTCCATCATAGGAGAAGGAAGTGTGTGTGGACCCGATCCCAGAATAGAAGTGGGGATCGTCTGTGGAGAACTAGAAGAGGTGGACTGAGGTGGCGGGCCTTTTGGGAAACGAAGAATAGGCTCGCAAGAAGGTGGTGGGGTAGAAGAACTGGGGTCAGAATTAGAAGTAGAAGCGGAAGGAAATGTCTCAGCCGGGGTGTCATTGATAGATTTTTCAGTGTCATCAATCTCTTCCTCAACGTGATTGTCAAGCACTCTTCCAGATCTCAACGTGATTGCATTCACAAGATGTGAATAGCCAGGATTGGGTAAAGGTTGAGCTGGAAGTTTCCCTTTCTCTCTTGCACTCATTTCGGCTTTTAATCGTGCAATTTCTGCTTCCATCGATTTAATACTCTCGCTTTGCGACGCAGAGTTTTTCTCAATTTTATCGACAGAAGACTTCATTTCAGCCGAAACTTGCATGATATTTGTTAAGACCAAATTCATGTATTGTGCAAATGAAGAGGATTCATCAGTCCCGGTC
Source organism: Agapanthus africanus (assembly GCA_030015575.1). NCBI lineage: Eukaryota > Viridiplantae > Streptophyta > Magnoliopsida > Asparagales > Amaryllidaceae > Agapanthus > Agapanthus africanus. The sequence continues at coordinate 227,209,057 of CM057339.1, forward strand.
AACTGTAAAGGACTAGACAGTGCAGGTGTGTTGACCGGATATTGGAAGTTTTGTGCTTGGAAGGGGTGCTGACTCAATTGTGGTGGTTGCTGTTATGGTGGAGGGACCCTTTGGAAATTGTGTTGGTTTGGAACCGTATTTTGATTTTGTGATTGGTTCCAAGCAAAATTCGGGTGATTCCTCCAACCCTGATTATATGTGGAAGAAAATGGATCGTTCCTAGGTCTTTGAAATGCGGCATTGGTATGCTCGTGACCTTGAAACGGACATTCTTCCGTTAAGTGAGAAGGATCAGAATAGCATCAACATACAGTTTTGGAGAGTGACATTTGATTTAGGGCGGCAGCTAAAAATTTGTTTTCCATAGTCTCGAGTTTCTTTTGTATAGCTGAAATGTCAGCTCTAACTCCTATGGAAACATCCGATTGGTTACTGCCACTCCTAAATGATGGACTCTCCCACTGTAAAGATTTTTCAGCGAAATCTTCTAAGTATTTCCAAGCTTCCCCATCATCTTTGGTCATGAAGTTGCCTTGACACATGGATTCAAGGGTCTGTCTTGTGTTAGGATTAATGCCCTCATAAATGATTCTACACAGTTCCCATCTAGGGATTCCGTGATGTGGACATTGGACTAACAGATCCTTGAAGCGTTCAATACATTTTGAAAATAGTTCATTTGGAAGCTGGGTGAATTGATTTATTTCGCTACGGACTCGAGCTGTCTTATGATGTGGGGTAGAACTTCTTAAGGAATGCTTTGACGAATTCTCCCCAGTTTGAAATGCAATGTGCGGTAGTGTTATATAGCCACTTCTCGGCTATATCGCACAAGGTAAATGGGAGAAGACGTAGACGCATAGCATCCATAGAAAGCTGTGAGGTACCCATCATTGCGCATACATTTTCAAATTTGGCGATAAAGGCATATGCGTCTTCAGACTCGAGACCGTGAAATTTTGGTAGAAGGTTGATGTATTGGGGTTTTATTTGAAAATTTTCCCCGTGGGCTGGTGGAATGGAGAGACAGATGGAAAGGGGACCTCTTGTAGGATAGCACCTCTCTTGGAGAGAGATGCGAGGTGGATTCTGCGCACCAACGGGCGGCAGCAGAGTAGTGGTAAAGAAGTTCGATGGAGAATCGTCCATCGAAGTGGGTGTGGTGGTGGGTAAAGAAGAGGTAAATGTAGAAATACCGACTTTAGGGTCGATCAAGGGAACGCGGACTAAACGGGCACTAGAATCCCGTGTCCAGCCTATCTTGCACTAAAAAGGGTTAGTACAAGTGGCAGCGTGACTTATAATTAGGGGAATGAAAGAATGTGATTGGTGTTTGTTTTGAAAATATACGAATTTTTGAAATTATGATGTGATCACAACAAATGCAACAAGCAACCCTAAAATCTAGTGGTCACCTAGGTCAAAGCTCTAGACCGCTCCTGACTGCCAAAAGACAAGTCACAGGATAAATCCTCCACTGCCTCTTTGTCTCTCCTGTGGCCAGGTAAGTGCCAGGTAAGTGGGAGGTTCTCCACTACGTAAGTAGTGGGCCTAATTAAGTAACCACTAGCCTTCGACACACTTGCCTTAGACACCACAAGAAAACGCGGATAAGCAATGAATTACCCACGGCCTTCTTCTGTCCTAAGTGAGCGCGACGGTCCTTAAAGTCATCTCTAAATATTTTTTAGTTAATGAGGGTAAATGCGGATGCAAGTTTGTGATTTTTTGGGCTTAGGAAGGGTAATGAACTCCCCATCTAATCTGGATTTGGTCGTGCCCCTTAATATCCATATTAATATGCAAACAACCAAAAAATCAAAACACGCACAATTTATTTTGCTTTTGCGGCGCTGCGATTATTTGCAAAGAAACCTGCACAAATTGTTAATTGGAGCAGACAGAGGAGAATATAAGAAAGATAGAGACTCACAGAGCAAAATTGGCACAGAGAGGAGGTGGATCTGCCGCTGAATCGCGGTGTAAGAGGCTTAATGCCGCTGAACCGCGGTGGGATGAGTTGATCACAACTCCAAAATTTTCCAGCAAGCTTCTGTTTACTTTTCCTGCTCTGTGGAAATTTCAGAATTTTTTTTCTCCAGCTCCGATAATTCCAGATTTCCTCGCAATCAAATCACAACAACACGTATTAGTGTTTGCGCAAGTTTTGATCTAAAAATAGAGACGGAATAAACTTTTCAACTCAAATTTTAAAATATGAACAATTAGCGCACTATCCCCGGCAACGGCGCCATTTGATTGATGATATTTTCCGATTGTGTAGTATGAAAAATTATGTAAAGAAATCACAACCAAAAATTATTTGACTGCAATCAATAACGGTGTCGAATGTAGCGCGTTAGTAAGTGCGGATCGTCCAAAGGGAAAGTGTAATCGTTCGTCTTTCGAATTAGATGAGTTGAAACTTTAAAGGAAAGAAAAGAAAACAATTCATGATTTATAAAATTGCATTTCAAGAAAGAGAAAAATCTAGATCTAAGAAAGCATTAAAATCAAGAAGTGATAATTTGGGATGATTTCCAACCAACAATCAAGATTCGAAGTGTAGCTCGTAGGAGTAGATTGGATCTATAGATGTGATGAGATCTAAAGATTTCATGTTCTTATCCATTAACGAATTGATACTAGATCGATGATGATTCGTTGAGGTTAAGGATCTCGCGAAGAAGCTAGGGTTTCCTCGTCTTATCCTTTGTCCTTTCAATGAATCTCATTCAAATTCTAGCTTCTAGTTAATCAAATGATCGATCGTTATTCCCTAGTTTCGAGTGAACACAATCAAGAAAGCATCATCTCGAAACTAGGTCATCGATCACTTGATTCACAAGAATTTACAATCGTTATAGGATTTAAGAATTGTAAAAGAATCTAAATCATCATCATTCTATTGATCGTCATAACTCCTATACGAGCGGAGTTTACTCAAACATCATAATAACAAACGCAATCACAAATTGAGATCGAATAATAATGTTGAATCAAAAGATAAGCAAGATATAGAAATTTCACCTTTATTTATCGACAAATTTCGTTACAACTCTTTTGAATTTACAAAAGGAAGGAACTAGATTGTCGATTTCGGCTTCGCTCGGCTCCTTGAGTCACGGATCGGCTTGGATCTCTTGCTCCGTTGAAGTCCGGCGTCGCTTCTAAAGATTGAAGGCTCTCTTGCTTGAATGGTACTCGGGATCTTGATCTTGATTTTGAATTGGGGTTTGGCACAAGTCGTGTCACTCAACTTGTGGGTGGAAGAAGATGGGTGATTCTTGAACAACCATTAACCCTAGATTTAGGCTTCTTTTTATAGACCTCAAAACCCTAGATCTAGGATTTCAAATTTGAATTTTCCCTTCAAAAGTTTGTTAAAGAGAGCCTTCTAGATGAAGTTTGTTAAGCCGAGCCTTCTAGATGAGCCACGTGGAGAATCGGGAGTTTTCTGGAAGCTTGTACCGTTAGAGGAAGCCACGTGTAGAAAATTGAGCCACTAAAGACGTCAAGCCGCCGCGGTTCCGCGGCGCAAGCGGGCTCCCGCCGCGGAACCGCGGCGCTTTATGGGCCTTGGGGCTTGAGAATTTTTGGTATTTCTTGTTCTGACATTTGGGCCTTGTTTTGATATGTTGAATTATGTAATTCCCTCTGTATTGCTACCAGATCTCAAAACTTGGAGTTGGTGTATTTTTGATCAGCTTCTTTTGGCTTTGTTCCTGCAATTTCCTGCACAGACTCCGAAACAAGTGTTGCGCAATACAAGGATGATGCGATGCCATGATAAACACACAATTTCCTTCGAAATGCCGGTTTTAGAGTATAACACATGCAATCTGGTATTTCAGGACTGTTTTGCTAATATGTGAAATATGAATACCGAACACTTCTAGATGAGTGCAAATGATAGGGAAATTGCCGTGTTAAAAATGCAATATTTTCGACTGATCAAATTGCGTCTGCTGTAACGAGACGAACACTGAGGTGAAGCTGAGATTTTGTCATCGCTCCGCTTGATGGTGTAACATCTGTGTCCTGCTGGAATGAGGAGGCACACCGTTGTTGGTCTTCAGGTTGCAGATGTGGCCATTGAGATTTGGAACTAGGGACTTTGCCATGGTTCCGTTTCGTTGCGACTCTGAGGTCGGTTGTTGACGTCACGTCTGCATCTGGTTGGAGTGAGGAGAAACGCCGTTGGTGATCTCTAAGTTGTCGATGTTGGCGCCGAGACCCTGAAGCTCGGGATCTTCCTTTTGCTTCGTCTGTTGACATTATGTCTGCAATATTGCGACAAATGTCGAGATTGTCTCTGGGTTGTCTATGAACCGTCGAGATTTGGCTTCGCTTTCTGGTGGAGCCTGTTGGGAAGGTATGGTTCCCTCTTTGTTTGTGCCCCTAGATTGTATACAGGGATCGATGTGATCTCACCTGTAGGGCAAAATGTTTCATTCTTTCATCATTTTTTTATTCTTTCCGCGATGCTCTATCATTTCAGCTTTTTATATCGCGAAGGTCGCGATTGCCCAATCATTTCGGCTATTTTTCGCGGTGCCCAATCATTTCGGCTATTTTTCTTTTTACTCGCTGCTTTTTATTGCGAGTTGCCCAATCATTTCGGCTGTTTTTGTATGCATACATTTTTACTTGCTGATTTTGTTGCAAGTTGCCCCATCATTTCGGCTATTTCATATGCATTTTTTTTAGCTCGCTGATTTTTTCTCGCGAGTAGGGGATTTGGGATCTGATACCAATCTTGCATCAGCATCGCTGCGACTGGAATATTGCCAGGAGCGAATCATCATTTGCCGTAAATGGACTTGGAATTTGATACCGTTTTAGGCATCAGCATCGCTATAACTGGGATATTGCCAGGAGCGAATCATCATTTGCCTCTGTCGATGTTGAACAAAGGTGGCTTAGCAAATAGGGTTAGGATCCCGTCGACTAAGGCTTTTGATTTCATGAGCCGTAAGGGTCTCATAAAGGTGTTTCTCCCTACAAGTCGTGAAGATCTTGTATGTGTGTTTTCTCCTTAGGGATCGCGAGAATTCCTAAGTGTATGTTCTCTTATAAGTCGTAAGGATCTTACAAGAGTGTTTTCTCCTTGCAAGTCGAGAGGACCTACAAGTGTTTGTTCACGGTGTGAGCATATCCCTAGCCGTTGGTGGGACTTTGTTAGGGAAATGTTTATTCGTGCCCGTAGATTGTATACAAGGGTCAGCATTGAACCGCTTGTAGGGCAATATCGAAGGTTGTGGGGGTTGCTTAAGAACAGGTTAAGGTCCCTGTAGCTTAAGACTTTCAAATCTTATGAGCCGTGAGGGTCCCATAAGAGAGTTCTCCTTACGAGTCGTGAGGGTCTCGCAAGTGTAATTTCTCCTTAGGAATCGTGAGGATCCCTAAGTGCGTTGCTCCCGTGTGAGTCGTAAGGATCTCACGCCGGTGGTTTCTCCTTACAAGGTCGAGAAGACTCTGTAAGTGTCTTTTAACGAGATTGCGCCCTTTCGGGTTTTCACAAGCACCCGCCGGTAGCCCTGCTGTTTTTACTCACGGAGCCCTTTCGGGTTTTCATCCGTGCCCATTTTGCTTATGGACATACCGTTTTTTTTATTCTTTTTATTTTTTTTCTAACGAGGTTGCTCCCTTTCGGGTTTTCACGAACACTCGCCGGTAGCCCTGCTATTTTTACTCACGGAGCCCTTTCGGGTTTTCATCCGTGCCCATCTCGCTTGTGGACGTACCATTTTTTTTTACCATGTCAGCCTGAAGATGCCGCGGGTTGGGAGTAGTTTAACGACGTTTCGGTCATCAGCCAGTTTTAGGACATAGTGGTCTGTTCAGACCATAATATTGCATTTATCATTCCCCTATTCTTACCCTTTTTATAAATAAACAGGTACTCTTGACGCACGTTTGTTGCATATTACAGGTTACAGGTTTCTGGAGCAAATACAGTGAAAAAGACACAAAACAACAGAAAAAGGGACTTTTGACCAACAAGTAGACGGATCCTAGTCAAGCCTAGTCGAAGAATAGTGCAAGGTCCAAAAAGTCAAGCAAACGGTCAAAAGATACTTACAAGTGTTCACTGAAACATCTGGAGGAAAACCAGAAGCCCAAAAGAGAATACAAGTATGGAAACAGAAGCCCAAAGGGCCAATGAACCAAGCCCAAAAAGCACAGATCCTGACTCCTCAGTTTGGCCGCTGATCCGCGGCCAAACCCTACCTGGCGCGGCGGATCAGCGGCCATCAAGTACCCGTGTCGGTGCATATTTTCTGAGGCGGCGCGACGGTTCAGATGTGAGGATTTTTCGTGGGCAAATCTGTAATTGCGCATGTGCGAGAGCCTGTAGCCCTAGGTTTTATATTTTCCTATAAATTGTAATCTTAGATCTAAAAATTGTATGCCTCTTTTCAATAAATAAAATTCAGAAATTCTGGAAGTGACATTCAGATTTGTTCTTTATCGCTTGGAGAGAGCCATCACCATTAGTAAGTGTTTTTCTTTTATTCTTTTAATGTTATTTCATCCCCTAATGAGCGAGTAGTCTCTTCGCTTGTTAGGGTTAGCCTTAGGGAAAGGGTTGAGAGATGAAATCTCTCACCCCTTTCAATGCCATATTAAACTATCCCATTAAGAACTCCATGCATGCGCGCACAACCGCTCCCTGCGGCACCCTACCCCTCGAGGTAACGGTGAACCGCAGTATAAAGGCCCGGTTGCGCGCGTTTTTCATGGGGATTAGGGTAATTAACGACAAAGGAAGGATACGAATCTAGAGGAAGAAAACATCTTCCCAAAAGAGTTGTATCCACTTTATCGATAATTACTATAACACCTAATGGATCTAAAATACGGCATTGAAAGCGGTGAGGAAACATCAATCTCCAAAACTTCCTCTAAGCCTAACCCTAGCAAGAATTTAAATTAGATTAATTAAGTTTTAGATCTAGATTTTTATAAAACCAAAACGACAAATAGAATCAACTCGTTAAGACACATAAAAGGAATTTACCCGTCTCTGTGGATCGACCCGTACTCACCGGCTAGCTGCGAAGCGACGCCGTTCTGATTGCGGTAAATTACATGTTTTTGGATTAATCAAATGGCGCCGTTGCCGGGGACAGCGTAATCTTTCTTTTTGTGAATTTTCGGGTTGATATAAATTTGAAAAATTATAAAAATCTGAAAATATAAAAAATATAAAAAATAATCAAATTTGATCTGTTTGAAGGGTGTATCTTTTGGATCTTGCAGGAACATCGAAGAATCAAGGATCTGGAATTTTACAGAGGGCAAATCAATATTTGGTACATAAAAACAGAGAGGAATTGAAAGTACAGAGCCACAAAAATTTTTCCAGAGGCTGAACCCATTCCCTTGCCGCGCTTCCGCCGCACCAGTGCCCACTACGCCGCGGATCCGCGCTCCTAGTGCCACGTCAGCATACGAAATTTTGCTGGTTTGATTTCTCTCTCTCCCCTCTGCAATCTCCCATATATCTCTCTGTAAAAATCTTTCTGCAGGATTTCTTTGCGTAAAGAGTCTTTCTCCCCCTTCTAAATAACAGATCTCTGCAGGTTTCTTTGCGCCGCGCTAAAAAAATTCTGATTGCAAGTGAAATTTTATTTGTTTTGCATAATTTAACCGGATTCTAAGGGGCTAATTGACCAATCTCAGATTGGGTGGGGATTTCATCACCCTTCCCAGGACCCCAGAAAACACCTAAAGCATTTTGCATCGACCACCTTTAATTAAAAAAGATTAGACTCAGACCTAAGGACAGCGAGCTCAATAGGAAAAGGACTAGGGTAGGCATCAGCCGTTTATCCTAACCGACATTGCGGTGTCTAGGCTAGTGGTTATTAATTAGGCCCACTGTAGTGGTGGTTCCTTCCCACTTACCTGGCCGTATTTGTCCGTGAAGAGGCGGTTTGAGGTCTATTTCTAGCCCTAGTTAGGAGCTGTCTAGCAGACCTAGGCAACCCTAGATCTAGGCCTGATTGTGCATGTGTGGTTGATACTTTTGTGTCACGAGTCCGTTTTTCTAAAACCGTCTTGCAAAACTTTCCAATAAAAAAATAAAGAAAAATCTTTTCAAAACTTGCAACTTGCCGCTAAGAAAACTTGCACATCACTTCCACCATCTCTCTTTCATTGACGTTATCTTATCCCCACATTCTGTTTTTCTATTTTTTCTGACTGCACTACCCTTTAGTGCATGTCATCTTGGACTAGAGATACTAACGCCCGATTAGTCCGTGTTTCGTTGGTACCGACCAACGAACCCTTCGACGAACCCTTCGTCGATCTTCCGTCCACTTCCTTACCTCCAACCTCAAATTCTTTCACCGAAGGTATGTCGGGATTCAACCCCAACGATACCTTACCGACGGGAATGATTCCACCTCCGCCAGGTGCGAATAACCCGAATCTTCTGCCTGTTGTAGCGCCCGCACGAGTCGTGCTCCAGGATCTCTTCTACCCCGTCCGCACTTCCTTACCTACATGTCTTTCACCCCCACCGGCAAATGGGGACAACTTTGAAATAAAACCACATTTCATCAATATGCTGCCAAAATTTCATGGTTTGGAATCCGAAGATGCATATATTTTCATTAATAAATTCCAAAACGTTTGCGGCATGATGAAGACGACCCAATTAAGTGATGACGCAATAAGGCTAAGGGTCATTCCTTTTACCTTATGTGACCTAGCCGAGAAGTGGCTATACAGCACCGCATCACATTCCATTAGAAATTGGGACGAGTTTGTGAGAGCTTTTCTGAAAAAGTTCTATCCTCATCATAAAACTGCTAGAATCCGAAACGAGATTATACAATTTTCACAGCTTCCGTCCGAACCATTCTGGAAGTGTTTCGAGAGATTTAAAGACCTACTTGTTCAATGCCCTCATCATGGGATAGAAAATTGGCAACTTTGCCAAACATTATACGAGGGATTGAATGCAGCAACGAAGCAGTTGCTAGAAACAATATGTCAAGGTCATTTTCTTTCCAAGTCTAGCGACGAAGCTTGGCAGTTTCTTGAGGACCTAAGTGAGCAAACAATTCAGTGGGAGAGTACCAAGACCACATCATCTTCTTCAGTTGGTCAATCTAGGGCAGGCATACATCAAATAGATATGTCGATAGCTATGAAGGCCGAGATGGCCTCACTTATGAAAAAGCTAGAAGCCATTGAGACAAAAATCTCATCGACTTCTCCTGCCCCTACTCTACCCACACGAACTGTTTGTGCTTGTTGTTCGAACCCATCGCATCTAACCGAAGAGTGTCCTTATAATGCACCTATTCAAGGACAGGATCAAGTCAATGCTGCATTTCAGCAACGACAAAGAAACGATCCGTACTCTTCGGCATACAACCAGGGGTGGAGGAGTCACCCAAATCAACAGTTCCAAGGGACTAACAATTTTCAAAGAGCTCCTCCACAACAACAACAAGCACCTCCACAAACTCAAAACCAGCAACCTTTCCAACAACAACCTTATACAAATCAAACGAACAATTTGGTTCAATCAAATGATGATAAGGTTACCTCGCTCGAGAAAAGTCTAGATGCATTTCTCAAGCAATCTACAGAATCCGCAGCAAGATTTGAAAGTTATGTTCAATCTTTAATGAATAACAATGCCTCACACGATCAAAGTATCAAATCTATTGAGGCACAAATTGCACAATTAACTGCTGCGTTGAGCGAGAGAGAAAAGGGAAAGCTTCCATCTTAACCATTGCCCAATCCCGGTCACGCACAAAACGCATATCACAATCACAATGTAAATGCGGTGACCACGTTGAGATCAGGAAGAGAGTTGCAAAATGATGTGGGATCTAGTGATGACATCCCCGCCGGTGGTTCTTCTTCCCCTTCTTCATCTTCTTCACTTCCTTCTTCACCTTTTTCTTTAGAGCCTATTCTCCACCCTTCACACGGCTCTACTTCTTCTGACTCGAACGGACCCATTTCTCACAACACGAACACATCCATACTGGGATCCGTTCCTACTCCACATTCTACTCCACAAACTTGTGACTCAACGAATTTTCAGAATGCTCCATTCCCAAACAGGTTGAGTCCTAATAAACCAAATGCACAAGTGGAAAAGATTGTGGAGATATTTAAGCAGGTTAGCATAAATATACCTCTCTTGGATGCTATCCAACAAGTCCCTTCATACGCGAAAATCTTAAAGGGCTTGTGCACCTCGAAGAGAAAGGCATCTCAAGTACCCAAGAAAGTGCTAGTGGCTAGTGCAGTGAGCAATGCTATTAACCACCATCAAACCTTACCCCAAAAACGAAAGGACCCCGGCTGTCCTACTATTTCAATTACAATTGGGGATAAGAAAATTAATCGAGCACTTTTAGATCTTGGGTCTAGTGTTAACCTGATTCCTTACTCCGTGTACGAACAATTAGGGGTTGGAGAGTTGAAACCCACTCGTTGCACTCTCCAAATGGCTGATCGATCAATCACCTATCCAAGGGGTCAACTAGAGGATGTGTTGATCAAAGTCGGGGAATTCATATTCCCCGTTGATTTTATCGTTATGGATACACAACCTGTTGCCAACCCAATAAACCAAATTCCGGTGATTCTTGGTCGACCATTTTTGGCCACTTCCAATGCAGTAATAAATTGTCGCAATGGCTCCATGACTCTATCCTTCGGAAAGAGGTCTAGTGAGTTCAATATTTATAAGATGGGAAGTCTGCCCCACGTGCCTAAAACAAGTACACGAGAAGTTTGCTCTATTCACGAAATCACGCAGGAGGACTGCGAGCTTGAAAGATTTCTATTTGATGAAAGCAGTTTTGACGCCACTAGTGCGTCCCTCCTTGAGCCTAATATCGTTGACACAACCGATGTTGATTATGAATGTTTCACTTTCTTGGATGATGACGACTCACAGCCCGAATATGAGTCGTTTGAATTTTTGGATGAGTCAGTCGAACCATCCGAATCGGTTGTTTGCAGTGATTTCGAACCTGTGTTAGAGTCCTTTGAGTTCGAGGTAGATTCCGCAATGGTTCTTTCGCCTCAGAAATTCGAACTCATGCCCTTGCCATCTCACCGTAGATACGCTTACATAGGTGAGAACGCTATTTTAAAATTCTTATAAGATAGGCGGCAAGTTTTCAGTTGTACTATGGCGGACATCGAGGAGATCAGTTCCCTCATAAGTGAATATCATACACAATTGATGGATGATGCCATGTCAATAGAGGACCCACAGGAACATCTTGGGGGTATTATGGTGAGTCAACTTCCTCCCTTAGAAGTTGAAATACCCCCATTTCTTTTAATAAGGTACGAGAATGCCAACACTCCACTGATTGCTGATCATTTACATTCTCGTTTCGATGCATCACCATCACCTGTATATTTACCTCCACACCTCCCATACCACTACTTCTATCTTCCCAAATTCTTTGCGGACCACCACAACTTATTTTTCCACCAACCAATATTCTTTACTGATAAATTTTTCAAATGGTTGGTGTTGACTTTTGGCCGATGCAAAGTTTGGCAGTAATGTCTAACATAGTTTAAATGAAGTTTGGGGGAGGGTCTTTTTGTATATATTTTTGTTTTTCTTAACAATATCAAAAAAAAAAAAACTATAAATAAATAAACAGGGGAGTATCGGTATTTTGACCCTCTTGGTTTAGCATGACAGTGAGGACACTGTCAAGTTTAAGTTTGGGGGTATGCTCGGTACGTCTTCTTCCTTCGCATTCATTTGTATATTTTTTTGCATTTGCATATTTATTTGAAAAACCTATAAAAATTTGAAAAATTTCAAAAATTATAAAAATTAATGTAGTCAATTTTGGCTTATTTGACGTGAGTTTGACAAATAGGTTAACTGGTTAGGAACAACTAGATCTTAGACTTAGTAAGTTAAAAACCCTAAAAATAACCTTCCTTAAAGTTTAACAGTAGAAAGTATATGCCTTGTGGTTTATTTAGAAATAGGCAAATTTTGGGTTCACTTCTTGGTCTAAGTCGAAACAAGGGAAGAGTATTGATGTTCTTATTAGAGTATAAGTTTGAAAAATAGTTCCTAGCTTAAGTCTAGATTCTGAAAATGTATACCCTACAATTGCACAATCACGCACCTTGAAACTTGGAATAGTAGAAGAGACCTTGAAATGCTCTTGTCTTAAGTCCTTAGTACGATGAAAATAAAAGAAAAAGATATGAAAAAATGGACACTGGTTTTTGTGATTACTTAAGGCTGCAAAAATAGAAAAAATATTTAGCGAGGGTGCTTCATCACCTAGTGCCTTAGACCAACTGGTTTGGGAGTCACTGCTAAAGCCTTGGGTGTTGCAAAGACTAGGAAGTACGCTTTAAAAGTGCAAACGCATTTTGTAATCGGTCGTTGGTACCTCAAGAAGTATTAACGGTCGCATGAAGGATGTGTAAGCAAATTTCATTTTAATAAGTGCTTTGGATGAGAGTATGATTGCTTGATTTGAATTTCCAAGTGTAGGGGTAATATATACACACACGTAGGGATATGTGATTGGAATTTAGATAAGAGAAAGGAATGAAGAATAGAACTTGTATCTTTAATAGAGTTGATAGAAATTCCTAAGTGGAGATGTAACCCTAGAAGGAAAACTTAAGAGATGCCGAAAGCTAAGTAGGTCTACATAACATATATAATCTTAAGTTAAATAATGAGGAAGCGTGAAGAATATGGGTGGATAATTTACAAGTAGAAGATAATAGAATTCCTTATTAGAAGACCTAATTAGAGAACAAAAGTTAATGGGCTGAATTGATAGGATTTTGTGGATAGTATCCGCTGAAAACCCTCAGGAGACAACACTCCTCCTACTAGGGACACCTAGAGGTTTAACGGCTTGTTGCACGTGCTCAGTGCAATCGCGTTTCCCTGCGAAAGTGCGGTTAGGATTTTAGTGAATAAAATAATAAGTTTGCTCGAGGACGAGCAAAAGGTAAGTTTGGGGGTATTTGTTCAGACCATAATATTGCATTTATCATTCCCCTATTCTTACCCTTTTTATAAATAAACAGGTACTCTTGACGCACGTTTGTTGCATATTACAGGTTACAGGTTTCTGGAGCAAATACAGTGAAAAAGACACAAAACAACAGAAAAATGGACTTTTGACCAACAAGTAGACGGATCCTAGTCAAGCCTAGTCGAAGAATAGTGCAAGGTCCAAAAAGTCAAGCAAACGGTCAAAAGATACTTACAAGTGTTCACTGAAACATCTGGAGGAAAACCAGAAGCCCAAAAGAGAATACAAGTATGGAAACAGAAGCCCAAAGGGCCAATGAACCAAGCCCAAAAAGCACAGATCCTGACTCCTCAGTTTGGCCGCTGATCCGCGGCTAAACCCTACCTGGCGCGGCGGATCAGCGGCCATCAAGTACCCGTGTTGGTGCATATTTTCTGAGGCGGCACGACGGTTCAGATGTGAGGATTTTTCGTGGGCAAATCTGTAATTGCGCATGTGCGAGAGCCTGTAGCCCTAGGTTTTATATTTTCCTATAAATTGTAATCTTAGATCTAAAAATTGTATGCCTCTTTTCAATAAATAAAATTCAGAAATTCTGGAAGTGACATTCAGATCTGTTCTTTATCGCTTGGAGAGAGCCATCACCATTAGTAAGTGTTTTTCTTTTATTCTTTTAATGTTATTTCATCCCCTAATGAGCGAGTAGTCTCCTCGCTTGTTAGGGTTAGCCTTAGGGAAATGGTTGAGAGATGAAATCTCTCACCCCTTTCAATGCCATATTAAACTATCCCATTAAGAACTCCATGCATGCGCGCACAACCGCTCCCTGCGGCACCGTACCCCTCGAGGTAACGGTGAACCGCAGTATAAAGGCCCGGTTGCGCGCGTTTTCCATGGGGGTTAGGGTAATTAACGACAAAGGAAGGATACGAATCTAGAGGAAGAAAACATCTTCCCAAAAGAGTTGTATCCACTTTATCGATAATTACTATAACACCTAATGGATCTAAAATACGGCATTGAAAGCGGTGAGGAAACATCAATCTCCAAAACTTCCTCTAAGCCTAACCCTAGCAAGAATTTAAATTAGATTAATTAAGTTTTAGATCTAGATTTTTATAAAACCAAAACGACAAATAGAATCAACTCGTTAAGACACATAAAAGGAATTTACCCGTCTCTGTGGATCGACCCGTACTCACCGGCTAGCTGCGAAGCGACGCCGTTCTGATTGCGGTAAATTACATGTTTTTGGATTAATCATGGTCCATCGTTAGTTTAACGACGTTTCGGTCTTCAGCCAGTTTTAGGACATAGTGGTCCATCGTTAGTTTAACGACGTTTCGGTCTACAGCCAGTTTTAGGACATAGTGGTCCATCGTTAATTTAACGACGTTTCGGTCTATATCCAGTTTTAGGACATAGTGGTCCATTGGTCTTTCTCTATGAATGAGCATGATTCTCCCGGCATGTCCATCTTTTTCGGAGCATGTGGTTGTGGTGGGTTCACCTTCCATTTTTCGGACAGCGCGAACTTGCCCTGATGGTATTGGTCTTCAAACCAGTTTTTGAAGACGTAGCAATTTTCGAGTGGGTGACTCATTACTCTGTGGTAGGGACAATAGTTAGGATTGTTAACGTCACCTGGCTGCAACAGACGTTTTGGATCTGGCAGAGTGATGAGCCCGCTGCGCACTGCTAGCTCGAACAATCTCTTTGTTTTATCTTTGGGAAACGAGTAAGGACGTTTCAACTTCTCATTGAGGTATCGCGGCTTGTTGTTTTGACGACAAAACGGTCTCGGGTTACTCGGCTGTTGTTGAGCGTTGGGGACAAAGGTCGCTTTTCCATTCCCCTTATCCCTTTTGTTCGATCCCTTGTTCGCGGGTCCGAGATTATTTCCGAGTAGCGTGCAATTGCACGGCTGAATGTTCTCGCAACTCCTCAATTCTTTCGTTTCAGAGATGGATTCCTTGAAGAGAGGACCGAGGGCTACTTTTTCGTCGGAGTCGCTCCCGAAGGTGAGGACTCGCGATCCCCCGGGATCAACCCTATGACAATTGCCGGTAATTCTTTTATGCTCATCTGTCGCATTTTTCCGCTGTCTACGAGCTTCACGTTTTGTCCTGTTGAAGTGTTGCCTGTGAGCAACATACCCTTGCCACCAGCACTTAAAGGAGTTGCAGTCTTCAGTAGGATGTGCGATCTTCTGATGATATAAGCAGAAGTTAGGATGTACGTCCGCTT
The DNA here is from genome assembly GCA_030015575.1 of Agapanthus africanus. Classification (NCBI taxonomy): domain Eukaryota; kingdom Viridiplantae; phylum Streptophyta; class Magnoliopsida; order Asparagales; family Amaryllidaceae; genus Agapanthus; species Agapanthus africanus. The sequence goes on from CM057339.1 coordinate 227,224,335, forward strand.
CATCAAGATGTATACCGCCAGGAGAATTTTCTCTGAAAGAGGGCGGCTTCATCCCCATCGATATGGCTTTGGCGAATCGTTTCCTTGTCTTGATCCTGCTTTCATTTGCGGCGGATGTACTTTGACCTGGTGGGAGTGTTTCGACCCTTTTGTCCAGTCGCCGGCATTTGGCCTTCTCGAATATGGCCATCTCGCGCTCTCGATCACCTTTGCTTTTAAGACGGGCTTCGTTCAGGAATGCATCAATCATTTCGTCTGATGGTCCTAGAAGTTCTGTCTCAGGATTTGCCCCCAGCTTCTCTGTGTAAGGAGCTTCTTCGTCATTTATTGACAAGTGAGAGATCACATGGCAGCTTGCCACATAATCTTCAGGTTCATCCGACGAGTCTTTGTCATCATCTCCGTCCTCAAGGACGTGGCTGAGGAATTCACGGAGTGTGACTGGGGTCCGCGCCTTCTGATTATATTCTTCCGGTGCATCAATATGTTTTCGCAGATCTGTGCGTTTGTCATCAAACTGCGCGAGCTTTTTCTTCTTTTTCTTTGAAGACTTTGACGGTTGTGCCTAGGTGTTTTGCCTACTGCTATCAATTCTCGGTGTTGGGCGTAGTTTCAGCATCCCATCAATGACTTTGGGTTCCAGTAGATTTTTCCACCTGGTTGCCGGGCATGTTTGGAGATCTTTCAGCATTCTTTTCGTCTTGGCTGAAAGAGCGACCTCCCATGGAGCCTCTTCTACGAAAGAACATGATGCCCCCGGTGTGTCCGTCTTCTTGGGAGTGTGTGGCTGTGGTGGGTTCACCTTCCAATTTTCGGACAGGGAAAATTTGCCCTGTTGGTATTGATCTTCGATCCAGCCTTTAAAGACGAAGCAATCTTCAATTGGATGGCTTACCGCTTGATGGTAAGGGAAATAATTGGGACTATTAGCCTCGCCGGGTTGCAACGGTCGTTTTGGATTCGGGAGATTGATGAGCCTGTTGTGCACCGCTAGCTCGAACAATCTCCTTGTTTTGTCCTGAGGAAATGAATAAGGGCATCCAAGTCTCTCTTCGAGGGATGGGCGCGGATGCACGCTGCTTTGGCGAACAACCGGCTTTAAGTTGCTCGGCTGTTGTTGAGTATTGGTGACAAAAGTCGCTTTCCCCTTCCCCTTTTCGTTCCAAGGCTCTGTCTTTGAAGAGGAAGGCCTATGGCCCATCTGGTCCATTTGGGCCAGCTTGTCAATCAAGGCCTGGAAGGTGGTCGGCTTGAAGAACATCATGAATTGGGAGATGGTCGATTGAGGGTCGAGAGTACCCACGAACATGCCCACGGCAGGAGCTTCTTCGATGCGCTGTTCGCACTTTGACCATAGATTACGCCACCATATCGCATACTGGACCCATGTCTCGCCTGGCCTTACCCTGGCGTTGATCAATGCGGTGATCGGGGTGCGCTCGCTGGCGCTTGCAAATCTTTGTGTAAACAGCAGCTCCATCTCCACAAATGTTTTGACAGAGTCGTTAGGCACCTCCGAATACCATTCGAAGGCCGTTTCCGCTAAGCTGCCAACGAATTGGCGAAGCAGTAGCTTATCGTCACCCCCGGTGTTGCCGCACAGAGCCCTAAATTGAGCGACATGCTGATGAGGGTTGCCTGTCCCTTTATATACATGGAACTTAGGGATCGTATATCCCGGCGGGTAACTTATTTGGTCATACCAGCCCGGATAGGGTCGTCCGGTCTTGACAATTTGGCCAGCCGCTTCATTCGCCTGGTGAGCTCGTATTTGCTGAGCAATGTAATCATCCAGGGCGGCTTTTGAGATAGTCTCCTCCTTGGCTACTGACAGAGCCGGCAGAGGATTTGATGTCTCTCCTCTATCATCTTCGAGGACAATCGGAGGGTCTTCAGCTGGAGGATCCGGTTGTATCATCATCCCGACCATGTCTTGGAAGAGAAGCGCCATTTGTTTTATATTGCCCGCTTGTTCCGCGGCCTCTTTGTCCTTCTTCTCAAGCATTCTCTGAAGGAATTCGGCATCGGTTTCTTGCTCCTGTCACTGATCCGAGGATGCTTCTGGGTTTTCTTTTGGCCCGGTGAGTGCGGCCATCGCGTTCATCATCTCTTGGAGCTTCTGCTGCTACTCCTGGGCTTTTGTCATGGATCGGGTGAGCGTTCGGTGACCCGTCGAAGCACGACCTTCCTCATTTCCGGAAGCCATATAAACAGTATGCACCACCATGCCCCCAGACTTGGGGCGTTTGTGTTCAGCGCTTTTACGGTTCGCCATGTTCACAGGGGCTTTTTGCGGCCTCCTTTTCTTTTGAGTGATTGACGTTGAGGGAGCCGTTGCAGCGGGCACCCAGCCAGCTGTCACTTTCTATGGCTTTGAGTAGTCCTTCTCCTGCTGAACCTTCATCTTTTTCTGTCGGCGGAGATAGTCTTGATCGATCACTGACTCTTGGACACGTTGCCAAACTTTGTAAATTTCAGAGGATAGCCGTTGAGGGGGCTGCTCCAGCTTCGCCTTTGGGAACTTCTCCATAGGTGGAGGAGATCTTTTCAGCATAACAGTTGGCGAATTCCTGCGCACCTTGTTAAGTAGTTCAAAGCTGTTCCCGGTTGGAACAGCAGCGTCAACTTCCATCGCTGGAGCCGGCGGAGTCGGTCCAGAAGGGGAATTGCCCCCAGCTTTCCTCACTCGGCGCCAGTGGCGACGTCGAGCATGTCGTGCGGATGAGATCACCTCCGTTGTTGGATAAGCTTCTTCATGCCCCCTGCTTTGAGGAGAGACTGTTATTGGTGCTAGCCTGTCGAAGACTGACACCCGTTGAGAAGCAATGTCTAATCTGTCAAAGACAGACCTCTGGCACGGGAAGCAGCTTTGAGGACCTCGCCTGGAGCAGCAACCGGAATGGCCAGCCTTGTAAAAACTGATTTCTTGGAAGGAGGAGCCTTTCCAATGATTTCGTCCTCTTGAGCCGGGATGGATATCCGCTTTGGGATGCAGCTTCGGGTATCGCGGGTTTGTAGACGTTCTGGCCCTGTCTGTTGAATACTGAGGTATTGAAGTTGAGCGACCCGTTGAGAGGGGTCGCGGCAGTGGTAAGTCGATCAAAGACCGGCTTCTTTGGAGCTTCTTGCGATGTCATTGGGGCATTGAAGCTCATCAGTGGGAGAATGGTCCCGAAGAATAGTCCAGCGGTGGCTTGAGTTACCTGCTCCACTGGCATCTTGAAAAGGGAGGCCGCTTGGGGCCCATAAGTCACTCCTCCAGCAAGGACGGAGCGAGAGTTGCAGTTGCAGGTAGTGCAGTTTGAAGCCATTGATCTTCCATTTTCTGCACGGAGCAAGACACCAAATCTAAGTACCTCGAATCCACAGGCAACTACAGCAAACCGCAATTCGTTCGCGATCACGACACACGAAGTGTGGAGTGGAAAGAGGAAGAGGTCCCACTGGGCGTGCCAGAATCTGTTCCCCTCCGAAAGACGGCACGACGGACGTCTTACCTGAAATTCGGGGCAGATGCTAATTGGTGCTATCCGTCCACCTCTCCGAAAATGCCAAGTTGATTTATGGCACCGTGTATCGGAGGATTAAACGCATGCGGCCGATGTAGCAGACTTCGTCAGATTCCCCCTCGTTTGAGGGGTTTTTGATTGTGGGGACGCTCTTCCCTGCAGGCGCAAGCCCCTGCAGTTAATTACGCTACCGCATCACGGTAACAACTTTCTCCTTCTCTAGTTGGTCACTTCGTGTCGTGGGTGTTTGTTTTGTGTTTGGTTTCCCGTGGATTGTATACGGAGACTAAGTTATTTTGTCGCCCGTAGGACGTGGATTAGTCCAAATCCGTATCTTCTTAGATTTGGGTTTTGGGTTTTGGTTTGAGGATACGTTAGTGTTCCCCTCCGAATGGCGGCGCGACGCAGGGACGTCTTGCCTGAAATTCGGGGCAGATGCTAATTGGTGCTATCCGTCTTCCTCTCCGAAGATGCCAAATTGATTTATGGCACCATGTATCGAAGGTCTAAACGGATGCGGCCGATGTAGCAGACTTCGCCAGATTCCCCCTCGTTTGAGGGGTTTTTGATTGTGGGGACGCTCTTCCCTGCAGGCGCAAACCCCTGCAGTTAATTACGCTACCGCGTCGCGGTAACAACTTTCTCCTTCTCCATGTGGTCACTTCGTGTTGTGTGTGTTTGTTTTGTATTTGGTTTCCCGTGGATTGTATACGGAGACTGAGTTATGTCGTCGCCCGTAGGGCGTGGACTAGTCCAAATCCGTATTATCTTAGATTTGGGTTTGGGGGTTGTGTTTAAGGATACGTTAGCCTCGTTTGAGACTAAGATTGACTTAAACGTTTGTTAAGGATACGTTAGTCCAGTTTTAGACTAAGATCAACTTAATGGGATCGTTTAGATCCGACAAGAGAGCGATGAGGAGAGCCCTGTTGTTTAGTTTAGTGATGTTGCGGTCAATAGGTAGTTTAAGTACATTGTGGTCCAGTGTTAGTTTTAAGACGTTGCAGTCAAGGTTAAGGACGTCGTAGTCCGTGGATTTAAGGACTCCACAGTCCGATGTTAGTTTTAAGACATCACGGTCAAGGTTAAGGACGTCATAGTCCGTTGTTAGTTTTAAGACATTCCGGTCAAGGTTAAGGACGTCATAGTCCGTGGGTTTAAGGACCCACAGTCCGGCGTTTAGTTTTAAGACATTACGGTCAAGGTTAAGGACCTCATAGTCCATGAGTTTAAGGACCCCACAGTCCGTATCAATGTGTGGTCATAGGGACCCGTCACCTCTTTGAAGACGTTGAGGAATTACAACACCAAGTATCAAAGGAGTGAAGAGATGTACCCTTAAACCGAGGTAGATTAAGTGATATGTAGTCCAATTTGGAAACTAAGATCAATTATTATATTATGAGCTCATTGGCCCGGTTAAGTTTGAATTGAGGACTTATGGCCAGCTTGGGCTAAGTCCAATCATGTTTGGGATATTGGCCCTCTGTTGATTCATTGAAGGAGAGGCTTTGCCTCTGGAAACTTAGCCAATTGGGCTAAAGCTATTGTTAAACATTAGAGACCAACAGTGTTGAACACTGGGAATAAAATTAACAAGTTAGTGTTAAACACTAAAAGATAATCAGTGTTGAAAACTGGGAACGGAGTTTTCAAATTAGTGTTAAACACTAAGCAAATCAGTGTTAAACACTGGGGGCAAAATCTCGAGACTAGTCAAAAGTATTGAATACTTTAAAGTATCACGTGCTGTCACGTGATGAGAATTTGGGCGTTTATCTGTTAGAGCTTCAGCCAAGGGCTCACGTGGTAGCACGTGAGAGCGCCCTGCTTCCCTTTATTTTGTTCTACTGATAAGTGTTTAACACTTTTAGTTCTGAAACCCATCACGTGTGGGCACGTGATGGGGGCTCACGCTTTGATCTGTTAGAATGTTCATTAGGGGTCACGTGTTGACACGTGAGGGCGCCCTAGAGCTCTTTTCTGTTTCATTTGCCTTTTTCTCTGTGTGCTTTAGAGATCACGTGGGGCACGTGAGGCATTGCCTCAAAGTTCTCTTTTATAGATCTTTGCAGGAGTCACGTGGTAACACGTGAGGTGTTGCTTCAAAGTTCTTTTCTGTGGATCTTTGCAGGGGTCACGTGGTAGCACGTGACTCTGGTTCTTTGCATGTTTTAAAGATCTGTTCATCTTTTAAGAATTAAATTCTTCATAGGGTTAAACCCTAACAACAAATTTTAGAGGAATTAAATTCCTGTTTTCTTCTGAAGAATTATATTCTTAAATAGGGTTAAACCCTAATTTCTTTTCTTAAGGGAATTAAATTCCTGTGAGTTTGAGAGAATTATGTTCTCAATTAGGGTTAAACCCTAGTTCTGTTCATTTTGAAGGAATTAAATTCCCATAACATAGGGTTAAACCCTAATTTTATCTCAAAGGAATTGAATTCCTATCATTTTGTGAGAATTAAATTCTCAAAACTCAGTTCCTCCTCTGTGTTTTAGATCTGCATGGCAGGATCTCAACCCAATGAGAATTAAATTCTCAATTCATGGGGAGATGTGCACTTTGCAGATCCTCCACCAGAGAAAGAACTAAGTTCTTTTCTTTATATAAGAGTTAAACTCTTTTGAGAATTAAATTCTCCTTTGAAGCCTCCCTTTTCTTTTCTTACCTAAGGTTTTCCTTTTGCAGAGAATCAAAGGCTCTATATCTCTCTCTCTGTGTATCAAAAGAAAAGGTCCAAAGGTCCTCCTCTTCTTTTCTTGGCTCCTATTTATAGGAGAAGGAAAAGAATCAATCTGTTTAGTAAATCTCTCATTGAGAGATTTGATTTGTTCATTGAGAGATTTGATTTATATTTATCATTAATCTGGGCCTTTAGATTGTTAGGTGAATTTTATTCACCATTGGATTTTAAATCCAAAGATATCTCTTTGTTATTTCGGTTAGATTTAGGGGGAAATCTTTCCAAGTCCAAGATTTTTCCATAAATTGGTGATATTTAATCACCTTTAGATTTTTAATCCAATGGTTTTAGATAATCCTTCTTCATTTTGGAAAGATTTGAAAGATTTATCCTCAGAATTTAATTATGTTAAAGAATAAGGCTCTTAAATCTGGTCACGTGTGGCCACGTGACCCCTGGTCACGTGTAGGCACGTGACCCATGGAATGGGCTTCTCTTCTTCTGCGCTCTGTTCTTTGGCCACTGCTTAACCATCACGTGCCAACACGTGATCACTGGTCACGTGTGAGCACGTGATGCCTGTTCTGAAGCTTCCTCTTGACTTTTAATTAGAGAACAAATATGCTTTGTGCCGCTGCTTGACCATCACGTGCCAACACGTGACCACTGGTCACGTGTGAGCACGTGATGCCTCTTCTGAATCTTCTTCTTGACTTTTAATTAGAGAACAAATATGCTCTGTGCCGCTGCTTGACTATCACGTGCCAACACGTGACCACTGGTCACGTGTGAGCACGTGATGCCTCTTCTGAATCTTTTCCTGATTTTTAATCAGGGAACAAATGCCCCCACAGCGTTGTTCTCACGTGTCTGCACGTGAGTGCAACGCTGTCACTTTTGTAACCGTCGGATCTGCTTTGGGAGTAGGGTAGATGAAACGTTTTCCATCCCATCCTATAAATGCCCATGTCTTTTCAGAAGAGCCTCCACTTTGCTCATCTTCCTCCTTTGAGAACTTCCTTCTTTTGAGAATTTAATTCTCTTTTCCCAGAGCTTAGTTCTCTGCCTTGAAAATTTTTCAGAGTTTAACTCTGTTCAAGAAATACTTTTCCTTTCAGGTAATGATGTTGAACGATCGAAGAACCTTCATTTAAAACAACTCTCTGGATTTTAAATCCATATCAAGGGTTTCACCCCTTTTAACATGAACCCATTTTTTCTTCAAGTTCATCAACAAGAACAGAGACCCATCTAATTTTCAAACTGTAGATCTCTTAGGGTTTTTCTAATCTTTAAGGAAGATGATAATGTCGGTTGTTTTCCATGGAATTTAATTCCATCCCAAGAAGCTCTGGCTCTGAAACAAAATTTCTGGGAATTTAATTCCCTTTTTCAAAAAGGAATTTAAATCCTTTGAAGAACTAAGTTCTTCCTAGAGAACTTCATGGGTTTTCTTGCCTCGAGTCATCCTCTTCACAATCCAAAAACAGTCTGCACTGTTGGTCTTTGGGAATTTAATTCCCTTGATTCTGTTTGATTCATCACAGAGCCCAAGATGGATTTGTCTTTTAGGGGAGTGTGTAGGGTTACTTGAAGTCCCTTGTTTATTTAAAGAGAATATTCCCTTTGTCTCATTATAATTGCTTGGCCTCATTATTAACGAGCCGTCAACCTGATTCTGTGGGGCCCATGTGTTTTGTAGCCAATGGCCCCATAAAAAGAGTCTGATGTCGCTTTCTTCAACCGTCTTCATATATATAGTTATGCTCATATATATATATATATATTGCTGGCTTTGTTTTTGACAGTTTCCTTTATTTGATTTCAGGTGTGATGGCTTCTGTTCCGTGCTTTCCCTTCACTCGTTCGGAGGCCGCTTTTCCTCAATCACCATCCGATGAGGAGGCGATGGCGATGATTCGGGCTCATGACCCGAACTGCACCAGCTTACTTCTATAGGAAACTTGGTACAGTCATATCATCCGAGATAGCCGGAGTTTCCTCTGCGAAGTGCCGACAGAGCCTACTTTCCCGTTCTTGCCAATGGACCCTCCGAGGACGGTTTTCGCTGTGGAGATGCCAAATTGGACTCCAACGGGACGGCTCGAGCCTTCAACAACCGGTATCCCGAACCATCCGATCCCAGCTATAGATATTCTGGGGCGGCGTATTTGTCAGGGTGAGGCCCATCCATGGGGACAGATTTATAAGATAGGGCTTACTCCTCGACACCCCACGGGCTACCTCCTCTGGGCTCGCTACATCCTTGCTACCCATCATGCGCGGCTGCAGAAGGTTGGGCTTTACTAGGTAATATATGCGTCGCTCTTCCATTATCAATCCCCGCATGTCTGGTGGGTTAAGGCGTTCTTAAATCAATGGAATCTCCCCACCAACACTTTTCTTCTGGGGGACAGAGAGGTTTCGATCTCTTTGGGGGAATTCGAGGGACACTTTATGAGGAGTTGCTGCCCTCTGATGAATACGTTTTTGAACCCGAGCCTGCACCGCTTGACGGCTTGTCTGCCGAGAACGCCGTCCGCCACAAGCATCCCAGCTTGATCAATGTGCTAGGTATCTTTGATCGATTGTTCACCGAATCTGAGGAGTAGGGTGTTACTTTTAAGAGCTTCATCGCCTGTTTCCTTCGCGAGGGCGTCTTGTCGAAGGCAGCTCCGAAGTTTGCAAATATTAAAGACCCCTTTGGGTTTGGTCCGAAGAAGCTGCCGACCAATGAATCGGATCTACCGCAGTACTACATCCCCATAATGTCACCGATGTCCTTCGAATCCATCGCAGCTGCCGGCATGGATGAGGAGACGTTTTTCGTTGGGTTTATCAGTGTCTGGCTCAGCTGGTTTGTCATCCCTATGCATCACCGCTTTATGAGAGCTTCGGTCATCTATCCGGCTCACCGTATAGCTGAGGGAACGCGGCTGACCATTGGCATCCCGGCATTGGCGCATCTCTATCACGAGTTAGGCTCTACAGCTAATACTTCCAGCCCTGGCGTAGATGTGGTAAATTTCTCGCTTCACTACTTTACGTCTTGGATCGAAATGCACATCTTGGGTGCTTTTGCTATGCATCAAAGGCCTGCATTCTACGACGCTTATACTTTCCCGAGGCTTATGCGATTGGTGGATGCTTCTGCCGCTGACCCGACTCAATTCGGGGCTATTCGGGCATTGATTTCTCCTTACGGTACTGCTGGCGGGTTGGTTTTTAATAATCGGGTCTTATCTTCCTTCGCGGGTTCAGCCCAGCCGCTTTGGGACCGGTCGATAGATAACGCGCCCTCTTTGAAGCCCCGGGAGGCCGCGCGCTTATACGCAATCAGACCGGGTTACCTGGTATTCCGTCAGGATAGCGCGACCCTCTTCATGCGGTACAATCCGCACCGCTTTGCCCGGCAGTTTGGTTATGATCAGTGTGTCTCGTTTGAGGCTTTCATAGTCGCGCCGGTTCCTTCGCTTGAGGCCGTTCGAGATGCCGCCCATCATTTTGTGAGGCTGAACACGGGTTCTTAGTTCATGATCCCCGATGGTGAGTACATGCCCCGATGCGTGGGATCGTTCACGGGTTGGTATCTCCATCGAGTCAACCCAATTATTCTTGAGGAAAGAAGGGTGCTTCTTGGTCATGGTGCCCCTACTCAGGTTCCGGCCACTGGAGCTACGCTGCGACCGCACGCCCCGGTCCGCTTTCCTCTGAGGGATACCGGCACCGCGCTTATTCCGGGGGAGTCGGGGGTGGATCTTACTCCAACAGCTGGTATGCCCCTAGGTACTCGGTCGCGGGGTAGACGGGCTCCGGTAACAGCTCCACCACCCGAGGAAGCCTCACCCCCCTTGGCATCGACAATGGCGGTGTCATCCTCGGTTGTGGCAGCAAGCGAGGGTAATAGGGATGAAGGTGTTGAAGGCGACGTGGGCCGCCGCTGCACCAAGGCTCCACGGGGAAAGAAACGGTCGTTTTCGGCAGCCGGTTCTGGATCTAAGAGGCGGAGGAGGGTGGCCACCAACTTACTTGATTCTTTAACGGAGTCTGAGCCCATACTTCCAGATGAGCCGTTGGTCGTGCAAGAGTCGGACGCTGGTCTTCTTTTCCCGGGCTCGGCTGCCGAGGAGGCCGCACAATTGGCTGAGGCCATAAGACGTTCTAAAGATGAGTCTCAGAACGCAAGGGTTCCGAAGAAACCCTATCCTGCTGTGATCTTCTATGAAGACCCCTCATGGATCCGGCGGCGGTTTATCGGCCCCTTGGAGGAGTGGGGTGAAAAGGCGCTGAAGCAGGCCGCTTCGGAGGATGCTGTGGACGCACTCTCCTTATGGACCGGCAGCCATGAGTCCACCCTCGAACCCCGACGAGCACGCCTCCTTGAGAAGGAGCATCGGCTTGAAGAAGCCATATTGAGGGCTTCCCTGCGCATTGGTATGTTTTTATACTTCTTTGCAGTTTTTCAGATTGCTTATGCCCGTATACATGTATTCTTATTCTTGTGTGGATTGTGCAGAGTCCTCGGCGATGGGGGAGGTCCCTACGGGCTTGTTGCAGCTAGAGCCTGTTGACATTCCCGATGCAGCCTTACTCGATGTGGAGGGGGCTGACAATGCTGTTCCTCTTGCCATAGAGCCTCTAGTGGCGGTTCCTGATCGCAGAGCGCTTGCTCCTTTGGTAGAGGTTCCTTTGGGGGTTGCCGCCCCAATGAATCTTCCTGCGGGCGGCCCAGAGGCCGGAGGAGAGGTGGTCGGGACTACCCTCCCTTTGCTGGAGCCGGAGATCGTGGCGGGGGCTGTTGAAGCCGCCATCCCCCCGACTCAGAACGGGAGGAGTGTTGAAGGTAACCTTCTACATTTTAAATTAGCAATCTTTCTATTGTCTGAACTCTTTTGTTTTCTCAGAATTGCGCGGGCTGGCGGCCTCTATCGCTGATTTGTCTCCCCGGCAATCGTTTCATCGTCTACTGGAGATGGCAGCTCCGCAGGCGATCTCTCCTCAGCGCATCGTCCTTTCCTCTGGGCAAGGTTAGCGTCGTTTGCCATTTTTTATTATAGCATTGTTGCTATTCTGCGAAATAACATTGATGTCTCTTACAGTTTTGGAGGCCGATGACGAGGTGGAGGTCGTTGAAAGGCCAGGGGAACCTTCAGCTCCTACTTGCATGACCGTAGGTAAGTGACATTTCAATATAGTCCCATTTATTCTTTTGCTTAAGAGTTTTACTAACATTTTTCAAATCCGAACAGCCCTGCCAGCCTCCATAGCGCTGGAATCGCGTATCGCTATGCCGCCCGGCCCCTATGCTTTGCGAGCCTCAGAGCGGTTGGCCCAGTTAAGCCTTGTCTCCTTGTCGTCTTCGATCGAGGAGCTTCGTGCTGGCAGCGTAACCACTGCTGAAGCATTTGCCGCTGAAGCTAACAGTTCTCTTCCTTTTCTTGCCACCTACCATAGCGAAGAGGTGGTGCGAGTCTGGGTGGAGTTCTGTCGGCAGGTGGAGGCTTGCTTGCACGCCCTTGAGTGTTCCCGCCTTTCCTCGGAGGTCGTAGCTGCAAAGGCGGACTTGTGGGGGCTGATAGCGTGGTGTGCGGCAAACATGGCATCATGCGAGAAGAGGCTCGGCCGAAAATTCTCGGAAAGGGAGCTAGCTTCTAAGGCGCTGAGCGAGCTTCAAGCAAATCTTACCGCCAAGGCCAACAAAGTGTATGAACTGTGGCGAGTGCTTCAAGAGGCCATCAAGGAGGTAGTGGCCATCGACAAGGCCGCCGAGTTTACTCGCGAAAGAGTCGAGGCCCACAAAGCTACCGAGAAGGAGCTCGAAGTTCGGCTTGCCTCATATCAGGCCCAGCAGGCTCAGGCCGAGGCTCGTCTTCTAGCGATCCTGAATCATGAAGCTATGGCCCAGCAAAAGCAGGATGAGCTAGCAAAATTGCTAAATCGCCCGCCGGCTTGAAAAACTTGTATCTTTTCCTTTCTTTTTGTACATACTCCTGAACGAAAGTATTTTCTTTTTGTTCTTTCATGAATTGTACTTTGTATCCATTTTGTTTCATGAATAAAGACATATATATATATATATATATATATATATATATATATATTTTAATGGTGTGTCCCTCTCAATTGAACTTGTTCTGTGGACAATTTATCTTGGCCTACTTGCAGGGTAGCGATGACTTAGGATTCAGGGTTAAGATCTGCCTCCTAAGACTTTTGAGCTTTATGGGCCGTGAGGGTCTCATAAAGAGTTTTTCTCCCTACAGGTCGAGAGGATCCCGTAGGTGTAAGTTCTTCTTAAGAATCGCGAGGATTCTTAAGCGGGTTTTCCCTTGGGAGTCGTAAGGATCTCACAAGAGAGTTTTCTTCCTTGCAGGTCGTGAGGACCCGCAAGTGCTGGGTGCGGTCACCCTTATCCGTATTCCACGGGGTCAGGGGTTGCTTTGGGATGTTCTCCAGGATACCGTAGTTTAAAGACATCGCGGTCAAGGTTAAGGACCTCATAGTCCATGGGTTTAAGTACTCCACAGTCCAATGTTAGTTTTAAGACGTCACGGTCAAGGTTAAGGACTTCATAGTCCGTGGATTTAAGGACTCCACAGTCCAATGTTAGTTTTAAGACATCACGGTCAAGGTTAAGGACCTCATAGTCCGTGGATTTAAGGACTCCACAGTCCGATATTAGTTTTAAGACGTCACGGTCAAGGTTAAGGACCTCACAGTCCGTAGATTTAAGGACTCCACAGTCCAATGTTAGTTTTAAGACATCACGGTCAAGGTTAATGAACTCATAGTCGGTGGATTTAAGGACTCCACAGTCCACGAAATGTGTGGTTACTGGGACCCGTCACCTCTTTGAAGACGTTAAGGAATTACAATGCCAAATATCAAAGGAGTGAAGAGATGTACCCTTTAACCAAGGTAAAATCAGTCTAGAATCACCATGGTTGATCGTTAGTTTTAAGACATTACGGTCGAGGTTAAGGACATCATAGTCCGTGGATTTTAAGGACTCCACAGTCCGGTGTTTGCTCTGGATGCTTCACACGGGTTCACTGCCGTGCTTGGCGAGGACCAGGCTCCGCTCTGGGCGTTTTCCACAGGGTCAACGAATGACGTTATCCGCGTTCCACGTGACCAGGAATTTTGCACTAGATGCTTCACACGGGTTCACTGCCGTGTTCGGCGAGGACTAGGCTCTGCTCTGGATGCTTCACACGGGTTCACTGCCGTGCTCTGCGAGGACACGGATCCGCTCTGGACATTTTCCACGGGGTCAAAGAGTGACGTTATCCGCGTTCCATGTGACCAGGAATTTTGCTCTGGATGCTTCCCACGGGTTCACTGCCGTGTTCTGCGAGGACCAAGCTCCGCTCTGGACGTTTTCCACGGGGTCAAAGAGTGACGTTATCCGCGTTCCACGTGACCAGGAATTTTGCTCTGGATACTTCCCACGGGTTCACTGCCGTGTTCTGCGAGGACCAGGCTCCACTTTGGACGTTTTCCACGGGGTCAAAGAGTGACGTTATCCACGTTCCACGTGACCAGGAATTTTGCACTAGATGCTTCACACGGGTTCACTGCCGTGTTCGGCGAGGACTAGGCTCCGCTCTGGATGTTTTCCACGGGGTCAAAGACTGACGTTATCCGCGTTCCACGTGACCAGGAATTTTTCTCTAGATGCTTTACACGGGTTCACTGCCGTGTTCGGCGAGGACTAGGCTCCGCTCTGGATGCTTCACACGGGTTCACTGCCGTGCTCTGCGAGGACCAGGATCCGCTCTGGATGTTTTCCACGAGGTCAAAGAGTGACGTTATCCGCGTTCCACGTGACCAGGAATTTTTCTCTGGATGCTTCCCACGGGTTCACTGCCGTGTTCTGCGAGGACCAGGCTCCGCTCTGGACGTTTTCCACGGGGTCAAAGAGTGACGTTATCCGCGTTCCACGTGACCAGGAATTTTGCTCTGGATGCTTCCCACGGGTTCACTGCCGTGTTCTGCGAGGACTAGGCTCCGCTCTGGACATTTTCCACGGGGTCAAAGAGTGACGTTATCCGCGTTCCACGTGACCAGGAATTCTGCTGATTGTATCCGCATTTTATGGAGTGGGGGTTTGACTCTTGGTGATCTGTATATCGCCGAGCCATGGAACTGGGAGTTGCCGCTGTTCCGCTTTGCTTGATGTTGTGTCCGTTGTGACGAGACGAGTGCTGAGACGATCTCTAGGTCACTTGCGGCCCGTCGAGATTTGGCTTCTTCTTATGATGAAACCTAGGGGAGGAGTATGATCCCTTCTTTGTTTACGCCCTTGGATTGTATACAGGGATTGATGTAACATCACCTGTAGGGCATACTTTTAATTTTTTTTTATTTCTTTTTCCACGATTATCTATCATTTCAGCTTTTATATCGCGAAGGTCGCGATTGCCCCATCATTTCGGCTATTTTTCGCGGTGCCCAATCATTTCGGCTATTTATTTATTTATTTTTTACTTGCTGCTTTTTATTGCAAATTGCCCAATCATTTCGGCTATTTTTGTATGCATACATTTTTACTTGCTGATTTTGTCGCAAGTTACCCCATCATTTCGGCTATTTCGTATGCATGTGTGGCTTGCTGGCTTTTCGCTGCAAGCTTGGATTTAGACACCGATTTTGGCATCAGCACCACTACAACTGGGATATCTCCAGGAGCGAATCATCATTTGCTTCTGTCGATGTTGAACAAAGGTGGCTTAGTAAACAGGGTTAAGGGTCCTGTCGACTAAGGCTTTTGACTTCATGAGCCGTAAGGGTCTCACAAAGGTATTTCTCCCTACAAGTCGTGAGGATCTCGTAGGTGTTCTTTCTCCTTGGGAATCGTGAGGATTCCTAAGTGCGTGTTCCCCTGTAAGTCGTAAGGATCTTACAAAAGGGTTTTCTCATTATAAGTTGAGAGGACTCACAAGGGCTGTTCACCGTGCGATCATATCCCCAGTCACGGGTGGGACTTTTGTTAGGGAAATGTTTATTCGCGCCCGTGGATTGTATACAAGGGTCAGTATTGAGCCACTTGTAGGGCAATATCGAGGGTTGTGGGGGTTGCTTAAAGCACAGGTTTAGGTCTCTGTGACTTAAGACTTTCAAATCCTATGAGCCGTGAGGGTCCTATAAGAGAGTTCTCTTTACGAGTCGTGAGGATCTCGCAAGTGTAATTTCTCCTTAGGAATCGTGAGGACTCCTAAGTGTGTTGCTCCCTTGTGAGTCGTAAGGATCTCACGCGGGTGGTTTCTCCTTACAAGGCCGAGAGGACCCTGTAAGTGTCTTTTAACAAGGTTGCGCCTTTTCGGGTTTTCACAAACACTCGCGGTAGCCCTGCTGTTTTTACTCACGGAGCCCTTTCGGGTTTTCGTCCGTGTCCATTTTGCTTATGGACATACCGTTTTTAATTTTTATTATTATTTTTTTCTCTTTTTTTTATCGGCTTTGAGATACTGCAATCCACCGTAGTTTATCGACATCTCGGTCAACAACCAGTTTTAGGACATAGTGGTCCATTGTTAGTTTAAGGACGTTTCGGTCCGATGTTAGTTTAAGGACGTTCCGGTCCGTCGTTAGTTTAAGGACGTTTCGGTCCGTTGTTAGTTTAAGGACATTTCGGTCCGTTGTTTAAGGATGCTGGTTACTACTTAGAGTTCGGGCTTAGGAAGATAGCGAGCGAACATAGTCGTCGTCATCTATCATTGACCTAGGCCTTGACCCGTTAAGCGTAGCATTTCTTCAGGAAGCGACCGTTCACTGGCCTGAAAGGTCTTTCACCGTGCATATCCATGAGTAGATACGCTCCACCCTGGTAGACCTTGTCTATGATGTACGGGCCTTCATAGTTTGGCTCGAATTTTCCCCGTTTGGCGCGATTGGGGATCACAGGTCTTTTGACCATTAGCACGAGTTCGCCTTGGCGGAACGTCCTCGGCCTGGTCAGTCTTTAGTATGAGCGCGTCATTTTTGCTTTGTAAGCCTCCAGATTTTGTTGCGCTATGAGCCGGGTCTCATCAAGGGCATCAAGCTCCTCAAGTGAAGGTGAGCATTTTCTTCGTCTGTCAGCTCGTAGTGGACCGCCATTCGTAGAGAAGGTAGCTCTATCTCTAGCGGGAGTACTGCTTCTGTACCGAATACCAACGCGTATGGCGTTGTGTTCGTGGCCGTTTTGAACGTAGTTCGATATGCCCAGAGAGCTTCTTGCAGTCTCTCATGCCAGTCCTTTTTGTTTCGGGACACCGTCTTCTTCACGATCTTTGTCAAGGTTTTGTTGAAAGCCTCAGTTAGACCGTTAGCCCACGGATTATAAACTGAGGAATATCTCCAGTCTATGTTGTGTTGCTGCGCGAAGCGACTAATTTTGTGGCTTCTGTAGGCTGGACCGTTATCGGAAACGATCCGTCGCGGAGTTCCAAACCAATAAATGACGTGCGTCTTGAAGAAATGGAGAATATTTTCCGTCTTCACTTCTCTTAACGGTACTGCTTCTGCCCATTTGGAGAAGTAATCAGTCGTCACCAGGATGAAACGATGTCCCCTGGATGATGCTGGTTCGATGGGGCCGATTATGTCAGTTCCCCAGATTTCGAACGGCCAACTAGCCACCGTTGGATGTAGAGGATTTGGATGCTGATGGATAAAGTCCCCATGGATTTGGCACGAGTGGCATTGCTTCGCATACTCGAGGCAGTCCTGGATCATTGTGGGCCAATAATAACCCATTCGTTTGATTTCAGCTTCATCTTCGGGCCTGCTTGGTGAGAACCGCAGAGTCCATCGTGAACTTCCTGAACGACTCTTTTCGCTTCGTCAGGTCCCAGGCACCTCAACCATAGAGAGTCAAATAACCTCTTGTACATAGTATTATTGACGAAGGCGAAGGACATAGCTCGTTTCACAAGCTGATGTCTTGAGGACACATCTTCAGGCATTCGACGGGATTTGAAGTAGTCTATGAAGACTTCTCTCCAATCTCCAACCTTCTCTTGGTCATTTATTTGCAAGGCCGTCTGCTTAGTTGCTCCCCTTTCTTCGGGTGATTCCGGAGATATTTCTGTAGGGGCAAGTACTCGACGGCTTTGTACCACGACCCTGACGTCATCGAGGTTCTCATCAGCCAGTTCTTTAGCGAGCTTGGCTAATGCATCCGCTTTGCTATTTTCGGCACGCGGTATGCTTTCCAAGGTGTAGGAGGGGATTTGAGTCAGTAGTCGCTGTACTCTCTCTCCATACTTCACCAGCTCTGGTTTGCACGTCTGGTAGTCGCTATTTACTTGACTGACGACCAGTTGAGAATCTCCATATATGAGGAGGTTTTTAATTCCCATGTCGATGGCGATCTCGAGGCCTGCTATTAAAGCTTCGTATTCGGCTTCATTGTTTGTCCTCGGCTCTATCAAGGAGAAAGCAAAACGCATTATCCCTCCCTGTGGAGTTACGAAGATGAGACCCACCCCTGATTTGATTATAGGGGTGCTTTGTTTGCGCTTCTTCACGGAAGATGCTTGTTCAGTTGATAAAACTGCACATTTGTATTACATTTTTCCTACCATTTTCATATTAAAAAAAAGACTTTATTATAATATATTATATATATGAGGGTTTATGTGTGAAAATACCATTTTCCATGTATTAATATATTTTAATTAGCATTTGGTAGAAAAATGTATGCAAATAAATTCATTGACCAAATCCTAGTAGAACTAAGTCTACTAAATATTATTTAAAGATTATTGTGCAGAATTTTCCAAGTTGTTATGCAGAATATATCAAAGAAATCAAGTTGTTGAAGAAAACTTGCCAAATTAAGAAGCAAAACTTGGAGACCAAGTCTGGAAGCAACCGAGAGAAGATTTCTGAATTCTAAAGGTGCCTTGGATTGCCAAATGTCACAATCAGAGAGACCAAGAAAATTGATGAAGAGATCCTCACCATTGGCCGCGGATCCGCGGCCATACCCCCTCTTTGGCCGCGGATCCGCCGCAATAATAAGGAGTTGGAAGGCAAGATTTTTGGAGATCAATCATTGCTAAATTTTAGCAAGTTTTTAACAATAAGATTCTGGCTTTGAACTATAAAAGGGCACCGAGAGCCTCTTGGAAAAGCTATCAAGCCGACGGGATCACGAAGCCCCAGACGCTCACGCATCCAGGCTGATCATCGGCTGTTCGACTACCTCCTTAGGAAAGATCGAGAAGCAACTAGTCTGTAATCATTTTCTACGGATTAAAGTGTAGTTTGTTCAATTAGATTAATAAAGGTAGTTATTTTATTTAATTGTTTTTGCATCTTACATTATGTTTTCCCTCTCTATCTTTTCATCTTCTTTTCCCAACATGTGCGAGTAATTCTCCGCTTGTTAGGGTTCGTAGGATTAGGGTAGGCTAATGGACGATGAAAATAATTAAACCCTTTTTAAGTCCTATAAAGTTTAGGAACTTTATCAAAAGAATCATTAACATCCTAATCGGGCGTGCTAGCAATTCTTTGCTAGTTCCGACCGCGATTAGAGATTAGATTAATGATTGTTTTGGTAAAGGCTAGATATGAACAGAGTTCCGTGTCAAGATAAGGGTTAAGAGTGAGATTCCTTTTCCCTCCAGAAACCCTAATCTACACACATCACCGTCGTTCTAGTTCTAAATCTATTAATGGATAAAAATGGTAACTTTTAATTAATCGTCCATAACTACTAAATCCTTACGAACCCTACAAGCCCTCTTATTATATTAATTACATCTTTAAAATAATCTAGATCAATATTTTACATTCTTGTTTAACGTAGATCTAGAAATCTTTCTATAAAATTCTTTATCCCTCCTCTCTTTCTCAACACATCTAAAGTAAAAGTAAAAGGTTCCACGTTTCCCAGAGGACGACCCGTACTCATCTCGGTCTAGCTACACGCGACACCGTTCTGATTGCGGTTAAACTACAAAAACACACTTTTTAGAACCAATCAAATGGCGCCGTTGCCGGGGATCGAACCCGGGTCACCCGCGTGACAGGCAGGAATACTCACCACTATATCAAGGAGAAAGCAAAGCGCATTATCCCCCCTGTGGAGTTACGAAGATGAGACCCATCCCTGATTTGATTATAGGGGTGCTTTGTTTGCGCTTCTTCACGGAAGATGCTCCATCGAAATAAAGCTCCCATCGGATATTACCACCGTCGATCGCATCAAACGCGTGGTCGTCTGGCAGTTCGCAATTCAGAGGGGAATCGGCCGGTATCGGATGCTCAGCGAGGAAGTCGGCGATGGCCTGGCCTTTCATTGTCTTGAGAGGCTGATATGTTATCGAGAACTCCATCAAGAGCAGGGCCCATTTAGCGAGTCGACCAGTCAGTATGGCCTTCGACATTAAATACTTAAGGGGGTCCACCTTCGATATGAGACGGACTTCATGTGCCAACGCATAGTGCCTGAGCTTGGTTATCACAAAGATCAACGCCAGGCAGTGTTTTTCAATGGGGGAGTAGTTGCCTTCTGCCCCCAGTCGAACTCGACTTAAGTAGTAGAGTGCTCTTTCTTTCCCTTGATCGTTCTCTTGCGTCCATAATGCGCCTAAGGAACCTTCAAGGGCGGTTGTATAAAGAATGAGGGGCTTTCCCTTGACCGGAGCAGCTAACACTGGCGGGTTCTGCAGGTATTGCTTGATCTCGTCTAGCGCGCTTTGGCATTTTTGGTCCCAGACGAACGGGGTTCCCTTCTTGATCAGGTGACTGTAAGGGCGGCACTTTCCTGAAAGGTTGGCTATAAATCGCCGGATGTATGCGAGCTTTCCCTGGAGAGACCGCAATTGTTTGAGAGTCTTTAGCGGTGGCATTTCCATGATCGCCTTGATCTTCGACGGATCTATCTCGATACCCCGGTGCCGGACAATGAACCCTAGGAACTTGCCTGAGGATACCCGAATGCGCATTTGAGGGGGTTCATCTTCAAGTTGTATTGCCGAAGGCGTTGAAATATGGTCTTCAGATGCTCGAGATGTTCCTCGTATGATTTGCTTTTCATGACGAGGTCGTCGATATAGCATTCGACGATTTCATGTATGAGGTCATCGAAGATCTTCGTCATGGCCCTTTGATAGGTGGCACCGGCGTTCTTTAGACCGAAGGGCATCACCTTGTAGCAGAATATTCCCAGAGGGGTCCGAAAAGCAGTATACTTCTGGTCTTCGGGATGCATCTTTATCTGATTATACCTTGATGAGCCGTCCATGAAAGAGAAAACCTCGTGAGTGGACGTGTTATCTATCATCAGCTCGGTTACCGGTACTGAGAAATCGTCCTTCGGGCAAGCCTTATTGAGATCCCGGAAGTCCACGCATATGCGCACTGTCCCATTTTTCTTCATTACCAGGACGATGTTGGCGATCCAGTCAGGATATTGAACTTCCTGGATAAACCCAGAATTGATTAACTTCTTGACTTCGGCGTTGATGCTCATCTCAAGTTCGAGCCGCATTATTCTCGGCGCCTGTTTGACTGGCTTAACGTCCGGGGATATCGCTAATTTATGGACAGCTATTTCTGGATCTAGTCCTGGCATTTCGGAATAGTTCCATGCGAAGCAATCTCTATGCTGCATAAGCACGTCTTTTAACGCGGCCACCCTTTCTTCAGATAGCAACTCGCTGACGAATGTCGGTCGCGGGTCGTTCGTCGTTCCCAGCTCAATTTTCCTGAGGTTATCTGCAGTAGTATGTATGCCATCTTCCAGTTCTTTCGGCGCCGGCGAAAATTCCGAGATTACCTCGTCATCGCTGTTTTCGAAGCACCAGGGAAAGTCATCCATATTCTCGGGCTCTTCTTTTAATACCGTTATCATACGACAGGTATGAGCTCGCTTTCAAGACCGATGTGGATCTGGTTCTTCTCTTGTGGCTTTGGGTTTGTGCTTTTGTGGCGGCGTTACCCTTCAGCTGTCGGATAGAGCAAATCTGCCTTGCTGGTATTGGTCTTCGATCCAGTTCTTGAAGGTGAAGCAATCTTCGATAGGGTGTCCTATGGCTCGGTGATAAGAGCAATAGCCCGGATGAGAGACCTCATTAGCTTGCTCAGGGTGTTTAGACTTTGGAAGTGTAATCATTTGATGTTTTAAAGCGAGGTCAGGTATCTTCCGTGTTTTATTCTGAGGAAAAAAGTATGCCTGACTCATCTTTTTCATAAGGGACAAATCTGGACCACTCGATTCTCGCTTGCGTGGCTTCTTAGTCCCGCTTTGTTGCTGTCGAGCGCCTTTTTCGCTTTTCGACCTGTTTCTGCCTCTGCGTCGAGCTTTTTTTATAATAGGTTGACAGGGAGCGGCACTTTCATCTTTCGCGGCCTGTTGGAGGAGGCGTTGCATTTAGGCTTTCTTATAGATGGCCATTTCGCGGTTATGGTCGTTCCGTGCTTTTTGACCCGCTTTCCTGATAAGCTTGTCCATTCGCTCTTCAAATGACGGACTCGGCACTTTGATTGCGGGATCTAGTTTTGATAAGGGGTCGGCGTTTCCCGACAGGGCGTCCTCTTCTTCATCGAAGTTATATATGGCATAGCTACCGTGGACTCGTTCCCGTTTCTCGCTCTCACGTATCCAAGCCCAAGCATTTCCATTTTCCCGTTGGGCAACTTGCGCTGCGTCCCGGGGACATCCCAAATCCTGTTATAGAATCGAGCTTGTCGAATAGTCTGTTTTAAGGGTACTCCTTGGCGCTTCAATAGCCTTTTCAATCCGTTTGTGTAATATCTGGGCAAACGGATGGGTTGAAGCTTGTCAAGTGTAGAATCCGCGCCATGCCAGATCTCTTTCTCCACTCTTGTTTCCGAGGATCGATAGAATATGATCGCCTTTTCGCCTTTTCGCTTGGGAAGGACGTAAAACTTCTGCAGGTCTTGCATGTTGTGAGCTTCAAGCGCGTCAAGATCTTTATAGTGCTCCCGCGGAATCATGGTGATTTGCAAACTCTGATCATCACCAGGGAATTCTTGTATTGGCGGCCGACTGGAGAACACAGCATTAACCTCATCCTCCGAATCGCTTCCGAAGATCAATATGGGAGCGGACGGTTCTGGGTCGTTGCGTCGAGACGGCCCAGAGTAAACTATCTCTTCGTCTTCTTCGGTATCACTCCCGAAAACAGGAATGGTGGCGGCGACTTTGTTCTCCGGTTTGCGACACCTCTCTGTATCCTCAAAATCTGGCAAAAAGTACTTTGCATCTTCGTATTTGCGGACTTCGTTCACGGAGAATGGGTTTAGCTCACCTGTTACGGTATACTCGAGACCATCCTTGAAATACTTCATACACTGATGTTGTGTCGAAGGGATGATGTTGTACTCGTGTAACCAATGACGACCGAGCAAGGCGTTGTAGCAGGTCTTGGCGTCAATAACGTGAAACTTAATATCCATGACGAGCAGTCCGAAGCGTAGCGTCAATATCACAGATCCAAGAGTTCGTGATGATTGGGAGTCAAAACCGGAGATGGTAATTTTGTCACGAGCGAGGTGCTGAACGCTCATGCAGATTTCCTTCAACACCCGCACGTTGAGGAGATTAACGGAAGACCCATTGTCAACCAAGATTTTGCCTATCTTTATATCGTGGCAATATCCAGAGACGTATAGGGGGCGGTTGTGGTCGCACGTCCCAAGGAGCAGGTCTTCGTCACCGAAAGTGATATCGGCCGTATGCACTTCTTCCAGTTCACCCTTCATCCTTTCTTCGGCGAGGAAGGCTTGGAATTGTTCGGGCTCTTGTAGCGCCTTGATTAATGAATCTCTCGCTTCCTTGGATAACAGGAGGGCGTCGAGAATGCTGAGCTGCGAGGGTAGCTTCCTCAGGTGTGCTAGGATGTTGTAGTCCACCTTACTTTTCTTAGGCGGGTCCTTGGCAGTCAGCTCTTTCATAACTTGGTCATCTAAGGTGATATCCTCAGCCACCTTTTCCTTTCCCTTATCTTTTCTAGTTGCGGGTCCGAGATTCTTTTCCGGAAGCGTGCGATTGCGCAGCTGAATGTTTTCGCAGGCCTCTGGTTCTTCCTCTTTCCCTAAGATGGATTCTTTAAAGAGAGGGCCCAGAGCCATTTCCTCGTCAGAATCGCTCCCGAATGTGAGCACTTGCGATCCCCCGGCATTGACCGTGTAACAGTTACCGGTAGTTCTTTTGTGTCCTTCGGTTGTACTTCTCTGCTCCCGACGAGCTCCGCGTTCATGAGCTTAAAATGCCGCCGATGAGCGACATATCGCTGCCACCATGTCTTAAAAGCGTCGCACTCCTCAGTGGGGTGTGAAATCCGATGATATGAGCAGTAATTAGGGTGCCTCTCCGCCCCATCGAACGTGTTTTCTTCCGAGGGCGGTAGTTTCATTCCCATTGACATGGCTTTGGCAAACCTTTTCCTCGTCTTGAATATGTTTTTATCCACGTCGGGTGTCTTTCGATCTGACGGGAGTGTTTCGACTCTTTCGTTTAATCGCCTGCGTTTGGCTCCTTCTGATGTGGCCATCTCACGCTCCTGGTCGGCTTTACTTTTCAAACGAATCTCGTCTAGAAAGGCGTCGATCATTTCGTCTGTCGGCCACACAAGCTCCGGTTCAGGCTCTGCCCCCAGTTTCTTAGTGCCAGGAGTTTTTTCATCGTCGGTAAACGAGTGGGAGATCACATTACAACTCGCCACGTATCCTTCGGATTCATCCGACGAACTCTCCCCCTCATCTTCCTTTTGAAAGACGTGGTTGAGGAACTCTTGGAGTGTGATGAGAGTCCGTGCCTTTTGATTGTATTCTTCCAGCGCGTCAATCTGTTTCTGTAAGTCTGTGCGCTTGTTGCCAGGCTTCACGGGCTTCTTAGCTTTCTTCTTCTTCTTCTTTGAAGATTTCGACGGCTGGTTGTGAGTGCTCGGGCCATCACCACTGATCTTCAGAGTTGGGCACGACTTCGGCATCCTTTCAATGATCTGGGGTTCCAGCGGGTTCTTCCACCTAATCGCCGGGCATGTTTACAGATCGTTCAGCATCCTCTTGGTTTTTGCTGAAAGCACGATTTCCCATGGAGCTTCTTCAATGAAAGAACAAGTTGCCCCTGTGTCCATCTTCTTAGCAGTGTGAGGTTGTGGCGGGTTCACCTTCCACTTTTCGGACAGCACAAACTTGCCCTGTAGGTATTGATCTTCAATCCATCCTTTGAAGATGAAGCAATCCTCAATCAGATAGCTTACCGTTTGATGGTAAGGGCAGTAGTTGGGGTTATTCACCTCACTGGGTTGCGGCGGTCGCCTTGGGTTTGGCAAGTTGATAAGCCTATTGCGTACCGCCAGCTCGAATAGCCTCTTCGTCTTATCCCGCGGGAATGAGTAGAGGCGCTTCATTTTCTCATTATAATACCGCCGTCTTTCTTCCAGTTGATCCGCTAGCTTTGGGGTACTGGGTTGCTGCTGAGCGTTCGCAACGAAGGTTGCCTTCCTTTTGCCCTTGTCACTCCGAGGTTCCGGTTTCGGGGGAAGCGGTCTGTGACCCATCTGGTCCATCTGGGCCAACTTGTCGATCAGAGCCTGGAACGTGGTTGGTTTAAAGAACATCATGAACTGTGAGATAGTTGCATGAGGATCAAGTGTACCCACGAACATGCCCACCACGGGCGCTTCCTCAATGCGTTGTTCGCATTTCGACCATAAGTTTCGCCAGCGTATAGCGTACTGGACCCACGTCTCGCCTGGTCTCACCCTGGCATTAATCAACGCCGTTATCGGAGTGCGTTTGCTGGCGCTTGCGAAACGCTGGGTAAACAGCAGCTCCATCTCTGCAAATGTTTTGACGGAGTCGTTCGGGAGCTCAGAGTACCACTCGAACGCTGTTTCTGACAAGCTACCGACGAACTGGCGAAGCAACAATTTATCATCACCGCCGGTGTTGCCGCAAAGCGCCATGAACTGGGCAACGTGCTGGTGGGGATTGCCCGTCCCCTTATAGACATGAAATTTAGGTATTGTATAGCCCGACGGGTACTTGATCTGGTCATACCAGCTCGGATATGGTCGCCCTGTTCTGACAACTTGACCAGCTGCCTCAGTCACCTGGTGAACCCGTATCTGCTGAGCTATATATTCGTCTAGGTCAGCTTTGGAGATTGTCTCCTCCTTGGCTGTTGACAGAGCGGGTGGAGGATTTGACGTTTCTTCCCTGTCGTGTTCAAGAACAATTGGAGGATCTTCAGCAGGAGAATCTTGTTGGATCATCATTCCCACCATGTCCTGGAACAGGAGGGCCATTCGCTGTATATTGGCTACTTGTTCGGCAGCCTCTTTATCCTTCTTCTCCAATATACTACGAAGGAATTCAACGTCAGTTTCTTGCTCCTGGCGTTGATCAGATGACGCTTCAGGGCTTTCTTTTGGCCTAGTGAGTGCGTCCATTGCGTTCATCATATCCTGGAGCTTCTGCTGTTGCACCTGAGCTTTGGTCACTGACCGTGTAAGCGGTCTATGACCCGTGGATGCACGGCTGTCCTCTTTTCCCAACGCCATGTATACCGTATGCACCATCATGCCCCCAAACTTAGGGCGTTTAGGCTTATTGTCCTTGATATCTGCTGCAGGAGTGGGGACTTTCTCCGGCCTTCTTCTCTTTTGAGTAGTCGACGTGGAGGGAGCCGTTGCAGCGGGTACCCAAGCGGTTGTCGTCCTTTGTTGTTTGACATGACGGTTCTTTTCTTCCTGCACTTTCGCCCTTTTCTGTCGACGAGAGTGATCTTGGTTAATTACCGAGTCTTGAACATTCCGCCAGACTTTATAAATTTTGGAGGACAGCCGTTGAGGAGGCTGCTCCGGCTCTGTTTCTATAACATTCTCCGCAGGCGGAGGGGATCTTTTGAGAACCGCAGTTGGCGAATTTCTGCGTACCCTGTTTAGCAGCTCGAAGCTGTTCCCAATTAGAACAGCAGCCTCAATTTCCACCGTTGGAACTGGTGGAGTTAGCCTGGAGGGGGAGTTGCCCCCAGTCTTCCTTATCCGGCGCCAGTGGCGACGTCGGGCAAGACAGGTTGTTGGGATTGATTCAGTGACGGCTTCATCTTGCTCCCTGTTCTGGGGAGGGGCTGCTGCCGGTGTCAGCCTCTTGAAGACTGACGTTCGTTGAGAAGCTACTTCCATCCGGTCAAAAACAGATTTCTGAGCGGGAGCTGGAACGGGGGTAGTCAGTCTCGCGAAGACCGACCCTCTGGGAGGAGAAGCCGCCTTGACGACTTCGGGAGCAGCTGTCTTCTTCGGGATGGCCTTCTCAGATATCATGGGCTTCTTGGCGGGCCCTTTGGAGTTCAGGCTTAGCCTGGTGAAGACCGAGGAGTTGGACGACCCGTTGAGAGAGGCCGTAGGAGTAGCAAGTCGATCAAAGACCGACTTCTTGTTCGCTTCCGGTGCGGGCACTGGGATGTTAACGTTCACCGGCGGGAGCATGGTTCCAAAGAACAGACCGGTGGTAGCTCGAGTCACCTGTTCCACAGGCATCGTAAACAGGGAAGCAGTCTGCGGTCCATAGGTTACAACTCCAGGTGAGGCGGAGCGTCGGTTGCATTTGCAGTTGGAGCAGCTTGAGCAGTTGCTAGCCATTGATCCTTTCGCTTTCTGCAGCAAACGAAACACCAAATCTTAATACTTCGAAACCCAAGGGCAACCATTAGCGAACCGCGATTGGCTCGCGAATCACGACACACGAAGTGTGGAGTGGAAAGAGGAAAAGGTCCTACCGGGCGTACCAGAATCTGTCCCCCTCCGAATGCCGGCGCGACGCAGGGACGTCTTGCCTGAAATTCGGGGCAGATGGTAATTGGTGCTATCCGTCTACCTCTCCGAAGATGCCAAATTGATTTATGGCACCATGTATCGAAGGTCTAAACGAATGCGGCCGATGTAGCAGACTTCGTCAGATTCCCCCTCGTTTGAGGGGTTTTTGATTGTGGGGGCGCTCTTCCCTGCAGGCGCAAACCCCTGCAGTTAATTACGCTACCGCGTCGCGGTAACAACTTTCTCCTTCTCCATGTGGTCACTTCGTGTCGTGTTTGTTTGTTTTGTGTTTGGTTGCCCGTGGATTGTATACAGAGACTGAGTTATGTCGTCGCCCGTAGGGCGTGGACTAGTCCAAATCCGTATTATCTTAGATTTGGGTTTGGGGGTTGTGTTTAAGGATACGTTAGCCTCGTTTGAGACTAAGATCGACTTAAATGTTTGTTAAGGATACGTTAGTCTAGTTTTAGACTAAGATCAACTTAACGAGATCGTTTAGATTCGACAAGAGAGCGATTAGGGGAGCCCTGTTGTTTAGTTTAGTGACGTTGCGGTCAATAGGTGGTTTAAGGACATTGCGGTCCAGTGTTAGTTTTAAGACGTTGTGGTCAAGGTTAAGGACGTCGTAGTCCGTGGATTTAAGGACTCCACAGTCCGATGTTAGTTTTAAAACATCACGGTCAAGGTTAAGGACGTCATAGTCCGCTGTTAGTTTTAAGACATTCCGGTCATGGTTAAGGACGTCATAGTCCATGGGTTTAAGGACCCCACAGTCCGGCGTTTAGTTTTAAGAGATTACGGTCAAGGTTAAGGACCTCATAGTCCATGAGTTTAAGGACCCCACAGTCCGTATCAATGTGTGGTCATCGGGACCCGTCACCTCTTTGAAGACGTTGAGGAATTACAACGCCAAGTATCAAAGGAGTGAAAAGATGTACCCTTAAACCGAGGTAGATTAAGTGATCTGCAGTCCAATTTGGAAACTAAGATCAATTATTATATTATGAGCCCATAGGCCCGGTTAAGTTTGAATTGAGGACTTATGGCCAGCTTGGGCTAAGTCCAATCATGTTTGGGATATTGGCCCTCTGTTGATTCATTGAAGGAGAGGCTTTGCCTCTGGAAACTTGGCCAATTGGGCTAAAGCTAGTGTTAAACATTAGAGACCAACAATGTTGAACACTGGGAATAAAATTAACAAGTTAGTGTTAAACACTAAAAGATAATCAGTGTTGAACACTGAGAACGGAGTTTTCAAATTAGTGTTAAACACTAAGCAAATTAGTGTTAAACACTGGGGACAAAATCTCCAGACTAGTCAAAAGTATTGAATACTTTGAAGTATCACGTGCTGTCACGTGATGAGAATTTGGGCGTTTATCTGTTAGAGCTTCAGCCAAGGGGTCACGTGGTAGCACGTGAGAGCACCCTGCTTCCTTTTATTTTGTTCTACAGATAAGTGTTTAACACTTTTAATTCTGAAACCCATCATGTGTGGGCACGTGATGGGGGCTCACGCTTTGATCTGTTAGAATGTTCATTAGGGGTCACGTGTTGACACGTGAGGGCGCCCTAGAGCTCTTTTCTGTTTCATTTGCCTTTTTCTCTGTGTGCTTTAGAGATCACGTGGAGCACGTGAGGCATTGCCTCAAAGTTCTCTTTTATAGATCTTTGCAGGAGTCACGTAATAACACATGAGGTGTTGCTTCAAAGTTCTTTTCTGTGGATCTTTGCAGAGGTCACGTGGTAGCACGTGACTCTGGTTCTTTGCATGTTTTAAAGATCTGTTCATCTTTTAAGAATTAAATTCTTCATATGGTTAAACCCTAGCAACAAACTTTAGAGGAATTAAATTCCTGTTTTCTTCTGAAGAATTATATTCTTAAATAGGGTTAAACCCTAATTTCTTTTCTTAAGGGAATTAAATTCCTGTGAGTTTGAGAGGATTATGTTCTCAATTAGGGTTAAACCCTAGTTCTGTTCATTTTGAAGGAATTAAATTCCCATAACATAGGGTTAAACCCTAATTTTATCTCAAAGGAATTGAATTCCTATCATTTTGTGAGAATTAAATTCTCAAAACTCAGTTCCTCCTCTGTGTTTTAGATCTGCATGGCAGGATCTCAACCCAATGAGAATTAAATTCTCAATTCATGGGGAGATGTGCACTTTGCAGATCCTCCACCAGAGAAAGAACTAAGTTCTTTTCTTTATATAAGAGTTAAACTCTTTTGAGAATTAAATTCTCCTTTGAAGCCTCCCTTTTCTTTTCTTACTTAAGGTTTTCCTTTTGCAGAGAATCAAAGGCTCTATCTCTCTCTCTCTGTGTATCAAAAGAAAAGGTCCAAAGGTCCTCCTCTTATTTTCTTGGCTTATATTTATAGGAGAAGGAAAAGAATCAATCTGTTTAGTAAATCTCTCATTGAGAGATTTGATTTGTTCGTTGAGAGATTTGATTTATATTTATCATTAATCTGGGCCTTTAGATCGTTAGGTGAATTTTATGTTAGTTATATGTATGCCCTAGAGGCCATTACTGTACATTGGATGTATATTGTAGTGGATGCTGGGACATATATAGGTAGGACTTTCTTGCTCGACTTGATAGTACGCTATCTGGTTGCTCTTTATCTTAACATGTATACTTTCTGTCTCTCTGATTACATGTTGATAAAGCCCTTAGGATGTGTACTCGACTTCCAGGACTATGATGTAGATCATACTAGTGGGGCCTGGGTAGTCCATGAGTACATCCTTCAATGTTCCCAGTTGTGGGAATATCGAGACGGGGCATCGATATTCCAGAGTAGACTAGTGTATATCTTCTCGACCCATGTGATGGGCGATGGATGATCCCATATCCATTGGTGTTTGACATCAGAGATGGTATGCGGGTGCTCAGTGGAGACTGGGTACACTGAACGGACTCGCCGAGAACTCCCAGATGGTATTATACCTCACGTCAGATGGCAGTTCTCTGGTGACACTGGTACAGCTTAGTCTGTTGACCCGATATCGTCATAGAGTCTTGTGTGTCTCCCACTGTGCTTTGATTTCCATCCTACCACGGCTCTACTGAGTCGTGCAAACAGGTGGTTTTTGGGTACAGTCCCGATTCACATGGAGGCAATGCGCGACAGGAGGGGATTCGTCTCTCCCGGTATTGGGGGTTGATGTTGCGCTATGCTCGACTGGCCATAACAGGAAATCCCTGGACAGGGTTGCAGTGATATACTGGTAAGAGTTATCAGTAGTTTCACGAATGTTATGGACCTCACGTCGTCATGACTTATCAAGCTATTGGGGTCTGACGTTTACCACCCCTAGGCGAGATATGCGACATATCAGACGAACAGACCGGACTGTACGGTAAGTGTTACTGGTTGGATTCACAGGAGTGTGAGCGGGCTTGCTCGTCGATCTTCTGATCGCTCAATACCCGGGTGGCCGTTACGTTTAGCAGACCGCTTGCGGCTTGTGGGTGTTTGATATGATCATCACCTGCTGCCGGCGTATTGACGAGTCTTTAGAGTCCTACACAGAGGTTTCCTGGCTCAAGCGAAACGAAATAGGAGCGCATATGAGATATGTGCGGGACCGAGAATAATGCGTGTATGTGATACCGTATTCTATTCTCGTGATGAATGTATCGAATGGTTGTATGTGATATAACATAGTTATCGAATCGAGGAGTGATTCGATAAGCCGATACATTAGATATTAGTCGGTTATATGCGATATGACCGGATCGTTAAATCAAGTATTGATTTAATGATTTAATGCATAATTATATATTTGATATATTACTTTGCATTAACTAGTATTTGTTCATTTTAAAAGGATTTTCTCACTTGAAATGCACATTGTATATGTGATATATTTTTGTGCACAAGATTGTATCATGTTTGATGATACATGAATGTTTGGGTGTATGTTTAGTTTAAACCATGGTTATGTAATGGTTAGGGTTTTGGTTATATTTACTTATTCATTTATTTATTTATTTATTCTTTTTTTGAAAGATAAATAGAATGGTGGCTTATTTTGTTTCTTTCATGAAGCTTCATGAAGTGTTGAAAGCTTGACCATTTTGTTTGTTTACTTAACCCTAACAATTCAACCTAACTATAGTTTAATCTCTACACCTAACTATGGTTGCTATATGATAAGTATTCATTTTATTTTCTATTTTAAGATATACTTATCATATTCTTTCTTCATCTTCTTCTTCTTCAACAAAGGAAGAAAGCTTGCCTCCATCAATGGCAACTTGAGAAAAAGAGTGAGAAATCCAATTCTAAAGTGAACCCACCTCCTATTTCTTCATCCTCTACCACTTGCCAAGTAGTATAGGGTGTTTTCTTCACAAGTTTCATGACTTGGTGAAGTTGGAGCTTGATCTTGAGTTGCCTCGACGTAGATCATCTTCGGCATCGAAGTCGACGACCTAGCCCGATCAATTCTTCGATGAAACCACCGCGAGAGTCCGAGATCCGATGGGTACAGCGGAGGGACTTCATCACGGAGTTATGGAGGTGGAGGACCGGATCTACAAAGGTTGTAGCCCCTTCCCTTTTAGTTAAAGTTGTTAACTTGCATTGCATCGCCTATACATCTAGTTAACGATCCGTATTAGGGTTTGTAGGCACTTGGAAAAATTTGAATTCGCCATGTTTGATCACTTGTGAGACCTCATTAGTGTGCCCAGGAACCCTACATTTTATTCACCTTTGGATTTTAAATCCAAAGATATCTCTTTGTTATTTCGGTTAGATTTAGGGGGAAATCTTTCCAAGTCCAAGATTTTTCCACAAATTGGTGATATTTAATCACCTTTAGATTTTTAATCCAACGGTTTTAGATAATCCTTCTTCATTTTGGAAAGATTTGAAAGATTTATCTTCAGAATTTAATTATGTTAAAGAATAAGGCTCTTAAAGCTGGTCACGTATGGCCACGTGACCCCTGAAATGGGCTTCTCTTCTTCTGCGCTCTGTTTTTTGGCCACTGCTTAACCATCACGTGCCAACACGTGACCACTGGTCACGTGTGAGCATGTGATGCCTATTCTGAAGCTTCCTCTTGACTTTTAATAAGAGAACAAATATGCTTTGTGCCGCTGCTTGACCATCACGTGCCAACACGTGACCACTGGTCACGTGTGAGCACGTGATGCCTCTTCTGAATCTTCTTCTTGTCTTTTAATTAGAGAACAAATATGCTTTGTGCCGCTACTTGACTAGCACGTGCCAACACGTGACCACTGGTCACGTGTGAGCACGTGATGCCTCTTCTGAATCTTTTCCTGATTTTTAATCAGGGAACAGTTAGCCATATTTGAGGTTAAGATCAACTCAAACGTTTGTTAAGGATACGTTAGTCTAATTTGAGACTAAGATCAACTTAACGGGATCGTTTAGATCCGACAAGAGAGCGTTTGGGCTCTATTGTTCCAGTTTAGGGACATAGTGGTCCATTGAATGTATGGAGGTCGGGACCCGTCACCTCTCTGACGACGTTGAAGGATTACAACGACAGATATCAGAGGAGTTCAGAGATGTACCCTTGAACCAAGGTTGGTTGGGAGACCTGTAGTCCAATTTGGGACTAAAGTCTGTTTGAGGGTTTAAAGATACGTTAGCCGTATTTGAGGCTAAGATCAACTTAAACATTTGTTAAGGATTCGTTAGTCTAGTTTGAGACTAAGATCGACTTAACGGGATCGTTTGGATCCGACAAAAGAGCATTTGGGCTCTATTGTTCCAGTTTAGGGACATGGTGGTCCATTTCCAGTTTAGGGACATGGTGGTCCATTTAAAAAGTATGGCTGTCGGGACCCATCACCTCTCTGAAGACGTTGAAGGATTACAATGACAAATATCAGAGGAGTTCAGAGATGTACCCTTGAACCAATGAGTTGGTTGAAAGAGCAGATGTGCTCAGTTCAAGATGATTTGAGGACTTATGGCCAGTTTGGGCTAAGTCCAATTATGTTTGAAATATTGGCCCTTTGGACCATTAGACATTTGTCTGGGTTCAACCCCTCATTATTCAGCAGTGCTAAACAGAGGTTTGGGGGCTCTGACAACATTTTGTCTTTGATTTCCTCAATTTTGAGATTCATTTGGAGGAGGGACTTTTGCCTCTGGAAAAATTAGCCAATTTGGCTAAAAGTAGTGTTAAACACTAGAAGAGAAAGGGGTCACGTGGGAGCACGTGATGACATCAAAAAGTGGTGCCAGATCCCCTTTATTTTGTTCTGCAAACAAGTGTTAAACACTTTTTGACTTTCTGGCCATCACGTGCGGGCACGTGATAAGCATTCATGCACTGATTTGTTAAGACATTTATTAGGGGTCACGTGGTAACACGTGAGAGCGCCCAAAGCTTAGATTTCCCTTGCTTTTATTCCCTTTGTCTTGGAGGTCACGTGAGAGCACGTGAGGCATTGCCTCAAAGCCTTTTCCTTCTTGTTTTTTGGGGATCTTTTCAGGGGTCACGTGGGGACACGTGACCCTGGTTCTTTTGCATGCATAGAGATCTTTCAAGTCTCTTTTTTATTAAGTTCTCTGTAGGGTTAAACCCTAATTTTGTTTTGAAGGAATTAAATTCCTGTTGTGAAAGAATTAAATTCTTATTTAGGGTAAAACCCTAATTTCTTTTTAAAGGAATTAAATTCCCAGATATGTAAAAGAATTAAATTCTTGATTAGGGATAAACCCTAGTTTCATTTTAGGAGGAATTAAATTCCTGTGAGTTTGGGAGAATTAAATTCTTAATTAGGGCTGAACCCCAGTTTTGTTTTGGGAGAATTAAATTCTCAAAACTCAATTCCCCTTCTAAGTTTAGGATCTGCATGGCAGGATCTCGACCCGATGAGAATTAAATTCTCAACTTATGGGGAGATGTGCTCTGTGTAGATCTTTAACCAGAAGAAGAACTAAGTTCTTTTTTGTATAAGAGTTAAACTCTTGGATTGAGAATTAAATTCTCTTTTTTGATGTTTTGATCCCTTTATTTTCTCACCTAGGGTTTTCTTTCTTGAGAATTAAATTCTCCCTTTCTTTTCTTCTCTCTTGAGAATTAAATTCTCCTCTCTCTGTTCTTCTCTCCAAAAAGATCCCCCTTCTCTTCTTTTCTTGGCTCCTATTTATAGGAGAAAGAAAAGAATCAATTTGTTTTGTGAATCTTTCATTGAAAGATTTTAATTGATTTCATAATTAATATGATCCTTTAGATCACACAATGAATTTTATTCACCGTTGAATTTTAAATCCAAAGATATTCTGTTTGTTATTTCTGGTGAGATTTAGGGGAAATCTTTCCTTGTCTAGGATTTTTCCATAAATTGGTGATATTTAATCACCTTTAGATCTTTAATCCAAAGGTCCCCATAATCTTTTTCCATTTGGAAAGATTTAGAAAACTTTAGAATTTTAATTCTATTAATCTGTAAGGCTTTCGAAGCCAGTCACGTGCTGACACGTGACCCTGTTGGATATATGTATGCCCTAGAGGAAATTATGTGATAGTGGATGTATTTATACATGTATATATATATATATATATATATATATATATTCAGTGTATATTCTTGCTCGACATGATAGTATGCTATCTGGTTCTTCTTTATCTGACATGTTGATTTGATCATGCTTTTATTCATTCATACATGCTGATAAAGCCCTGAGGATATCGGCTTGACTACAGTGATTATGATAGAGATCATACTAGTGGGACGTCTGTAGTTTATAAGCATATCCTGATATGTCCCTAGTCGCAGGTGTATCGAGACGGGGCATCGATATACCAGAGTAGACTAGCGTATATGATACTAGACCCATGTGATGGGCGATGGATGTTCCCACATTCATCGATATTTGACATCAAGATCGTATACGGGTGCTCAGTGGTGACTGGGTACACTGGACGGACTCACTGAAAACTCCTATATGGAATTATATCTATCGTCGGATAGAAGTTCTCAGGTGACACTGGTACAGGTTAGTCTGTAGACCCGAGATCGTCATAGAGTCTTGTGTGCTCTCCCACTGTACTTTGATTACCACCCTACCACGGCTCTACTGAGTCGTGCAAACTAGTGTCCGTTGGGTACAGTCCCGAGACATACGAAGGCAATGAGCGATAGGAGGGGTTTCGTCTCTCCCGGTATTGGGAGTTGATGCTGTGCTGTGCCCGACTGGTTATATCAGTAAGTCCCTGGCCAGGGCTGCTGAGATTTGCTGATAAGTGTTATCGGTAGTTTCTCGATCTGTTATAGACCATTCACCGGCACGACTTATTGAGTTATTGGGGTCGACGTGACTATCCCTAGGCTCGATATGCAGCATATCTGACGAAGAGACCGGACTGTACAGCAGTGTTGCCGGTTGGCTCGATGGGAGTTGTAGCAGGTTCGCTTGTTTTCTTCTGATCGCTCAATACCCGGGTGGCCGTTACGTTTAGCTGACCGCTTGCGGCTTGGGGGTGCTTGATATGATCATCACCCACTGCCGGCGTATTGACGAGTCTTAGAGTCCCACAAAGGAGTTACCTAGTCCAGGCGAAACGTTGTGGTGCGCGTATGCGATATGCGCATGGACCCGATTAAAATGCGCGTATAGGATACCGTATATTGATCGGGCGGCTTGATTTTGGTGGGGTCATATGTGATATGGCCAGATTGATAAATTAAGTGTTGATTTATCATTTAACCATTAGTTTTCTCACTTGAAATCTTTTCTTATACATGATGGATGTATGCATGCATGTATGCTTTCTTTCTTTTAGTTTCATGCACATATGGATGTGCATACATACATACATACATACATACATACATACATCATCCTTCATGGTTGATTATACATGGAAAATGGTGGCAATATAAGACTCACACCTTGGTTATTTATATGGATTATTGTTTATATTTGTGTTAAAAACAAAATGGAAAATGAAAGGATAATTCATGGCTAGTTTCTACATCCTTCTTAAACCTAACCATGCTCACCTACTCCTAACCATGAGTTAACCTTCTCTTTGTGTTTTAAACTCAAATTAAATAATATCTTTATAATCTAACCATGGTTTGAGATGAGGATAAGAAAATATATATACATATATTTTCTTTTTTCTTCACATGAGTTATCTTCTTACTCTTGTTAAAAGAAAGCCATCATCTTCTTCCTCCTTCACCATTTTGCTCTCTAGATTTTTGTAGTGAGCAATATACTCATCAAGTTAGGTTTTTGAAGTGAGAAAAGCCACCACAACATCATTCTATACAAGTTTGGCCCACTTGTTTAGAGTGTTATCTTCATTTCTTCTCTTGGAAAGTGAAGTCGATAGCTTGGACGAAGGAGCTTCGGGTGGATCGTTGTGGACACTAGGAGACTTCAAGAGAACCTTCCTCCAACACTCAAGAGGCCAAAGAGTCTAGCGAAGGGAGCTACAAAGGTTGTACTCTCGAAACCCTAGTCTTTGTTGCCTTTAATGTTTAGAAACCCTAATTTTCTAGGATAGATGCTTTGTATGCTTACTTAGCACCATAAAAATTTGATCTTTGTGACATGTGATGCTTCCAAACTCTACATAAAGTGTTAGGTAAACCTAACATACCCTTGGTCACGTGTGAGCACGTGACCCCCAATCGAGTCCTCTTCTCAGCGTTCATTCACGCTTCAGTTTTAACCATCACGTGTCAACACGTGACCATTGATCACGTGTGAGCATGTGATACCTCATTGAGGTAACTTCTGATTTTTAATCAGGGAACAGATTTTAGAATTTAATTCTATTCATTATTTTAGAGGCCTTAAGTGCCCATCACGTGTTTGCACATGACCCATGGTCACGTGTGAGCACGTGATGCCCCATTGGGATCTTTTCTGAGTTTTTATTATATCTTTTAACTCCTCCAGCGGGTTCTTAAAGGTCCATCACGTGTGGACACGTGATGCCTCATAACTTTTGATCCCGGATGAATTATGAGGCCCATAATATATCAAATCGAAGGGTTTTTCGAGATGCTTCCAATATTATCAGAATTTAATAGTTCCTCCTTCAGGAGTTTATCAAAATATAGGCCGGAAGATATTGGTTCGCATTTCCTTAAGCGTATCGCTGCCATTTGATACCTTGGACTCTTTTGCACAGAAATTTTTGGCGGGAACAGCGCCATGACTAGTTTCTGCTGTGTTGACTGACCTTAAATGGTATCAGGGCCAAATCAAATACTTGCAATTGGTTTTGTGGTCATTTGAATTTCCAAAACCTTTTTACAAAACAAAACAGTTTTTGTTTGAAAAATTGTCCCAAACCAGTAACTATTTTTCCAAGTACAGGGCTTTCGGTTTAGACCAAGAGCCCCATGGAGGCACGGGAGCGACCCCAGGGATGTCCACGGGAGCTTGGGTGGGCTCCCACACCCAAAACCATCATGAAATGGTCTTGGGTGTGGCGCTAGGACAGTAAGCGTGCAGCTGCGCGCTTGCTGTCCCAGCAATATATAAGTCTACGGTAGAAAATAAAGCCTGAATATCTGGAGCAGTATTAGTCGGATATGTATCTTGTATCAATAATTATATATAATGCAACCCACGAGCATGCCGTTATATAAAAAATAATATATAATTATAGAATCGTACCGCTGGATGTTAAAAACTAATTTAATTAAAAAAAATTAACTTATTATTTCTTATTTCACATGGCCTCTGGGCTCATAATGTCGGACATTCGGAAAGTCGGTAGAAGGAGCAGAAAGATATCTTACTGACACGCTTATACCATTGTAGGTATGTTTTTATTGCGCTGGTGGGTGTATAGTCACCTATTTCTGTAAGACAATACTACGAAGCCTATCTTCCTATCTCAGCAAAAATCGGTGATAATACTCTCTCTAATCACGCTCTGCCTTTCCTCCTCTCATGTCTTCCTCTATTGTCATAGACGTAGGCTGCGGACTACGAATATGTTGCAATTGTTGGGTTACGGCAGCGCCCCGGCCATCAATCCGTGGCCAAATGCGGAACAAAAACTTTTAAAACCCGGCGCTCATGGAACCCTAATCTACGGATCGTACCATTAACCCTATACTAGTTATATAAAAGGAGTTTAGAGAGATTATATCGATCGATCCGTGTCCTTCGGTATTCAACCTCTGTCCTGAGCTCCTCGCGGCTTCCTTGATCAAGCTTGATCTCCGGTCTCCCCATATCAAAGAAGATCCACGTCGAGTGTTAATAATACAAGCTTGCGCCTCAAAATCGAAGCAACTCGAGTATCTAGTTCGCTAACCTAGATAGCCAAGATGAAGTAGAGAGTGCGTGTGATCACTTTGTCTCATCACACCCAATGATTCTCAACTCATGAGAGGGTATGGGTGGAGATTGAAAAAGATGCCTTGGGTGGAGAGTGTGAGCTCAAGAAAAAGCAAGTAAAGAAAATCAAGTGGCTGCATATTCTTTTGTGTGTGTTGTGTTATTTTTGTGTGTGAGCAACTAAAGAAAAAATCCCTCACTAAATATCCGCCTCTCACACAAAATATCTCAACACAAATAAAAACTTACATCATGGCACCATGAGTCACCAAGTGTATGCATGAACCAAAGCCACACTTTCCACACAATAAACATTTAAACCAAAATGTTTAATACAAAAATAAAATGGCATCTTCAAAAGTAATATTGCAATGGAATTACAAGAATACCCCTCATCCGTATATACATACCTGCATCCATATTCCAATTGAATACGAATACAACGAGATGAAAATAATCCAACAATATAATACTAGGATCCGACTTAAACCAAAGCCCACTAGTTTTATCCGTCCGATCATGATCCGTGCATAAGTGCATGTATATGATTGAACTCTGCCATAAAACCATATGGCCTCTACAATGTTTCGCCCGAAGTAGTGAAACCCTCTGTGTGGGACTTTAAAGACTTGAAACCCTACTGAGCCTGACAGTGACAATATCCGTACAGTCCGGTCCGTTCGTTTATGAGTATCTCATATCGAGTCTAGGGGGTGGATAAAGTCAGACCCCTAATAACTTGACATTTAGTGTCGGCATGAAGCCCATCACCACCATATAAACTACTGATCCGAATCAATAATTCTCGACTACCTTGGCCAAGGATTTCTGGTGATGGCCATCCGTGCACACCGCGACATCAACCCCCAATACCGGGAGAGACGAATCCCCTGACGATCCGCTCACTGCCTCCATGTGGCTCGGGACTATACCCAACTAAAACCTGTTTGCACGACTCCTTTGAGCCATGGTAGGGTAGTAATCAAAGCACAGTGGGAACTCACACAAGACAAATGTCGATCTCAGGTCGATAGAGTAACCTGTACACATGTCACCTGGGAACTGCTATCTGACAATAGATATAATACCAACTAGCATGTTCCCGGCGAGTCCGTCCGGTGTACTCATAACCCAATGAGCACCTGTATACGTCTTAGGTGAACCAATTAACACCAATGGCTTGTGAGACCGGCCACCGCCCCTTGTCGGGGTCTCGATCAGTATACACTAGTCTACTCTTGGAGTATCGATGCTCAGTTTCGAAACTCCCACGACTAGGGACATTTTAAGGATGTGCTTATAGACCACCCAACTCTCACGTATATGATCGCCATCATACTGCTGGTAGTCAAGTAAGAATCTTATGGGCTCTATCAACTTGTAATAGTGATATGTAATGTCACCTAAAACATGTACATGATGATAAAGACAAACCAGATAACATACTATCATCTCGAGTAAGACTGTTCTATCGGTATATGTCCTCCCTCAATCATTGCAATCACGAGCCTGCGATCCAATAATTGACTTGAGGGCACTATAGCCAACAATCTCCCACTTGCACTTAAGGCTAATTATTGCGGTGTCGCATACTCACAGCCCGTGTGATACCGAACACCCAAGTTCTCTACTAATCAGTTTCACAAATCTCGTTTGTAAAACTATTGCGTTCGAGAAATAGTCTCAGTGAGTGGATCCGCTCCAATGTTTCTTTCTATGTCTCTCTTTATCTCATGTTCGCGGAGAAAGCCATCTCCCGAAATGAGCAATACCTGTCTTAGAATATGTCTGGATATCTGATGGGACCCAGTTAACAAATGAACTCCAAATCCAGCAAACTTCTTAGACTGTATCTTCAACTATATTTAATCGGTATCCCGCGCCATGCATCCCTCAGCATCCGCTTGGACCACCTGTCCAAACTACTGCCCCTCATCAAGACAGAAAAATATAACTCTGATAGTCACTCTGTCATCCAGGTCATCTTGGAAGCCTGGAATGATAACCGCCTCCCGAAGGAGGCTGCCGTTATCAAATACCTAGAACATACACTTATGTTCATAAACTATTTCCGAAC
This sequence comes from Agapanthus africanus, assembly GCA_030015575.1. Taxonomy (NCBI): domain Eukaryota; kingdom Viridiplantae; phylum Streptophyta; class Magnoliopsida; order Asparagales; family Amaryllidaceae; genus Agapanthus; species Agapanthus africanus. The sequence continues at coordinate 227,264,714 of CM057339.1, forward strand.
GTTTCTCCAGGATTGGATTAATATATAAACTTATTGCAGCTAGTGCAAAAACATCTGGTATGGTACTTGACATCTCATAATTGACTCAATTGTCTAAGCAAGTGATATGTCAATCATGCACATCTCTCTCCCCTTTAGTCTATAATACACTTTTAGAGAGGGCGACTCCATCACCTGCAGGTACACCACCATGCCAAGAGTCGTCTATTCTGAAACACCTTTAGAATAGTGTCTAAGTACCCAGATTGGGAAACTACCCAAATCTATATCTAAAACCATAGATCTAGTAACCAGAATGCCTGATATAATATCCATATCCTATGTGGAGAAACAACTGTGTGACAACCACAGTATAACCGATCGTAGTATAGGAATTTCACTTCATATAAAGTGTATGTCATCCAAATACCGGGACATCACACCCTACTACCTTCTTAACAGATCCATCTTCTATTCTGATGAAGTCAAAGCCTATGACCGTCACATCAAAAATAGATGATCTTTCTTCGTTATACCTGCTTTAGTCTATAAATAGACACAAGCTACTTGTCCACTATGCTTCTGTTGCTCCCACTGACTACAACAACCCTCTTGCAGAGTCATATACACGTGTATTTCTAAAGCTAGTTTAGAACGACGCTATACTCATCCTCCTGTCGGGTCTTATAGTCTAGAACAGTAGTAATGGCAAGTCTGGATAAATAAGAACCTCTCTGTCACCGTCTTTGAGGATACCGAAATACCTCTCGGGCGCCTGAGGTTACCCACCTTATCTGCAGAGTGGTTAATGGAATGTCAATCCTGATTGAATGTTTAGGTTCTATTAAATTTTCAGTAATCGTTTGTGGTTCCGGAATCACTTCCAGTTCTACCATACTTCTGCTACTGTTTTCTGAAAAAATCCATTTTGCTAAAACTGTGGTGAGTCAAGAACAATATCACTATTGATCTTCCAGATGGTAGAAGCCAATCCTCTTCATAGCCCGGGATAACCCATAAACTTCCATTACAGAAATGCGCCTTGAGTATGTCCAGAGTCTGGTTTTAAGCATAAGCCAGACAACTCCATATACCTTAATATCGTTAAGATATGAACCATTCTGTATACAATATAGAAACAGAGGCACTGATTTAATTAGAACCAGATTCAAATCATGCAGTTGTCTCCAGTGCATGCCAACTAAATGGAAGGAGACCGATCAGCATTACTCACTTAGGAATGCATCCAGATATGAGTAACCTGAAAGAGAAACAAGTTCTCAAAACCATTACTGTCAACTGAATACCAAACACAAGTATCTACATTTTCGATCACCTTGAAGAATCACGATACTTGCAACACATGGTTATCTACTTTATTCTTATACCTATAACTTCTCAAAAATTGGACCTTGTATTTCTACGAAATACATGTCTAAAACTTGAGAAGTCACAAGTAAACAGAATATAGTACGGGGACCAACCCCTTTGTCCTAATGGACACTGGACAATATACAATACTTTGTATAAGTCCCCTGAGTTGAATAACTCAAACGCTGTGCGTCGTAGATTGAAAACTGTACTATGGTTAAGAAGAATTGCACCGTTGTTTAATACTCCTTACCCAATCATCAACCGATATAGGTAAATATCATGGACATAATTTCAAAAAGTTATATCTCACTTTATAAAATAAACGTACAGATATATCAGTTTGAAATTGGTGCATAACAACGGATATTTAAAACCCGATATTTGCCGTCAGGCAAAACCCCAGGCAATTTCCTCAAATATCACCAATTACAACGAATTCCGATATAAAGAGGATATAATCACCTAATTCCCAATAACTTACTCCCACTCATCATCTGTAAACCCATACAGATATGAGAATCAAACCTGGTATATACATACCCTGGAGTAAAGATCTAATTGGGAAATCAGTTTTCAATTAACAACGCACAGTGAAACTGAAATATGAAAATGTTTCGAAGGGGTAGCCGGGTATTCCTAGTAATGCATCTTCCATTATCCAGATTCATAACTGTGACCGTATATTTCCTTACCATCTCTCCAAATCTCTTTATCTGTCTTTACTCATTATCTTCTGTACACCACGCTTAGGCTAAATGGTTTTCTTCCTTCCCTACCGTTCGGCACCAGCCTATGGTTTGGAAGAAGACTATCCAATAAGCATAATAGGTGTACTCTCCTAATCCTAGGAGCCCTCGCAACCTGAGAGAAGGTAAAGATAAAAGACAACTGAATAATTCTTATTCTATTTCTCCTGAACCAGAATCCATTCTCGAACCGGAACAAGTTCTTTTGAGTTCGTATGTAACTATACGATGGATTATCCAATAAATGTAGATCTTCGTAATGATACGGGGTGTTCTGGAGAAATTCAAAGGTGAAGTAGGAGTGTCGATGATATTTTTCGTGAATGATAGTAGTCACAATTTACTTTGCCCCTTTTCTAATCCATTTATTTGTCTTTTACTTATTACCTTCTGTACACCTCACTTAGGCTAATTGGTTTTCTTCTTTCCCTACCGTTCGACACCAGCCTATAGTTTGGAAGAAGATTATCCAATAAACGTAATAGGTGTACTCTCCTAATCCTAGGAGCACTCGCAACCTGAGAGAAGGTAAAAGGAAAAGACAACTGAATAGTCCTATTCAATTTCTCCAGAACCGGAAACTATTCTCGAATCTGAAACAAGTTTCTTCGAGTTCGTATATAACTATATGATGATTATATCCAATAAATATGGATCCTCGTAGTGATACGGAATGTTCCGGAGAAATGCAAAGGGTAAAAGTAGGAGTGACAATGAAGTATGCAACTCTGACAATCTAAAAGCCAATGTGTTTTAAGAAGATTCGGTTAACTTGGTTACTGAGTTATAGTCTAGGGTAGGGCCATGGTCGCTGCCAAAGAGAGAGAGAGAGAAAAGAAACACTCAGCGTGCACTCTAACCTAGATCAGAATGGTTAATCACTTTATCTAATCAGGATGTCTCCCACCGTATCCTCAAATTCTCCTCCAAACCTGAAAGAAGAATTAGTCGGGATCATATAAAATCACCTGAGGAGTAAACCAACTCATCAGTGGGAATCGGGATCCAACTATCATCGCATGATAACCTGATGAAATCCACTCAAGTTATCACACTTCAGAAGGTATGCGCATGTCCGGCAAGTTTCCTGTATATTTGAAACTCTCGATGTGATTTTTACCCCATGCTCTTATGACCTTGACTAAGGCCAACAAATCATAAGTCACATGTCAAGTTCTACCCTCATTGTCCGGGTTAATTTGAACCCACCCGTACTCGCCCTTGACTAAGGCCAACAAGGCTGCACGACTGTCCCAAACCAACACATCTATCTATGCAAAAGAAAAGTAACAAATATCTACCATACACTATGCCTTGACGAAGGCCAACAAACATAGCATGAATACTAAGTGCTACCCGTCTGAAATGACGATGGGCTACGAATAGTTTTTGGAGAAAAACCTTTAACGTAATGAACTTGATATCGTTGAAGGGACCGGATAGCTTTTTACAAATATATAGTGGCGAAAACCATTGCTAAAGAGGTCATTCCCGGTGAAGGGATCTTGGCTCTTTCCTCGTCGAATGAGGTGCAGTGTATTCCCACTGAATACCACGATGCAAAGCAAAAAGTAATCGACTATAATAAAGTTATTACCTTGACGCAAACTTCTGCCCAAGAGGTCACTCCCGGTGAAGGGATTGTAAGTCTACGGTAGCGCCCCGGCCGTCTGTCCGAGGCCAAAATGCGGAAACGAAACTTTTTCATAAACTTGAAACCGGCGCTATCGCAGACTTTAATCCCGGATTGAACTATTAACCTATAACTAGCAACTAGAGAAGGGTTAGAAAAGCTATACCGATCGATCCGTGTCCTTCGGTCTTTGGCCACCAACCCAAGCTCCTCGCGGCATCTCCGATCTCCTCGTCGGAAAGGGTACCACATCTTCGAGTCTTTTTACGGGCTCCCGCTTCATCCGAAGCAACTCGGGCATGAAGTTCGCTAGCCGACGTGTCCAAGGCGATGTAGAGAATGTGTGTCATCACTTTATCTCTTAAAGATTTAGTGGATGCCATTAGTGAGGAGATAATGAGCTTAAGAAAGAAGAGGAAGAAGAAGAAGTTTTTCCTTTCTTTTTCTTTTGTGTTCTTGTGATAAAAATGAGAGAGAGTGTTCAAAAAATACAAGAGCAAACCCACAACCTTATGGCTTCCCTTCTCTCTCATCCTCTCATTTCAACACACAAATCTATCACATAATGTGACATATGCACAATAAAAGAGACCATGAGTCACTAGATTGCATGTGTCACAATAAATGCACCTCATTATGATTTTGAGCTCATTATTTCCATATGCAAACATTAATCCAAATGTTTGCAACAATAAAAAGATAATGACATCTGCTAAAGTAAACTCGTGACGGATCACAAGAGTACCCCTCACCTGTATATACATACCTGCATCCGCATTCTGACCGAATGCGAATGCGATGAGACTAAAGTAATCCAACAAATCTAATACTAGGATCCGGCTTAAACCAAAGCCCACTAGTATGATCCGCCCGATCATGATTCGTGCACTACTGCACGTATATGATCGAACCCTGCCATATATCATACGGCCTCTACAACGTTTCGCCCGAAACTTGAGAAACTGTCTGTGGGGGAATCTAAAGACTCGTCAATACTTTGGCTGTGGATTTAACCACTAGCACGTCAGTGGTACTAGTCGTACGTAACGAGCTACCAGATATTGACCAAAAGGGAGGTCGATGAGCGAACTCATCCTGACACCCTACTGAGCCTGTCAGTGACAATATCCGTACAGTCCGGTCCGTTCGTCTATGAGCATCGCATGTCGGGCTTAGGGGGTTGGTAAAAGTCAGACCCCCAAAAGCGGTACAAGTCGTGTCGGAGTGTAGCCCAGAATACCCTGAGATACTACTGGAATACCTACCAGTAAATCTCCTGCCTTGGCTAAGGACTTCATGTAATGGCTCTCCTAGACACAGCGCGATCTCACCCCCAATACCGGGAGAGACGAAACCCCTGCCGATCCACTCACTGCCTCCATGTGGCTCGGGATTGTACCCAACTAAAACCTGTTTGCACGACTCCTTTGAGCCGTGGCATGGTAGTAATCAAAGCACAGTGGGAACTCACACGAGACAAATGACGATCTCAGGTCGATGAACTAACCAGTACACATGTCACCAGGGAACTGCTATCTGACGTCAGGTATAATACCAACTAGCATGTTCCCGGCGAGTCCTGTCTGGTGTACTCATAACCCAATGAGCACCTGTATACATCTTAGGTGAACCAACTGACACCAATGGCTTGTGAGACCGGCCACCGCCCCTTGTCGGGGTCTCGACTGTATACACTAGTCTACTAATGGAGTATCGATGCCCAGTCTCGAAACTCCCACGACTAGGGACCACTTTAAGGATGCGCTTATAGACTACCCAACTTTCACGTATATGATCGCCATCATACTGCTGATAGTCAAGCAAAAATCCTATGGGCTCTATCAACGTGCAATAGTGACCTGTAATGTCACCTAAAGCTGTACACGATGATAAAGATAAACCAGATAACATACTATCATTTCGAGTAAGACTGTCCTACCGGCATAGGTCCCCCCTCAATTATTGCAATCACGTGCCTGTGATCCAATAATTGACTCTGAGGGCACTATATCCAACAATCTCCCACTTGCACTCAAGGCTAATTATTGCGATGTCGCATACTCACAGCCCGTGTGATACCGAACACCCAACTCCTCTACTAATCAGTTTCACAAAACCCGTTTGCGAAACTATTGCGTTCGAGGAATAACCTCAGTGAGTGAATCCGCCCTGATGTTTCTTTCTATGTCTCTCTTTATCTTAAGTTCGCGGAGAAAGCCATCTCCCGAAATGAGCAATACCTGTCTTAGAATATGTTTGGATATCTGATGGGACCTAGTTCATAAATGAACTCTAAATCCAAACTTCTTAGACTGTATCGTCAACTGAACTTAATCAGTATCCTGCGTCATGCCTCCCTCAGTGTCCGCTTGGATCACCTGTCCAAACCACTGCCCCTCGTCAGAGGGAAAACTATAACTCTGACAGTCACTCTGTCATCCGGTCACCTTGGAAGCCTGGAATGATAACCGTCTCCTAAAAGAGGCTGTTGTTGTCATATCCCTAGAACATTCACTTATGTTCTAAAACTGCTTCCGAACGTTTCTCCAGGATAGGATTAATATCAATTTATTGCATCTCATGCAAAAACAACATCTGATGTGGTACTTGACATCTCATGATCAACTCAATTGCCTAAGCAAGTGATCTGCCAATCATGCACATCCCTCTCCCCTTTAGTCTGTAAGACACCTTTACAGAGGGTGACTCCATCACCTGCAGGTACACTGCCATGCCAGGAGTCGTCCATTCTAAAATACCTGTAGAATGCTGTCTAAGTACCCAGATTGGAAAAACTATCCAAATCTAGATCTAAAACCATAGATCTAGTAACCAGAATGTCTGATATAAAATCCATGTCCTTTGTGGAGAAACCACTGTGCGACAACCAAAGTATAACCGATCGTAGTATAGGAATTTCACTTCCTACTCTGTGTATGTCATCCAAATACCAGGACATCACACCCTCCTACCTTCTTAACAGATCCATCCCCTATTTTGATGAAGTCAAACCTATGACTGTCATATAAGAAATAAATGATCTATCTCCGCTATATCTGCTTTAGTCTATAAATAAACATAAGCTACTTGTCCACTATGCTTCCGCTGCTCCCACTGACTACGACAACCCTCTGGCAGAGTCATATACACGTACACTTCTAAAGTTAGTTTAGAACGACGCTATACTCATCCTCCTGCCGGGTCTCACAGTCTGGAACAACAGCAATGGCAAGTCTGGGTAAACAAGAACCTCCCTGTCACCGTCCTTGAGCATACCGAAGTACCTCTCGAGTGTCTGAGGTTACCCACCATATCTGCGGAGTGGCCAATGGAATGTCAAACCATATTGAATTTTTAGGTTCTTATCAAATTTTCAGTAATCGTTTGCGGTTCTGGAATCACTTCCAGTTCTACCATACTCCAACTACAGTTTTCTGAAAAAATCCATTTTACTAAAACCGTGGCGAGTCAAGAACAATATCACTATTGATCTTCCAGATGGTAGAAAGTCAACCCTCATCATAGCCCGGCTTAACCCACAGACAGCCATTACAGAAACGTGCCTTGAGTTATCCAGAGTCTGGTTTTGAGCATAAGCCGGAAAACTCCCCGTACCTTAACAATGTTAAGATATGAACTATTCTATATCCAATATAGAAACAGAGGAACTGATTTAATTGGAACCAGATTCAAATCATGCAGTTGTCTCCAGTGCATGTAAACTAAATGGAGAGAGCCCGATCAGCATTACTCAACTTAGGAGTGCTTCCAATTATGAGTAACCTGAAAGAGAAACACGTTCTCTTAATCATTACTATTAACTGAATACCATACACAAGTATCTACATCTTCGATCACCTTAAAGAATCCTGATACTTGTAACGCCTGGTTCTCTACTTTATTCTTATACCTATAACTTCTCAAAAATTTAGACCTTGTATTTCTACGAAACACATGTCTAAGAACTAGAGAAGTCATAAGTAAACAGAATATAGTACGAGTACCAACCCCTCTGTCCTAATGGACACTGGACAACATAAAATACTCTGTATAAGTCCCCTGAGTCTAATAACTCATTCCCTGTGTGTCGTAGGTTGAAAATTGTACTTATGGTTAAGAAGAATTACACCACTATTTAATGCTCCTTCCCTAACCATCCACTGATATAGGTAAATATCATAGACATAATTTCAAAAAGTTATATCTCACTTTATAAAAATAAACGTACAGATATATCAATTTGAAATTGGTGCATATCAACGGATATTCAAAACCAAATATTTGCCGTCCGGCAAACAACCCAGGCGATTTCCTCAAATATCACCAATTACAACGAATCCCGATATAATGAGGATAATCACCCAATTCCCAATAACTTACTCCCACTCATCATCTGTAAAACCATACAGATGTGAGAATCAAACCTGGTAAATACATACCCTGGAGCAAGGGCTAATTGGGAAATCAGTTTTCTTTTAACAATACACAGTGAAACTGAAACATGTAAATGTTTCGAAGGGGTATCCGGGTATTCTTAGTAATGCCTCTTCCATTATCAGATTCACAACTGTAACCGTATATTTCTTTGCCATCTCTCCAAATCCCTTTATATGTCTTTAGTCATTACCTTCTGTACACCCTTTTAGGCTAAATGGTTTTCTTCCAACCCTACCGTTCAGCACCAGCCTATGGTTTGGAAGAAGACTATCCAATATGCGTAATAGGTGTATTTTCTTAATCCTAGGAACACTCGCAACCCGAGAGAAGGTAAAGATAAAAGACAACTGAATAAAACCTTATTCCTATTTCTCCTGAACCGGAATCCATCCCCGAACTGGAACAAGTTCCTTCGAGTTCGTATATAACCATACGATGGAGTATCCAAATAATTGTGGATTTTCGTAGTGATACGGAGTGTCCTGGAGAAATACAAAGGTGAAGTAGGAGTGGTGATGAAAGACTTGGTTTGGTCGTGAATAGCAGTCGCAGTTTATTTTGCCCTCTTACTAATCCCTTTATTTGTCTTTACTTAATACTTTCTGTACACCTTCGTTAGGTTAATTGGTTTTCTTCATTCCCCACCGTTCGGCACCTGCCTATGGTTTGGAAGAAGACTATCCAATTAGCATAATAGGTGTACCGTCCTAATCCAAGGAGCACTCGCAACCTGAGAGAAGGAAAAAGGAAAAGACAACTGAATAGTCCTATTCGTTTTCTCCAGAACCGGAAACTAACCTCGAATCTGGAACAAGTTCCTTCGAGTTCGTATATAACCATACGATGGTTTTATCCAATGGATGTAGATGTTCGTAGTAATACGGGGTGTTCTGGAGAAAAGGGTAAAAGTAGGGGTGGCAATGAGGTATGCAACTCTAACAATCCAAAAGCCAGTGTTTTAAGAAGGTTCGGTTAATTTGGTCACTGAGTCATAGTCAAGGGTCGGGTCATGGTCGCTGCCAAAGAGAGAGAGAAAAGAAACACTCTGCGTGCACTCTAACCTAGATCGGAATGGTTATCAATTTATCTAATCAGGAAACCTCCCACTGTATCGTCAAATTCTCCTCCAAACCTGAAAGAAGAATTAGTCGGGATCACCCGAGGAGTAAACCAACTCATCAGTGGGTATCGGGATCCAACTATCATCGCATGATAACGTGATGGAATCCACTCACGTTATCACACTCCAGAAGGTATGCGCATATCTGACAAGTTTCAGTTTCTTTAGAAACTCCCGATGTGATTTTTACCCCATACTCTTATGACCTTGACGAAGGCCAATAAATCATAAGTCACATGTCAAGTTCTACCCGTCATTGTCCAGGTTAATTTGAACCTACCCGTACAAGCCCTTGACGAAGGCCAACAAGGCTATACGACTGTCCCAAACCAACGCATCTATCTATGCAACAGAAAAGTAACAAGCAGCTACCATTCACTATGCCTTGACGAAGGCCAACGAACATAGCATGAATACTAAGTTCTACCCATCTGAAATGACGGAGGGCTACGAATGGTTTTTTGGCAAAAAACCTTTAACGTAATGAACTTGATATCGTTGAAGGAACTGGATAGATTTTTATGAAAATATAGTGGCGAAAACCTTTGCTAAAGAGGTCACTCCCGGTGAAGGGATCTCGGCTCTTTCCCCGTAGAATGAGGTGCATCATATTCCAACTGAATACCACGATGCAAAGCAAAAAGTAATCGGCTATAGTGAAGTTATTACCCTGACGCAAACTTCTGTCCAAGGGGTCACTCCCGGTGAAGGGATCTCGGCCCTTGCCTCATCGACTGAGGTGCTGGATATTCATAACCGAATACCACTGTGCAAAACAAAAGAGAACGTCCTTGCAATAACAGCTTTTTGAAAAATGTTCCAACAACATCAAACAGGTTTGTTTAGCTTGCATTGATCTGAATCAATACAGTCCCATCAATTAATCACACCATAAAAGAACGAAAATATGATGTACGTATATGCCATCCGCATTCGCCACTGGGTCCCGTCATCATTTGTTAGGTTACTTAACTAACGACAGAGCGGGGACTGGACTAGCGCGGGTGTAAAACATATACAACATCTACTAGTATATATATCAATATATAATAATCGCTCATGGCGTGAAAAAAATGCAACATCACAGAAATGTAATAAGCATCACAAAACAATACAGATAATCTGGGATCCCCGGGTTTCATAGAGCCGCTACTGAAACCCGACATTCCCCTGGTCATGTGGATAGCCTGTGCAATGAAATCCTAGACCCCTATAGGCGCGGTAAGTTACCCGCCAAAACCTGAAGCGAGGCAACCCTCTTCAACAAAGCGAATGGACCACCCAGCACTTCACGGAATCTGGTAACTTGAGCACCCCTCCTTGGGTCAACCTATACCCCTTACGAGTGCGGCGAATAGCCCGCCAATTCTAGAGTGAAGCCCCCTCCATCTCAAAGCCATGAGATGCGGGCCCGTTGCCCTCTAGAACCCGGCTATCCGTGCACCCCACCGCGGGGTAATCCAAGTACAGAAAGTAAAAATATATACAACGGGTACATCGACCTCAGCCCGGTCGTGCCCCAAAAGAATAATATACAAACAGGCAGTGACAGCAGTCCACATGTCGGACGCTCACCCCGCAATATCAAATGTACAAATACAACCAAACTGTACTACCATTACATCCAGGCTATCCACCACGACAAATCCGCAACATCACAGCACAACACAGAATATCAACGTGAATTTCACGTTCGCAAATCCGTTTAAAAGAGCTATAGCAATTAGACAAGATTTACCGACCAAATGACATTCACGGTCACAGATATAATGTAAGTACTGTAAACTAACATGTTTAAATTTTTCGATCGACAAAATTTCCCGAAGTGGGCCCCAAGCACAAATCCAGCACTAACAAAAAATTCCAGAAACCCCAATTCCAAGTTTAAGACCACTGTAGAAAAAATGGTGCATTGAAGGCACAAAATGGTGGCGGAACCGCGGCAAAAGAGGGGTATTGCCGCGGTTCCGCGGTGGAACAGTGTCATCATGCAACGAAATTTTCACAGATTTCTTAAAAAAGCCTGCCTGATTTTCTGCAATACTCAAAATAATTTTTCGACGACAAAAAAATTTCGATAGAAACTGCAGAATTGGAAATGCGGTTTTGGAAAATTTCGTTCGATCGAAGTTCTAAACACGTTAGAGCAAGCTAGTAAAGGTTAATGGCGTGGCTCTGATATCATGTAAGTCTACGGTAGCGTCCCGGCCGTCTGTCCGAGGCCAAAATGCGGAAACGAAACTTTTTCAGAAACTTGAAACCGGCGCTATCGCAGACTTTAATTCCGGATCGAACCATTAACCTATAACTAGCAACTAGAGAAGGGTTAGAAAATTTATACAGATCGATCCGTGTCCTTCGGTCTTTGGCCACCAACCCAAGCTCCTCGCGGCATCTCCGATCTCCGGTCTCCTCGTCGGAAAGGGCACCACATCTTCGAGTCTTTTTACGGGCTCCCGTTTCATCCGAAGCAACTCGGGCACGAAGTTCGCTAGCCGACGTGTCCAAGGCGATGTAGAGAATGTGTGTCATCACTTTGTCTCTTGAGGATTTAGTGGATGCCATTAGTGAGGAAATAATGAGCTCAAGAAAGAAGAGGAAGAAGAAGAAGTTTTTCCTTTCTTTTTCTTTTGTGTTCTTGTGATAAAAATGAGAGAGAGTGTTCAAAAAACACAAGAGCAAACCCACAACCTTATGGCTGCCCTTTTCTCTCATCCTCTCATTTCAACACACAAATCTATCACATAATGTGACATATGCACAATAAAAGAGACCATGAGTCACTAGATTGCATGTATCACAATAAATGCACCTCATTATGATTTTAAGCTCATTATTTCCATATGAAAATATTAATACAAATGTTTGCAACAATAAAAAGAGAGTGGCATCTGCTAAAGTAAACTCGTGAGGGATCACAAGAGTACCCCTCACCTGTATATATATACCTGCATCCGCATTCCGACCGAATGCGAATGCGATGAGACTAAAGTAATCCAACAAATCTAATACTAGGATCCGGCTTAAACCAAAGCCCACTAGTATGATCCGCCCGATTATGATCCGTGCACTACTGCACGTATATGATCGAACCCTGCCATATATCATACGGCCTCTACAACGTTTCGCCCGAAACTTGAGAAACTGTCTGTGGGGGATTCTAAAGACTCGTCAATACTTTGGCTGTGGATTTAACCACTAGCACGTCAGTGGTACTAGTCGTACGTAACGAGCTACCAGGTATTGACCAAAAGGGAAGTCGATGAGCGAACTCATTCTGACACCGTACTGAGCCTGTCAGTGACAATATCCGTACAGTCCGGTCCGTTCGTCTATGAGCATCGCATGTCGGGCCTAGGGGATGGTAAAAGTCAGACCCCCAAAACCGGTACAAGTCGTGTCGGAGTGTAGCCCAGAACAACCTGAGATACTACCGGAATACCTACCAGTAAATCTCCTGCCTTGGCCAAGGACTTCGTGTAATGGCTCTCCTAGACACAGCGCGATCTCACCCCCAATACCAGGAGAGATGAAACCCCTGTCGATCCACTCACTGCCTCCATGTGGCTCAGGACTGTACCCAACTAAAACCTATTTGCATGACTCCTTTGAGCCGTGGTAGGGAAGTAATCAAAGCACAGTGGGAACTCACACGAGACAAATGACGATCTTAGGTCGATGAACTAACCTGTACACATGTCACCAGGGAACTGCTATCTGACGTCGGGTATAATACCAACTAGCATGTTCCCAGCGAGTCCTGTCCGGTGTACTCATAATCCAATGAGCACTTGTATACATCTTAGGTGAACCAACTGACACCAATAGCTTGTGAGACCGTCCACTGCCCCTTGTCGGGGTCTCGACTGTATACACTAGTCTACTAATGGAGTATCGATGCCCAGTCTCGAAACTCCCACGACTAGGGACCACTTTAAGGACGTTCTTATAGAATACCCAACTCTCATGTATATGATCGCCATCATACTGCTGGTAGTCAAGCAAAAATCCTATGGGCTCTATCAACGTACAATAGTGACCTGTAATGTCACCTAAAGCTGTACACGATGATAAAGATAAACCAGTTAGCATACTATCATTTCGAGTAAGACTGTCCTACCGGCATAGGTCCTCCCTCAATCATTGCAATCACGTGCCTGTGATCCAATAATTGACTCTGAGGGCACTATATCCAACAGGGATCTCGGCTCTTGCCTCGTCGAATGAGGTGCTGGATATTCATAACCGAATACCGCTGTGCAAAACAGAAGAAAACGCCCTTATAATAACAGCTTTTGAAAATTTGTTCCAACAATATCGAATAGGTCTGTTTTCCTTGCATTGATCAGAATCAACGCAGTCCCATCAATTAATCACATCCGAAAAGAACGAAAATATAATGTGCGTATATGCCATCCGCATTCGCTACTGGGCCCCGTCATCACCCGTTAGTTTACTTAACTAACGACAGAGCGGGGGCTGGACTATCACGGGTGTAAAACATATACAACATCTACTAGTATATATATAACAATATATAATAATCGCTCCAGGCATGATAAATGCAACATCACAGATAAGCGATAAGTATCACAGAATAATACAGATAATCTGGGAGCCCCGGGTTTCCTTTGAGCCGCAAGTGAAACCCGACGTTTCCCTGGTCGTGTGGATAGCCTGTGCAATGAAAACCCTACGAGCGCGGCAAGTTACCCGCCAAAACCAGAAGTGAGGCAACCCCCTTCATCAAAGTGAATGGCCACCCGGCACTTCACGGAATCCGGTAATTTGAGCACCCCTCCTTGGGTTAACCTGTACCCCTACGAGTGCGGCGAATAGTCCGCCAATTCTAGAGTGAGTCTCCCTCCGTCTCAATGCCATGAGATGCGGTCCCATTGCCCTCTAGAACCCGGCTATCCGTGCACTCTATCGCGGGGTAATCCTAGTACAGAAAAGAAAAAATGTACAACGGTGACATCGACCTCACCCCAGTCGTGTCCCAAATAAATTATATACAAATAGGCAGTGATGGCAGTCCACATGTCGGACGCTCGCCCCGCAATATCAAATATACAAATGAAACTAAACTGTACTATCATTGCACCCAAGCTATCCACCACGACGATCCAGCCAACAAACACAACACAACACAGAACATCAACGTAAATGTCACGTTCGCAAACCCGTCTAAAAGAATTATAGCAATTAGACAAGTTATACCGCTCTAATGCCATTCACGGTCGCAGATAGTAATGCATGTACTGTAAAACTTTAAACAATGTTAGAAATATCGACTTTGAAATAACCCCGAATAGCCCCAAACTGATAGATAAAACCATATCCAAACCGGGCTAAACTAGCAATACCACTGAACTAATATTCCAAAGACTAAAGCACACTACAAATTCTAAGTCTCAATACCCCACAAAAACTAGCCAGGCCGGAAATTAGGCAATTCTCGCCGGGTCAGTAGTGGATTTTGGGGCTCGTATTTGGTGTGTGTTCTAGTTGTCATACAGGTAGTCTTCTATAATTGCTTAAATATTTTTAGAAGACCAAATAAAATTCGACAGAGAATGGAATACATCGAGTGATATTTCGGAGTTGTTTTGGTTTTGATACTTTAACAACATCTAAACAAACTAGTATGCGGTTAATGGGTTGGCTCTGATACCATGTTGGGTTACGGTAGCGCCCCGGTCATCAATCCGTGGCCAAATGCGGAATAAAAACTTTTAAAACCCGGCGCTAACGGAACCCTAATCTACGGATCGTACCATTAACTCTATACTAGTTATATAAAAGGAGTTTAGAGAGATTATACCAATCGATCCGTGTCCTTCGGTCTTCAACCTCTGTCCCAAGCTCCTCGCGGTTTTCTTGATCAAGATTGATCTCCGGTCTTCCCACATCGAAGAAAATCCACGTCGAGGGTTAGTAATACGAGCTCGCGCCTCAAAGCCAAAGCAACTCGAGTATCTAGTTTGCTAACCTAGATAGCCAAGATGAAGTAGAGAGTGTGTGTGATCACTTTGTCTCATTACACCCAAGGATTCTCAACTCATGAGAGAGTATGGATGGAGGTTGAAGAAGATGCTATGGGTGAAGAGTGTGAGCTCAAGAAAAAGCAAGTAAAGAAAATCAAGTGGCTGCATATTCTTTTGTGTGCGTTGTGTTATTTTTGTGTGTGAGCAACTAAAGAAAAAAATCCCTCACTAAAATATCTGCCTCTCACACAAAATATCTCAACACAAACAAAAACTTACATCATGGCACCATGACTCACAACCATGAGTCACCAAGTGCATTCATGAACCAAAGCCACACTTTCCACACAATAAACATTTAAACCAAAATGTTTAATACAAAAATAAATGGCATCTTCAAAAGTAATCTTGCAATGGAATTAAAAGAATACCCTTCATCCGTATATGCATACCTGCATCCGTATTCCGACTGAATATGAATACAACGAGACGAAAATAATCCAACAATATAATACTAGGATCCGGCTTAAACCAAAGCCCACTAGTATTATCCGTCCGATCATGATCTGAGCACAAGTGCACGTATATGATCGAATCCTGCCATAAAACCATACGACCTCTACAACGTTTCGCCCGAAGCAGTGAAACCCTCTGTGTGTGACTCTAAAGACTAGTCAATACGCCGACAGTGGGTTTAACTACAAGCACGTTAGTGGTACTAACTATACGTAACGGCTACCCAGGTATTGAGCGAAAGGAAGGCTGACGAGCAAACTCATCCTGAAACCCTACCGAGCCTGACAGTGACAATATCCATACAATCCAGTCCGTTCGTCTATGAGTATCGCATATCGAGTCTAGGGGGTGTGTAAAGTCAGACCCCTAATAACTTGACATTTAGTGTCGGTATGAAGCCCAACACCATCTGAGAAACTACTGATCCGAATCAATAATTCTCGACTATCTTGGCCAAGGATTTCTGGTGATGGCCATCCGTGCACACTGCGATATCAACCCCCAATACCGGGAGAGACGAATCCCCTGACGATCCGCTCACTGCCTCCATGTGGCTCGGGACTGTACCCTGTTCCCCGCCGAAAGACGCGCGAAGACGCGATAAACGTCTTGCCTGAATTTTGGGGCAGATGCTAATTGGTGCTATCCGTCCACCTCTTCGAAGATGCCAAGTTGATTTATGGCACCATGTATCGAAGGTTTAAACGGATGCGGCCGATGTTGCAGACTTTGTCAGATTCCCCCTCGTTGAGGGGTTTTTGATTGTGGGGACGCTCTTCCATGCAGGCACAAGCCCCTGCAGTTAATTATGCTACCGCATCGCGGTAACAACTTTCTCCTTCTCCAGATGGTCACTTCGTGTCGTGTGTGTTTGTTTTGTTTGTGGTTGCCCGTGGATTGTATACGGAGACTAATTTATGTTGTCGCCCGTAGGGCGTGGATTAATCCAAATCCGTATTTTCTTATATTTGGGTTTTGGTTTGGGTTTAAGGATACGTTAGCCTCATTTGAGACTAAGATCAACTTAAACGTTTGTTAAGGACACGTTAGTCTAATTTTAGACTAAGATCGACTTAACATGATCATTTAGATCCAACAAAAGAGCATTTGAACTCTATTGTTTAGTTTAGGGACATTGTGGTCGATTACCAGTTTAAGAACGTGGTGGTCCAATGTTAGTTTAAGGACGTTTCGGTCCATCGGTAGTTTGAGGACATTTCGGTCCAGGTTAAGGACATCGTAGTTCGTGGGTTTAAAGGGACCCTACAGTCCAGGTTAAGGACATCGTAGTCCATGGGCTTAAGGACCCCACAGTCCGGTTTAAAGACATCGTAGTCTATAAGGTTTAAGGACATCGTAGTCCATAAGTTTAAGGACCCCACAGTTCGGTTTAGAGACATCATAGTTGTTTCCTGATTTAAAATCAGAAAAGCTTATGAGAAAAGCTTCAGAAAGGGGGGCCACGTGCTTACACGTGACCAGGGTCACGTGTCGACACGTGACATATAAAAGCAGCGGAAAAGGCACATTGGTTCCCTGATCAAGTCAAGGAAAAGGTTCCCTGATCAAGTCAAGGAAAATGCTTTAGAAGAGGTCACGTGTTGGCACGTGACGCTCAAAGTAGCAGACTCGTCCTCCATTTGAATCAAAGAAAGAGGCTCCAGACAGGGGTCACGTGTTCACACGTGACCAATAGTCACGTGTTGACATGTGATGACTGAACAGCAACCAGAAGACAGAGAATAAAAAGAAAGAGGAAGGCTCGTTCCAAGGGGGTCACGTGGTCACACGTGACCGGCTTTCAAAGCCCATTTTGTTAACAGAATTAAAATTCTGAAGGAGATTTAAATCTTTCCAAAGGAAAGTGATTATCTGGGGCCGATCGAATTAAAGATTTAGAGGTGATTAAATATCGTCTATCTATGGGAAAATCTCTGGTTTGGAAAGATTTCCCCTTTAAATCTAACAGAAATAACAAAGGAGAATCCCTGGATTTGAAATCCAACGGTGAATAAAATTCACCCAATAATCCAAAGGTCCAAAACAAATGATAGACGCAAATCAAATCTCTCAATGAAAGATTTA
Organism: Agapanthus africanus; assembly: GCA_030015575.1. NCBI lineage: Eukaryota > Viridiplantae > Streptophyta > Magnoliopsida > Asparagales > Amaryllidaceae > Agapanthus > Agapanthus africanus. Next base: position 227,282,591 of record CM057339.1, read on the forward strand.
CCAAAAGTAATTGACTCGGTTGCTTCTCCTATAAATAGGAGCCAAGAGATACAAAAAAGAGATATACGCAGAGAGAGGAAAAAGGAGAGAGCCTTGATACTTTGAGGAATTTGGAGCTTCTGCAAAGGAAAACCCTAGGTAAGAAAGGGAAGGCTTTTTGAAGGAGGGAGAATTGAATTCTCAACAGAGTTTAACTCTGATTACATAAAACAGAAGAAAATATTTCTTCTCTCTTTGATAGAGGATCTGCAAAGTGCACATCTCCCCTTTAGGTTGAGAATTTAATTCTCAATGGGTCGAGATCCTGCCATGCAGATCCAAAACATAGAGAGGGAATGGAAACATGAGAATTTAATTCTCACAGAACTATAAGAATTTAATTCCTTTAAGATAAAAGTAGGGCTTGACCCTGTGTTATGGGAATTTAATTCCTTCAGAACAAAAAGAAACAGGGTTGAACCCTAATTAAGAACATAGTTCTGTTGAAACAGCAGGAATTTAATTCCCTTAATCATAATTCTTTAAAATAGGAGTTTAATTCCTTAAAAGCTTTTATTAGGGTTTAACCCTATTCAGTTCTTCACATATATGAGGAATTTAATTCCTACAGAGAATTCAGAGTCCAACTCCATTCAGAATATAAATCTTCAAAAGGAAGTAGGAATTTAATTCCTCTGAAATTATTGTCAGGGTTCAACCCTACGAGGAATTTAATTCTTGAAAAAAGATTAACAGATCCTCTAAACAACATACATAGAGGCAGGGTCACGTGCCACCACGTGACCCCCCCAAGAGATCTACAAAAAGCCCCTTTAAGGCAGCACCCCACGTGACCCACGTGACCCTCGGCAGAAGCTTTAGCATACAAGCATTTAAATGCCCGTCACGTGAGGGCACGTGATGCTCAGAAAGATGCAATAATCTCAGCGGAATAAATGAAGGGAGGGCGCTCTCACGTGTTGCCACGCGACCCCTCTTGCCTTAGTGTTTAACACTAAATTGGAACCCTCGAATCCAGTATTGGAATACTGTTGGGCCTTAGTGTTCAACACTAATCAAAGAATTTTATTCGCAGTGTTCAACACTGATTACCTTAATGTTTAACACTAATCTGAGATCTCCATTGCCAGTGTTCAACACTGATCTGTTTTAGTGTTTATGATCATTTCAAGGCCCTGTTGCTGGTGAACACTAACTTGTCAACCTCATTCCCAGTGTTCAACACTGATTGCTCTGTAGTGTTTAACACTAGGCTTTGGCCCGATTGGCTAAATGGATAGAGGCAAAGCCTATCCTTCAAGAGACCAACAGGAAGCCAATATTCCAGACCTGACTGGACTTAGCCCAAGCTGGCCATAAGTCCTCAATTCGTGATTAACTGGGCTAATGGGCTCATAACATAATTAATCAGTCTTGACCCCATATCGGGCTAAGGACTGCTTAAGCCATTCCGGTTCTAGGGTACATCTCTTCACTCCTTTGATACTTGGCATTGTAATCCCTCAATGTCTTCAAAGAGGTGACGGGTCCCGATGACCACTCATGATATGGACTGTGGGGTCCTTAAACCCATGTCTAATGCCAAATTACTGGTTACGTGGAACGCGGATAACGTCACTCTTTGACCCCGTTGGAAAACGTCCAGAGCGGAGCCTGGTCCTCGCCTAGCACGGCAGTGAACCCGTGTGAAGCATCCAGAGCATATACCGGACTGTGGAGTCCTTAAACACATGGACTATGACGTCCTTAACCTTGACCGAGATGTCTTAAAACTAACAATGGACCGCAATGTCCTTAAACTACCCATGGACCGCAATGTCCTTAAACTGCCCATGGACCGCAATGTCCTTAAACTACTACCCGTGGACCGCAATGTCCTTAAACTAGAACGATAGAGCCCCATGTGCTCTTTTGTCGGACCTAAACGGTCCCGTTTAAGTCGATCTTAGCCTTAAAGATGGCTAGCGTATCCTTAAACCTTCAAACAGACTGGACTATGAATCCCCCCAATTAACTCTGGCTCGAGGGTACATCTCTGAACTCCTCTGACATCCGTCGTTGTAATCCTTCAACGTCGTCAGAGAGGTGACGGGTCTCTACGGCCACACATACGATGGACCACTATGTCACTAAACTGGAACAATAGAGCCCAAACGCTCTTTTGTCGGATCTAAATGATCCCGTTAAGTTGATCTTAGTCTCAACGCTAGACTAACGTATCCTTAACAAGCGTTTGAGTTGATCTTAGCCTCAAGTATGGCTGACGTATCCTCAAACCAAACCCCCAAAACCCAAATCTAACATAAACACGGATTTGGACTAGTCCACGCCCTACGGGCGACGACAACTCAGTCTCCGTATACAATCCACGGGCAACCAAAAATAAAACATAAAATAGACACCCACGACACGAAGTGACCATCTGGAGAAGGAGAAAGTTGTTACCGCGATGCGGTAGCGTAATTAACTGCAGGGGCTTGCGCCTGCAGGGAAGAGCGTCCCCACAATCAAAAACCCCTCAAATGAGGGGGAATCTGACGAAGTCTGCTACATCGGCCGCATCCGTCTAAACCTTCGATACTCGGTGCCATAGATCGGCTTGGCATCTTCGGAGAGGTGGACGGATAGCACCAATTAGCATCTGCCCCGAAGCTCAGGCTCGGACGCCCGCGTCCCGGCCGCCGTTCGGAGGGGAACAGATTCTGGCACGCCCGGTGGGACCTTTTCCTCTTTCCACTCCACACTTCGTGTGTCGTGATTCGCGAACCAATCGCGGTTCGCTAATAGTTGCCCTTGGGTTTCAAGATACTAAGAATTGGCGTCTTGCTTATTGCAGAAAGCAAAGGATCGATGGCTTCTACTTCTGCGAAACTCTCCAACTGCTCAAACTGCAATTGCGACCAACGCTTTGCCTCGCCAGGAGGTATAGCCTATGGACCCCAAGCTGCTTCGTTGTTCACAATGCCGGTGGACCAGGTGACTCAAGCCACTACCGGATTGTTCTTTGGGACTATACTCCCACCATCAAGCTTCGCGGCGCCGGTGCTGACAAAGGAAGCTCTCAAGAAGTCGGTCTTTGATCGTCTTACGCCTGCCGCGGCTCCTCTCAACGAGTCGCCCAATGTCAACGCCTCGGTCTTCTCTAGGTTGGGCCAGAAATCCTGCGAACTCATTATGGGGCCTACAATCTCAGAGAAGGCTGCGTCTAAGAAAGAGGCCGCTCTTGCCCCCGAAATCGCCAAGGCGGCTTCTCCGGCCAAAAAGTCGGTCTTTACAAGATTGACGGCTCCAGCTCCCGCTCCTACTGCCTAAAGGACATCGGTCTTTGACAGGCTAACACCAACAGCGACCCCCCACCCACACAGGGGGGCAAGACGAAACCATTCTTACCGCTGACCCAACGCCGTCCGCTCGACACGCTCGACGTCGCCATTGGCGCCGAGTAAGGAAGGCTGGGGGCAACTCCCCCTCCGGGTTGACTCCATCAGCCCCGATGGCAGAAGTTAATGCCGCTGTTCCAACTGGGAACAGCTTCGAAATGCTAAATAAGGTGCGAAGGAATTCTCCTACTGCAGTGCTGAAGAGGTCTCCTCCCCCATTAAAAAAGGTTGTGGAAATAAAACCAGAACATCCCCGATCTCCTCAACGGCTGTCTTCCAAAATCTATAAGGTTTGGCGGCAGGCCCGAGACTCGATCATCGATCCAAACTTCTCCCGCCAGCACAAGAAGCTGAAAATCCAACTGGAAGCTGGTCACCAGGCAAAACCCCAAAAGGCTGTCTGGACGCCCACCTCAACGGCCCCCTCAACCTCCATGGCTCATAAAAGGAGGAGGCCAGAGAAGACCCCCCAGCATGCAACGACGGCTAAAAGCACTGAGCCCAGACGCCCTAAGTCTGGGGGCATGGTGGTGCACACTGTTTACATGGCCTCTGGAAAGAAGGAAAGCCGCACTTCTACGGGCCACCGACCGCTAACCCGATCCGTGACGAAAGCCCAGGAGCAGCAACAAAAGCTTCAGGAAATGATGAATGCTATGGCCGCACTCACCGGGCCAAAAGAAAGCCCAGAAACGTCCTCAGACGCACGCCAAGAGGAAGAGACCGACGCTGAATTCCTTCGCCGGATACTGGAGAAAAAGGACAAAGAGGCTGCTGAATAAGCAGCCAACATACAACGTATGGGCCTTCTCTTCCAAGATATGATAGGCATGATGATCCAGCAGGACTTACCCGCCGAGGATCCCCCAATCGTTCTTGAAGACAACCGAGGGGAGACGTCAAATCCACCACCTGCCCTATCAACGGCCAAGGAGGAGGCAATCTCTAAGGCTGACTTGGTTGACTACATAGCCCAGCAAATCCGGGTTCACCATGCGACTGAGGTAGCTGGTCAAGTCGTAAAAACGGGGCGGCCGTATCCGAGCTGGTACGACCAAATCAAATACCCGCAAGGCTATACGATACCAAAATTCCACGTGTATAAGGGGACCGGCAACCCCCATCAACATGTCGCCCAGTTCCGGGCCCTCTGCGGTAACACCGGCGGCGATGATAAACTGTTGCTCCGCCAGTTCGTGGGCAGCTTATCAGAAACGGCGTTCGAATGGTATTCGGAACTCCCGAACGATTCCATCAAAACGTTCGCTGAAATGGAGCTGTTGTTCACTCAGCGATTCGTAAGTGCCAGCGAACGCACTCCAATAACTGCATTGATTAACGCCCGGGTAAAACCAGGCGAAACCTGGGTCCAGTATGCTATACGCTGGCGGAATTTGTGGTCGAGATGCGAGCAACGCATTGAGGAAGCACCCGCAGTGGGCATGTTCGTGGGAACCCTGGACCCCCACGCAACTATCTCCCAGTTTATGATGTTCTTTAAGCCAACCACGTTCCAGGCTTTAATTGACAAGTTGGCTCAGATGGACCAGATGGGTCATAGACCACCTCCCCCGAAGTCGGAACTTCGGAATGACAAGGGTAAAGGAAGGGCAACCTTCATCGCGAATGCCCAACAGCAACCTAACGCCCCGAAACCGGCGGATCAACTGGAAGAAAGACGCCGGTATTATAATGAGAAGATGAAACGTCCCTACTCGTTCCCACGGGACAAGACGAAACGGTTATTTGAGCTGGCAGTACGCAACAGACTTATAAACTTGCCAAATCCAAGGCGACCGCCACAACCCATCGAGGTGAATAACCCCAACTACTGCCCTTACCATCAAACGGTAAGCCATCCGATCGAGGATTGCTTCGTTTTCAAAGGATGGATTGAAGATCAATACCTCCAGGGGAAATTTGTACTATCCGAAAAGTGGAAGGTGAACCCACCACAGCCGCATACTCCTAAGAAAGCAGATACACCGGGGGCAACCTGCTCCTTTTTTGAAGAAGCTCCATGGGAGGTCGTGCTATCAACTAAAACCAAAAGAATGCTGAGAGACCTTCATGCGTGCCCTGCGATCGAATGGGAGGACCCTCTTGAATCTCAAATTATCGAAGGGATGCTGAAACCCCGCCCAACTACGAAGGCTCGCGATGAGGGCCCAAATACTCACGCCCAACCGTCAAAATCTTCGAAGAAAAAGAAGAAATCCAAGAAGCCCGTAAAGCTTGGAAACGAGCACACGAACTTGCAGAAGCAAATCGACGCGCTGGAAGAGTACAATCAAAAGGCGCGAACTCCTGTCACACTGCAAGAGTTCCTCAACCACATCTTTCAAGAGAGAGATGGTGGAGAAAGCTCGTCGGATGAATCCGAAGGGTATGCGGCGAGTTGTAACGTAATTTCCCACTCGTTTACCGATGATGAGAAAACTCCTGGCACTAAGAAGCTGGAAGCAGAGCCTGAACCAGAGCGTGCGTGGCCGACAAATGAAATGATCAATGCCTTTCTAGACGAGATTCGTCTAAAAAGTAAAGCGGATCAGGAGCGTAAGATGGCAGCGCCAGAAGGAACCAAATGCAGGCGACTGAACGGAAGAGTTGAACTACCTCTACCAGAACGAAAGGCATCCGAAGTAGACAAGAGGATATTCAAGACGAAGAAAAGGTTTGCCAAAACCATGTCAATGGGGATGAAGCTACCACCCTCGGAAGGAAACACACATGATGTGGTGGAGAGGCACCCTGATTATTGCGCATATCATCGGAAAATCTCACACCCTACGGAGGAGTGCGACGCCTTTAAGATATGGTGGCAAGGATACGTTGCTCATCGGCAACATGTCAAGCACATGAAACGCAAGAGCCGTCGGGAACGAAGAAGCACTGTCGACGGGCGCAACAGAACTACTGGCAGCTGTGACATGGTTAACGTCGGGGGGTCACAAGTTCTCACCTTTGGGAGCGACTCTGATGAAGAGAAGGCTCTGGGCCCTCTCTTTAGAGAATCCGTTTTAGGGAAAGAGGAGAAATCGGAAGCCTGCGAAAACATTCAACCGCGCAATCGCACACTCCCAGAAAAGAATCTCGGGCCCGCGAATAGAAAAGATAAGGGAAAGGAAAAGGTCACTGAGGATATCACTTTAGATGACCAAGTCATGAAAGAACTAACTACCAAAGACCCTCCCAGGAAGGGTAAGGTGGACTATAACATCCTCGCGCACTTAAGGAAGCTACCTTCTCAGCTTTGCATTCTCGATGCCCTCCTCTTATCAAAAGAAGCGCGAGACTCACTAATTAAGACGTTACAAGAACCTGAGCAATTCCAAGCCTTCCTCGCCACTGAAAAGATGAAGGATGAACTGGAGGAAGTGCATACGGCCGATATCACTTTCGGTGATGAAGACCTCCTTCTCGGGACGTGCGACCACAACCGTCCCCTATATGTCTCCGGATACTGCCATGATATCAAGATAGGCAAGATCCTGGTGGATAATGGATCCTCCGTCAATCTCCTTAATGTTCGGGTGTTGAAGGAAATCTGCATGAGTGTGCAACACCTCGCTCGTGACAAAATTACTATCTCCGGTTTCGATTCACAATCGTCACGGACTCTCGGATCTGTGATACTAACATTACGCTTTGGACTTCTCGTCACGGACATCAAATTCCATGTCATCGACGCCAAGACTTGCTACAACGCCTTGCTCGGCCGTCCTTGGCTACACGAGTACAACATCATCCCTTCTACACAACATCAGTGTATGAAGTATGTTCCCCTCCGAACGGCGGCCCGGACTTCGCGTCCGTAGCCTGAGGTTCGGGGAAGATGCTATTTGGTTTTATCCGTCCACCTCTCCGAAGATGCCAAGTTGATTTATGACACCGTGTATCGGAGGTTTAGACGAATGCGGCCGATGTAGCAGACTTCGTCAGATTCCCCCTCAGGGTGAGGGGTTTTTGATTGTGGGGACGCTCTTCCCTGCAGGCGCAAGCCCCTGCAGTTAATTACGCTATCGCATCGCGGTAACAACTTTCTCCTTCTCCAGAATTTCACTTCGTGTCGTGTGTGTTTGTTTTATTTATGGTTGCCCGTGGATTGTATACGGAGACTGAGTGATGCCGTCACCCGTAGGACGTGGATTAGTCCAAATCCGTATTTAGTTAGATTTGGGTTTTGTGTTTTTAGTTTAAGGATGCCTTAGTCGCGTTGCGGCTAAGATCGACTTAAACGTTCGTTAAGGATACGTTAGTCCTGTTTTAGACTAAGATCAACTTAACGTAGTGATTAATTTAATGTATGGCCATCGGGACTCGTCACCTTTCTGACGTCGTTGAAGGATTACAACGACAGATGTCAGAGGAGCTCGGAGATGTACCCTCGAACCAGAGTTGATTGGGAGTTTTATAATCCATTTGAATGTTTAAGGATACGTTAGCCGTGTTTGGGGCTAAGATCAACTTAAACGGGACCGTTTAGATCCGGCAAAAGAGCGTTTGGAGGCTCTATTGTTCCAGCTTAAGGACGTAGTGGTCCGTTGCCAGTTTAAAAACGTGGTGGTCCATCGCCAGTTTAAAGACGTGGTGGTCCATCGCCAGTTTTGAGGACGTGGTGGTCCATCGCCAGTTTAGGGACGTGGTGGTCGATCACCAATTTAGGGACGTGGTGGTCCGATATTAGTTTAGGGACGTTTCGGTCCGATATTAGTTTAGGGACGTTTCGGTCCGATATTAGGGACGTTTCGGTCCAACATTAGTTTAAGGACGTTTCGGTCCAACATTAGTTTAAGGACGTTTCGGTCCAGTATTAGTTTAAGGACGTTTCGGTCCACGAGTTTAAGGACCCCGCAGTCCATATGGGTGTGTGGTCGTTGGGACCCGTCACCTCTTTGACGTCGTTGAGGAATTACAACGATGGATGTCAAAGGAGTTCGAAGATGTACCCTCGAACCGGATGTAGATTGATTTATGAGAGCCATTTTGCTCAGTCGATTTAATTTAAGGACTTATGGCCACGATTGGGCTAAGTCCAGTTGAAAATGTCCAACATTTTATTTGCTTTTGCATTGCATTTCTTTTTTATTTTTATTTGGGCTTTGCCCAGAAAGGATGCAAAGCATCAATTTGTTTTGGGCTCTGCCCCTTTTTATTGTATTGCAATTTAATTTGGCCTACTAGGCCCCTCTGATTTGGGCCTGGCCCTTCAGTAAAATGCATTGCATTTTATTAAGCCTGTTAGGCCTTCTTTTAATTGGGCTTGGCCCTTTTGTAAGCAATACAGCGCATTTGCGCTAAGTAATGAGCGCAAGCTCATATGGTGATGACACGTGTCGTGCTCTGGTGAGCGCAAGCGCACTAGCGCAGTGCGCTGCGCTGTTGCGCTGCTGACACGTAGCGCGCTCTCAGCGAGTTGCGCCCGTTCCAGAGAGCAAAGCTCTATTTCAAGGCGCGTAGCGCAAGTTGTTCTGCAGCTGACACGTGGCGCGCTCTGGTGAGTTGCGCCAGTTTCAGAGAGCAAAGCTCTATTTCAAGGCGCGTAGCGCAAGTTGTTTTTGCAGCTGACACGTGGCGCGCTCTGGTGAGTTGCGCCAGTTCCAGAGAGCAAAGCTCTATTTCAAGGCGCGTAGCGCAAGTTGTTCTGCAGCTAACACGTGGCGTTCTCTCAGGAGCGCAACAGCGCAGTTTGGAAGTGCAAAGCACTAAGAATCTTTTTAGATTCCAGAACAGAAGTGCAAAGCACTATTTGTTTTCTTTGATCTCAAAGAAAAATGAGTTTTTCTCTTTATTTCAAGAACCAGAGGTTCATAAAAGTGCAAAGCACTATTTTTTATTTATTTTTATTTTCTTTTTTGTTTTAAAGAACCAGTGGTTCATACGAGTGCAAAGCACTATTTATTATGTGAAGATCATTGATCAATGATTTATCAAAAGAGATTTCTTTTCTCTCGTGAAGGTTTTTACCTTCTTCTTGAAATTTTTCTCAGAGTTCTCTCTGTTTGAAGCTCTTGATTTTTTTTTTTAAGAAATGTTGATGCCATCTCTTCTCTTCTTGGCTCCTATTTATAGGAGAAGGAAAAGAATCAATTTGTTTAGCAAATCTCTCATTGAAAGATTTGATTTGATCGTTGAGAGATTTGATTTATATTTATCATTAATCTGGGCCTTTAGATCATTCAGTGAATTTTATTCACCGTGGATTTTAAATCCAAAAGATATTCTATTTGTTATTCTGGTGAGATTTTCAGGGAAATCTTTCCTTGTCCAAGATTTTTCCATAAATTGATGATTTTTAATCATCTTTGGATGTTTAATCCAACGGTTCCCATAATCCTTTTCCATTTGGAAAGATTTAGAAGCTTTTAGAATTTTAATTCTATTTCGAAAGATTTTTAGAGAAATTTAGAATTTTAATTCTACTAATCTGTAAGGTTTTCAAAGCCTGTCACGTGCTGGCACGTGACCCTTGGTCACGTGTGAGCACGTAACCCCGAAATTGGTTCCTTTAACAGTCGCTTGTTCATATTGTTGTTTTAACCATCACGTGTCAACACGTGACCATTGGTCACGTGTGAGCACGTGATATTTCATTGAGATAACTTCTGATTTTTAATCAGGGAACAGATTTTAGAATTTAATTCTATTCATTATTTTAGAGGCCTTAAGAGCCCATCACGTGTCTGCACGTGGCCCATGGTCACGTGTGAGCACGTGATGCCCCGTTGGGGTCTTTTCTAAGTTTTTATTATATCTTCTAACTCCTCCAGCGGATTCTTAAAAGTCCATCATGTGTGAACACATAATGCCTCATAACTTTTGATCCCGGATGAATTATGAAGCCCATAATATATCAAATCGAAGGGTTTTTCGAGACGCTTTCAATACAATCAGAATTTATCCGTTTCTCCTTCGGGAGTTTGTCAAAAAAACAGCCCGGAAGATACTGGTTTGTATTTCCTTAAGCGTATCGCTGCCATTTGATACCTTGGACTCTTTTGCGCAGAAATTTTTGGCAGGAACAAAGTACTTTAAAGATGGTTTCGAGTATACTGTAACAGGTGAGTTGAACCCATTTTCCGTGAACGAAGTCCGCAAATACGAGGATGCGAAATACTTTTTGCCAGATTTCGAGGATACGGAAAGGTGTCGCGACCCGGAGAACAAAACCGCCGCCACCATCCCTGTTTTCGGGAGCGATACCGAAGAAGAGGAAGAGATAGTTTATGCAGGGCCATCTCAACGCAACAACCTGGGGGCGCCCACCCCCATGCTGGTCTTCGGAAGTGATTCAGAGGATGAAGTTAACGCTGTGTTCTCCAATCGGCTGTCAATACAAACACCTCCTGGCGATGACCATAGTTTGCAAATCACCATGGTACCGCGAGAACACTACAAGGAGCTCGACACGCTGCAAGCTCATAATGTGCAGGACCTGCAAACATTTTACGTCCCTCCCAGGCAAAGGGGTGAGAAAGTGATCCTATTCTACCAATCCTCAGAGTCGAAAGCAGAGAAAGAGATCTGGCATGGCGCGGATGCTACACCTGACAGGCTCCAACCCATCCGTCTGCCTAGATACTATACAAATGGATTAAAGAAACTATTGAAGCGCCAGGGAATACCCTTAAAACAGACTGTCCGGCAGGCTCGGTTCTACAACAAGATTTGGGATGTCCCCGGAACTCAACGCAAATTGCCCAACGGGAAAATGGAAACACTCGGGCTTGGATACGCGAGAGCGGGAAAACGGGAACGGGCCCACAGTAGCTACGCCATATACACCTTTGATGAAGAAGAGGACGCCTCGTCAGGAGATGCCAACCCCTCATCAAAACCAGACCCCGCGATTGAAGAACCGAGTCCGTCGTTTGAAGAAGGAACGGACAAGCCTATCAGGAAAAAGGGTCAGAAAGCTCAGGAAGACCACAACCGCGAGATGGCCATCTACGAGAAGGCCAGGACGCAACGCCTATTTCAACGGGCTCCAAAAGACAAAGATGCTCATCTTTGCCAACCCGTTGTACGAAAGGCCCAACGCGGAGACGGAAATAAATTAAGAAGTGGGAAGAGGAGCCGACAACAATGACGCAGGATTAGAGGGTTACGTGATCGGGTACTGCACGGCTCGGATTCGTCCCTCAGGGAGAAGATGAGTCGAGCGTACTCCTTCCCCCGAGACAAGACGGAGAGATTACTCAAGCTCGCTTTAAAACATCAAATGATCGCGCTTCCGGAGTCTAGACACCCTGAGCAAGCTAACAAGGCTTCTCGTTTGAGCTATTGCTCTTATCACCGAGCCGTAGGACATCCTATCGAAGACTGCTTCACCTTCAAGAACTGGGTCGAGGACCAGTACCAACGGGGCAGATTCGCTTTATCCAATGGCTGGAGGGTAACACCACCACAAAAGCATGAACCCAAGGCCGCAAGAACAGAACCGGATCCGCCTCGGTCCTGGGAGCGGATTCGCACCTGTTGTACGATTACGATATTAAAAGAAGAGCGCGAGATCATGGAAGACCTTCCCCGGTGCTTTGAGAACGGTGATGATGAGGTGATCTCAGAATTTCCGCCAGCTCCGAAAGAACTGGAAGACGGTATACATACTACGGCAGATAACCTCTGGAAGATTGAGTTGGGATCGGCGGATGACCCGCGACCGACATTTGTCAGCGAGCTACTATCTGAAGAAAGGGTGGCCGCGTTAAAAAACGTGCTTCTGCGGCATAAAGACTGCTTCGCGTGGAACTACTTCGAGATGCCAGGTTTAGATTCGGAGGTTGCTGTGCATAAATTAGCAATATCCCCAGATATCAAGCCAGTCAAGCAGGCGCCAAGAAGGATGCGACTCGAGCTTGAGATGAGCATCAACGCCGAAGTCAAGAAGCTGATCGATTCTGGATTTATCCAGGAAGTCCAATATCCCGATTGGATCGCCAATATCGTCCCGGTAATGAAGAAGAATGGGACGGTACGCATATGCGTGGATTTCAGGGATCTCAATAAAGCCTGTCCAAAGGATGATTTCCCAGTACCGGTAACCGAGCTAATGATAAATAACACGTCCACCCACGAGGTTTTCTCCTTTATGGACGGTTCGTCAGGATACAATCAGATAAAGATGCATCCCGAAGACCAGAAGCACACCGCTTTCCGAACCCCTTTGGGTATATTCTGCTACAGGGTTATGCCCTTTGGTCTAAAGAACGCTGGCGCTACATATCAAAGGGCCATGACAAAGATCTTCGACGACCTCATACATGACATCGTCGAATGCTATATCGATGACCTCGTAGTAAAGAGCATGTCATACGAAGAGCATTTAAACCACCTGGAGACCGTATTTCAACGCCTTCGGCAATATAATTTGAAAATGAATCCCCTCAAATGCGCGTTTGGAGTCTCCTCGGGCAAATTCCTGGGATTCATCGTTCGACACCGAGGTATTGAAAGAGACCCGTCAAAGATTAAAGCGATCATGGAAATGCCTCCGCCGAGAACCCTTAAACAGTTGCGGTCTCTCCAAGGGAAGCTCGCATACGTCCGGCGATTTATCGCCAATCTCTCAGGAAAATGCCGTCCTTACGGCCACCTGATGAAAAAGGGAACTCCATTCGTTTGGGATCACAGGTGCCAGGGTGCACTAGACGAGATCAAACAGTACCTGCAGAACCCTCTAGTGTTAGCCGTGCCGGTCAAGGAAAAGCCCCTCATTCTTTATACTACCGCCCTCGAAGGTTCCTTGGACGCATTATGGGCGCAAGAGAGCGATCAGGGAAAAGAGAGAGCACTCTACTACTTAAGTCGAGTTCTACTGGGGGCAGAAAGCAACTACTCTCCCATTGAAAAACATTGCTTGGCCTTAATCTTTGCGGTAACAAAGCTCAGGCACTATGCGTTGGCGCATGAAGTCCGTCTCATTTCAAAGGTGGATCCCCTTAAATACTTGATGTCAAAAGCCATATTGACGGGACGACTCGCTAAATGGGCCCTGCTCTTGATGGAGTTCTCGATAACGTATCAACCTCTCAAGGCAGTAAAAGGCCAAGCCATTGCCGATTTCCTCGCTGAGCACCCGATACCGGCCGATTCTCCTCTGAACTGTGATTTGCCGGACGAGCATGCATTTGATGCGATTGGCGGCAGTAGCACCCAATGGGAACTCTATTTCGATGGAGCGTCCTCCTTAAAGAAACAGAAACAAGGTATCCCAATGATCAAATCCGGGATATGCCTCATCTTTGTAACTCCACAAGGAGGGATAATGCGCTTCGCCTTCTCCTTAACAGAACCGAGGACAAACAATGAAGCTGAATACGAAGCTCTGATAGCAGGCCTCGAGATCGCCATCGACATGGGAATTGAAGTCCTCCTTATATACGGGGATTCTCAACTGGTCGTTAGTCAAGTAAATGGTGACTACCAAATGTGCAAACCGGAGTTGGTGAAGTACGGCGAAAAGGTGCGACAACTATTGACCCAAATTCCCTCCTATACTCTGGAGAACATACCGCGCACGGAAAACAGCAAAGCAGACGCGCTGGCCAAACTTGCTAAAGAAATGGCTGACGAGAACCTCGATGACGTCAGAATCGTGGTACAAAGCCGTCAAGTGCTCGCCCCGGCAGAAATATCTCCAGAATTATACAAAGAAAAGGGGGTGACTGAGCAGACGATCCTACAAATAAAAGACCGTGAGAAGGCTGAGGCCTGGAGGGAAGTCTTCGTAGACTACTTTAAGTCCCACCGAATGCCCAAAGATACATCCTTAAGGCATCAGCTCATGAAACGAGCTCTATCGTTCGCCTTCATCAACGATACTCTATACAAGAGATCGTTTGATTCTCTATGGCTGAGATGCTTAGGACCTGACGAAGCGGAAAGAGTCATTCAGGAAGTCCACGACAGACTTTGCAGTTCTCACCAAGCAGGCCCAAAGATGAAATTAAAAAAACGGATGGGTTACTACTGGCCCACGATGATCCAGGACTGCCTCGAGTATGCGAAGCAATGCCACTCGTGCCAGATCCACGGAGACTTTATCCACCAACATCCGAATCCACTACATCCAACGGTGGCTAGTTGGCCATTCGAAATGTGGGGGACTGACATAGTCGGCCCCATCGAGCCAGCATCATCCCGGGGACATCGTTTTATCCTGGCGACAACTGATTACTTCTCCAAATGGGCAGAAGCAGTACCACTGAGGGAAGTGAAGACGGAGAATATCCTCCACTTCTTCAAGACGCACGTCATCTATCGGTTCGGAACCCTACGGCGGATCATCTCCGACAACGGGCCAGCCTACATAAGCCATAAGATTAGCCGCTTCGCGCAGCATCACAATATAGACTGGAGGTATTCTTCAGTTTACAACCCACGAGCTAACGGTCTGGCCGAGGCCTTCAATAAGACCTTGACAAAGATCATAAAAGAGACCGTTTCCCGGAATAAGAAAGACTGGCACGAGAGGCTGCAAGAAGCCCTTTGGGCTTATCGAACTACATTCAAGACGGCCACGAACACAACGCCGTACGCGTTGGTATTTGGGACGGAAGCAGTACTCCCCCTCGAGATAGAGTTACCCTCTCTACGAGTGGCGGTCCACCACGAGCTGACGGACGAAGAAAATGCTCACCTTCGGCTTGAAGAGCTTGATGCCCTCGACGAAATCCGGCTCATAGCGCAGCAACATCTAGAAGCTTACAAAGCGAAGATGACGCGCTCGTACGAAAGGTTGACCAGGCCGAGGACATTCCGCCAAGGCGAACTCGTGCTAGTGGTCAAAAGACCTATGATCCCCAATAGTGCCAAGCGGGGGAAATTTGAACCAAACTACGAAGGCCCTTACATCATAGACAAGGTCTACCAGGGTGGAGCCTATCTACTCATGGACATGCACGGTGAAGGCCTTTCAGGCCAATAAACGGCCGCTTCTTAAAGAAATACTATGCTTAATGAGCCATAGCCTGGGTCAATGATAGATGACGACGACTATGTCCACTCGCTATCTTCCTAGGCTCAGACTTTACAAGCAGCAGCTGGCCTTCCCATAACGTCGGACCGAAACGTCCTTAAACTAGCGACGGACCGAAACGTCCTTAAACTATCGACGGACCGAAACGTCCTTAAATTAACGACGGACTGAAACGTCCTTAAACTAACGACGGACCGAAACGTCCTTAAACTAGCGACGGACCGAAACGTCCTTAAACTATCAACGGACCGAAACGTCCTTAAACTAGCGACGGACCGAAATGTCCCTAAAACTACTACCACAGCATCTTTAGGCTGACGAGATAAAAAAAAAAGAGAAAAAAAAATAATAAAAAAATATATGAAAAAGAGTAAAAAAACGGTATGTCCACAAGCAAAATGGGCACGGATGAAAACCCGAAAGGGCTCCGTGAGTAAAAACAGCAGGACTACCGGCGAGTGTTTGTGAAAATCCGAAAGGGCTCAACCTCGTTAAAAGACACTTGTAGGGTCCTCTCGACCTTGTAAGGAGAAACCACCTGCGTGAGATCCTCACGACTCACAAAGGAGCAACACACTCAGGGACCCTCACGATTCCTAAGGAAAAAATGCACTTATGAGATCCTCGCGACTCGTAAGGAGAACTCTCTTGTGGGACCCTCACGGCTCATGAGACTTGAAAGTCTTAAGTTACAGAAACCTAAACCTGTTCTTAAGCAAATCCTCCACAACCTTCGATATTGCCCTACAAGCGGCTCATACTGACCCTTGTATACAATCCACGGGCGCGAATAAACATTTCCCCAGCAAAGTCTAACCCTTGTAGGTCCTCTCGATCCATAAGGAGAAAGCCCTCTTGTAGGATCCTTACGACTTACAGAGGAGCACACACTTAGGAATCCTCACGATCCCTAAGGAGAAAATACACCTGCAAGATCCTCACGACTTGTAGGGAGAAATACCTTTGTGAGACCCTTACGGCCCATGAAGTCAAAAGCCTTGGTCGACAGGACCCCTAACCCTGTTTGCTGAGCCACCTTTGTTCATAATCGACAAAGGCAAATGATGATTCGCTCCTGGCAACATTCCAGTTGTAGCGGTGCTGATGCCGAAATCGGTGCCTAAAATCCAGGCTTGCTGCGCAAAAGCTAGCAAGCCACACATGCCTACAAAATAGCAGAAATGATGGGGCAACTTGCAATAAAAAGCAGCAAGTAGAAATGAAGGCATGAAAAATAGTCGAAATGATGGGGCAACTCGCAATAAAAAGCAGCGAGCAGAAAATAAACAAATAGCCGAAATGATTGGGCACCGCGAAAAATAGCCGAAATGATGGGGCAATCACGACCTTCGCGATATAAAAGCTGAAATAATAGAGCATCGCGGAGAAAGAAATAAAATAAAAGTGAAATCCTCGCCCTACAGGTGATGGTACGTCTACCCCTGTATACAATCCAGGGGCGCAAACAAAGAAGGGATCATACTCCTTCCCCAGGTTTCATCATAAGGAGAAGCCAAATCTCGACGGTTCACAGATAGCCTAGAGATCATCTCGTCGTTCGTCTCATGGCAGCGAACACAACATCAAGCGAAACGGAACAGCGGCAACTCCCAGTTCCATGACTCGACGATGTATTCCCACAGAAAGTCAAACCCCAATCCCGTGAAATGCGGATACAATCAGCAAAATTCCTGGTCACGTGGAACGCGGATAACGTCACTCTTTGACCCCGTGGAAAACGTCCAGAGCGGATCCTGGTCCTCGCAGAGCACGGCAGTGAACCCGTGTGAAGCATCCAGAGCGGAGCCTAGTCCTCGCCGAGCACGGCAGTGAACCCGTGTGAAGCATCTAGTGCAAAATTCCTGGTTACGTGGAACACGGATAATGTCACTCTTTGACCCCGTGGAGAACGTCCAGAGCGGATCCTGGTCCTCGCAGAGCACGGCAGTGAACCCGTGTGAAGCATCCAGAGCGGAGCCTAGTCCTCGCCGAGCACGGCAGTGAACCCGTGTGAAGCATCTAGCGCAAAATTCCTGGTTACGTGGAACGCGGATAACGTCACTCTTTGACCCCGTGGAAAACGTCCAGAGCGGATCCTGGTCCTCGCAGAGCACGGCAGTGAACCCGTGTGAAGCATCCAGAGCAGAGCCTAGTCCTCGCCGAGCACAGCAGTGAACCCGTGTGAAGCATCTAGTGCAAAATTCCTGGTTACGTGGAACGCGGATAATGTCACTCTTTGACCCCGTGGAGAACGTCCAGAGCGGATCCTGGTCCTCGCAGAGCACGGCAGTGAACCCGTGTGAAGCATCCAGAACGGAGCCTAGTCCTCGCCGAGCACGGCAGTGAACCCGTGTGAAGCATCTAGCGCAAAATTCCTGGTTACATGGAACGCGGATAACGTCACTCTTTGACCCCGTGGAAAACGTCCAGAGCGGATCCTGGTCCTCGCAGAGCACGGCAGTGAACCCTTGTGAAGCATCCAGAGCGGAGCCTAGTCCTCGCCGAGCACGGCAGTGAACCCGTGTGAAGCATCTAGTGCAAAATTCCTGGTTACGTGGAACGCGGATAATGTCACTCTTTGACCCCGTGGAAAACGTCCAGAGCGGATCCTGGTCCTCGCAGAGCACGGCAGTGAACCCGTGTGAAGCATCCAGAGCGGAGCCTGGTCCTCGCCAAGTACGGCAGTGAACCCGTGTGAAGCATCCAGAGCAAATACCGGACTGTGGAGTCCTTAAAATCCACGGACTATGACGTCCTTAACCTCGACCGTGATGTCTTAAAACTAACGATCAACCACCCCGATTCCCTACGAATTTTGCCTTGGTTTAAGGGTACATCTCTTCACTCCTTTGATACATGGCATTGTAATTCCTCAACGTCTTCAAAGAGGTGACGGGTCCCTGCAACCAAACATCGAACTGTGGAGTCCCTAAATCCACGGACTATGAGGTCCTTAACCTTGACAGTGATGTCTTAAAACTAACATCGGACTGTGGAGTCCCTAAATCCACGGACTATGAGGTCCTTAACCTTGACCGTGATGTCTTAAAACTAACATCGGACTGTGGAGTCCCTAAATCCACGGTCTATGAGGTCCTTAACCTTGACCGTGATGTCTTAAAACTAACATCGGACTGTGGAGTCCCTAAATCCACGGACTATGAGGTCCTTAACCTTGACCGTGATGTCTTAAAACTAACATCGGACTGTGGAGTCCTTAAATCCATGGACTATGAGGTCCTCAACCTTGACCGCGACGTCTTTAAACTACAATACCTGGAGAAACCCCTGACCCCGTGAAACACGGACAAGGGTGACCACATCCGACACTTGCAGGCCCTCACGACCCGTAAGGAAGAAAAAACTCTCTTGTGAGATCCTTACGACTCTCAAGGGAAAACCTGCTTAAGAATCCTCACGATTCTTAAGGAGAACTTACACCTATGGGATCCTCTCGACCTGTAGGGAGAAAAACTCTTTATGAGACCCTCGTGGCTCGTAAAATGCAGAAGTCTTAGGAAGCAGATCTTAATCCTGAATCCTGAGCCATCGCTGTCCTGCAAGGAGATTAAGAAAGAATATCCGCAGAATACATTCAATAAAAAGGGGACACACCATTGAGAGGAAAATTGTATCTTTTATTCATAAGCCAAAATGGATACAAAATACAAGTCATGAAAGAAACAAAAAGAAAGATACTCCTATCCATGAGTATGTACAAAAAAAAAAGAAAAAAAAGATACAAATGTTTCAAGCCGGTGGGTGATTCAGCAACTTGGACCACTCATCCTGCTTTTGTTGGGCCACGGCTTCATGATGCAAGATCTCCAGAAGACGAGCCTCCGCCTGAGCCTGCTGAGCCTGATATGAAGCAAGCTGAGCTTTGAGCTCTTTCTCAGTGGCCTTATGAGCCTCGACCCTTGCACGAGTGAACGTGGCAGCTTTATCGAGAGACACCACCTCTTTGATGAACTCCTGAAGCAACCGCCAGAGTTCATACGTTTGGTTGGCCTTGGTGATAAGGGTAGCGCGAAGCTCGCTCAGCGCCTTGGAAGCTAGCTCCCTCTCCGAAAATTTACGGCCGAGCCTTTTTCTCGCATAACGATATGTTCGCTACGTGGCCACGAAAGCTCGCGTTCGTGACCACGGCCTCGGAAACAAGACATTTACAAGACCGTATAAATGGGCTTCCAGCCGACGGGAATAATCGATCTAAAACGCGCTCACATCACCTGACGTGAAAGGCAACAAGAAAGATCTCAAACATATTTCGAGCATGCATTCGCAATCATATGAGCATTCAAAAAATAATAATGGCATTTGCAGTCGCATGAACGTTCATAATGCCCAAAAAGGTCTGATGCACAGGAAAATGATGATAGCACTTGCAATTAAAGAAAGTTCTCATAAGAGGAACACTAAATTTATTCATGCAAGCGGAAACATACATACGAGTACCAAGCCTACATGGAAGTTCAACATAAAGCATATAAAAAGGAGGGACTAATTTAAAAATGCTACGCTAATGGAAAAAGGTCACCAAACACGGGATCAACGGCACAAGGGTTAACAAAACAAAGGACAAGGTTCTCCATCTCTCTCTCCGCTCTCTCCAGCACGTCAAAGCGACGGTTCTCACGAGGAGTCGCTCCCCATCGATTGGCACCATGGCCATCTGCAAAAGCAGACATAACAGCCCGTCGGGCTCTTATTTCGCTCAAAAGATGAACCGAGTGATCTTTCAAAGCCTGAGTAATCAGGCACGCTTCATGAAAGCCCTCGAGCTTTTCTTCAGCCGCATCGAGCATCGCTAGAGTCATCTCCGCCGGGTGAGGAGGGACGTCGGCAAGTACAGCAGCAAGAATCATCCGGAGCCAGAGAGAGCCCATTGGAAGAGGGGACCCCCTACGAGTCGAAAGCTCGTACGCCGCTGAGTCACATTCGTCGTCGGTCAGGAGAGGGTCCACCAATCGTGCAGCAAAGCGAGGAACCATCTCCTCGATAGGCACTTCCCATGGCTGTCGACGGGCGTGTAAACGATTGCAGGCCATGGCACTTAGTTATTCTCGAATTGAATCGCGTCAAAATGGGAATAAAGGTTCTCTGTGAAGAGAAAAGGAAGGCCATGGCCTCAGATATAAAGAGGTGCATTAAGTGCTATGCGCGGAAAATCTTGCATGCGAAAGCTGTTTCCAAGGCCCAAAAAAGGAAAGGCATCGAAAATCAAGGAGATGGAACTATTTCCAAGGCTCCTTTTCTGCATCTGATACTGCGCGCTAAAGATGCGGCATGGAAAATTTTGTGAATAGTCCCATCAAATGATCCCACGTGCGGAACACGTGAGGCCCAAATTTGATGTGCACTAGAAAATAGAATATCACCATGCATATTAAAAGCACCAGCAACAACAATAGTGAAGTGATAAAATCCCACAAAAAAGCACGCAAACATACAAAGACACAATAGAACTTATCATCCAGACTTCAAGAAAGTCATACAAAATAAAAAGAAAACTTTTACAATGGCAAGGCTTCAGACGCGGGGCATGGGTTGAGAAACTCGAAATTAACTTTATTCAAAATCTTCCAAGCATTTCGAACCTCCCGAGTATGCTTTCTCTCACGATCACAAGCATCAGGGTCCCCGCGGATGTCCTCTACCCTCCGGTAGGCGGCAAGTATGGCTGATTGCTGAAAAATCTGATGCAAGAGATCAATGAGATTATCCCGCCTCCTCTTTGAAATCAAGTGCATCAGATACACCGAGTGTACTTTATCCTCGGCGGCGTCCAATGACCCAAGCGGCACACCAGCACAAAATAAAGGGAGAGCCTCCCTGATCGCCAGCACGATCAGCCTCAGAAGAGAAGAGCGACGGGGGAGTAGCCGATGGTTGTACTCGTCAAAGCGGCTCATGATCTCGGTACACTGAGCATCGGTGAACTCCTGGTTTTGACTGCGGCCCAGCGCACGAATATTCCCGTAGGAAATGATCTCGTCAAGACTATACAGATGGGCATCCATGATACCTGAAATAAAAGTCACGAGAATCATTACAAAGCCCCTATTGTATTAATGGCAGGAAGAACGACCTAGGGCCAAGAGACCCCAGGAAGCCTCCGTGTGAAGAAATCAAGTCCTTCATTGGAATTAAATTCCCTATTAAGAAAAAGGGAATTAAATTCCCAGAAACATTTTTGATGGAATTAAATTCCATGGGGTTGAAACGCCATCATCATCTCCCCAAAGATCATCTAAACCCTAAGAGATCTACAGTTTGAAGGTTAAGCGGTTTCATGTTCTTATGGAAAATATGAAGAAAAAAAGGGTAAAAACCCTTGTTTTGGATTTAAAATCCGGAGAAATGTGAAGGTCCATCGTTGTTCAAGAACATTACCTGCGAAAAAGGATTCTTTTCGAACAGAGTTAAACTCTGAAGATTGTTTCAAGACAGGGAACTAAGCACTAAAAGCGAGAATTAAATTCTCAAGGAAGAAGTTCTCAGAAGAAAAAGATGAAGATGAGCAAAGTGAAAGCTCCTATGAAGAGACAGTGGTATTTATAGAAGGCAGTGGAAATGTTTCATCTCCCCAAATCCCTAAATGAATCCAACGGTCACAAAGGTGACAGCGTTGCACTCACGTGCAGACACGTGAGAACAACGCTGTGGGGGCATTTGTTTCCTGATTTAAAATCAGAAAAGCTTATGAGAAAAGCTTCAGAAAGGGGGGCCACGTGCTTACACGTGACCAGGGTCACGTGTCGACACGTGACATATAAAAGCAGCGGAAAAGGCACATTGGTTCCCTGATCAAGTCAAGGAAAAGGTTCCCTGATCAAGTCAAGGAAAAGGCTTTAGAAGAGGTCACGTGTTGGCATGTGACGCTCAAAGTAGCAGACTCGTCCTCCAGTTGAATCAAAGAAAGAGGCTCCAGACAGGGGTCACGTGTTCACACGTGACCAATAGTCACGTGTTGACACGTGATGACTGAACAGCAACCAGAAGACAGAGAATAAAAAGAAAGAGGAAGGCTCGTTCCAAGAGGGTCACGTGGTCACACGTGACCGGCTTTCAAAGCCCATTTTGTTAACAGAATTAAAATTCTGAAGGAGATTTAAATCTTTCCAAAGGAAAGTGATTATCTGGGGCCGATCGAATTAAAGATTTAGAGGTGATTAAATATCGTCTATTTATGGGAAAATCTCTGGTTTGGAAAGATTTCCCCTTTAAATCTAACAGAAATAACAAAGGAGAATCCCTGGATTTGAAATCCAACGGTGAATAAAATTCACCCAATAATCCAAAGGTCCAAAACAAATGATAGACGCAAATCAAATCTCTCAATGAAAGATTTACCAAAAGTAATTGACTCGGTTGCTTCTCCTATAAATAGGAGCCAAGAGATACAAAAAAGAGATATACGCAGAGAGAGGAAAAAGGAGAGAGCCTTGATACTTTGAGGAATTTGGAGCTTCTGCAAAGGAAAACCCTAGGTAAGAAAGGGAAGGCTTTTTGAAGGAGGGAGAATTGAATTCTCAACAGAGTTTAACTCTGATTACATAAAACAGAAGAAAATATTTCTTCTCTCTTTGATAGAGGATCTGCAAAGTGCACATCTCCCCTTTAGGTTGAGAATTTAATTCTCAATGGGTCGAGATCCTGCCATGCAGATCCAAAACATAGAGAGGGAATGGAAACATGAGAATTTAATTCTCACAGAACTATAAGAATTTAATTCCTTTAAGATAAAAGTAGGGCTTGACCCTGTGTTATGGGAATTTAATTCCTTCAGAACAAAAAGAAACAGGGTTGAACCCTAATTAAGAACATAGTTCTGTTGAAACAGCAGGAATTTAATTCCCTTAATCATAATTCTTTAAAATAGGAGTTTAATTCCTTAAAAGCTTTTATTAGGGTTTAACCCTATTCAGTTCTTCACATATATGAGGAATTTAATTCCTACAGAGAATTCAGAGTCCAACTCCATTCAGAATATAAATCTTCAAAAGGAAGTAGGAATTTAATTCCTCTGAAATTATTGTCAGGGTTCAACCCTACGAGGAATTTAATTCTTGAAAAAAGATTAACAGATCCTCTAAACAACATACATAGAGGCAGGGTCACGTGCCACCACGTGACCCCCCCAAGAGATCTACAAAAAGCCCCTTTAAGGCAGCACCCCACGTGACCCACGTGACCCTCGGCAGAAGCTTTAGCATACAAGCATTTAAATGCCCGTCACGTGAGGGCACGTGATGCTCAGAAAGATGCAATAATCTCAGCGGAATAAATGAAGGGAGGGCGCTCTCACGTGTTGCCACGCGACCCCTCTTGCCTTAGTGTTTAACACTAAATTGGAACCCTCGAATCCAGTATTGGAATACTGTTGGGCCTTAGTGTTCAACACTAATCAAAGAATTTTATTCGCAGTGTTCAACACTGATTACCTTAATGTTTAACACTAATCTGAGATCTCCATTGCCAGTGTTCAACACTGATCTGTTTTAGTGTTTATGATCATTTCAAGGCCCTGTTGCTGGTGAACACTAACTTGTCAACCTCATTCCCAGTGTTCAACACTGATTGCTCTGTAGTGTTTAACACTAGGCTTTGGCCCGATTGGCTAAATGGATAGAGGCAAAGCCTATCCTTCAAGAGACCAACAGGAAGCCAATATTCCAGACCTGACTGGACTTAGCCCAAGCTGGCCATAAGTCCTCAATTCGTGATTAACTGGGCTAATGGGCTCATAACATAATTAATCAGTCTTGACCCCATATCGGGCTAAGGACTGCTTAAGCCATTCCGGTTCTAGGGTACATCTCTTCACTCCTTTGATACTTGGCATTGTAATCCCTCAATGTCTTCAAAGAGGTGACGGGTCCCGATGACCACTCATGATATGGACTGTGGGGTCCTTAAACCCATGTCTAATGCCAAATTACTGGTTACGTGGAACGCGGATAACGTCACTCTTTGACCCCGTTGGAAAACGTCCAGAGCGGAGCCTGGTCCTCGCCTAGCACGGCAGTGAACCCGTGTGAAGCATCCAGAACATATACCGGACTGTGGAGTCCTTAAACCCATGGACTATGACGTCCTTAACCTTGACCGAGATGTCTTAAAACTAACAATGGACCGCAATGTCCTTAAACTACCCATGGACCGCAATGTCCTTAAACTGCCCATGGACCGCAATGTCCTTAAACTACTACCCGTGGACCGCAATGTCCTTAAACTAGAACGATAGAGCCCCATGTGCTCTTTTGTCGGACCTAAACGGTCCCGTTTAAGTCGATCTTAGCCTTAAAGATGGCTAGCGTATCCTTAAACCTTCAAACAGACTGGACTATGAATCCCCCCAATTAACTCTGGCTCGAGGGTACATCTCTGAACTCCTCTGACATCCGTCATTGTAATCCTTCAACGTCGTCAGAGAGGTGACGGGTCTCTACGGCCACACATACGATGGACCACTATGTCACTAAACTGGAACAATAGAGCCCAAACGCTCTTTTGTCGGATCTAAATGATCCCGTTAAGTTGATCTTAGTCTCAACGCTAGACTAACGTATCCTTAACAAGCGTTTGAGTTGATCTTAGCCTCAAGTATGGCTGACGTATCCTCAAACCAAACCCCCAAAACCCAAATCTAACATAAACACGGATTTGGACTAGTCCACGCCCTACGGGCGACGACAACTCAGTCTCCGTATACAATCCACGGGCAACCAAAAATAAAACATAAAATAGACACCCACGACACGAAGTGACCATCTGGAGAAGGAGAAAGTTGTTACCGCGATGCGGTAGCGTAATTAACTGCAGGGGCTTGCGCCTGCAGGGAAGAGCGTCCCCACAATCAAAAACCCCTCAAACGAGGGGGAATCTGACGAAGTCTGCTACATCGGCCGCATCCGTCTAAACCTTCGATACTCGGTGCCATAGATCGGCTTGGCATCTTCGGAGAGGTGGACGGATAGCACCAATTAGCATCTACCCCGAACCTCAGGCTCGGACGCCCGCGTCCCGGCCGCCGTTCGGAGGGGAACAATAGTCTATAAGGTTTAAGGACATCGTAGTCCATGAGTTTAAGGACCCCACAGTCCGTAGTAATATGTGGTTGTCGGGACCCGTCACCTCTCTGAAGACGTTGAAGAATTACAACGACAGATATCAGAAGAGTAAAGAGATGTACCCTCGAACCGATGTGAGTTGGTTGAAAGATTTGTAGTCCAGCTTGGAACTAAGATCAGTTGGATATTCGTGAGCAGATGGACTCAATTAAATATAAGTTGAGGACTTATGGCCAGAATTGGGCTAAGTCCAGTAAAATTAAAATGTTTTAACATTTTATTGTTCTGGGCTGTTGAGCCTTTATTTGGGCTTGGCCCTTTTAATAATGCAGAGCATCAGATCCTGACAATTTTTGTCTTGTATTGAATGCATAGCATTTATCAGAACAATGTGTGTTCTGACAGTGCGCCACGTGGCGCGCCAGGCGCTTTGCGCCAATTAAAAAGCGCATTGCGCTTCTGTCAGGTAGCGCACACGAAGGTGACACGTGTCACGCTTAGCGCTAAGCGCTAGTTTATTAGCGCATTGCGCTTTCCATTTATGAGCGCTTTGCGCTGATTTAGGGGCGCGCCAGTGAGTGACACGTGGCGCGCTCGGCGCCAAGCGCCACCCCATGAGCGTAGTGCGCTATTTCAGAAGCGCAAAGCGCAAGTTGTTTCTGTGATTGACACGTGGCACGTTTTGGCGCCGAGCGCTGATCCAAGAAGCGCAAAAGCGCAGTTCATGAGTGCAAGGCACTGTTCAGTAGAGAAAAGCGCATCTGATAAAATTTATGATCAGAGAACAAGTTTATGTTCTTCTTTTAAAGGAGGCTTTGCCTCAAGATTCAAGAACAAAAGTTCTTGTTTATAAAAGGGCTCTATCTTTGTAGATCAAGGATCTGTGAATGAAGTAAATACATCTTTTATTTTTATGATTAGATCTTTTGATCTTTTTCTTTTTATCAAAGACCTTGGTCTTTTATAGATCTATAATCCTTTAAGAAGATATTTCTTCTTTTTTAATGAGATGATTTCATCTCTGTTGTTCAAGAATTAATTCTTTACCTTGAAGAAATGATCTTTTTTTTCTTCTAAGAGCTTGCTCTTCTTTCTCTTTTAGTTTTCCTCAAAGTTTGCCTTGGGGCCTTTATATAGGGCCAGCTGATTTGTTAAATCAGTTTAAGAGATCTTTCTCTGATTGACTTGGGAATATTTCCCACCGTTGGATCTTTGATCCTAAGGCTTCTGCTTTGCAGAAAATAATCTTCTTGTTTTAATAAGATTGGAAAGATCTTTTCATAACAGAATTTTAATTCTGATTAATTAATAATTTATTATTATTAGATCTTTTGATCTAACGGTGGGGAATTTTTAATTCCAGCGCTGGCGCACGTTGCGCGAGCGCACCTACGTTCGACACGTGGCGCACAGCGCACCCTGTTTGACACGTGGCGCGCAGAGCGCTGAATCTGAAGCGTTACTTCAACTTTTGAGTTTTGAAATTTTAAAACAGAGTTTTTCTCTGATTGGGGGTGCGCTGCCTAGGGCGCAGCGCACCTGGCGCTGGCGCGTCTGTGTCTGACACGTGGCGCGCACCGCGCCTAGCGTTGATTTTGGAGCGTTGCTTCAATTTTCAAATTTTGAATTTTAAAATAGAGCTTTGCTCTGATTGGGGGAAACAAATGCCCCCCACCGTTGGGCTCATGTAGCGCACA
The DNA here is from genome assembly GCA_030015575.1 of Agapanthus africanus. Taxonomy (NCBI): domain Eukaryota; kingdom Viridiplantae; phylum Streptophyta; class Magnoliopsida; order Asparagales; family Amaryllidaceae; genus Agapanthus; species Agapanthus africanus. Next base: position 227,309,724 of record CM057339.1, read on the forward strand.
CGTGAGTGCAGCGGTGGCAACATCTGAGCCCTTGGATCAACTCAGAAGTTGAAGAGGCGGTTCTATACCTATAAATAGGACCTTTGGTCTTTTAGATGATTATCATCTTCTTTCTTGAGAATTTTTATTCAGAGCCTTGCTCTTCAGTTTAAGAACTTTTCAAGAGTCAGAACTCTATCAAAACTTAGGTAAAATTTAAAATTTTAATATATTAGGGGTTTTAACCATTAACAGAGCCTTGCTCTTCATAGATCTTTGATCTAAAGAAAAATTTTTTAGGGTTTCATTAATAGAGCCTTGCTCTCATGAACCCATAGATCTAAACAGATATTTTCTTGGGGTTTCTTAGCCCATGAACAGAACTCTGCTCTTTGATAAAATGTAGATCTCTTGATCTTTGATGAAGAACTCTTAAGAGTTTTTCATGGATCTTGAAGATCCCAGAATTTTTAATTCACAAAAATTAATTTTAATTTTAATTAATCCTTGATGGATTTTTCCATCATCATTACAGAGCCAGGCTCTTTAAGGAATTTTATTCCTTCTTGACAAGTGTCACTCTCTAATAGAGCTTTGCTCTCAAAGGGAGATTTTCTCCTTTTCCCGAGGGATTTCTCATTCAATGAGAATTTCCTTGAGGGTTTCCTCATTAATTAACAGTTTCATCCAATGATGAGGCTGTTTTATTAATTGATGCATTGTCATCTGGATTTTGTGGGTCCCTTTTTGGTCCCCTTCCCACTGCATTGCAGTGTGGTACAACTTTTAAAGTATCGAGTGTCAGAAATTTAAAATTAAATTATAGCACTGACAGTCGATTTCTGTCCCTCCTTTTTGCAGGCAACATGTCTTTCGATACTTCGTTTCCGTTCGTTCGTTCAGAGGGAGGATTTCCGGGAGTACCTGTAGACCGGGAGGTCCTAGCTTTGATCAGAGACCATGATCCGGAACATAAGAATCTTCACTTCTGGGGGTCATGGTATAATCAGATTATCAGGGGTCGACAAAGCTTTTCGTGCGCGGTACCCTCGGAGCCCATCATGGCGATCCATTACGCCAACTCACCCCCGATGAACTACGCCGTAGAGATGGTTAATTGAACTTCAGAAGGCCTTCTTTAGCCCGCTATAGCTTCGATTCCCGTTCAGCCTCCCATGGTTTTAGATACCTTGGGACGCCGTATTTGTCAAGGCGAGGGGCAGCCGTGGGGGCAACCACATAATATCGGTCTGATTCCTCGTCATCCGACCGTTTATTTGCAATGGGCCCGCTATATTCTGTCAGCGAAGAAGTCGCAGTTGTTGAGGCTTGGGTTGTATACCGCCGTTTATGCTTCTCTCTTCCAGTATCCTACGCTTCCCACCCGGTGGGTTAAGGCATTTCTGGAGCAGTGGAACATTCCTACCCACACCTTCCTTTCGCTGGACCGAGAAGTATCAATCTCCTTAGAGGAATTTGCAGAAGTTTCTGGCTTACTGGTCGTAGGGGAGCATTATGAGGAGCTGCTTTCTACGGACGAATACATCTTTGGTGACAAGCCAGTGATAACGGGCCTTACTCCCGTGAATGCTGTTCAACACCAATTTCCTAGTTTGATCAAAGTGTTGAATATCTACGAGGGTCTTTTCCTCGAATCTGGGAGCCGCGGGGTTAGTTTCGAGGATTTCATCGCTCGCTTTCTTCACCCGAAAGTCCTCTCGAAGGAAGCTGTTAAATTTGCTACACTTTGACATATTTCCGAACGGGGTCATGTGGATGACGTATCGTCTGTTGTAATGAGACGAATATCGGAGTGGTCTCCAGGTTGTCTGTGAGCTGTTGAGATATGGCTTCTTCTTCTGATGGAGCCTAGGGAGGGAAGGCGTGATTCCTTCTTTGTTTGCGCCCCTGGATTGTGTACAGGAATTGATGTGATATCACCTGTAGGGCATAAATTTTATTTTATTTTATTTTATTTCTTTCCACGACGCTCTATCATTTCAGCTTTTATATCGCGAAGGTCGCGATTGCCCAATCATTTCGGCTATTTTCGCGGTGCCCAATCATTTCGGCTATTTATTTTATTATTATTTTTTTTACTCACTGCTTTTTATTGCGAGTTGCCCAATCATTTCGGCTATTTTTCATGCATACATTTTTTACTTGCTGATTTTGTTGCAAGTTGTCCCATCATTTCGGCTATTTCGTATGCATGTGTGGCTCGCTAGCTTTTTGCTGCAAGTTTGGAATTAGATACTGATTTTGGCATCAGCACCGCTACAACTGGAATATTGTCAGGAGCGAATCATCATTTGCCTCTGTCGATGTCAAACAAAGGTGGCTTAGCGAACAGGGTTAGGATCCTGTCGACTAAGGCTTTCGACTTCATGAGCCGTAAGGGTCTCATAAAGGTATTTCTCCCTGCGAGTCGTGAGGATCTCGTAGGTGCGTTTTCTCCTTAGGAATCGTGAGGATTCCTAAGTGTATGGTCTCTTATAAGTCGTAAGGATCTTACAAGAGTGTTTTCTCCTTATGAGTTGAGAGGACTTACAAGGGTTGTTCGCCGTGCAAACATATCTCTAATCAAGGATGGGACTTTGTTAGGGAAATGTTTATTCGCGCCCGTGGATTGTATACAATGGTCAGCATTGAGCCGCTTGTAGGGCAATTTCGGAGGTTGTGGTGGTTGCTTAAGAACAGGTTTAGATCCCTGTAGCTTAAGACTTTCAAATCTTATGAGCCGTGAGGGTCCTATAAGAGGGTTCTCCTTACGAATCGTAAGGATCTCGCAAGTGTAATTTCTCCTTAGGAATCGTGGGGATCTCTAAGTATGTTTCTCCCTTGTGAGTCGTAAGGATCCTACGCAGGTGGTTTCTCCTCACAAGGTCGAGAGGACCTTATAAGTGTCTTTTAACGAGATTGCGCCCTTTCGGGTTTTCACAAAACTCGCCGGTAGCCCTGCTGTTTTTACTCACGAAGCTCTTTCGGGTTTTCATCCATGCCCATTTTGCTTGTGGACATACCGTTTTCTTTCTTCTTCTTTTTTTATATTTTTTTTACGAGGCTGCGCCCTTTCGGGTTTTTACAAAACTCGCCGGCAGCCCTGCTGTTTTTACTCACAGAGCCCTTTCGGGTTTTCATCCGTGCTCATTTTTCTTGTGGACATACCGTTTTCTTTCTTCTTCTTTTTTTTTATATTTTTTTACGAGATTGCGCCCTTTCGGGTTTTCACAAAACTCGCCGGCAACCCTGCTGTTTTTACTCACGGAGCCCTTTCGGGTTTTCATCCGTGCCCATTTTGCTTGTGGACATACCGTTTTCTTTCTTCTTCTTTTTTTTTATTTTTTTTACCAGCTTTGGGATGCTGAAACCCACCGTAGTTTGTCGACGTCTCGGTCAACAACTAGTTTTAGGACATAGTGGTCCATCGTTAGTTTTAAGGAAGTTTCGGTTCATTGTTAGTTTAAAGACGTTTCGGTCCGTTGTTAGTTTTAAGGACATTTCGGTCCGTCTTTAGTTTAAGGATGTTTCTGTCCATTGTTGGCTACCACTTATAGAGTTTGGGCTTAGAAAGATAGCGAGCGGACATAGTCATCGTCATCTATCGTTGACCTAGGCCGTGACTCGTTAGTCGTCGTCCTACCACTTGTTAGTTTTTAGGACATAGTGGTCCATTGTTAGTTTTAAGGGCGATTCGTCAAAGTGTAGCAAATTTAACAGCTTCCTTCGAGAGGACTTTCGGGTGAAGAAAGCGAGCGATGAAATCCTCGAAACTAACCCCGCGGCTCCCAGATTCGAGGAAAAGACCCTCGTAGATATTCAACACTTTGATCAAACTAGGAAATTGGTGTTGAACAACATTCACGGGAGTAAGGCCCGTTATCACTGGCTTGGCACCAAAGACGTATTCGTCCGTAGAAAGCAGCTCCTCATAATGCTCCCCTACGACCAGTAAGCCAGAAACTTCTGCAAATTCCTCTAAGGAGATTGATATTTCTCGGTCCAGCGAAAGGAAGGTGTGGGTAGGAATGTTCCACTGCTCCAGAAATGCCTTAACCCACCGGGTGGGAAGCGTAGGATACTGGAAGAGAGAAGCATAAACGGCGGTATACAACCCAAGCCTCAACAACTGCGACTTCTTCGCTGACAGAATGTAGCGGGCCCATTGCAAATAACCGGTCGGATGACGAGGAATCAGACTTATATTATGTGGTTGCCCCCACGGCCGCGCCTCGCCTTGACAAATACGGTGTCCCAAGGTATCTAAAACCATGGGAGGATGAACGGGAATCAAAGCTATAGCGGGCTAAAGAAGGCCTTCTGAAGTTCAATTAACCATCTCCACGGCGTAGTTCATCGGGGGTGAGTTGGCGTAATGGATCGCCATGATGGGCTCCGAGGGTACCGCGCACGAAAAGCTTTGTTGACCCCTGATAATCTGATTATACCATGACCCCCAGAAGTGAAGATTCTTATGTTCCGGATCATGGTCTCTGATCAAAGCTAGGACCTCCCGGTCTACAGGTACTCCCGGAAATCCTCCCTCTGAACGAACGAACGGAAACGAAGTATCGAAAGACATGTTGCCTGCAAAAAGGGGGGACAGAAATCGACTGTCAGTGCTATAATTTAATTTTAAATTTCTGACACTCGATACTTTAAAAGTTGTACTACACTGCAATGCAGTGGGAAGGGGACCAAAAGGGGACTCACAAAATCCAAATGACATTGCATCAATTAATAAAACAGCTTCATCATTGGATGAAACTGTTAATTAATGAGGAAATTCTCAAGGAAATTCTCATTGAATGAGAAATCCCTCGGGAAAAGGAGAAAATCTCCCTTTGAGAGCAAAGCTCTATTAGAGAGTGACACTTGTCAAGAAGGAATAAAATTCCTTAAAGAGCCTGGCTCTGTAATGATGATGGAAAAATCCATCAAGAATTAATTAAAATTAAAATTAATTTTTGTGAATTAAAAATTCTGGGATCTTCAAGATCCATGAAAAACTCTTAAGAGTTCTTCATCAAAGATCAAGAGATCTACATATTATCAAAGAGCAGAGCTCTGTCCAAGGGCTAAGAAACCCCAAGAAAAGATCTGTTTAGATTTATGGGTTCATAAGAGTAAGGCTCTATTAATGAAACCCTAAAATGATTTTCTTTAGATCAAAGATCTATGAAGAGTAAGGCTCTGTTAATGGTTAAAAACCCTAATTATTAAAATTTTAAACTTTACCTAAGTTTTGGTAGAGTTCTGACTCTTGAAAAGTTCTTAAACTGAAGAGCAAGGCTCTGAATAAAAATTCTCAAGAAAGAAGATGATAATCATCTAAGAGACCAAACGTCCTATTTATAGGCATAGAACTGCCTCTTCAACTTCTGAGTTGATCCAAGGGCTCAGATGTTGCCACCGCTGCACTCACGTGTGCGCCACGTGAGCGCAACGGTGGGGGGGGGCATTTGTTTCCCCCAATCAGAGCAAAACTCTGTTTTAAAATTCAAAATTTGAAAATTCAAGCAACTCTTCAAATTCAGCGCTAGGCACGCTGCGCGCCACGTGTCAGACACAGATACGCTAGCGCCAGGTGCGCTGTGCCCTAGGCAGTGCACCCCCAATCAGAGCAAAGCTCTGTTTTAAAATTTCAAAACTCAAAAGTTGAAGCAATGCTTCAGATCCAGCGCTCTGCGCTGTGAGCCACGTGTCAAACAAGGGTGCGCTAGCGCAGTTGCGCTGCGCGCCAGGTGTCGAACGTAGGTGCTCTAGCGCAAGGTGCGCCAGCGCTGGAATAAAAATTCCCCACCGTTAGATCAAAAGATTTAATAATAATAAATTATTAATTAATCAGAATTAAAATTCTGTTATGGAAAGATCTTTCCAATATTATTAAAACAAGAAAATTATCTTCTGCAAAGCAGAAGCCTTATGATCAAAGATCCAACAGTGGGAAATATTCCCAAGTCAATCAGAGAAAGATCAATCAGCTGGCCCTATATAAAGGCCTCAAGACTTAAAGTCTAAAATAGAGAAACCCCCCGGCAAACTTTGATAAAAACTAAAAGAGAAAGAAGAGCAAGCTCTTAGAAAAAAAAAGATCATTTCTTTAAGGTAAAGAATTAATTCTTGAAATAACAGAGATGAAATCATCTCATTAAAAAAGAAGAACTATCTTCTTAAAGGATCATAGATCTACAAAAGACCAAGGTCTTTGATAAAAAGAAAAATATCAAAAGATCTAATCATAAAAATAAAAGAAGTATTTACTTCATTCACAGATCCTTGATCTACAAAGGCAGAGCCCTTTTATAAACAAGAACTTTTGTTCTTGAATCTTGAGGCAAAGCCTCCTTTAAAAGAAGAACATAAACTTGTTCTCTGATCATAAATTTGATCAGATGGGTTTTGCTCTACTGAACAGTGCCTTGCACTCATGAACTGCGCTTTTGCATTCCTTGGACCGGCGCTCAGCGCCAAAACGTGCCACATGTCAATCACAGAAACAATTTGCTCTTTGCGCTTCTGAAATAGCGCACTGTGCTCATGGGCCGGCGCTTGGCGCCAAGCGCGCCACGTGTCACTTACTGGCGCACCCCTAAGTCAGCGCAAAGCGCTCATAAATGGAAAGCGCAATGCGCTAATAAACTAGCGCTTAGCGCTAAGCGCGACACGTGTCACCTTCGTGTGCGCTACCTGACAGAAGCGCAATGCGCTCTTTAATTGGCGCAAAGCGTCTGGCGCGCCACGTGGCGCACTGTCAGAACACACATTGTTCTGATAAATTCTATGCATTCAATACAAGACAAAAATTGTCAGGATCTGATGCTCTGCATTATTAAAAGGGCCAAGCCCAAATAAAGGCTCAACAGCCCAGAACAATAAAATGTTAAAACATTTTAATCTTACTGGACTTAACCCAATTCTGGCCATAAGTCCTCAACTTATATTTAATTGAGTCCATCTGCTCACGAATATCCAACAGATCTTAGTTCCAAGCTGGACTACATATCTTTCAACCAACTCATATCGGTTCGAGGGTACATCTCTTTACTCTTTTGATATCTGTCGTTGTAATTCTTCAACGTCTTCAGAGAGGTGACGGGTCCCGACAACCACACATTACTACAGACTGTGGGGTCCTTAAACTCATGGACTACGACGTCCTTAAACCTTATAGACCACGACGTCTCTAAACCGGACTGTGGGGTCCTTAAACTCATGGACTACGATGTCCTTAAACCTTATAGACTACGACATCCTTAAACCTTATAGACTACGACGTCTCTAAACCGGACTGTGGGGTCCTTAAACTCATGGACTACGATGTCCTTAAACCTTATAGACTACGATGTCTCTAAACCGGACTGTGTGGTCCTTAAGCCCATGGACTACGATGTCCTTAACCTGGACTGTGGGGTCCCTTTAAACAAACAAACTACGATGTCCTTAACCTGGACCAAAATGTCCTTAAACTACCGATGGACCAAGACGTCCTTAAACTAACATTGGACCACCACGTCCTTAAACTGGTAATCGACCGCAATGTCCCTAAACTAAACAACAGAGGCAGCCCAAATGCTCTCTTGTTGGATCTAAACAATCCTATTAAGTTGATCTTAGTTTAAAAATTAGACTAACGTATCCTTAACAAACGTTTAAGTCGATCTTAGTCCCAAGTGAGGCTAACGTATCCTTAAACCAACCACCAAACCCAAATCTAAGAAGATACGGATTTGGACTAATCCTCGCCCTACGGGTGACAACATAAATTAGTCTCCGTATACAATCCACGGGCAACCACAACACAAAACAAACACCCACGACATGAAGTGGCCATCTGGAGAAGAAGAAAGTTGTTACCGCGATGCGGTGTAATTAACTGTAGGGGCTTACGCCTGCAGGGAAGAGCGTCCCCACAATCAAAAACCCCTCAAATGAGGGAGAATTCGACGAAGTCCGCTACATCGGCCGCATCCGTTTAAACCTTCGATACATGGTTCCATAAATCAACTTGGCATCTTCGGATAGGTGGACGGATAGCACCAATTAGCATCTGCCTCGAATTTCAGGAAAGACGTTCGCTGCGTCTTTCGGCGGGGAACAGATTCTGGCATGCCCGGTAGAACCTTTTCCTCTTTCCATTCCATACTTTGTGTGTCGTGTTCGCGAACCAATCGCGGTTTGCTAATGGTTGCCCTTGGGTTCGAATTACTAAGATTTGGTTTCTTGCTTGGCGCAGAAAGCGAAACAGCAATGGCATCTACTTGTGTGAAGTGTTCCAACTGCAACTGCAACTCGCGCTCCGCCTCATCTGGAGGCATAGCCTACGGGCCCCAAGCGGCCTCCTTGTTCACGATGCCGGTGGACCAGGTGACTCAGGCCACCACCGGATTGTTCTTTAGGACTATGCTCCCACCGATGAGCTTCAACACCCCTGTACCAACACCAGAAGCTCCCAAGAAGTCGGTCTTTGATCGGCTTGCTACTACCGCGGCCCCTCTCAATGGGTCATCCAGCTCCAGCTCCTCGGTCTTCGCCAGACTGGGCCAAAGTTCATGTGAGCCCATGATGAAGCCTGCAATCCCAGAAAAGGTTGTTCCGAAGAGAATAGCCATCCCTGCTCCTGAAGTCGTCAAGGCGGCTTCTCCAGCCAAATGGTCGGTTTTTACAAGACTGATTGTTCCGGCTCCCACTACGGTTCCCGTCCCTGCTCAGAAGTTTGTTTTTGACCGGTTGGACATCGCTTCTCAACAGACATCAGTCTTCAAGAGGCTGACGCCAGCAACAACCCCTTACCTGAACTGGGGGCAAGACAAAGCCATCCCCATCACCGAATCAACTCCATCGGCTTGACACGCTCGACGTCGCCACTGGCGCCGAGTAAGGAAGGCTGGGGGCAACTCTCCCTCTGGGCTAACTCCACCAGCCCCAACGGTGGAAGTCAATGCTGTTGTTCCAACCGGGAACGGCTTTGAATTGCTGAACAAGGTGTACAGGAACTCTCCTACCGCCGTATTGAAAAGATCTCCTCCACCCGTGGAGAATGTTACAGAGGCAAAGCCGGAACAACTCCCTCAGCGACTGTCCTCCAAAGTTTACAAAGTCTGGCGACGGGTCCAGGAGTCAGTGATCGATCAAGACTATCTTCGCCGACAGAAGAAGCTGAAGGTTCAGCAGGAAGAGAACCGTCCTAGCAAGCCACAAAGGACGACAACTGCCTGGGTGCCCTCTGCAACGGCCCCCTCAACATCAACTGCTCAAAAGAAAATGAGGCCAGAGAAAGCCCCTATAAATACGACATAGGGGCTTGCAGGAAACATACCCAACTAAAATCTGTTTGCACAACTCCTTTGAGCCATGGTAGGGCAGTAATCAAAGTACAGTGGGAACTCACACGAGACAAATGGCGATCTCAGGTCAATAGACTAACCTTTACACATTTCACCTGAGAACTGCTATCTGACAATAGGTATAATACCAACTAGTATGTTCCCGGCGAGTCCGTCCGGTGTACTCATAACCCAATGAGCACCTGTATACATCTTAGGTGAACCAACTAACACCAATGGCTTGTGAGACCGGCCACCGCCCCTCGTCGGGGTCTCGATCAGTATACACTAGTCTACTCTTGGAGTATCGATGCCCAGTCTCGAAACTCCCACGACTAGGGACACTTTAAGGATGTGCTTATAGACCACCTAACTCTTACTATATGATCGCAATCATAATCCTGGTAGTCAAGCAAGAATCTTATGGGCTCTATCAACATGTAATAGTGATATGTAATGTCACCTAAAGCATTACACGATGATAAAGACAAACCAGATAGCATACTATCATCTCGAGTAAGACTGTTCTACCGGTATATGTCCTCCCTCAATCATTGCAATCACGTGTCTGCGATCTAATAATTGACTTGAGAGCACTATAGCCAACAGCAATTTACCAAATTGTCGCAACACACGTTCCGGTAAGTGCATGACCGCGATATTAATGCACAGTAGTAGGCATCGAGCTTGCTAAACCGACCCTCTTTCGATACTGATGCCGGGCAATCCTTGTAGACGATTTACTGTATAAGGCGTCCATGTGAACTGCGTAGATAACATAGTACAAAAATTATAAATAATGTCAATTAAATTTTTTAAATAAATTTAATTACCTAATTAATAGTTACCTGAGTTGCCTCCATTCGATCCAACTCATTTCTATAATACTTAAGCACCCAATGAGAAGTCTTATATGATTTCTTGCCACTCCACTAACAACCGAGAGACTTTCCAGAGACATCCTCGTCAGAAATACGAATATGATCTCGTCTTCAAATATACATGTGCTCTCATGACCAAATTTATATATAAAGTGTCATAATATCAGAAAAAATCAATATTATAATTTTTCAAATATTTATATCAAAATTATTATGGACCTGAAATAATGTAATACAACCACAAATTTTATTCTTCGTAAGAGTACATGCCTTATTTAGTTCCTTATAAAGATATGCCAAGACTCCTACTCTCCAAGTATACTGGCCACGCATATCGAAATCCCTAAGAAACCCAAGGTATAAAAGATGGACATGCGTTGCCGGCTGTCCGGCATCAACTAAGAACCGATCATGTATAGAATATATGCACGTGCATGTTTATCCAAGGTATCATTGGTAGTTTCATCAGGGATATTAACAAATGCATTTTTTAGACAACTTAAACTGATTTTATGCTCCTTGATAGACCCTCCTGATACCTGAATTTTACAAATAATCATTAATTAATATCACTATAATATACTTTAACTTTTAATTTAAAGAAACCACGAATTATATATATCCGAGAGCAGACTCAAAATACGTATCTCAATATGGATGTTCAGCTTCCGGACCCACAATTATAACTGTAACCAATCCCGGTTCATTCACCCGTAAACAAAGGAAAAGGACAACATTCTGGAGTATGATGGTGGCCTCATCCCATCTAAAATAAAAAGTGTGAGTCTCTCTTCTCCAACGCTCAATAAGAGAGGTAACGAGACTGTGGTCGAGTTGGATATGACACAGTAATGAAGGTTCATAAAAACTGGCTCTTCGAATCCGCTCGATAATATGAATCAGTAACTTACCATTTGTCAGAACTATGACTGACGACTGTAAGATTATCTCTACCCTGCAAGATTTATTCATATTATTTTTAATTATTTGAATTAAAATATTTAGGGCAATATTTAAAACAAATTTAAAAAGTTTTGAATTTTTCCTCTCCGTGTAATATACTGAAAGATCTATACCCGTTTTGATTTACGAGAAATGATTTGTCGAATGATTGATCCTCCATTGTATTTTTTTCAAATCAAATAATTGAAAATTTGAAAAAAGCAGCGCGTATAGAATGGAGTTTGGAGAAAAAAGGAATAAAGGAGAAAAGAGGGAAGGGGTTTTTAAAGAGAAAAAAGAAAGTTTAAGAATATTAATTAAGCGCCGGTTTCAAGAACCCGACCTTACCCTTTTAAAGGAGATGGAATCTTCTTTAAAAGGGAGAGGGCCCCCCTGATTTGTCACCCTCTTGACCTTCCCCTTTTAAAGAGGAGGGAATCTCTTTTAAAAAGGAGATGGTTCCTAAAAGGAGAGAGTGGGTTTTAAGAACTCGCCCTCTCCTTTAAAAAGGAGAGGACGAGAGGGCGGGTTTTTGGAACACGCCCTCCTCCAAAAAAAAAAGACCGTTAAAAAACCAATTTCAATTTTTAATGGGTTGTCCATTAATCAGTCACGCCTTACCTCGTTTTAATAATTCTACTATCCCTCTCTTTTCTCTACTGACCATTTAATAACTTCTGCGGTATACTGATTTTCTACTACAATGCTATAAATTTATGTTACGACACATATAAACAGTAATAACCCTTATCTGTCGATTTTATCCCCACGTCAGTAAACAGTAACAACCCTTATCTGTCAAGCTTATTCAATATTTGTATGTATTGATGAGAATTGATATGTCCGAATTTTTTTTCCCGAGGGCGGATACTTGGAACCCGTCCTCTCTGGCATACACGGAAGTGCGGGTTCTTGGAACCCGAATTTACTCCCGCAAATTAGATATTCCGGGTCCACGTAAACTAGAAATTATTTTTTTGAATTATTTTTTTACTCGTGTTTTTAGAAAACAAATTTATTTTTTTATTTTTTATTTTTAAATGTCGGGTTCTCGGAACCCGCCCTCCATAGGGGAGGGGGTTGCGTAGGGTGGGGTGGGCACGGGGGTTGCGTGGGGTGGGGTGGGGCGGCTCTCCACTTTTTAGTGGTGTGGGGTGGGTGCCGGGGGGTGGGGGGTGGAGGGGGGGATCGAGAACCCGCCCTCCACTTTTTAGCGTTTGTGACCACGCCTTACGTAGTCCCAAACTGTCCTATTCGCGTAATTAAATTTTCAAATACCCTATTTCACTAATTTTAATCCCTAGCTGTCCTATTTTGGAAAAAAAAACTTTTTATCAAGGGTGCAATAAGCCATATATATCTCACAAACTCTATAAAGGTTTTGATGAAGTGTCGAGTTGTAATATTTTGTGTTTTGGATGTTGGGGATATAATAGTTTGGGATGCCGATGCAAGTTTTTATTGAAGATGAAATTTTATATAGTTTCTTGTGCAAGGAGCTGCACGTCAGCACCATTAATATTATCAGCATCTGTGCTATTAGTGTCGTACAATACACACTAGGTATCTTACTACAGGATATGATTCATAGGGATTTCAATATGTACTGTTGCTGTGTATCATATCCTTTATGTATTGTACACTATAGCTAGCATATCATATGATTCGGATATGATCTAAAAAGACTAATATGTTGGTATAGCTTCTATTAGGTTTTAAGTTGTAGCTAGGTAATGGATTTGCTTATTTATAAACATATTATCCTATGTATGATTTACTTGATTTTCTCAATCCTTAGGTAAAAATTCGTAAAATTTTAACTAAAGACTTGAATAGTCGCTCGTTTTGACTATCATCTATCATAGAGAGACGCTTCTCACATTTTCTTCGACATCGACAATTCTCCTCTACTATCAATTTTTTTTTTTGCGATACCTATCAATCCATTTTCTTTGTTGAAAAAGCTTCATCGGAAAACTTCCATTTCCTTTATTGCTTTATCATCAACTAGCTTACTATAAGGATAGAATTTTGATAATCCGCAAGAAAATTATTAATATTGATGATGGTCTAAAGATAGACGTTGATTATCCATTATTTTGAGGCTTTTCTCTGTAAGAAGAGATGCTTTGTATACTTCATTCAATGCTTGATTCATGAAACTTAGCAATTTCATGTTTATATCATTCAATTCATTAAAATTATTAATATTGATGACGGTCTAAAGATAGATGATAAATCCATCAACAAGCAGTAACAAAAATTTGCATCAAGGCATTGCAACACGTTTGCTTTGCTTCTAAACCTTATCGATTGCATTGAAATAAACCATCGATGCAGCCTTGGCTGCTTAATTCATCGAGTTGAATGCTTGACGATGACCACTGGGCACTTGGCATTCTTAGCACAGTAATCGCTGACGCTTCCAAGAAACACCCTTAAAATTTGAACACGAAAAATCATCAAAAACTTGTCGAAAACTTTTAAGGCAGGTTAAATCGGCTTAATTTCACAAAATACCCCTGTACTTTATTTAGCCCATATAGCACATATTAGTGAAACTACAGGGGTGTTTTGTGAGATCAACACAATTAAACCCATATTTGCTGACCTTTTAATGAATCCATAGCCATGACTACCCATGACCAAAACCTCGGTCCTGAGCTTCTGAACCATATCGCAGATCACATCTCTTGCATCGCCGGTGCATGCCTTGGCCTCAACCTCTATCTATATCGAAAAATCGATCGAAATTATTTAGTCTTTTATCCGATCTCTATCATAGTTTTCGGAACATATCGTTAAGCCGATTAGCGTTTCTTACATTGCTATAGCTCCTGCAGATGTTCTTAGCTTTGTTGAATATCGTATCTGAAAGGTCCTTGTAATATTTGTTCACCGTCGTGATTTCTTCATCCAGAAACAAGGAACCTGCAAGAACAGAGTCAAATCGTACAGTTAGGGTTGTCAAACGAGACGAGCTTCTTGTCGTTCATGTCCGTTCAATTATTTAAACGAGTCCAATAGTTACGAGGGTATATTATATTTGACAAGTTGAGCAATGAGAGATGGGAGTTAGTATAACTAGTCGAACGAGCTTAAAGCTTGTTTAGAACACACCCGGCCTATAACTATAATGTTATCAGCTGTCTCGTTTAGTTGTCGAACGAGCTTTTATATCGGTTGTATCGATTTATGCATACCTGAACCGTACATGGAGTACACGGGCGGTTGAGGCCGGACATAGAGAAGGACGAGCTTATAACGGTCATTTTTGTGTTTCAAGTTGCTGAGAAACCATTGCAGGGCGTAGATGCTCTCTTCGCTCTCGTCGACTGCCGCCAATATCCTTCTCTCTTCTTCCATTGTTATATCGCCGAGAAATTTTTTATCCTGATAATTTAGAGACTTGGGAGGTTATCACTTATAGTGGGTTGCCTGCTATTTTTTTTATGGTCCCTGGTTTTTGTTTCTTGATATTGATTTTGAGAGGATGAGTCTCAATCGGGATACTGGCGGCTATCCTGTTTACTTCCGTATGCATCTGGAGATGAAATCAGAGGGTTTTAGAGAGCAGCCTTTTAGATATTTGGGTAAATTGTCAAAAAGCCCCAAGCCCGCTACCTTTGATGTTTTCAAAAATGTTCGGAAGAGCCCGCTGTTCAAAATCCCTGTTGAAAAATCCCCTGGCTATTTCAATTGCCGCGTGCAAAATGCCTATACGAACTCAATTTGTTACTACATGATAGAGATGTAGAACTAACCATAAACAAAAGGGTTATCAGGGTATTTGTGACCAAATACTAATTCTTTTTTTCCTCATTCATTGTATTGAAATAACAGATTCAAATAAAAATGATATGATTCAACCTAACACTCTTTTGAATGCGGCAGATAACAGCGAAGCTCGACAATCAATGTGTATTCGAATCATACATCATTTAGGCCTTTATTCTCTTTAGCTGCTTAGATATTTAAGGCAACTGCTTAGATGCTACAGATAATTTTATAAAAAGGGTTTTAATTGAGTCCGGCTTTTTTGGTTGAAGAGCAAAAGGCCTAGGGCTTTTACATAAATTTTAAGAGGGCCGATGGCTTTTAGACAATTTATCCTTGATATTTTATGAGATATTTTGTGCCGTCGCTGTCTCAGAGAGTCCATCTATTATTCGTCCTCTATATTTATAAGAGAAGAGGTTGAAAGGGGCTGCGCAACGAAAATAGTGAGGCCCACGAATAAATGATGAGGCACACCCTCCACCCCATTGCCACCCACCCTGTTGACCCCTTTATTGCGAGGGTATTGCGTGGAAGCTGCGCAACTTTCTTTGCACATGATCATCCCAAGGGCTGTTTGGTTGCAGGCTCACAAAGGTTTTGTACCGTTTGGATTCAAGAATCCGAAAAAAAATGTGAGGTCTTACTTCACCGTCGAGAAACGAAAGAAAACTTCAATTTCCAAGCTTAGCCCGGACGTAGCTCGCTTCTTTTTGGATGTGAAGCAGTGTCAAACCAAAATACCCAACAAGCATAAGCATTAGCTCTCCCTGAAAAGGAGGTGATCCAGCCGCACCTTCCAGTACGGCTACCTTGTTACGACTTCACTCCGGTCACTAGCCCCTTCTTCGGCATCCCCCTCCTTGCGGTTAAGGTAACGACTTCGGGCATGACCAACCCTTTGCTTTGAGCGAAATGTGGCAAAAGGAAGGAAAATCCATGGACCGACCCCATCGTCTCCATCCCGTAGGAACTATGAAATCATTCCAAGGACGCCTTCGGCATCTAATTCTTTTTTGGACATAGGATTTTGGAGCTTTTGGATTTTTTTTGTTTTTTGTGAGGAGTCCACTATTTTTTTATTCTTGAATGGGGCGCTGTTCGCATAGGGCCTGTGTATTTTAGTTATTAAAAAATCTCATTTTTTCCAACCAAACAAGAATTATAAGAATCTATAAACCTAATAATAAGAATCCAATACTAACCAAATGCAAAATGAGAATAATGGAGGAAAGAGGCCATATGAGCGAATTTCCTCCTGTGGCGTCGAAAAAGTACGTCCTCCGTCGTGTTTTCCGACCATCGGAATCCATCATCTTCATCGTTATCATCTAAGATGTGGGTACACCAAATTTCATATGATTCTACAACTTTTTCACCGTTGATTTAGCAATGTAAAAAGTTCTATTGTCGGTAAACCGTTAATTTTGAACCCACTAATTCAACGGTGAAAAGGTTGTAGAATCACATGAAATTTGGTGTACCCATACCTTAGATGATAACGATGAAGATGATAGATGCCGATCGTCGGAAAACACAACGGAGGACGTACTTTTCGACGCCATAGAAGAAAATTCCCTTCTATGTCATTTTTCCTCCATTATCCTCATACAAAATTAGCTATTCAATTATACTATTTGGTAATCCAAATTTTACAATCCCACAACCAAAACAGCTCCTGAGCTTTATATTGGAAGTGGACCATGAGCTTGGTTTTCTATCAATTAAATGTAACGGTCCAATTTTGAAACGTACCATTATAGCATAACAAGTAAATATCTGTTGAAGGAATTCAAATCATCCCTAAATTTTCTTTTCACCCCCTTCATTTAATTTCAAAGACTGCGTTCAGCTTCTTATTATAATGTGAGAATCGAGATAGAGATTAAAAGTTAAAACAGAAAAAAACTGAAGAAAAGAAAAGGAAATACAAAAGAAATACTATTGCTTTTTTGGGATTAGAGCTAGAGGTAAATCTAAACCAAAATGAATAGAGATAATAACAAAAATGTTTATTGTCGACAACAAAATAGGAGAAACAAATTTGTATGGCCAATCCTAAAAGCTCCATCTTTGTTGATGATGTCATATCTAGATGCTCAAGCAAGTTAAGCATGCTGTTATGGAAGTGTTTCTGGATGGGAGCATGACATCCAAGACAAGAAATTATATGTTTGTGCCTGGCGAAATACATCCGGACTGTTGAGTTTGGGTGACTCGTATAGTCCCACATCGGGAGTTCACAAAGAAGTTGACGTGTATATAATACAACTTGGACCTCTACCTAACAGCTCGGGCTTTTGGGTTAGAATGGGCACCCAAGTTGTGTTCTGTACGCGTCGCTTGCGGGTTCCGCCCCCGACAAAATGGTATCAGAGCCTGGTTTGTTCGGGAGGAGGGGTGTAGCGAAGGAAAAAAATTGATGTGGGGAGTGTTGGGTTGAGTGCTTGTGTTGAACACCAGTATATTGTGTACATCACTGAAGAAAGGTTGTGAGTGCAACGGGCCATTACTTGGTGTTGAAGGCGCGCCTGTAAGCCTGGTACGTACACCGCCAATGTTGTATGCCACCTACAACGGTGCAGGCGGGTATGTATTGTCGAGTTTGGATGACTCGTAATAGTCCCACATCGGGAGTTCACAAAGAAGTTGACGTGTATATAATACAACTTGGACCTCTACCTAGAATGGGCACCCAAGTTGTGTTGTGTACGCGTCGCTTGCGGGCTCCGCCCCCGACACGGACATGAGAGAGAAAGATATGAAATATTCAGTCATCCTTCGGGCAGCTTGGTCGGACCACGCATGTTCTTATTACTTTCTCTTATATGACCAGGTACATATGGCCGATACATCCAATAATTTTCCATCCAAAACATATTCGGACATGGGACAGGGTGACACAGATTAGTAAAAGTTCATTAACCAGTCTTATCAGAGCCTGGTTTGTTCGGGAGGAGGGGTGTAGCGAAGGAAAAAAATTGATGTGGGAGTGTTGGGTTGAGTGCTTGTGTTGAACACCAGTATATTGTACATCACTGAAGAAAGGTTGTGAGTGCAACGGGCCATTACTTGGTGTTGAAGGCGCGCCTGTAAGCCTGGTACGTACACCGCCGATGTTGTATGCCACCTACAACGGTGCACCGCCGATGTTGTATGCCACCTACAACGGTGCAGGCGGGTATGTACGATACGAGTGAAGCTCGGGATTGTCGAGTTTGGATGACTCGTAATAGTCCCACATCGGGAGTTCAGAAAGAAGTTGACGTGTATATAATACAACTTGGACCTCTACCTAGAATGGGCACCCAAGTTGTGTTGTGTACGCGTCGCTTGCGGGCTCCGCCCCCGACACGGACATGAGAGAGAAAGATATGAAATATTCAGTCATCCTTCGGGCAGCTTGGTCGGACCACGCATGTTCTTATTACTTTCTCTTATATGACCAGGTACATATGGCCGATATATCCAATAATTTTCCATCCAAAACATCCAATAATTTTCCATCCAAAACATATTCGGACATGGGACAGGGTGACACAGATTAGTAAAAGTTCATTAACCAGTCTTATCTTACTACATACCAAATTATGATTGGAAGATTCTTCAGATATTCACTTTTACTGTAGCTAGAGTTTAATTGCTCAGTGCGGTATACAAGGACATAGATACGATTTTTTACGCGTATGATCATAACATATGACATACCCAACAACAATCAATTTTTCCTCATCTTTTGGATGTGCATCCTATGTAGAATTCAAACCAGCGGCTTTTCGTTTTGCAGAACAATAAGATTTAACCGCAAGTGCTACACTCATTTGGTACCTGACATGAATAAAACTATTCCTTTATGCATCCGGATATCATGAAAACCAATTTATTTTAAACCAATTTTCATGTGAGAAGCATTGCTTCAAAACACTCTACCACATCAAACTAAATCTCAATTGATAGAACATTTATTTACTAATGTGATGGACACCAGCAGAGCAAACATCAAATACAAAAAATAATTAAGCATGTCGCAGCTTAATTATTAATTCATCATGGAGTTGGAGGGGCGCTTCACGATTAAAACAGGACACTTTGCATTCCGAGCACAGTAATCACTCACACTTCCAATTAGAGCCCTGGATTTATTAATTAATCACCAAATATATCATTAGAAATGGAAGAATCAAAATTAATTAAGTTATCATAATGTTTAAATAATAAAATAAAATAGAAGTTTAAAAAGAAAAACCTTTGAATGAAGCCATAGCCATGGCTTCCCATGACCAAAATGTCAGCTCCTAGCTTCTCTACCATTTCACAAATCACGTCCCTTGCATCTCCACTGCATGCCTTGGCTTCAACCTTGATCTAATTAAGTTAAGAAATTAACATAAATAATCAAGATTTATCATGGAGTTATTGTATATTATGCAGTTTAATTTTCTTACATTGGGATAGCCCTTGCAAATGTTTTCGGCTTTTGCCAAGACCATCTTTGGGAGATCTTTGCTGTATAATTCCATCGACGAAATCGCTTCGCCGGAAACCAAGTACCCTGCAGCAAATTAACTAACCTTGAAGCATACTTAATTGAATAATGATAATAATGATAATAATAATATGTTTGGAGAGAAATTATTCCAACAAATTAATAGAAGATCATAATGTATTGTGTTAATGCTAGATGTGGTAAGAACCTGATTCGGGTATTTCCCAATTAGTAGCATAATGATGTCGCCGCCTCATTTCTGGTATCATTATGTAAATGGTTTAGTGTTTTTCCCCGCGTGTAGATCTTGAATTTACATTTTCCTTAAATATGCAGTTGCAATTACATTTTCATTTTTTTTCCATGAATGCTTCATGTCAATAGCGTTGAAACCGATTTTATAAATTTTGATATATATGTAGTTGAAACTGCATGAAGCTCTAATACATTATGTATATACCTGCGCCGTCCCAAACAGAATACACAGGAGGAGCAGGAGGCCGAGCGTAAAGCAAAATGATCGTATTGTGTGCATGCGCCGGGATTACATTAAGAAGACACCACCTCAAGGCGTAGAGGCTCTCCTCGCCCTCGTCGATGGCCACCACTATCCTCCTCTCTTTTGCTTCAACTTCCAAGTGATCAGCCATTTTTAAATTATTACCAACTAAGAAACGAGAATTTGGTACAAGCTGTGTTTTGTTTTGTATAAGATTTGAGTTCGATGAGGGAATTGAGGGGTCCTCAACGTCTTTTTAAAGCAGGGATTTTTTTTCTCCTTTTTGGTGGTTTTTGGGTTGTGGTTTGTGCGGGTCCGCAGTTTATCTATTCGGGTTGGCGCCCGTTGTTTTTGTTTTATTCAATTCGTTTTCTATGAAGGTGATAAGATGAGTACAAACGAAACAATGCAGGGGATAGAGACATCCAAAGCAAGTTAAGTTGAATATTTCAAATGCGAGTAAAAATCATGGATTAAGTACAATACAATCAGAAGATAAATAAAATATGTTGCATAATTAATTTTAAAAATGTTTTCTACCCATGAAATTAGCTATTTAAAATAAAATAATGTTAAATTTATTGATTTATATCTATATTTGTAGTACTCCTGAAATCAAATTGGTAGCCTTGTTTTCCTCCTCTTTTTTTTTGTTAAAAAAAGAAAAGAAAAGAAAGACTACGCAAATCTCAAAACCTGTTTGTCTGAGAATGATACCTCTGCATCCATTTTAGATTTTATTTTCGAATTCATATAGACAATAAATAAGAAAATACATTTGAAGTCTTTGCAGTTTTGTTTATATTATTTTCGGAATTATTTTCTTTAAAAAAATCCTTTTCATGTTTTTTTAAAATCTTTTTGTATTTTTATTTTGAAAATTCGGCTTTATTTTATCAAAACTATGATGTGATTTAACAAACTTGGGGAATGTTAAGCCTGTCGACGGGTCGGGTCCATCAAGACCCCTTTAATAAATAGGTCAGTTCCAGACCATTTTGGTTCGGCCCCGTTAGGTTCAAACCCGTTTAATTCTTGATATAAGTAATAAATTTATAATCTCTTGTAATATTTTAAAGAAAATTGAGAGATGTCTTGGTAGTTGTAGATTTTAGTTCTATATATTTTCTATTTCTCAATTTATCTTAATAGTCACGAATATTACATTTACGTTACAAAAGTTGCAAATTTGAGAAATAAACCATCTATAGTTTCGATTGGTTTTTATTATGCAATTTTGCTTTTAAAAGCGAATTGTGAGATTCTTAGCTCTGATGATGCGTTTATATCACAATATAGAACTTAATGAAATATATAATTGATTTCTTCTTTTTTTTAAATGGTAAAATTGATAAACGGGCTCAGGTAAGCCCAATTAATAACGGGTCCGGGTCTGAATTTATTCCATACAGAACCGTAGGGTAAATGGATGGATCTGGACTGGTAAAAAATAAACGGGTACGGATCTACGATATGGTAGGCCCTATCTGACCCGACCCATTTACAGGACTGGGAGGTTAATAGTTACATACTTTCTTTTAGTCAAACAGTCAACACCAGTTTGTTCTTTATCCTGTTGTAAGGTTAAAAGATCCATCGACAACTCCTAATTTTCTCTTCTTCTGTGTACAAAAAAACAAACAAAAACTGCAAACTCTTGAATTTCACTATTCCAAAAACACAACAAACTCCTCTAAGCAAGACACAAGGATTCATGATCCTCTAATTATTCGTAAACATAAAGGTTTTTGAAAGTTAGGAGTGTTTATTGTTGCCGGACCATTTATATATCCATTTCTTTTGCAATTTGGTTTGTTCTTCGAACAAATTAAGCATGTATCTTAGTAATAAAAGCTTAATAAAATACTTGACACCCAAAAGACATAAAAACTTCGTAAGAATGGAAGAAACAGGAGACAGTGGATTTCGAATGAAACTGCGCTTATAAATGCATAATTATCATCATCAAGAACATGAGTCATAGATAACCTTTAATTATTAATCTTAATAATTAAAGACATTATAAACAGCGGCGCTCCAAGATTCCCCCAAAAACCACCGAAACCAGAAACCAGAAACAACAAACAAATTGTGGAGAGTTGACTTTGACCGAAATAGAATTTCTGATATATAATTTATTATTCATGAGAAATAATATTCAGGGATGGAAATGGGTATGGAGATATATAGCAGTAATGTTACTAATGGGCTGTATTTAGGGCCAAGTTCATAAAAGTCGGTCCATATTTTGAACTTCAATTTTGGTCTTTTTTAGCATCAGGCCCAGACCCAGGGCCCGTGTCGTAATTAAAACTCAATATTTGAGTCGGTCATTTCACTAAAATAAAAAAGTTATAAAAAAATGGTCTGGTCAGAATTTAAAAACACAGTTTCTTTGCCCAAATATTAATTGCATAATACTACAGTAAAGAATGGAATAAAACTAAATAATTGGCCCATGTTTTTATTCAAAAGATAATAATAATATTATGGAGTCTAAATATATTAATAAATATTTAAACCCTAGCCTATATCATACATATCGAACCGGTATATTTAGACTCGGGTTGAATTCTGAATAGTTTTCGGACGTAAGCAAAAATTTTAAAAATTAAAAACATTTTTACCTCTTGTTAATAACATCGATTGTATTATTATATAGGTGAAAGCGGAAACGAAAGTGGTGACAAGAGATGTCAGAGATGTGATATGTGAGACAGTGGAGAAGCTTAATGCTGATATTTTGGTTATGGGAAGCCATGGTTATGGCTTGATCAAGAGGTAATTATGCCAATCCTAATCACATTGAAGTCTCAATTTTCATTTCCTATAATTAATTAATCATGATTAACTGTTTAGCTAATTACATATATTTCCATTGAAACGAAGTTAATTTTGATAGCAAGTTTTGTTTGCAATGCAGGGCATTTTTGGGGAGTGTGAGTAACCACCGTGCACAAAATGCGAAGTGTCCCGTTTTCATTGAGAGGCCTAATGATGCGTCCTTGTTGTGATATGACTTGTTATGGCTTTAAAAATAACTTGTTTTTTAAGCGTGTCCTTAGTTTGTTTGTTTTTTGATGCTGTTTGCTTATTTATCTGTCGAGTTCTTTTCCTATTTCCAATGAATGATTAATTTGACCGTTGAATGTGTTGAACTAAGCTGTAATTTTGCAAATAATATATATTTCTTATATCAAAAAATTTACATAAACTCAAACCATAGGTATACAGTGTTTGTTAGAGATTAACTGTTGTGTGTGTGTTTTTTATCACTTGTCAAGTGAATTTATCTCTATTATTATAATGCTAAAAGAAGGGGGTCTCAAAATTAAAAATCCAATTTCAATTACAGCCTTTCAAATGGCTATAAAATTTTCTTGTCTTTTCTAGCACAGAAAAAAAATTGCTAGCTACCCTCTCCCTCTCCCTCTCTTGACTAACTACTCCCCAGCTATTTTTTTCGATAACCAACTCTATAAATCTCTCTCAGTTACTAACGTATATCACACGTGTAAATTACAAGTGTGAAATAACGCTATTCTCTTCATGTTTTGCTATACTCGGGTGCTAATCCTTTTATTTTCGCAGCCCATCAAACTCTAAATTGATGAGGATTCAGAAACATGTTATTAACTTGAAAAAGAAGTTAATTGATTCTAAAATCATATTTTTGGCTTCTCATATCTGATTTATTAATCCATTTGAGTCTATGTTTCTGACATGTCACAAAATGAATTTTCATGGCTAAAAAAATGTTCATATACATTAATGTCCCATCTTTTAGAGCATAACACCTAAAAAATATTGTGAAAACAAAATTCTGAGTTGCATGGTGGACCTTCTCGAAATGAAAGATGTCTATCTATTAAAAGAGGCCAAATCAAATGCTTTCACACATTTATTGATAAACGTCCAAAGTTCCAAATCAAAGCCTTTGCAATATTTAGTGAGAAATGTCCAAAGTTAGCAGTCTTGTATGTCTATATCAATCATGGGATACACTAAATATAATCATCATCCAAAATATCATTGTATAATTAATTGAGAATTAATTAATTAAGCCTTTAATTTTGCTAAAAAAAAGTATAAATTTATAGTTCACTTCTTCGAGTTAAGTCATGTAGGCTAATGCTGGCGGAATTTGAAATTTAACATTATTTGATAAAAATGAGCACAACATGAATAAGTTATCAATATTAATTAGCTAATAATGCAACATAAAGAATTTTAAATAAAAAATAAGTTGTTCAGTACTAAAAATTAATTGTATCCTCTGAATACAGCTTCAAAAAAACGGTAAATGTGTTGCATCCACTATCATAATTTAATTTGTTATCGTTGAATTGGATAGACAGGTCTAATACCATCTTGCGGTTTGTGGTTCACGTCGCTGTATCAAAACTTCAAATTTGTCTTTAAAGGTTGATGAGATTGTCATTTATACACAACAATTTCATCTTACAAATTATTAAATTATCATGTCAATGCAAACTAAGATTTGGTTAGATATAAGCTAACAACCATGATCACTCACTAACTTTCCATGTTGGTTCACTTCACTAAAAACAACTAACTGATGTGGCTCATAAACGAGTATTTCCCAGATCACGACACGTGGCGAATAACGTGTCATCTGCTAAGCCTGCTCCTTTTAGGGGTTACGAAGCTGGAACAAGTATGATGCATCGGGGACGTTCTTCGGCACCTCGCCTTCGAGGTTGCATCCGACCTTTTGGGGACATCTCCGGAGTACCTTCCCAATTTCGCCTAAACGACCATCCGACGGTTCTCCTTCGAGCAATCCTACAGCCGAGCTTTCTCGGCCACCGAGCTATCTACCGAGCTGAGCTTCCTCGGCTTCCCTGTTCAACTGAGAGCACGGAGCCCAAGTGTCCCCGTAACGGCTTCGTGTATCTCGCCACAACGAGATCTCCGCAGCTCCACGACCCGCAACTTGCGCTAGCGTATCCCGCCATTAATGAGCATGTCCCGCCATTAATAGGCATGTCACGCCATCACCGCGAACGTGATGCAGAGGCATAACGGGCGGCGAGAATCTCGTGCTGATCCACTTCATATGACCGCTATATAAACCTTCTCCACCAGACGATCCAGGTAAGTCAGATTTATTCCAATACGCCACTACTCTTCCATTATTCCCCGGTGCTTACTTGATCGTCGGAGGGTCCTACGATGGTTCCCACCCCGGGACTTCCTTTGTAGATAGCTTAGCCCCACGACATCTAACAACCCATTGAGATTCACACGTCCAATTTTCACTCTCAATCACAACCGTTCAGAACCGTTTCCAGCAAGATCGACGGAGGACAACATCGGAGGGAGATTCTGACCTCCATCAGTTGGCGCCGTCTGTGGAATTCAGGTAAGTCAGATTTATTCCAATACGCCACTACTCTGCCATTATTCCCGGTGCTTACTTGATCGTCGGAGGGTCCTACGGTGGTTCCCATACCAGGACTTCCCTTGCAGGTAGCTCGGCCCCTACGGTATCCAACAACCCATTGAGATCCACACGTCCAATTTTCACTCTCAATCACAACCATTCAGAACCGCTTACAGCAAGATCGACGGAGCACAACATCTGAGGAAGATTCTGATCTCCATCAGTTGGCGCCGTTTGTGGGAACGTTTTTTCTCCACCCAAAAAATTGATCTTCCGCCCCCGATTCAATGACAAGCGACAACTACGACGATCCCAGCACGAGCTGTCCCGTCCTCTATAGCGGGGGCGGAAACGGCCCTAATCTTCCCCCTAACGTCATTAACGCCTTATCTGATCGAATCGACAGGCTCACGGTGATGGTAGACGCACTCGCCCTCATCCAAGCGGCTGACCATGCCCGCCAGACCGCGGCATCCCCTCCCCGGGGCGACGACGTTGGCAGGGAAATAGGAAGACACACTCAGGCTCTTAACCTCACTCGCGCTCATCTTGATGTGACCGAACACCGACGTGCCGGTTCCGGCAGTCATGGCCCGCATCCGGGAAATGATTCCATGACCCGTTGGGCAATGGATAGCTTAACACCCCGATCACAGGGAAGACCTGGTTATCACTTCAACGCGTGCCGCGCTTTCTCGCACCCCGAGGAAGTGTCAGTCCAATTGCCTGATTCCAGGCTAAACCCATGCCGCCGCCTCCGTTAAGGTCACGCGTATGACGAACACCGGGGCTATCCACAAAAGGTCCACCCCCGAGATTTAAGGAGCGTGATAGAGCAGAACCGAAGCCGCTCCATCGCGCAAGCCAGGAGCAGAGGGAGCGAGCGCTCCTACTGTGAAGATTCTTCGGATTACCAACAATGAATAGAGGCTCTCGAAAGGAAAATCAAAGACATACGACAGGATGACCTTACGGCCGGCGAAGGCACGAAGTACTCCGCTGACTCACTCACAAGGCCCTTTACTAAACAGCTACTAGCTGAGCGTGTCTCATCCAGAAACAAACCGTCCAAGGTAGCCCTCTTCGACGGGAAGTCCGGCCCGAAGGACGACTTGGATGCATTTACGGCAGGCATAAGCTTCCAAAACAACTCAGACGTGGCTCAATGCCGAGCCTTCCCCACCACCCTCATTCGGGCTGGCCGAGATTGGTTCCGAGGGCTCACGCCACGCTCAATCTCGACCTTTGACGAGCTGGCTACCCAATTCCTCGGTCATTTCGTCGGTAACCGTCGACAGAAAAAGACGGTCGACTACCTGTTCACTATCAAAAGCGGGGACAAGGAATCCTGTAAGGGGTTCGTCATCCGCTTCTACAATGCCTTCCTCGAGGTACCCGAGCATCCCGACGATACGGTTATCACCGCCCTGAGGTCAGGTATTAGGCACAAAGAGTGGCTCCGCTCTTTTGCATTAACGTAACCTAGGACCATGGCCGAAGTAAAAGCGTGGACCGAGCGAGAGATTCAACTCGAATCGGAGGTGAACGCCAACCTGCCCCTGGGTGACTAAACAGACCGAAAGAAACGGGACAGAGAGGACAAAAAGAAAGCCGACCGCCTAAAACCCTATGCCCCAAGATTCCAGGAGTACACTCCTCTGAGCATCTCTCAAACGGAACTGCTAAAGGAGGCTAAAGGCGAAAGGTTTTTCAGGCTCCCGACGGCAACCCAAAGGGCGGGAAAACGGCTCTGGGCCCGTATTGCGCTTACCACAGGTCGTAGGGGCACCCGACCGAGAGTTGTAAGCAACTCCGTGACTATATTGAGGAACTGATCCGCTCAGGCCACCTGGCGAAATACCTACTAGACAAGCGGCAGGCGGAACAAGAGTAGAAAGACCAACCCCCTCCCGGGGAGTTAACGATCGGTCAGAGCATGGTCATCTTGATGCATCTGACTCTGGACAGAGAGGGGGACTGCCACCCCGTACCAGTCATGGCTATAAGTGATCCGCCCCATAAGAAGCACATGAAGGATGACCTGATCACCTTTACCGAGGAAGACCTTCATGGCATATCACTCCCTCACAATGACCCACTTGTGATAACAGCCCGAGTTCACCGTAACGAGGTCCAGAGAATATTGGTCGATTTAGGGAGCTCAGCGGATATCCTATTCTACAACTGTTTCCAGCGAATGAGATTAGGTTCCTCCGATCTCCAACCGATCTCTCATGTCCTCTCCTGGTTCACCAACCATTCCATCCCGGCCGAAGGTTCGATTACCCTCCTACTCAACATTGGGGACGCTGGAAAAACGCGAATCATATCAGTAAACTTCCTCGTTGCCATGATTCCACCGTTCTATAACATACTCCTAGGATGCCCCACCTTGAATGCCCTTCGGGCTTAGATCTCAACTTACCACCTCATGCTCAAATTCCCTTTAGATAACGGGGGGATAAGTCGTGCCTATGGAGATTAGCAAACTGCCAGGATCTGCCTCGCCTCAACATTGCCCACTGGGGAGCAGGGCGGCGACTTTGAAGATACGCATGATCTCTAGGGCACCTTGGACACCTGCGGCGATCGAAAGGAAATCCACGCCGCGCCAGCAGAAGCGTTAGCAAAAGTTCCTATCATAGAAGGGGTCAACGGCCGGACTGTCCAGATCGGTTCTCTCTTGATAAAGAGCGTCCGCGATAACCTGATCCGATTCCTCAGAAACAACTCGGATGTGTTCGCCTAGACTCCGGCGGACATGCCCAGAATCGATCCCAAACAAGCTCGGAGTCGACCCGAACGCCAAGCCAATCCCCCGCAAGCTCGGAGTCGACCCGAAAGCCAAGCCAATCCAACAAAAGAAGAGAAGTTTCGCACTAATAAAACAAAGGGTGATAGAGGAGAAAGTTGACCGATTGCTCGCTGCCGACTTCATGAGGAATCTGGGCTACTCGGATTGGCTGGAAAACGTAGTTATGGTCAAAAAGGCAAATGGGAAATGGCGCATGTGCGTCGATTTCACCGACCTGAACAAAGCTTGCCCCAAAGACAACTACCCGCTTCCTCGGATAGATCAGCTAGTAGATAGCTCAGCCGGTCATGAATTACTGAGCTTCATGGACGCCTTCTCCGGCTATAATCAGATCCGAATGAACTCGGCCGACGAAGAGCTTACAGCCTTTACCACAGATCGAGGAGTATACTGCTACAGAGTAATACCCTTCGGACTCAAGAACGCCTGAGCTATATACCAGCGACTGATCAACAAACTATTCAGATCGCAAATTGGAAGAAATATGGAAGTCTACGTCGACGACATGCTCGTGAAATCCGCCTCATCGGACGGACACACGACATACCTCACCGAGACATTCGACGTCCTGCGAAAGTACAAGATGAAGCTGAATCCAGCCAAATGCGCGTTCGGTGTCACAAACGGAAAATTCCTTAAGTTCATGGTCACCAACCTGGGAATCGAGACGCACCCAGAGAAGATCAGCTCCATCATCAACATGGCGATGCCCAAAAGCAATGTCGATATCATGCAACTCACCAGGAGGGCGGCTGCCTTAAGCCGCTTTATGTCCAGATCCGGGGAAAAATGTCTCCCTTTCTTCAGAGCCCTAAGGAAAATCCCCAGGTTTGAATGGTCCGAGGAATGCCAAGACGCTTTAGAACAACTCAAGACATACATCGCGACCCTCAAGACGTACATCGCGACCCCACCACTCCTCACCAGACCAGTCGAAGGCGATGAGCTGTTACTTTATCTGGCCGTCTTTGACCAAGCCGCGGGCGCAGTATCCGTCAGAGAGTTCGAAGGAACGCATAAACCGGTCTACTATGTAAACTATGTCTTCAAGGAAGGGGAAATTAGATACCCAGCCATAGAGAAAATAGTCCTCGCGCTCGTCACCACGTCTAAGAAACTGCGACACTATTTCCAGGCACACACAATCCTCGTCCTCACTGAATGAACTTTAGGGAATATCCTCGCCTCCTCCGAATCATCGGGCCGCTTAGAGAAATGGAGGTGGGAGTTGTCCCAGTTCGACATCAAATACCTACCCAGACGGGCAATTAAAGTGCAAGCCTTAGCCGATTTCATTGTCGAATGCACCATTCCCACTAAGGAAGGAACGACGGCTTAGGGTCCCGACCCACGGCCCTCGGTCGAGGAGGTGCCTGGCCTAATCCCGGACTAGGTGCTCTATGTAGACGGATCCTCCACCGAGGAAAGATGTGGGGCCGGCCTGATCATCCGCGGCCCAAACGAAGCAGAAATGAGGCACTCTCTGAAACTTGATTTTAAAGCATCAAACAATGCGGCAGAATACGAGGCCCTGTTAGCCAGGCTACGAATCGCTTCCGGAGAAAGGCTGAAAACCATCCGGATACGCAGCGATTCCGCGCTGGTCGTCGGCCAAGTAACCGGGCATTTCAAAGCCCGAGAACCACTTATGATAAAATACCTGGCGGAGATAAGAAGGCTTCGAAAAAATTCTGATGAAGTACAAGTAGAGCAGATTCCCAGAAATCTGAACACCGAGGCCGATGCCCTGAGCAAACTTGCCTTCTCCTATTCGGCCAATCACAAGAGAAACATCCTCTTCGAAGTCCTGCCGTGACCTAGCGTGGAAGATGGAGAGGCAACGTCCAAATCTACACGACCCAAGAAAATACCCCGGATTGGAGAAATTCCATTGTAGAATTTCTGAAAGATGGGATTCTTCCGGATGACCGGGCCGAAGCGCGTCGGCTTTGAGCAAAGGCTTGCAATTTCGTATGGAGAAAAGAAAACCTATACAAAAAGTCGTACACTCAACCCCTGCTCCAATGCGTCGACCCCTCAGAAGCAAACTACATTTTACGAGAAATACACGAAGGGGTCGGAGGGGCGCATCAAGGGGCCCACTGCCTGGTCCAAAAGACGCTGCTCCATGGGTACTATTGGTCGAGAATACATCGAGATGCCGAGAAAATGGTCAGAAGATGCAAGAGCTGCTAACTCTTCGGTAGCATCCCACGTCTCCCCGCCACCAAACTAATGCTACTGAGTTCCCCTTGGTCATTCGCGCGGTGGACGATGGATATGGTGGGCAAACTTCCTGCCGGCACGGGTGGACACAGGTACATCCTTGTCGCCGTAGACTACTTCACGAAGTGGATTGAGGCCATACCTATCAGGAAACCAGAGGCCGCCTCTATGATAATTTTTTTGCAGAACAACGTGATTTCCCGATTCGGGATCCCAAGGTGCATCATCACCGACCACGAAACCAATTTCGAGAACAACAAAGTTAAAGAATTTTGCAACGACTATCACATATTAATGAAGTTCGCCGCGGTCACCCATCCCCAATGCAACGGACAAGCTGAAATAGCGAACCGAAGCGTCATTCGAAGGCTCCGAACTCGCCTAGAAGGAAGGCAAGACAGCTGGGTTGAGGAACTACCTCGGGTATTATGGGCACCGCGGACATCAAGAAAAACACGCACGGGGGAAACCCGTTCAGCCTCTACTACGGGATCGAGGCGATGGTCCCTACAGAAATTGGATCGCCCAGCTATCGGGTCGAGCACTTTGACGATGAAGCTAACACCTTCGCATTACGAAGCAACTTGGACGTTTTATTAGAAAAACGAGATCTGGCGTAAATCAAGATGGCCGCCTATCAGCAGCAAACCGCCCGCTGCTACAAAGCCTGAGTCAGGCATCGAGCCTTCAAGATAGGAGACCTGGTCTTATGACGAAACAAGTTCGTGGACTAAGCGAAGCTATATAAGTTCTCTCCAAAATGGGATGGGCCCTTCCTCGTGACAGAGACACTGCCCGATGGAGCCTACCGCCTCCAGGACTCCAAAGGGCGCAATTTCCCTCGGCCATATAACGCGGAAAAGCTTAAGTTATACAGATAAACGTGTTCCCCATTTTTTCCCTTTTTTCAAATAATGTAATTTCTTTCCATATCAGCTAAATTTTCCAAACAAAATCCTCACACAAATTAGACTTTGACACCGACCCATAACCCCGCCCTTTCTTCTTTTCCTCAGGTCCGAGTTAGGGGAAATGGAAAGGGCACGGGCCGGCTGAAAAAAATAAATAAAAAGAGGAAGGGGATGAGGAAGAGAGAGATAATGCACGACAACCTTGACCAAAAGAATTATTTTTATTACTCGAAGGTATTCTTTGCTCCACAGCCTTACAACCATTAGAGTAAAAGAGTAAGAGAATTAAGAATACATTAATGATGGTACTCGGAAGAAATCTCCTCCAGCCGAGCCCAGGCAACCCACGCCTGCTCCCTCTGGCGATGCCCGTGGATCCTAGAAGCTACGGATTCGCCGGGATCCCCAACCGCTGAGCACGACACCACAACTAACTTCTGATGAAATGTTTTTGAGAAGAATGTCCACCGAGCGATCCCTTCGGCTCTTCGAGATAAGGCCAAGCCTATGGGTGGTATGCATCTTATCAAATTCCTCTTCCATCGCCTATGGGGACAGAACATTATAAAGGCCCGGGGATGACCTCCATATCGCGTAGATCGAAACTTGTATAAAAGGAGATCGTCGGGGAAGAAAACGCCCGCAGTGCCCCTCCAAACGACTCATCACAGCCTCATACGTCGCCTCGGAACGATTGAGACCATAAAAGTACATGTCATCTCGGGACATGATCTCCCTGATGATGTATGTGTGGCCCGTCATCTTCAAGAAACGTAGCATCTAGGAGGAATTCGACCACGCCTTCGACATTTATAACCTCAACAAGAAATCTTCCAACGGCCGAGATCTTCTCGCACTACAACGCAAATCACGGAATGTTGTACTTACCCAATGAGGCATGACCATGTGGCACCCGATTGCGTGGCGCACTTTCCTTAAAATACGGGTCAAATAAGGTTGAATGACATTTCCTAGGAAAACATAGAATCTGGAAAGCCCTCGCCAAGAGGCGGCCAAGCAGTTTCCTGTTTGGCTCATCCGCTGAAGGTGGCTTCTTGCCTGACCACTCCGCGGATCCAAAGCCCTCACCAAGAGGTGGCCAAGTAGTTTCCTTATCGGCTTATCCACTAAATGCAGCTTCCTGCTCGACCACTCCGCGGATCCAAAGCCCTCACTAAGAGGCGGCTAAGTGGTTTCCTGCTCGGCTCATTCGCTGAACGCAGCTTCCTATCCGACCACTCTGCGGATCCAAAGCCCTCGCTAAGGGGCGGCCAAGCAGTTTCCTACTCGGCTCATTCGCTGAAGGCAGCTTCCTGCTCGACCACTCCGCGGATCCAAACCCCTCGCCAAGAGGCGACCAAGCAGTTTCTTGCTCGGCTCATCCGCTGAAGGCAGCTTCTTGCCCGGCCACTCTGCGGATCCTAAGCCCCTGTCTAGAGGCGACCGAGCAACTTCCTGCCCGGCTCTTTCAAAGTCCAATTCATATGCGATGCACGATCGTCACCTCGACTCTAGGGTGAGTGGGACGCCGACCAACCTATACTTGGCGTTCGTTCAATTTATATACGCGACGCACGATCATCACTTCGACTCCGGGGTGAGTGGGGCACCGACCTGCCTATACTTGGCATTCGTTCGATTTATATATGCGATGCGCGATTGTCACCTCGACTCCAGGGTGAGTGGGATACCGACTTACCAATACTTGGCGTTCACTCGATTTATATACGCGACGTGCGGTCGTCACCTCGGCTCTGGGTGATGGCAAGCGCCGGTTTGCCTATGACTTGGCTTTCGCTACCTCATACGTCGCACTCGCCCAGCACTCGACGCCTAACTTTGCATATGCTGGGCATCCACTGGACACGACCTATCTACACTTGCGGAAATAGAAGCACTCTGAAGGCAAGATAAAACTACTTGCGAGCTAAAAATACTTGCATATCAATATACTTGCAAGCTAAAAGTACTTTATTTATATCTAAAGATTTTATACGAGGTACTATGGCCTCCCCAGCCTTACAAAATACCCGGAGGCTTACAAAATTTAGTGACCGAGGCGGGGTAGCTTAAACCACCTTCTCAACTGCCACTTCCCTTTGATCGGCGCCTCCTTTTAGGGCCACGATCGCGACGTCCGGCTCAGCACTTCCGCTCGTCGCTTCGCCTCCCCCGGCTGGCTCGGCACCACCCCCTATGGTGCTTCCTCGGCTAGAGGATACTTAGCACGAAGCTATTGATCTTCGAACCCGGGCATGGCTTCTTTGACGGCATCGAGGGCGTTGTGCCACTCGATGGCCGCGGAGTTGGCGAGGTCGAGGTAGAACCGGTCAGAGGTCTTGTACTCTTCCACGGCCCTTTCTGCTCTTTCCTCTGCGAGTTTCGCCGCCTTGCAAGACGCCTGAGCATCCCGCTTGAACGAGTCCCTCTGCCTCTTCATGGCATTGAAGAGCCCATTGACCTCCCCTATCTGGACCTGGATAGCCCGGTTAGATTCAGTCAGGAGCCGATGGGACTCCTTCAACTTAACGACCGTTAAGTCCTCTGCGACCAACCTCAAATCGAGAAGGGACGCCTTCTCTTCCGTCTATTGCAGCCGGGCAAGGAGCTCTTCTTCTCGCGAAGAAGATTCTTTCGCCTTCTTCATCGCCGAGGCCACCTCCTCGGACTCCATTGCAGCAAGAAGAGTGCAATGCTGGAGGACCTGGGAAAAAGGGAGCCGTGTTAGGAGATAATATATATATATATATATATATATATGTTTCCCCCAATCAGAGCAAAACTCTGTTCAAATTTTGAAATTTGAAATTAAGCAGCGCTTCATAAAGGCGCTAGCGCTAAATGCACCAGCGCCAAGAGTCAAAGACTCTGATGCAGCTCTCACGTGCAAAGCACGAGAGCGCTAGCGCTGGAACTAAATGTTCCCTACCCTTGGATAAAAAATCCAACAAAGATGACTAAATATTATCAGATTACCTCTGAAAATTAGAGCACCGTTGGATCAAAAATCCAATGGTGATTAAAAATCACTAAGATACAGAATAAATTCTGTATGGGAAAATATTTTCCCAATCTTGTTAAAAACAAAAAGATTGCCTTCTGTAAAACAGAAGTCCTTAGATCAAAGATCCAATGGTGGGAAACATCCCCAAATCAATCAGAGGAAAGATTTCCTTAACTGATTCAACAAATCAGCCTCCCTTATATAAAGGACCGAAGACTTCAAGTTTTACATAGAGGATCCCCCACAAACTTTGAGAAATTGCAGAGAGAAGAGCAAGCTCTCGGAAGAAGAAGAATTTCTTCAAGGTAAATAAAATAGAGAGATCAAAGCATCTCATCAAATGAAGAGGAACTTAGTTTCTTTTTCTATATCATAGATCTATGAGACAAACGTATTTCACAAAAGAGATCATAACATCTCATCATAAAAAGGAGGGAAGAAGAATTCAATTCTCTTAAAATCACAGATCCATAAAGGCAAAGCCTTTCATAAAAAATAAGAGATCGTAACATCTCCTATAAAAATAAGAACTTTGTTCTTAGACCCACGAGACAAGATCTCTTATAAACGAGAATTTAATTCTCAGAGCGCAGAACTGATTAAAGTTGCCTAAAAAAGATCCTTAGCGCTCCAAATTAAAAAGAAGTTCCTTAGCGCTCCAAGACTGGTGTTAGTTATATGTATGTCCTAGAGGCCATTACTGTACATACGATATATATTGTAGTGGATGCTTGGATATATATATGGAGGACTTTCTTGCTCGACATGATAGTATGCTATCTGGCTGCTCTTTATCTTAATATGTACGCTGATTGTCTCTATGTTACATGTTGATAAAGCCCTTAGGATGAGTACTTGACTACCGGGATTATGATGCAGATCATACTAGTGGGGACAGAGTAGTCGCTAAGTACATCCTTCAAATGTTCCTAGTCGTGGGTGTATCGAGATAGGGCATCGATATACCAGAGTAGACTAGCGTATAACTTCTCGACTCATCTAGATGGGCGATAGATGATTCCATATCCATTGGTGTTTGACAGCAGAGATAGTATACAGGTGCTCAGTGGAGACTGGGTACACTGAACGGACTCGACAAGAACTCGCAGATGGTATTATACCTAACGTCAGATGGCAGTTCTCTGGTGGCACTGGTACAGGTTAGTCTGTAGACCCAAGATCGTCATAGAGTCTTGTGTGATTCCCACTGTGCTTTGATTTCCACCTTACCACGTTCAAGAGAACGTGCAAAACGGTGGCTTTTGGTACAGTCCCGAGTCACATGGAGGCAATGAGCGATAGGAGGGGTTTCGTCTGTCCCAGTATTGGGGGTTGATGTTGCGCTGTGCTCGATTGGCTATAACAGGAAGTCCCTGGCCAGGGCTGCTTCAGAGATATACTGGTAAGTGTTATCAGTAGTTTCTCGACCCGTTATGAGCCTCATATCGACATGACTTATCGAGTTACTGGGGTCTAACGTTTACCACCCCTAGACGAGATATGCGACATATCAGACGAAGAGACCAGACTGTACGGTAGTGTTACTGATTGGATTCGCAGGAGTCTGAGCAGGCTTACTTGTTGATTTTCTGATCGCTCAATACCCGGGTGGCCGTTACGTTTAGCTGACCGCTTGCGGCTTGTGGGTGTTTGATATGATCATCACCTACTGCCGGTGTATTGACGAGTCTTTAGAGTCCTGCACAGAGGTTTCCTGGCTCAAGCGAAACAGAGTAGGAGCACATATGTGATATGTGCGGGACCGAGATTGATACGATAT
Source organism: Agapanthus africanus (assembly GCA_030015575.1). Taxonomy (NCBI): domain Eukaryota; kingdom Viridiplantae; phylum Streptophyta; class Magnoliopsida; order Asparagales; family Amaryllidaceae; genus Agapanthus; species Agapanthus africanus. The sequence goes on from CM057339.1 coordinate 227,345,757, forward strand.
GAGATACCTTATTTTATTCTCACGATTTGTGACATTGGTCGGTTATATGTGATATAGCCGGGTTATCGGATCAAGTGTTGATTCGATAAGTTGTTACATATGATATCAGTCGGTTATATGTGATATGGCCAGATTATTAAATCAAAAGTTGATTTGATAATTTAATGTACAATTATATATTTGATATATTACATTACATTAACTAGTATTAGCTTACTTAAGATTTCTTTTCTCACTTGGTTTGTGCACATTGTATATATGTGATTTATGCAAGTGTACATTATTTTGTGTCATGCTTGATGATACATGGATATGGGTGTGTGTATGACTTACACCATGCTAGGAATTATCTAGGGTTTTATTTATCTAAAGTTATTCAAAAATGAGTTAGGCTTTGCCATGGCAAGAAGCTTTGAGAAGCTTATGGTTGCACTGACTTAGTCTTCTATTTTTGTTTAGCTTAAGATATTTACATACCCAACCATTATAGCTAGCCATGGTTAACTCTCTACAAGGGTTAAGGGATGTCATATACTCACCATGGTTTAATTTATAACCTCATGATTTTATTCATTCATCATGAGAGTTATCTTCTTCTTCTTCCTCAAAGCTTTCTAGCTTCAATGGAGATGTGAGAAAATGAGTAAGAAAATCAAATCTAAAGTGAGCCCACTTCCTACTTCATTATCCTCTAATACTTGCCATTTAGTATAGGGTGTTTGCTTCACTAATTCCGTAATTAGTGAAGAGATAGCTTGGGTTAGTGTCTCCTCGACGTAGATCATCTTCGGCTTCGAAGACTTCGAAGCAAGCATGTTCGTTTCTTTATGGGAGCTTCTCTAGAGTCCGGAGTTCACGATCGCAGCGAAGGGACTACTACACGGAGCTAATGAAGTGAAGGACTGGTCTACAAAGGTTGTATTCCTTATTCGCTTTTAGTTACAAAGTGTTTGTATATTATTCCGTCGGATTTCTAGTTAACAATTCAATGTTTAAGGTTAGCAAGAACGGCAAAATTTATTTTGGTATGGATGATGCCTCCCGAAACCTTGCTGTCGTCCTAGGTAACCCTACAACTGGCGCACAGCGCCGCAGCGCTCCTAGCGCTCCAATTTAAAGAAGCATCTCAGCGCTCCAAGTCTGGCGCACAGCGCCGCAGCGTTCCTAGCGCTCCAATTCAAAGAAGCGCCTCAGCACTCTAAAACTGGCGCACAGCCACAGCGCTCCTAGTGCTCCAATTCAAAGAAGCGCCTTAGCGGTCTAAAATTGGCGCATAACGCTACAACGCTCCTAGCGGTCCAATTCAAAGAAGCACCCAGCGCTTCAAGGTTGGCGCTCAGCGCCAAGATCACCACGTGCTCCTCACGTGTGCGCTATTTCACAAAGAGCACTCTGCACTTATTAAAGCGCTCCACGTGCTCCTCACGTGTGTTCTATTTCACAAGGAGTGCTCTGCACTCATTAACTGGCGTTCATCGCCAAGCGCACCACGTGCTCCTCATGAGTGCGCTGAGAGAATATAAACTGTTTTTTAAATAAAAGCCCCAGAGCTATAATGAGCGCTCAACACTCAATAAAAGACAAAAAGTTTGTCAGAACCCAAACCGATGCTCAACATTGCTAAATGTTCAACATTTTAACTGAATAGGTCGAGCCCAGGTTGGCCACAGATCCCTCATTTAGATTAATTGAGCCCATATGCTCATAAATCTTTTTAACTGATCTTAGTCCCAAACTTGACTACAGATCTCCCAACCAACATCGGTTCAAGGGTACATCTCTTCGTACCTCTGATATATGTCGTTGTAATTCTTCAACGTCTTCAGAGAGATGGAGGGTCCCAATAACCAATAACTTTTGGTGCATCCCCAAACGGTTGAACCAAAACCATATAGACTATGACGTCTTTAAACTGGACTATGATGTCCTTAAACTTTACGGACTGTGGGGTCCTTAAACTCATGGACTATGATGTCCTTAAATTTTATGGATTGTGGGGTCCTTAAACTCATAGACTGTGATGTCTTTAAACTTTACAGACTATGACGTCTTTAAACTGTCACGGACTATGATGTCCTTAAACCCAATGGACCGCAATGTCTCTAAACTAAAACAATAGAGTCCAAATGCTCTTTTGTTGGATCTAAATGATCCCGTTAAGTAGATCTTAGTCTAAAATTAGAATAGCGTATCCTTAACAAACGTTTAAGTTGATCTTAGTCTCAAATGAGATTAACGATCCTTAAACCCAACCCAAACCCAAATCTAAGAAAATACGGATTTGGACTAATCCACGCCCTACGGGCGACAACATAAATTAGTCTCCGTATACAATTCACGGGCAACCAAAAACAAAACAAACACATACGACACGAAATGACCATGTGGAGAAGGAGAAAGTGGTTACTGCGATGCGGTAGCGTAATTAACTGCAGAGGCTTGCGCCTGTAGGGAAGAGCGTCCCCACAATCAAAAAACCCCTCACAATGAGGGGGAATCTGACGAAGTCTGCTATATCCGCATTCGTCTAAACCTTGGATACATGGTGCCATAAATCAACTTGGCATCTTCGGAGAGGTGGACAGATAAAACCAAATAGTATCTGCCCGCAAATTCAGGCCGGACGACCTACGCGGTTCGGTCTCTGTTTTCGGCGGCGAACAGATTCTGGCACGCCCGGTGAGACCTTTTCCTCTTTCCACTCCACACTTCGTGTGTCATGTTCACGAACGAATCGCGGTTTGAATGGTTGCCCTTGGATTCGAGGTACTAAGATTTGGTGTCTTGCTCCGTGCAGAAAACAGAAGATCAATGGCTTTCAACTACACCAACTGCAACAACTCCCAATCCCTGCCTACTGGAGGAGTGACTTATGGGCCTCAAGCGGCCTCCGTTTTCAAGATGCCAGTGGAACAGATGATGCAAGCCATCACTGGGCTGTTCTTTGGGACCATGCTCCCACCCATGAGCTTCAACGCCCCACTACCATCGCAAGAAGCTCCGAAAAAGTCTGTCTTTGATCGGCTTACGACTACCGCGGCCCCTCTCAACGGGTTGCCCAAATCCAACGCCTCAGCCTTTAACAGACTGGGCCAAAACTCCAATTGGACCGTGAAGAAGCCCGCGATACCTGAGGGGGTTATCCCAAAACGAATAGCCATTCCTGCTCCTGAAGTCGCCAAAGCGGCCTCTCCTGCTGTCACGCCCCGCTTCCCAGAGTACGCTAAATTGGGCATGTGACATAGCCAACCATGCTACCTGTGGGTAGGAAGTATCCATCCACAGTCACATTACGGCTATAGAGATATCAAGAACAAGATAAAACTATCTAAAAACATGTCCATAAACCAGAATAACAAGAGTCAATAATAAATGAATGCGGAAGCAAATGATCCAATACAAATAACTGAAAAGTATGTCCCATAATGCGGGCTCACATCAGGAAATAAATGCAGGAAATAAAACTAACTACTACTGAACTCACAGCTCAGCCTGCTGGCTGAAGTACTCCTGCTCGGACTGCGACAGCGGTACAGAATCTGGGCCATGCAAAACCCAGACGAGTCATGTCAACAAGTAATATAATATGAACAATGTAACAGGTAATGCAAAAATAAACATGAATAAAGCAATAATGTGAAACAAACAGTGCAGGGTAGTGTGCAGTGGGTAACTAAACTGTTCTATCAGGTTTTCTATTCTAAAGTCTTTGAAATCAATAGATGAATCGTCGATGTAACTCAATAGTATCCCGTGCATGCCCGGGACTACGGTCAAGATCCTCGGGGCTGAATCCGAGACGTGCCGCTAGGCAGTAACAGGTAGCAGGATGGGCGAGTGATGTCAGTATCATCACTCCGGGGCTGGCCGGGCCCGTAAGACTGATCAGAACAGGTATCGAACTGTTGAGTTACAAGTTGGTTTCACCTTTGATTTCCCCATACCCCCAAGTTATGTATGTCAAGTCAGGTATTCAGTAATCAAGAACTAATGCCAACACAGGATCAGGTACAAGCAGGTTTGTCAGGATAGACAACAGGAACGGTCCATGAGGACTACATGTCAGGTTTGTTGGCATTAGGCACGAGATCAGGTAACAGGTCGGGTCATGGTATATCAGGTCAAGTCAACAGTATACGGTACCATATCAGGTGTATCAATATATACATGTGTAGCAATGTCAGGTCAAGATGTAAACAATATCGTGGGTGTGCTCACAATCAGATATATAAGCAAACATGGGTATTAACAACATGAGATAAGCAATGAATTACATAATAAGCAGTTTCATTCAAATTACAAGAATGCAGTAAAACGATATAGCCGTTTAGTCATGTTAACAGGTTTAAGCACCCTTAGCGGTGCAATAATTTATGTAACGGTTCAATACAGTTATTTCCGGTTAAATGCATACGAGTGTCCGAATGTAACAGAACTACAGGGATAACTGCTACCAGATATTTAACAGTAAAATGTGATTGAACAGGTAGATTTGATTATTAGGTTTAAATTGGCAAACTGTAAATTCCATGCTTAACAGTAAAATGTTATAATGCAATTTTGTAACCGAAATGGAAAACGATTGTACCAAACTAATTTTCACAGGTTTAGGGTGTCAATACATATATAAATATATTGTATAGCATGTAGTAAGGGGTACTTGCCTCGACAGGTCGCGAACCGGAAAAAACGGAACGTAACGTCGGCGGGGAAACTCGCGACGGACGCACGGTTCACGGATTGAACCCAAACAACAAACCAAGGAACTGCACGGGTCAGAGTACTCTGCTGGATCGTCGGGACACGTCGTCGGCACGGCCGGATTCCGGCGAGATACAAAAATAGTGAATAGGGTTTCTACGGGTGTAGATCTAGAGAAAGAAAGAAGTGAACAGAGAAAGAAGAAGATGGGGGATACTCACTGGTCTCAGAGGGCACTAGCAACGACGGCGAGATCGACGGCGGTGAGAACGACGTCTCCGGCGATCTGCAGAAAGATCCAGCCGCTGTTTTCAGTTTTGAACAAATGAAGAGAGGAAGGGTGAGATGGAGAACCACTTACAGGGTGTTCTGGGGTGGTCGGGGATCGTCGGCGACGGCCAAGGGCGTCGCAGGTGGTCGCCGGTGGCGTCTCAGGCGATGCAGAGGAGATGCGGGAGGTTGCAAAGGGCCGCTGTTCCGGTCGGGGGTGCACCGGGAGAAGGAGGATGATGGTGAGGGAAACATGGCGAGGTGTTGGTCGGCGGTGAGGCGTTGGACGTTTTCTGGTGGTCGCGGTGGCGAGCAGGCGGCTGTAGGGAAGACTGCAGGCGGTCGCTGCCGTGCAGGGTGCGCGGGGGAAGAGGACGAGGGTTGAGGTTGAGACGAGGAGGCGCGGGCGAGGGTGATGGTGACGCTGGCGCCGGCGTCGAGCAGCGGCGGCAAGGATGGAGGTGGCTAGGGTTGCGTTGAGGGCGAGGCTCGTTGGGTTCTGTTCTCGTGGGGAATTAAAAGAGAGGAAAGAGATTTAAAAGGGAGAGAGAGAGAATGAGGTTAGAGAGAGAGAGAGAGAGAGAGAGATTAGATTTATATATATAGAGAGAGAGACGGTGAGGGAGAGAGAGAAAGAGATGTGCGAGATAGAGAGAGAGGTTGAAGAGGTGGGGCCCACGGGAAAAACTAAGCCTCGCGATTGGCTGAGTGATGATTGGGAGGTTTAGGAAATATACTAAAAGATTTTTAAGGATTTAATTTAACAGTGAAATCAAAGTAAGCTATGGAATATATATATGGTTTAAATATTATTAAAATTTGGGATTTTGGCGCTAAACAAAACATTTCCAAATCGCGCCCGGGTCGGGTCCAAAAATTCGAAATTTAAATAATAGGATTTTAAGCGGGTTCCAAATTTTAAAATTAAATGTCTTACGATTAAAAAGCATACCCCCAAGACGGACACCTGTACGCGCGCGTAGCCGTCCAAACTCGCCCGTTTCACCGAACGGGACGAGAACACGATGAACGGACGCTACCACAAGGCTAGGGGTGTCGAGTAGGCCAAGATGAATATTTTTAATTTTATTTTAGATGCTAAAATTTGTTATGTGCAGAAATGACTTTTCCGGATAAAATTTTACAGTAAGCCACAAATAAGCAAGATAAATGAATTGCGTACCACCTAATGCTCAAACAGTAACAGAAATTAGTAGTATTGGGCTCTGGTGTTACATTATACCCAACTACAAAAAGAATTTCGTCCTCGAAATTCCAAGAATACAAGATAGAAAACTACAGAAAAAGGTGAGGAAACTTCTGCCGGATTTCATCTTCTCGTTCCTAAGTGGACTCTCCATGCGATCGATTTCCCCAAGAAACAAGCACAAGGGGAATAACCTTGTTCTTGAGAACCTTTTCCCTTCGATCCACGATTTCAACCGGTCGCTCCTCAAAAGTCAAGTCTTCCCGTACTGTTAACTCCGAATGATCCAAAACGTGTGTTTCATCTCGAACATACCTTCGTAGTTGAGATACGTGAAACACATCGTGCACACCTGCCAAGGACTGCGGTAACGCCAAACGGTACGCTACCTCTCCAACACGCTCCAAGATCTCAAAGGGTCCAACGAATCGAGGACTAAGCTTTCCTCGACTCCCAAAACGAATCACCCCTCTAGTCGGTGATATATTCAAGAACACCAAATCACCCACGGCGAACTCTAGAGGTCTTCTTGACGTGTCTGCCCAACTCTTCTGTCGGTCTTGTGCTGCCTTCATATGACTCCTGATAGTGTTAACCTTCTCAATTGTCTGTATAACCAAATCTGGTCCCAATAATCTTCGTTCACCGACATCATCCCAACAAACAGGTGAACGTCACTTACGACCATACAAAGCTTCAAACGGAGCCATCTGGATAGTTGCCTGAAAACTGTTGTTGTAAGAAAACTCCACCAAGTGTAGATGATCCTCCCACGAACCCTTGAAGTCCCACATGCATGCTCTCAACATATCTTCAAGAGTCTGGATCGTTCTCTCCGACTGACCATCAGTTTGAGGATGATAAGCTGTGCTAAACTTCAATCGAGTCCCCAAACTTTCCTGTAAACTCCTCCAGAAGTGTGATAAGAACCGAGTGTCCCGATCGGACATGATGCTCACCGGTACCCCATGCAATCTTACAATCTCCTGCATGTACCGCTCTGCCAAAGTTTCTGTTGATTGACCAACCCGGAAAGGAATAAAGTGAGCAGCCTTGGTCAACCGATCAACAATCACCCATACTGCATTGTTGCCCTTTGGACCCCGCGGTAAAGCCGTCACGAAATCCATGGTTATATGTTCTCACTTCCACTGAGGAATCGGAAGTGGTTGCAATAAACCAGCAACCCTTTGATGTTCAGCCTTAACTTGCTGACACACCAAGCACTTAGCCACAAAGCGAGCAATCTCCCGCTTCATGCCTTCCCACCAGAAATGCTGTCGAATATCTCGGTGCATCTTTGTGCCTCCTGGATGTACAGAATAAGCCAAACTGTGTGCCTCCATCATAAGCTCTTCACAAACATCTCCCTTTGGTACACATAAACGGCTACCATACCTCAATGAACTATCTTCGTGGACCAGTAAATCTGTTCGTAGTCCGGCTTCAACCTGCTCTCGAAACTTTTGCAGTCTAAGATCCTGCGATTGTGCTGCTTTAATTTTCTCAGTCAAAGATGACTGTACTCGCAACTGCATCAACTGTCCCGTAGGACCCGGTAGCACAACTTCCAAGTCAAATCTTCGAAAATCTGCGACGATCTCCTTTTGCGTAGTTAACACCTGAATTGCTGGTAACCGACTAAGCGCATCCGGCACGACGTTAACCTTCCCCGGATGGTACTTAAGATCAAGATCGTAGTCAGCCATCAGCTCCAACCATCTACGCTGCTTCATATTCAGCTCTTTCTGTGTGAACACATACTTCAAGCTCTTATGATCAGTAAAAACTTCGACTCTTTCGCCCAAAAGGTAGTGTCTCCAAATCTTCAAAGCGAAAATCACAGCCGCAAGCTCCAAGTCATGAGTCGGATAATTCTTCTCATGGGTCTTCAATTGTCTCGATGCGTATGCTACCACCTTCCCATGCCGCATCAAAACACATCCCAATCCTTTCCCAGATGCGTCGCTGTGAATCACCAATCCTCCGGAATTGTCTGGCACGGTCAGAATTGGGGCGGTTATCAACTTCTGCTTCAACGTCTCAAAAGCTAACGCACATTTATCCATCCATACAAAAGGTACCTCTTTGGGCGTAAGCTTGGTTAACGGCTCTGCCAGACGAGCAAAGTTCTCCACAAATCTTCTGTAATATCCGGCGAGTTCTTATCTCAGCAACATTCTTTAGAATAGGCCAATCTCGAACTGCTGCAATCTTTTCTGGATCGACGGCAATTCCATCGCCAGACACAACATGCCCCAAAAACTTTACTTCCTCTAGCCAAAACTCGTACTTACTCATCTTCGTATACAATTTCTCCTGTCTCAACGTCTGCAGTGAGATCTTCAAGTGCTCCGTATGCTCCTCAAAGCTCTTCGAGTAAACCAGAATATCGTCAATGAACACCACAATAAACTGGTGCAAGAACGGTGAAAAGATTCGGTTCATCAAGTCCATGAATACTGCCGGCGCATTCGTTACTCCGAAGGGCATCACTAAGTACTCGTAATGTCCGTACCGAGTTCGAAACGCCATCTTGCAAATATCTTCTGCTTTCACTCGAACCTGATGATATCCGGATCGCAAATCCAGCTTCGAGAATACCCTCGCGCCACTAAACTGCTCAAAAAGTTCTCCAATGCGAGGGATCGGGTACTTGTTCTTAATAGTCACCCGGTTTAATTCTCGATAGTCGATGCACATTCTTCTCATCCCATCCTTCTTCTTTACTAGAAGAACTGGAGCTCCCCAAGGCGAGTTACTGCTTCTAATCCAACCCTTCTCAAGCAATTCAGCAACCTGTTTCTTAACTTCTTCCAATTCTACTGGTGCCATTGGATAATATGCTTTAGATACTGGCGCTGCACCAGGGATAAGATCAATTGCAAACTCCACATCTCGCTTCGGCGGTAAACCCGTTATATCTTCAAATATGTCCATAAAATCGCGAACAACCGCCGGCTCTTCACCACTATCAACTTCCATCGCTGCAAGAATATTGTTTGTCGGCCTAGCCCTAAACTCGACTGGCCCGACAGAACTGCTTCCTCCAGTGAAGGTAAACTCGGGATGTCCGGGAATCTGGAAAATTACTTTCTTTGCCCTACAGTCAATGTGAGCGTGGAAAGTGCCAAGAAAATCCATTCCCAAGACGACTTCATAGCTGCCCGTATCAATCACAAAGAAATCTGCAAAGAGTTCCCGTCCACACACAACAACTGTACAATCTTTACACTCCCTACTAGATATGATTTTCCCATTCCCAGTGTGTATGTCCCAGAAACTAGACAGGGTCGTGCAGGTAATCGAGTGTGTAGTTATAAATTTGGATGATATAAAACAGTGGGATGCACCAGAATCAAATAATGCCAATGCGGGAAAACCATGAACGAGTAAAGTACCTGAAACCACTTCTCCTGACGCCTTGGCTTCCTTAGCTGTTAAGGTAAAAGCTCGAGCCTGGTTAGGTCCTTGAGTCAGCTATTTCTGCCCTTGGAACGGTCTCTGCGGAGGCTTCTGAATATCATCCCTTGTACGGAGCTTCGACGGACAAGCACCAACTGCGTGATCAGCCGCTCCACAAACCAAACAAAGTCCCAGCCTCCTTCGACAGTCCTTCTGCACGTGCCCAGGTAAACGGCAGTAGTCACAAATCACGCTCCTTCTTCGATCAACAATCACAGGCTTCTTCATTGGTGCTACACCACGACGGTCCACTGGAATACCCTTGCGACCATGAGCTCGGTTAGGTACAAATGCGGGCTTCCTGGCCGCAACTGCTGTCTGCTGCAAGCTCCCTTTCATCCCAGATAAACTCTGCCGTTCCCGAGCTGCCGTAAGAACCTGTGAGAAAGTGGTCAAACCCAGGGAGACAATCTGCCTCTGGATGTCCACATCCAAGCTGCGCATGAACCTTCGTGCCCTGTCTGCATCGTTGGCGACTAAAGGTCCAGCGAATCTGCTGAGTCTCGTCCACTCTGCTGCATGCACGTCCACGGGTGCTCCATTCTGCCTTAGCCCAATAAACTTCTCTTCCATTTCCTCCCGTGCAGTCCGCGGGAAGAACTTCTCCAGGAAACTCTTAGAAAAATCCGCCCAACTGATCGGCTTGGGCAAACGGGTCTCTTCCACAAGCCACCACTCTCGGGCGCAGTCCACTAACTGAATGCGTACCACATCAACTCTTTTGTCCTCTGGAATCTGTGCCGCAATTAGCAAATTCTCTGTGTCCACTAGCCACTGCTCGGCTGGCAACGGCTCCTCCAAACCAGTGAATGTAGACGGACCCAAACGTCTGAAATCTGCTACGGTCCCTACTCGGTCAACTGGTTTAGCTCCAGCGTTGTTTACAGACTACTGAATGATCTGCAAACCTTCCTGAAACGAATCTGCTTGCTGCTGGATCAGCTCAGTCTGCCTCTTTTGATTCTCCAGCATTCCTCTTATCACTCCAAGCATGGCGGCTTCGTCCACACGCCTTTGGTACGTCTTGAAATTCTTATCTTCCATATCCCTGAAATAAAAAACACCCAACATTAGCATGATGATAGATTCAATATATAGATCAAGGATAGAACTCCAAGATACTTAAATAGAGTACCGTATTGTAACTAAGCTGCGGTATCATAGCCACAATTACTTAACTCCACCCAAGTCGCCTAAGTCCTAGAGATAGCAAGGAATCAGGTTTTCCGAGTTGATATGCAAAGGAAGTTTGCATATCGTAAAAGATATAATCAGGAAGAATGTGATTCAAGAATGGTAAACGGCAAGGTGGCAGGACATGTTTCCTAACACGGGTATTCTGATTCGTGTATTGGGTACAATACCCAACTACAAAAGAATCAACCCAACTAACCTATGGCTCTGATACCAAAAGAACCATGTCATGTCCCGCTTCCCAGAGTACGCTAAATTGGGCATGTGACATAGCCAACCATGCTACCTGTGGGTAGGAAGTATCCATCCACAGTCACATTACGGCTGTAGAGATATCAAGAACAAGATAAAACCATCTAAAAACATGTCCATAAACCAGAATAACAGGAGTCAATAATAAATGAATGCGGAGGCAAATGATCCAATACAAATAACTAAAAAGTATGTCCCATAATGCGGGCTCACACCAGGAAATAAATGCAGGAAATAAAACTAACTACTACTGAACTCACAGCTCAGCCTGCTGGCTGAAGTACTCCTGCTCGGACTGCGACAGCGGTACAGAATCTGGGCCATGCAAAACCCAGACGTCAGCGCGTCATGTCAACAAGTAATATAATATGAACAATGTAACAGGTAATGCAAAAATAAACATGAATAAAGCAATAATGTGAAACAAACAGTGCAGGGTAGTGTGCAGTGGGTAACTAAACTGTTCTATCAGGTTTTCTATTCTAAAGTCTTTGAAATCAATAGATGAATCGTCGATGTAACTCAATAGTATCCCGTGCATGCCCGGGACTACGGTCAAGATCCTCGGGGCTGAATCCGAGACGTGCCGCTAGGCAGTAACAGGTAGCAGGATGGGCGAGTGATGTCAGTATCATCACTCCGGGGCTGGCCGGGCCCGTAAGACTGATCAGAACAGGTATCGAACTGTTGAGTTACAAGTTGGTTTCACCTTTGATTTCCCCATACCCCCAAGTTATGTATGTCAAGTCAGGTATTCAGTAATCAAGAACTAATGCCAACACAGGATCAGGTACAAGCAGGTTTGTCAGGATAGACAACAGGAACGGTCCATGAGGACTACATGTCAGGTTTGTTGGCATTAGGCACGAGATCAGGTAACAGGTCGGGTCATGGTACATCAGGTCAAGTCAACAGTATACGGTACCATATCAGGTGTATCAATATATACATGTGTAGCAATGTCAGGTCAAGATGTAAACAATATCGTGGGTGTGCTCACAATCAGATATATAAGCAAACATGGGTATTAACAACATAAGATAAGCAATGAATTACATAATAAGCAGTTTCATTCAAATTACAAGAGTGCAGTAAAACGATATAGCCGTTTAGTCATGTTAACAGGTTTAAGAACCCTTAGCGGTGCAATAATTTATGTAACGGTTCAATACAGTTATTTCCGGTTAAATGCATACGGGTGTCCGAATGTAACAGAACTACAGGGATAACTGCTACCAGCTATTTAACAGTAAAATGTGATTTAACAGGTATATTTGATTATTTGGTTTAAATTGGCAAACTGTAAATTCCATGCTTAACAGTAAAATGTTATAATGCAATTTTGCAACCGAAATGGAAAACGATTGTACCAAACTAATTTTCACAGGTTTAGGGTGTCAATACATATATAAATATATTGTATAGCATGTAGCAAGGGGTACTTGCCTCGACGGGTCGCGAATCGGGAAAAACGGAACGTAACGTCGGCGGGGAAACTCGCGACGGACGCACGGTTCACGGATTGAACCCAAACAACGAACCAAGGAACCGCACGGGTCAGAGTACTCTGCTGGATTGTCGGGACACGTCGCCGGCACGGCCGGATTCCGGTGAGATACAAAAACAGTGAATAGGGTTTCTACGGGTGTAGATCTAGAGAAAGAAAGAAGTGAACAGAGAAAGAAGAAGATGGGGGATACTCACTGGTCTCAGAGGGCACTAGCAACGACGGCGAGATCGACGGCGGCGAGAACGGCGTCTCCGGCGATCTGCAGAAAGATCCAGCCGTTGTTTTCAGTTTTGAACAAATGAAGAGAGGAAGGGTGAGATGGAGAACCACTTACAGGGTGTTCTGGGGTAGTCAGGGATCGTTGGCGACGGCCAGGGGCGGCGCAGGTGGTCACCGGTGGCGTCTCAAGCGATGCAGAGGAGATGCGGGAGGTTGCAAAGGGCCGCTGTTCTGGTCGGGGGTGTACCGGGAGAAAGAGGATGATGGTGAGGGAAACACGGCGGGGTGTTGGTCGGCGGCGAGGCGTTGGACGTTTTCTGGTGGTCGCGGTGGCGAGCAGGCGGCTGCAGGGAAGACTGCAGGCGGTCGCTGCCGTGCAGGGTGCGCGGGGGAAGAGGACGAGGGTTGAGGTTGAGACGAGGAGGCGCGGGCGAGGGTGACGGTGACGCTGGCGCCGGCGTCCGGTTGCGGCGGCAAGGATGGAGGTGGCTAGGGTTGCGTTGAGGGCGAGGCTCGTTGGGTTCTGTTCTCGTGGGGAAATAAAAGAGAGGAAAGAGATTTAAAAGGGAGAGAGAGAGAATGAGGTTAGAGAGAGAGAGAGAGATTAGATTTATAGAGAGAGAGAGAGACGGTGATGGAGAGAGAGAAAGAGATGTGCGAGATAGAGAGAGAGGTTGAAGAGGTGGGGCCCACGGGAAAAACTAAGCCTCGCGATTGGCTGAGTGATGATTGAGAGGTTTAGGAAATATACTAAAAGATTTTTAAGGATTTAATTTAACAGTGAAATCAAAGTAAGCTACGAAATATATATATGGTTTAAATATTATTAAAATTTGGGATTTTGGTGCTAAACAAAACTTTTCCAAATCGCGCCCGGGTCGGGTCCAAAAATTCGAAATTTAAATAATAGGATTTTAAGCGGGTTCCAAATTTTAAAATTAAATGTCTTACGATTAAAAAGTATACCCCCAAGACGGACACCTGTACGCGCGCAGCCGTCCAAACTCGCCCGTTTCACCGAACGGGACGAGAACACGATGCACGGACGCTACCACAAGGCTAGTGGTGTCGAGTAGGCCAAGATGAATATTTTTAATTTTATTTTAGATGCTAAAATTTGTTATGTGCAGAAATGACTTTTCCGGATAAAATTTTACAGTAAGCCACAAATAAGCAAGATAAATGAAATGTGTACCACCTAATGGTCAAACAGTAACAGAAATTAGTAGTATTGGGCTCGGGTGTTACACCTGCTAAGGGGCCGGTCTTCGCAAGACTGGCCATTCCAGCTCCCGCTCTAGGCGAAGTAACCAAGGCTGCTTCCCCTGCCAAAAATTCGGTCTTTTCAAGATTGATCATTCCCTCTCAGCGGATGTCAGTCTTTGATAGGCTGGCACCAACAGCAACCCCTCATCAGAGCGGGGGGCATACAGAAGCTTATTAAACAGCAGAGGTGGTCCCGTCCGCAAGGAATGCTCGACGTCGCTACTGACACCGAGTGAGAAAAGCTGGGGGCAATTCCCCATCCGGGCTTACCCCGCCGGCTCCAACGGTGGAAGTCGACGCTGCTGTTTCAACTGGGAACAGCTTTGAACCACTCAGGAGGGTCCGCAAGAACTCTCCGACCGCCATCCTGAAAAGATCTCCTCTATCTGTGGAGAATGCTACAAAGACAAAGCCAGAACAGCCCCCTCAGCGGCTATCCTCTAAAATTCACAAGGTCTGGCGACAGGTCCAAGACCCGGTGATCAACCAAGACTACTCCCGCTGACCGAAAAAGATGAATGTTCGGCAAGAGAAGGACTACCCTATTGTACCACAGAAGGTGTAGTTTACTTGGGTGCTCATTGAACAGCCCCCTCAACTTCGATTGCTCACAAAAGAAGAAGGCCGGAGAAAATCCCCGTGTCTGCGACGAATCTAAAGGGCACTGAACCTAAACGGTCCAAGTATGAGGGCATGGTGGTGCACACTGTTTATATGGCATCCGGGAAAGAGGATAGCCGTATTTCCACGGGCCATCGACCTCTCACCAGATCAGTGACAATGGCTCAGGAGCAACAACAGCAAAAACTCCAGGAGATGCTAACACAGATAGCCACACTCACTGGGCCAAAAGAAAGCCCGGAGACATCGTCAGATCAGCATTAAGAATAGTAAACCGATGCTGAGTTCCTCCGCAGAATTCTCGAGAAGAGAGACAGAGAGGCCGCGGAACAAGCGGCCAATATAAAACGAATGACGCTTTTATTTAAAGATATGGTCGAATGATGATACAGCCGGATCCTCCAGCTGAAGGCGTCCCGATTATCCTTGAAGATGACAGAGGGGAGACATCGAACCCTCTTCTGGCTCTATCAGCAGCCAAAGAGGAGACTGTTCTCCTCCGAAAGACGGGAAGACTGACGTCTTAGGTTCATCTTGCCTGAATTTCGAGGGCAGATGCTATTTGGTGCTATCCATCCACCTCTCCAAAGATGCCAAGTTGATTTATGGCACCGTATATCGAAGGTTTAAACGGATACGGCCGATGTAGCAGACTTTGTCAGATTCCCCCTCGTTGAGGTTTTTTTTATTGTGGGGACGCTCTTCCCTGTAGGCCCAGCCCCTGCAGTTAATTACGCTACCGCATCGCGGTAACCACTTTCTCCTTCTCCAGATGGCCACTTCGTGTCGTGGGTGTTTGTTTTGTTTTTGGTTTCCCATGGATTGTATACGGAGACTAATTTATGTTGTCGCCCGTAAGGCGTGGATTAGTCCAAATCCGTATCTTCTTAGATTTGGGTTTGGGGTTGGGTTTAAGGATATGTTAGTCTCATTTGAGACTAAGATCAACTTAAACGTTAGTTAAGGATATGTTAGTTTAATTTTAGACTAAGATCAACTTAACGGGATCGCTTAGATCCAACAAGAGAGCATTTGGGCTCTATTGTTTAGTTTAGGGACATTGCGGTCGATTATCAGTTTAAAGACATGGCGGTCCAAGGTTAAGGACATCATAGTCCATGATTTTAAGGACCCCACAGTCCAAGGTTAAGGACATCAAAGTCCATGGGTTTAAGGACCCCACAGTCCACAGTTTAAAGACGTCATAGTCTATAAAGTTTAAGGGACATCATAGTCCATGAGTTTAAGGACCCCACAGTCCAAGGTTAAGGACATCATAGTCCATGGGTTTAAAGACCCCACAGTCCACAGTTTAAAGACGTCATAGTCTATAAAGTTTAAGGGACATCATAGTCCATGAGTTTAAGGACCCTACAGTCCAAGGTTAAGGATATCATAGTCCATGGGTTTAAGGACCCCACAGTCCAAGGAATGTTTGGTTGTCGGGACCCGTCACCTTTCTGAAGACGTTGAAGGATTACAACGACATGTATCAGAGGAGTAAAGAGATGTACCCTTGAACCAATTTTGGTTGGGAGATCTGTATTCCAATTGGGACTAAGATCTGAGATTTATGAGCATATGGTCTCAATTAATTTGAATGAGGGGTTTATGGCCAACTTGGGCTCGGCCCATTCAGTTAAAATGTTAAACATTTGGCAATGCTGAGCATTGATTTGAGTTCTGACAATATTTTTGTCTTTTACTGAATGCTGAGCATTCATCATAGCTCTGGGCTTTATTTATAGAACAATTTATGTTCTTTTAGCACACACGTGAGGAGCACGTGGTGTGCTTGGCGCTTTGCGTTAGTCAAAGAGCGCAGAGCGCTTCTACTGGGTAGCGCACACGTGAGGAGTATGTGGCGTGCTTGGCGCTAAGCGCCAGATAATGGGTGCATTGCACCAGTTTATGAGCGCAAAGCGCTAGCTATTAAGTGGCGCGCACGTGGTGCGCTTAGCGCCAGTCCAAGAGCACAAAGCGCTAGTTTATGAGCGCAAAGCGCTAGCTGTTAAGTGGCGCACACGTGTGCAGCACATGGTGCGATTGGCGCTAAGCGCCAGTCCAAGAGCAAAAAGCGCTAGTTTATGAGCGCAAAGCGCTATTTGATCAACTTTATGATCTGAGAAATAAATTCTCGTTTGTAAGAGATTTTGTAAGGATAAAAGTTCTTATTTTATAGGAGATGATTCAATCTCTTATTCTGATGAAAGGCTTTGCCTTTATGGATCTGTGATCCTAAGAGAATTGACTTATTCTCCCCTCCTTTATTTTATAATGAGATGTCCATGATCTCCTTGTATAAAAGACCTTAGTCTTATAGATCTATGATCTGTGAGAAGAATTATGTTCTTCTTCTTATTTTTTTATGATGAGATCCTTCAATCTCTTTGTGAAAAGCCTTGGTCTTATAGATCTATGATCTTAAAGAAAGAAGTGGGTTCTTCTTTTTATATGAGACGATTTTGTCTTTCTGTTCTTTTACCTTGAAGAGAAGTTGTTCTTCTACCGAGAGCTTGGCTCTTCTTTATGAGATTCTTCAAAATTTGGGGGGGGGGGGGTTCCTCTCTTTCTTTCTGTATATCTCCCCATACTTGAAGTCTTGGGGCCTTTATATAGGGCAAGCTGATTTGTTCAATCGGTTAAGAAGATCTTTTCTCCAATTGATTTGGGAATTTTCCCATCGTTGGATCTTTGATCCAAGAGCTTCTGATTTACTGAAGGCAATCTTCTTATTTTTAACAAGATTGGGAAATATTTTTCCCACACAGAATTTATTCTGTACTTTGATGATTTTTAATCACCTTTAGATCATTGATCCAACGGTGCTCTGACTTACAGAGCACAATCTTTTTGTTTGGAAAGATTTTGAGGAATCTCTCCTTAACAGAATTTTATTCTGGTTAATTGATGATTTATTATCTTTATTAGATCTTTGATCTGACGGTGGGGAGCTTTTAGTTCCAGCGCTAGCGCACCCATGCTTTGCACGTGGTGCGCTGCATAGAATGCAGCGTACATAGCGCTAGCGCTAACATGCTTTGCACGTAGTGCGCTGCAGCGCACTTGGCGCTAGCACTTACGTGCTTTGCACGTAATGCGCTGCTTAGAGTGCAGCGCTTTTAGCGCTAGCGCCCATGTGCTTTGCACGTGGGTGCTACCTCAGAGTCTTTGACTCTCTCAGCGCTAGCGCTGCTATGAAGCGCTGCTTCATTTCAAAATTTGAATTTTTGAACAGAACTTTGCTCTGATTGGGGGAAACAAATGCTCCCTACCGTTGCTCTTACGTGGCCCATATGTGAGTGCAGCGGTGGCAACATCTGCGCCCTTGGATCAACTTAGAAGTTGAAACGGCTCTCAACGCCTATAAATAGGACCCTTGGCCCTTGAGATGATTTCTGTTCATCTTCTTTCTTGTTTTCTGGGAATTTTTATTCTCCTTCAGAGTATAGCTCTTCATCTTAAGAATTTTCTCAAGGACAGAACCTTGTCAGAATTTAGGTAAAGATTAAATCTTTTAAAAATCTAGGGTTTCACCCATTAACAGAGCTTTGCTCTTCATAGATCTTTGATCTAAAGAAAACCCTTTTAGGGTTTCATTAACAGAGCTTTGCTCTCTTAGAATCTTAGATCTAAAGAGAACTTTCTTGAGGTTTCTTAACCCATTAATGGAGCTTTGCTCTTTTTAGATCATAGATCTTCAAGAAAACCTTTGTAGGGTTTCTCAACAGAGCTTTGCTCTTGTTAGATCTTAGATCTTAAGAGATCCTTTTCAGGGTTTCTCAACCCATCAACAGAGCTTTGCTCTTTTCAAATCATATAGATATATTAATCTTTCATAAAGAACTCTTCAGAGTTTGTTCATGGATCTTGAGGATCATGGAATTTTATTCCATTAAAACTTTACTTTAAGTTCTCTGATGGGTTATTCCATCATTTTTACAGAGCAAGGCTCTTGAGGAATTTTATTCTTTCATCATTAGAATCTGACAGGTGTCATTCTATCACAGAGCACTACTCTCAAGGAGAGATTTACTCCTCTGCCCGAGGGGTTCTCATTGAATGAGAATCTTTTAAGGATTTCCTCATTTAATGACAGTCTCATCAAATGATGAGGCTGTTTTATTAATGATGAACCGTCATCTAGATTATGTGGGTCCCCTTTGGTCCCTTTTCACTGCATTGCAGTGCGGTACGGATTTAAAGTACTTAATGATAGAACTTAGACTGTATTATTGGCGGCTGAAAATTTGTTCTTTTCCGCGCAGGTACTATGTCTTTCGACACTTCCTTCCCGTTCGTCCGTTCGGAAAGCGGATTCCCCGAAGCGCCCATAGACCGAGAAGTTTTTGCACTGATTAAAGACCATGACCCGGAGCACAAGAATCTTCATCTATGGGGAATATGGTACAAACAAATCATCAGGGGTCGGCGGAGCTTTTCTTGCACGACACCTTCGGATCCTATTTCAGCGATCCCTTATGCAGATGCGCCCCCGATAAACTATACTGTAGAGGATGTGAATTGGACTTCGGAGGGTCTCCTTCGGCCTTCTATGGCCGCAATACCCGTGCAGCCGCAGGTGGCTTTGGACACTCTAGGACGGCGCATATGTCAGGGCGAGTCGCGCCCTTGGGGACAGCCTTACAACATAGGACTAACTCTTCATCACCCAGCCGGATATCTGCAGTGGGCCCGATACATTTTATCAGCGAAGAAGCTACAGCTGCTAAGGCTCTGATTGTACCCTACGATCTATGCCTTTTTTTTCCAGTAATCCACACCTCCTACATGGTGGGTCAAGGCATTTCTGGAGCAATAGAATATTCTGACCCACACCTTCCTCTTATTGGATCGAGAAGTCTCTATTTCTTTGGAGGAATTTGCTGAGATCTCGGGTTTACCCGTTAGGGGAGAACATTACGAGGAGATGCTTCCTTCGGATGAATACATTTTTGCCACCAAATCGGTGGTAATAGGTCTTACCCCGGAAAACGCTATTCAACACCAATTTCCGAGTTTGATAAAGGTGCTGAATATCTATGAGAACCTTTTTCTCGAATCCGAAGGTCGTGAGGTTAATTTTACGGATTTTATCGCTCGTTTTCTCCGCCCGGAAGTACTGTCGAAGGAAGCCGCGAAGTTCGCCAAACTTGACGATCCTTTTGGCTTAGGTTTGAGCAACCTGCCGACGGCGGAAGCGGATCAGAAGAGTTTCTTTCTCCCCGGCACCCCGGTCGTCCTTTTTGCAGAGCTGGCGGCTCCTGGTATTGACGAAGAAACGTTCTTTTTGGGGTTTCTCGGGTTATGGCTGAGCTGGTTTGCGCTTCCGATGCACCCTCGCCGTATGAGGCTGTCCGTATTCTACCTAGCGCATCGAATGGTTGCTGGGATACAAGTGGCCGTCGGGATCGCTGGGTTAGCCCATTTGTATCACGGCCTCAGCTCGGCAGCGGATACTACTGAGCCAGGGGTGCAGCCTTCCAACTTCTCAATGCATTATTTCACCTCGTGGCTCGAGTTGCACGTGCTTAGCGTCTTCGGTATCCATAGAAGGCCTTCCTTTTATGACAGATGTAAGTTCCCTCGGATCATGCGGCCAGTCGACACATCCATCGTAAATCCAACACTGCGGGAAGCTAGGGGTTTGCTCCTTCGTCCACGCACAGTTGGAGATGGTATGTCCTTCACCGATAAAATTTTGACTGTCGGCCAGGAATCCGCGAAAACGGTGCTGCCATGGCAGGACATTTTTAAAGATGGGGCTTCTATCTTGAAAGCTCGGGAGATTCTTCATATATACTCCATCAGGCCGGTCTTTCTCGTATTTAGGCAGAATGATGCGGTGTTGTTCATGAGATACAACCCGCATCATTTCGCCCAGCAGTTAAGCTACAATCAGGGCGTCCCGCTTGAGGCTTTCTTGGCAGAACCCGCTGCTACTGAAGAGGGTATCCGGAGCGCGCTGCATCATTTTATGTGCCTAAACACAGGGTCCAACTTCTTCATTAGTGAACCGAGCTGTGTTCCAAAGGCCATGAACGTGTATGTGGCGTTGTATCAACATTCGATGGGCGCCGTCATTGGGGAAGAAAAGCGATGGCTGCTTGATCGCAAGGGCACCGCCCCGGCTGGTAACCCCGCTATCCCTTTGAAGCAACGGACCATTGTCCGTCCTCCCTTAAGGGAAGCTGCTGTGGCTGTGGCGCCACGTGATATGCCTGAGCTACCGATACCCCGTGTTCCCGTTGAAGGGCCAGCTGTGGCGTCTCCTGAGTCCGGCTTGGGTGCGGAGATTGGGACTCGCCGCTCGAAGTTGCCCGCTAAACGCAAGCTCGTGTTATCGGCGGCCGGTACTCGCTCACAGAAGAAGAAGAATAAGTCAATTCTTTCTACAGACGTTGTACTTAGTCAGGAGCCTCATGCTCCTTACAGCGAGGGCCTAAGCGAATATGGGACCAACGAGGATCTATTCACGACGCCAGATGATACTGATCTGGAGGCTTCCATCGTAGCTTCCAAGCGACTAGCTAGCCACAAAGCAGGACTGATCATCCTCGTTGAGTCAGGTAGTCTTCAGTCGTATCTTATTTTGTTGCATTACATTTTTATTATAGTATTTTTGACTGACACTTTTTCTTCAACAGGCGTTTCCACTGAAGAGGCTCTCGCGGCTTCCCTCAAGACTTTTGAAGAGGAAGAGAGGTTTCGCGCTTCGTTGGGCGTTGGTATATTTCGGCTCATTATGCCCTTCTTCATTTTTCCTTCATGGATAGTCGGACCCCTTTTTTATCTTATCGCAAGGACTACTTCGACCCAAGTTATCCCAAGTGCCGTGCTGATTTCGCAGGGTGGTGCGGAAACGCCTTCAAGGCCGGCTACCGAAGTCCCAGCTTCCGCAGTATTACCAAAAGAGGCTTCTCTTAAGCAACCGATAACCGACGCCATAACAGCTCCAGAGGTAGCTCCTGGCGCAGTCGATGATGTCTCCTTGACGGAGGTCCTGAGAAGATCAGCTCTCACGGCCCAAGCAGAAAGGAAGCGCAGGAGGCGTGCGGCAAGAGAACGTAACGCCGCCTTAGCTGTAGGTGCAGGCTCGAGCGCTGCTTCTCCTGTCCCTGCTTCTTCAGAGGATGTCTCGGCCTCCCTGTCTATTGCTCATAGACAGACAGTACGCACGGCTCGAGAGGCAATTGAAAAGCCATCCCAAGGTAACGTAACACTGGGTCCTTTTATCAGAATTTGATCTTCAGATTCTCATATATCTTACCCTGCAGGGCCAAGTCTTGGTGAGGAGGTGGCGGGTGAGATGACGGCAACCACTGAGCCTGAAGCGGCTACTCTTTCCCAGGAGTCCGGGACTGCCCCAATTGCCGCTCTTTCCGCCTGCGGTTCCCTGGCATCGCCTGGCATCGCGAGTGTCACGACGGCTCTTGTGGAATCAGGGGACGAAGCCATGGGTGGCGAAACCCTCCTCCTAAATGAGATCGAAGAAGTCGTGATGCCTGGTGATGCTTCCATCACCGTTTTGGCTGATGACTTGCCTGGTAGGTCTTGGACAGCTGCATTCTTTTCATTTTTGCAATCATTTCTGATGACACCTTGTTCCTTTCGAATGTAGGTATGGTGAGCGCTGAGGTTGTGACACTTGAAGAAGCACCATCAGCTGCCGCTTTGACGGTTGCTTCCCCTTCGTCTCCTCTTATATCTTCTTGAATGTTGGAAGGTATGTGTTTGTGATTAATTTAAATCAGGGACATCATCTTCCGTGTACTGACCATGTATCATCGTGATCTTGCAGGAGTCCTCTTTGATCACCTGTATCAGGTGCTGAACCCGCACTTCTCCTTCCAGTCGGAGATTTGTCCACCCGTTGGTGTCGGTGAGTATCTTTTCTAACCGATGTCTTTTCTTTTCTTAAACGGGTAGCTGTGTTATTGCTAATTCTCCTTTGCATTACTTGTAGCCTTACAAATTGAAGAAGGGGACAAGGGTATCGTCGTGCCACCAGTACTCCCAGCTCTGCCCCCTGTTGCATCCGGTATAGTAAACTCTATTGTTCGTGTATCTTTTTTATTTCTTGAGCCGACATCTGATTATGATTTGTTTTGCAGCGATGACACCGACTCCAGCTCCATTCGAGTCTCAAATCATAATGCCAGCAGGGCCCTTTTTCAGACGTCCATTTTCAAAAGGCGCTGTGACCAGTCTGTGTATGTTGAGTGATTATATCGAGGAGCTTGACGCGGAGGCCCCTACATTCGCTACAGATTTTGCTGCCGAGGTTAATCCAATGTTGGTGACGCTTGTGAACTTCCATAACGAAGGCGTCATTGAGTCTTGGGTTAACCACTGTAGGAAGATTGAGGTCTGCCTACTTGAGCTTGATCTTAGGCGTCCTGCTCCTGAGATTCAGGCTTTGAACTCCCAGCGGGCTGCGTGGGTTGAGCAGAGCATGTCCTTCCTCTGCCATTTCGAACAAGAAGCGATCTTGAGGCAGAAGGAATACGAGGAGGCTTCGGATGAATCTGCCCTGCTGCACGCCCAAGTTAAAGAGAACGCCACGCAACTGAGAGCCGTCTTTGACAACTTGCAGCAATGTATCTTGGACGGGCTGGTATTGAGGCGGAAGCTTGACTCTATTGAGCAGGTTACGCAGAGTCGTGAAGCTGCCCAACGGGAAAATGATGAGAAGATTTCATCATGCTTGCAGCAAAAGGCTCGAATTGAAGCGGAGCTGGCCGCGGCGGCTGATCAGGAGAAGGCACTGAAAGGAGCGCGCGAGCAACTTGCTGACTTATTGAAAACGCTTCCTTCTCAGTAGCTGTTTTGCATAGATTTAACACTTGTAATCTTTGAATAACATATATCCATTTTTTATTCTTTCATATGATTCAACTTGTACTCCATTGAATTCATAAATAAAAGATACACATTTTTTTGTTCTATTGTTGCTTTCTTCTCTTTACTGTGTCGTTGCCATGCGATTTTAGCAAGTGTGGCCTGTACATAGTAAATGACGGTCCATCTTGGACTCTTTGCAGAGTAACAATGGCTTAGGAAACAGGTTTAGGTCTGCTGCCTAAGACATTTCAATTTTATGAGTCGTGAGGGTCTCACAAAGAATTTTCTCCCTACAGGTCGAAAGGATTCCGTAGGTGTATTTTCTCCTTAGCAATCGTGAGGATTCCTAAGTGCGTTTTCTCTTGAGAGTCGTAAGGATCTCACAAGAGAATTTTCTCCTTACAAGTCGAGAGGACTCGTAAGTGATCGTTTCCTTTCTTGTCGGAGAGTGTGGCCTGTAGAAAATCTATATTGACCTTTCTGCGAGGCAATGATGGCTTGGGAGACAGGGTTACGATCCGTCACCTAAGACTTTTCAACTTTATAAGCCGTGAGGGTCTCATAAAGAGTTTTCTTTTTACAGGTCGAAAGGATCCCGTAGGTGTATTTTCTCCTTAGGAATCGTGAGGATTCCTAAGTGTGTTTTCTCTTGAGAGTCGTAAGTGTCACGACCCGAAAGTACGGAACGTGACCGACACTTAGATTACGAAGCGTCTAGAGGCGCAACGTAACCTAAGTAAGCCGAAGCCTAGAAATCTAAACCATAAAAAAAGAAGAAGTAAAAGAAACATGAAGGAAACAAGTTTAAAATCATCAGCAAATTTTCCCAAAAATTTCGGCAGAGTCTCCTCTGTAAAAACTGGCCCCAAACGGGTACAACAAGTATAATATACATAAACAATAAAAAGCATCCCCAAACGGGTGCTAGCTCAACGCCAACAGGCGGAAACAACCACAACCAGCACAATAATATACAACGCCAAAGGGCGAGGCTCAAAACTCAAAAGAAAACAAAACCACCAGATCAGAATAATACAAGCGCGACTCGAAGGTCGAAATAAAAGACTGGTCCAATAAACTTATCAAGTAATACAAGTATGGTTGATGGAGCTTACTAGATACAAATGAAAGAATAAAAGTACAATGGTGGTTCAGATACAAGTGAACCAACCTACCGTGCAAATCACCCTGAATGAAATGATGTGCCAGCAAGCTGCCAGGGAAACCTGTACATCGAACCTGTAATAAAAATTTGGCACAACGGGGGTGAGTTGCCAACTCGTGAGTAGAAGACATCTACGAAACGAAATCGAATGCACGACGCTATCCTAGGTCATAATAATACACTATTATATCCTAATCATCTAGTAATAGCAGGGTAAAACTACGTGTAAATGCAGATACTCCGTGTTCGTGTGAGTGCCTCATATAATACTATGTCATATGAATGGATATGCATGCACCATGAATATAACATAATCAAACCTGAAATCCAGATATATCTGTATAAGAAATCTTTAGCTGTTATTATAGTGAATTGTGTATAGGAATCTGAAATCTCAACAATGAAATCCATGGAAATCCGTGTCAAGCATCAACACAAACATGTAAATCTCAAGTCTTATAGTCTCAATACCTCGGGCTCTGTCAGTCCGGATCGGCCCATATCATCAAATCTCACGACAACGGTCGGTATCCTCCGGATATCCGCCGCGCCAGACATCACCGGTAGGTAGTCCTCCCCTGCCAGGCTCATCGTCTACAACTCGATCTTCTTACCCCGGGGTACCATACCGGGCCCACCATGTACCCGAGACGGTTCATCCACTCCTCGAATCGGGTCTCGAAATCCAACAGAAAACATGAAATCTCATGGTGGACGACACATACGTCACGAGAAAACCGCATCTTATGTTTTAAGAAGAGAGGAGGAGAGAGAGAGAGAAGTTTTTATATATTCTTGCGGTTTTCCCCCAAAAATCCAGAAATCTCATAGAAACCCAAATCTCAAAATTATGAGTAAGTATATGATAAGTGTCGGCATATGCCCATAATACTACATGACAACATGAAAATATGAATGCATGAATGTCTAAGTAATAAATACCATGTCTATACTAATATCAGAGAGTAATCACAATATTATATCGGTCTAGTTGTTAACTGATTCTATCAATAAAAGATAATATGATCTAAAGTGTACGTGACATAGCAATTACCGATGATGATGTGTGTGAGCCGGCAAATGAGTGTGCGTGGAATATGCGCATCATCGGTAATGGTGCTGGTGTCCTAACAGGTAAGGTTTATACTGATTATAGCAGCATATGTATGAACATGCAACATGATGATTACAGTGTGAAAGTAAAGACGGATGTGTGTTATCCACTCATTTGATATACAATTATCACTACCGCTATATGACTCGAACCTAACCTAGTGTCCATCTAACCTCCTAAGGAACTAAACCTAAGAAACTAGTCATTAAGAAACAAGAGTCTACCTAGGTCTGAATCAATATCTCTAATAGTCGGCGATCCAGCCTCAATAGCGTCACGTACGTAATACGGCTTCCTCGAATCAATAGTGCGGATCAATCATCATATCTATGCCTCGTACGGTAAAATCCATCATACGGCATCCCAATATCGGGGTACGGGTCAAGTATCTCCTAGGTGTATCATCATTAGTATAATGTCATCATCAACACATCTCATGATCAAGGTGCTAAACTGTGATCGCATACATCAATCATATATCATTGCCATCATAATAAGCATCATTAGTTTATCCTCAGAAATATCATGTCATATGTATCATATTGTCCTCAAGTCACACCTTTATGATATCGACATCAGGTCACACCTATATGAGGTCGTAATCAAGTCATACATATCCCATATCGTGATCAATCACAAGTTACAGTCCGGGTACTATTTTAGAGTCCCATGTACCTCAATATCATCACCACCCATTATAATTTAAGTATACATGTTCATTATCTCATTCTCTAATGATCCGCTAACACTTAATACAACTGTATAGCCAAGAATCACGGCATAAAACCCAGTTATACTATTTCATCATATCTCGGATATCATATCACATCAATGAATCCCATATACGTGTTGTATATATATATATATATATACCTATACCTAGTTTTATATATATACACATACACGTATACCCCATGTCGAGTTTCAGTGTGTGCGTGCGTGTGTTTCTATCTGAAACCTACGAACCTCTTCCAAGGTACTCATCCTATGATATGGTTTTCCTAAATCAGTCTAGTCCAGCCTGGGTTATTACTAGGGTCCTACTCTTTAAGAATCTAGGGTCACATCTAGTTTCCTAATGTCAATAAGTACTATTCTTATTCTACATTGCGGGGGTGCTAAACGCCATCCACCCGACTTCCCCCCGTAGATATACATCTACTCACCTGGTCCATGTCTGCCGAAGACGGTGTCGCCATCCTCCTCTTCATCGCCCGCAGTCCACGTGAGGGGTACCTAAACGCAAACATATAAATAACATCGTAAACTGGAATCACATACAAAAGTCGAAACGATGCAAGGAACAAGCATAGGTTAAAACCTATGTCCCGTCCACGCAACAGAACCAAATATCACTCGATATCGGTGTACAAACTCCGATAGATCGAGATAAACATCAACAAACAACTTGTAGTTTAGAAAACTCGTTACTTATAATATAAAGCATGATTTAATTCATCGAAACACTGAAATCCATCAAATCACTCGATTTCGTAAAACCCGAAAATGCCAATTTACCGTTTTTCATCAAAACTTGACATCTAAATGAAACCAATGGTCATAAAACTCATCAAATAGCATAACTAGACTATACAAACCATTACTATATTTTTATTACACAAATTTGTATTAATTTGAAATTTCTAGTTTGCAACCTTTAACAATTTTCAACATTTTTCAAGCAAAATACCACAATTCCACCACAAAACATGATTTTGCATGAATTAATGTATTAAACCACAATTCATGATGATAATGATTTAATGAAACCATAAATTATATTTTTAATCTCATTTATTTAGGAATTTCTAAAATCTAGTTTACAAAATAGCAATTTTTATCATAATTTATCAATTATCAATAGAAACTAGCAATCAAACTAAGTTTTTCTTTCCATTAACATGCTAAAGTTCTCACTAAAACTACAATCTAATGATAGCAACCTTAATTAGAATTTTATATTACCCACAAACACATTTTATAAAAACCTAGTTAGCTAAATAGCTTAATTAAATCAATTTTGGATAAACAAATTATTATACAACAACCATGCAAGATTTTTCCACTCTAAAAATGTTAAACTAGCTATTATAACCTTATTTAATTAATAAAAATCACAACTTGATTTTTCAAACCCTAACTTGAATTTTAAAAGTAGTAAATAGAATTAATATATTAAATCTAATTATGCTTAAATGAACATCTAATAACAATAAATCAAAAGAAGGAAATTTATATCTCCAAAATATGAAACCCAAATATGAAATAAGCCTCCAAAATGCATGCTTTCCATCTCCAAAATCCATGCTAAATAGTTCAAAGGAAAATGGTCGAGGTTGAATGTTGATTTTTGAGATTTATTTTTGGAATTTTTGATGAATTTTAATGCAAAAATGATGGGGGAAAAATTTTGGGGCTACCCATGGAGGGGAGGCCGGCCATGGAGAGGGAGGAGGGTGGAGAGAGAGAAAAAATGTATGGTATTGTGTAGAAAGTTCATAAATAATGCATTTTTTTCACTTAAACCCTTTATTATCTAACTTTTTTCAATTTAACCCTTTTCCTAGAAATTTCTAGAACCATGGAGAGATTTTGGAAAAGATTTTGCATATTACACACTTGATTCTAATATACCATGGCTCATTTTTACAAATTAAAACCATTCAAATTTGTAATTTACACTATTTTAGTGTAAAAATAAAGCTTATGTTAATATTTAAAATAATTAATTTAGGAAAAATATTTAATTAAACTAAAAATTTATAAGTGGCTAAATAAACACTATTTACTAGTAATTACATAATTAAAATAGGTATTTTTGAAATTATAATGAAAAACAATCACGGTTTAATTTTACGAAAAATACATTTTACTTTACCGAAATTCATAAAATTCACTTAAACAATTTTATTCATTTAATTATTTATTTAATTATTTTTAAAACGTTACAATCTTCCCCCCTTTAAGAAATTCGGTCCCCGAATTTAAATTAAAACTTCCCTTCCAAATACTAAAAATTTAACAAAACACTGAAATCGTCGGGGCTTTGAAATCATCAATACATAACAAAAATCAACTCCGTCAAGCATAACGCAATCATCGGAGTTATGGCGAGAATAAAATATCAAAACCCAACATGAAAACCAACATAATATACATCAATTTATAACTTATATATAGTGCGCATCATAGTAAAACCATCCAAATATCTGGATAAGGAAATATGCAAAAACCCCTTTTGAAAATCGCCGTGTGATGTACGTGTCACGGCATAAGTAGCGGACGTTTATAAAAAAAATAGCTATATATATATATATATATCTTTTATTTAACATACACATCCCGTCTAGTTACTAAATCAAATAGTAATGATTATGAAAACATACTGCTCAAACTGAAATCAATCCCAATCACATCAATAAAATATCATGTGCGTCCGGTGCGCACTGAAATCGAAACCAAATACAGATACCATGAATACACACAAAAACAAAATAAGTGCAACAGGTGTGCACCAAAACATCTGTCAAGTGCAACGGGCGTTCATGACTCATTATCAGGTGCATCTAATCTGCACAAAACCCCGATTTAGTGCATCTGGTGTGCACAAAATCGTATTAAATGCGCCAAGTATGCGCAAGAATCCTAATCTGGTGAACATGGTGCACGAAAATATACATCGAATGTCAAAATCGAAATCACAGCACAAAAATACATGAAAACTAGGTCGAAACATATGTCAAAATCGTGTGTAACCCCTATGCACGAAATCAATCAAAAATCTCAAAATATATAAAACCAAATCATGTGTACTGGGTGTGTACTAAACAACATCAATACAACTGATATATGAAATACAAATAGAATGTAATGAAGGTACACACATGAAATACCAATCGTAGAACAAAGTCCTTAAAATACCAAAATCCAATCATGAAAATATGAAATTCAAATCACTAAATTACAATCGTAAACACTATCGTCAATGTCCGCCTCTTTCCTCCGATGTCGATTGCTTCGAACTCGTCTCTTCGTAGCCGTGCTGACTGTGCTACCCACGACAATACTCATATCTAGAGTCTCCCACGTAGTCGATCCCTTCACTTGATATCCGGACTACATTAAACTTTTCGATCGATCCATCAAAATCCCATAATTCCCCGAGAGCTCAACACTCAAGTACAGTTTAAAAATATCCGGTACATACCCCAGCATCGATGATCCAGCCGTAGAAGGGCAAACCCAAGCCTCACTAATGACACCGCGGAACTGCCGTAAACCCTAAGGTTCAAGGGCGTTCTCGTGGTCATTATGTCGAGTTAGGGTTTCATTCTTCTAGAGGGTCCATCAAAATACCTGCATGTTCTTCCGAATACTTTAAACTTGGGAAAATGGTTTTCTGATAATCGTTCGAACCCTTTAACTTCATCCGGACGGCATGTGAATACCCTCCGTCCGCACGCTAAACAATGCTTCAAACCTCAAGAATAACCAATACTCTAATGGTTATCGCATTCGAGCCGCAGCTCCCTCTGCCAGTGTGCCCGTGGTAACAGAAACTACCATCCGATATCGACGAACATAGATCAAAGGAACGAATGAAATACGGTGCAAACAATGTACATCCTATGGCTCCTTAAGCAGAGTAGCGTATCGTAAGTATGCCGCGGACCATACCCACGGTACGTTACTCTACCTAAATCGCCTACTCCATCAACCAAGGGTCACCTAGACTTATACAAGGTTAAACCTAGAGCTCTGATACCATCTTTGTCACGACCCGAAAGTACGGAACGTGACCGGCACTTAGATTACGAAGCGTCTAGAGGCGCAACGTAACCTAAGTAAGCCGAAGCCCAGAAATCTAAACCATAAAAAAAGAAGAAGTAAAAGAAACATGAAGGAAACAAGTTTAAAATCATCAGTAAATTTTCCCAAAAATTTCGGCAGAGTCTCCTCTGTAAAAACTGGCCCCAAACGGGTACAACAAGTATAATATACATAAACAATAAAAAGCATCCCCAAACGGGTGCTAGCTCAACGCCAACAGGCGGAAACAACCACAACCAGCACAATAATATACAACGCCAAAGGGCGAGGCTCAAAACTCAAAAGAAAACAAAACCACCAGATCAGAATAATACAAGCGCGACTCTAAGGTCGAAATAAAAGACTGGTCCAATAAACTTATCAAGTAATACAAGTATGGTTGATGGAGCTTACTAGATACAAATGAAAGAATAAAAGTACAATGGTGGTTCAGATACAAGTGAACCAACCTACCGTGCAAATCACCCTGAATGAAATGATGTGCCAGCAAGCTGCCAGAGAAACCTGTACATCGAACCTGTAATAAAAATTTGGCACAACGGGGGTGAGTTGCCAACTCGTGAGTAGAAGACATCTACGAAACGAAATCGAATGCACGACGCTATCCTAGGTCATAATAATACACTATTATATCCTAATCATCTAGTAATAGCAGGGTAAAACTACATGTAAATGCAGATACTCCGTGCTCGTGTGAGTGCCTCATATAATACTATGTCATATGAATGGATATGCATGCACCATGAATATAACATAATCAAACCTGAAATCCAGATATATCTGTATAAGAAATCTTTAGCTGTTATCATAGTGAATTGTGTATAGGAATCTGAAATCTCATCAATGAAATCCATGGAAATCCGTGTCAAGTATCGACACAAACATGTAAATCTCAAGTCTCATAGTCTCAATACCTCGGGCTTCGTCAGTCCGGATCGGCCCATATCATCAAATCTCACGACAACGGTTGGTATCCTCTGGATATGCGCCACGCCAGACATCACCGATAGGTAGTCCTCCCCTGCCAGGCTCATCGTCCACAACTCGATCTTCTTGCCCCGGGGTACCATACCGGGCCCACCATGTACCCGAGACGGTTCATCCACTCCTCGAATCGGGTCTCGAAATCCAACAGAAAACATGAAATCTCATGGTGGACGACACATACGTCACGAGAAAACCGCATCTTATGTTTTAAAAAGAGAGGAGGAGAGAGAGAGAGAAGTTTTTATATATTCTTGCAGTTTTCCCCCAAAAATCCAGAAATCTCATAGAAACCCAAATCTCAAAATCATGAGTAAGTATATGATAAGTGTCGGCATATGCCCATAATACTACATGATAACATGAAAATATGAATGCATGAATGTCTAAGTAATAAATACCATGTCTATACTAATATCAGAGAGTAATCACAATATTATATCGGTCTAGTTGTTAACTGATTCTATCAATAAAAGATAATATGATCTAAAGTGTACGTGACATAGCAATTACCGATGATGATGTGTGTGAGCCGGCAAATGAGTGTGCGTGGAATATGCGCATCATCGGTAATGGTGCTGGTGTCCTAACAGGTAAGGTTTATACTGATTATAGCAGCATATGTATGAACATGCAACATGATGATTACAGTGTGAAAGTAAAGACGGATGTGTGTTATCCACTCATTTGATATACAATTATC
The DNA here is from genome assembly GCA_030015575.1 of Agapanthus africanus. Taxonomy (NCBI): domain Eukaryota; kingdom Viridiplantae; phylum Streptophyta; class Magnoliopsida; order Asparagales; family Amaryllidaceae; genus Agapanthus; species Agapanthus africanus. Next base: position 227,378,102 of record CM057339.1, read on the forward strand.
ACTACCGCTATATGACTCGAACCTAACCTAGTGTCCATCTAACCTCCTAAGGAACTAAACCTAAGAAACTAGTCATTAAGAAACAAGGGTCTACCTAGGTCTGAATCAATATCTCTAATAGTCAGCGATCCAGCCTCAATAGCGTCACGTACGTAATAGGGCTTCCTCGAATCAATAGTGCGGATCAATCATCATATCTATGCCTCGTACGGTAAAATCCATCATACGGCATCCCAATATCGGGGTACGGGTCAAGTATCTCCTAGGTGTATCATCATTAGTATAATGTCATCATCAACACATCTCATGATCAAGGTGCTAAACTGTGATCGCATACATCAATCATATATCATTGCCATCATAATAAGCATCATTAGTTTATCCTCAGAAATATCATGTCATATGTATCATATTGTCCTCAAGTCACACCTTTATGATATCGACATCAGGTCACACCTATATGAGGTCGTAATCAAGTCATACATATCCCATATCGTGATCAATCACAAGTTACAGTCCGGGTACTATTTTAGAGTCCCATGTACCTCAATATCATCACCACCCATTATAATTTAAGTATACATGTTCATTATCTCATTCTCTAATGATCCGCTAACACTTAATACAACTGTATAGCCAAGAATCACGGCATAAAACCCAGTTATACTATTTCATCATATCTCGGATATCATATCACATCAATGAATCCCATATACATGTTGTATATATATATATATATATACCTATACCTAGTTTTATATATATACACATACACGTATACCCCATGTCGAGTTTCAGTGTGTGCGTGCGTGTGTTTCTATCTGAAACCTACGAACCTCTTCTAAGGTACTCATCCTCTGATATGGTTTTCCTAAATCAGTCTAGTCCAGCCTGGGTTATTACTAGGGTCCTACTCTTTAAGAATCTAGGGTCACATCTAGTTTCCTAATGTCAATAAGTACTATTCCTATTCTACATTGCGGGGGTGCTAAACGCCATCCACCCGACTTCCCCCCGTAGATATACATCTACTCACCTGGTCCATGTCTGCCGAAGACGGTGTCGCCATCCTCCTCTTCATCGCCCGCAGTCCACATGAGGGGTACCTAAACGCAAACATATAAATAGCATCGTAAACTGGAATCACATACAAAAGTCGAAACGATGCAAGGAACAAGCATAGGTTAAAACCTATGTCCCGTCCACGCAACAGAACCAAATATCACTCGATATCGGTGTACAAACTCCGATAGATCGAGATAAACATCAACAAACAACTTGTAGTTTAGAAAACTCGTTACTTATAATATAAAGCATGATTTAATTCATCGAAACACTGAAATCCATCAAATCACTCGATTTCGTAAAACCCGAAAATGCCAATTTACCGTTTTTCATCAAAACTTGACATCTAAATGAAACCAATGGTCATAAAACTCATCAAATAGCATAACTAGACTATATAAACCATTACTATATTTTTATTACACAAATTTGTATTAATTTGAAATTTCTATTTTGCAACCTTTAACAATTTTCAACATTTTTCAAGCAAAATACCACAATTCCACCACAAAACATGATTTTGCATGAATTAATGTATTAAACCACAATTCATGATGATAATGATTTAATGAAACCATAAATTATATTTTTAATCTCATTTATTTAGGAATTTCTAAAATCTAGTTTACAAAATAGCAATTTTTATCATAATTTATCAATTATCAATAGAAACTAGCAATCAAACTAAGTTTTTCTTTCCATTAACATGCTAAAGTTCTCACTAAAACTACAATCTAATGATAGCAACCTTAATTAGAATTTTATATTACCCACAAACACATTTTATAAAAACCTAGTTAGCTAAATAGCTTAATTAAATCAATTTTGGATAAACAAATTATTATACAACAACCATGCAAGATTTTTCCACTCTAAAAATGTTAAACTAGCTATTATAACCTAATTTAATTAATAAAAATCACAACTTGATTTTTCAAACCCTAACTTGAATTTTAAAAGTAGTAAATAGAATTAATATATTAAATCTAATTATGCTTAAATGAACATCTAATAACAATAAATCAAAAGAAGGAAATTTATATCTCCAAAATATGAAACCCAAATATGAAATAAGCCTCCAAAATGCATGCTTTCCATCTCCAAAATCCATGCTAAATAGGTCAAAGGAAAATGGTAGAGGTTGAATGTTGATTTTTGAGATTTATTTTTGGAATTTTTGATGAATTTTAATGCAAAAATGATGGGGGAAAAATTTTGGGGCTACCCATGGAGGGGAGGCCGGCCATGGAGAGGGAGGAGGGTGGAGAGAGAGAAAAAATGTGTGGTATTGTGTAGAAAGTTCATAAATAATGCATTTTTTCACTTAAACCCTTTATTATCTAACTTTTTTCAATTTAACCCATTTCCTAGAAATTTCTAGAACCATGGAGAGATTTTGGAAAAGATTTTGCATATTACACACTTGATTCTAATATACCATGGCTCATTTTTACAAATTAAAACCATTCAAATTTGTAATTTACACTATTTTAGTGTAAAAATAAAGCTTATGTTAATATTTAAAATAATTAATTTAGGAAAAATATTTAATTAAACTAAAAATTTATAAGTGGCTAAATAAACACTATTTACTAGTAATTACATAATTAAAATAGGTATTTTTGAAATTATAATGAAAAACAATCACGGTTTAATTTTACGAAAAATACATTTTACTTTACCGAAATTCATAAAATTCACTTAAACAATTTTATTCATTTAATTATTTTTAAAACGTTACAGTAAGGATTTCATAAGAGAGTTTTTCTTCTTACAAGTCGAGAGGACTCATAAGTGTCTGATGAGTTGTCCTGCTTCTGGGTCAAAACATTGCTTTGACGGGGAAGTCGAGGGTTGACCTTATCCGCATTTCACGGAGTCAGAGGGTTGACCTTATCCGCATTTCACGGGGTCAGGGGTTAACCTTATCCGCATTTCACGGGGTCAGGGGTTGACCTTATCCGCATTTCACGGAGCAGGGGTTGACTTTATCCGCATTTCACGGAGTCAGGGGGTTGACCTTATCCGCATTTCACGGGGTCGGAGGTTGAATTTATCCGCATTTTACGGAGTCAGAGGTTGACTTTATCCGCATTTCACGGAGTCAGGCGTTGCTCTGGACGTTTCCCACGGGGTCAGGATTGACATTAGCCATGTTCTACGGGATCAGGAGGTGCTCTGGGCGTTTCCCACGGGGTCAGGATTGACATTAGCCGTGTTTTACGGGACCATGCTTTGCTCTGGGAGTTTCCTATGGGGTCAGGATTGACATTAGCCATGTTCTACGGGACCAGGATTTGCTCTGGGCGTTTCCTACGGGGTCAGGATAGCACGGCACCAGGATTTGCTCTGGGCGTTTCCTACGGGGTCAGGATTGACATTATCCGTGTTCTACGGGGCCAGGATTTGCTCTGGGCGTTTCCCACGGGGTCAGGATTGACATTAGCCGTGTTCTACGGGACCAGGATTTGCTCTGGGCGTTTCCCACGGGGTCAGGATTGACATTAGCCGTGTTCTACGAGACCAGGATTTGCTCTTGGCGTTTCCCACGGGGTCAGGATTGACATTAGCCGTGTTCTACGGGACCCAGATTTGCTCTCTCGGTTGTCTGTGAACTGTCGAGATTTGGAACAGGGACTTTGCCATGGCTCCAAGGTTGATTGTCGCGTCTGAATCCTGCTGGAATGAGGAGGAACGCTATTGGTGATCTCTAGGCTGTCTATGTGGCCGTTTGAGACTTGGCTTTCTTTCTGATGGAGCCTGGTGGGAAGGTATGGTTCCCTCTTTGTTTGTGCCCCTGGATTGTATACAGGGATCGATGTGATCTCACCTGTAAGGCAAAAAGTTTCACTTTATATATTTTTCTTTCCGCGATGCTCTATCATTTCAGCTTTTATATCGCGAAAGTCACAATTGCCCAATCATTTCGGCTATTTTTTGCGGTGCCCAATCATTTCGGCTATTTGTTTTATTTACTCGCTGCTTTTTATTGCGAGTTGCCTAACCATTTCGGCTATTTTGTATGCATACATTTTTACTTGCTGATTTCGTTGCAAGTTGCACCATCATTTCGGCTATTTCATATGCATTTGTGGCTCGCTGACTTTTCACTGTGAGTTTGGGATTTGATACCGATTTAGGCATCATCATCGCTACAACTGGGTTATTGCCAGGAGCGAATCATCATTTGCCTCCGTCGATATCGAACAAATGTGGCTTAGCTAACAGGGTTAGGATCCCGTCGACTAAGGCTTTTAACTTCATGAGACGTAAGGGTCTCATAAAGGTATTTCTCCATACGAGTCGTGAGGATCTCGTAGGTGCGTTTTCTCCTTAGGAATCGTGAGGATTCCTAAGTGTGTGTTCTCTTATAAGTCGTAAGGATCTTACAAGAGTATTTTCTCCTTATAAGTCGAGAGAACTTACAAGGGTTGTCCACTGTGTAAACATATCCCTAGTCTCTGGTGGGACTTTGTTAGGGAAATTTTTATTCCTGCTCGTGGATTGTATACAAGGGTCAATATTGAAACGCTTGTAGGGCAAAATTGGAGATTGTGATGGCTTAAGAACAGGTTCAGATTCCTGCAGCTTAAGGCTTTTGAATCCTATGAGCCGTGAGGGTCTTAAAGAGGAATTCTTCTTTCGGGTCGTGAGGATCTCATTAGTGTAATTTCTCCTTAGGAATCGTGGGGATCCCTAAGTGTGTTGCTCCCTTGTGAGTCGTAAGGATCTCACGCAGGTATTTTCTCCTCACAAGGTCGAGAGGACCTTGCAAGTGTCTTTTAACGAGATTGCGCCCTTTCGGGTTTTCACAAAACTCGCTGGTAGTCCTGCTGTTTTTACTCACGGAGCCCTTTCGGGTTTTCATCCGTGCCCATTTTGCGTATGGACGTACCCCTTTTTTTATTTTTATGGCCTTGGGATGCTGCGGTCCGTAGTAGTTTATAGACGTCTCGGTCAACAGCCAGTTTTAGGACATAGTGGTCCATTGTTAGTTTAAGGACGTTTCGGTCCGTTTGCCGGATACTACTTATAGAGTTTGGGCTTAGGAAGATAGTGAGCGGACATAGGCGTCGTCATCTATCGTTGACCTAGGCCGTGACTCGTCAGGCGCATAGTCACAAATTCGCCGTTCGGGAATAATTCGGCGAGGACGAAAATTCGGATTCGGAGAACTATTCGGAAAAAATCGGCAGGTATTCGGGAAAGATTCGGTAAGTGTTCGGGAAATGTTCGGGAAGGATTTCGAGCAATAAATTAATATATGAGACGCTAGGTTTTGATTTTGTGAATTATTTGTTGTTTTTTGAATTATTCGTTGTTTTTTCACATAATTCGGGAATAGTTCGGGAATAATTCGTGAATTATTCGCGAATTATTCGGCCAGTTCGGCAATGACGATTAATTCGCAGATTAATTCGTTTGATCAAAAATTCGCGAATTATTCGCGAATTCGGCGAATAATTCGCGAATTATGTGACTATGGTCAGGCGTAGTATTTTTTTAGGAAGCGATCATTTATTAGCCTGAAAGGTCTTTCACCATGCATGTCCATGAGTAGATAGGCTCCACCCTGGTAAACTTTGTCTATGATGTAGGAGCCTTCATAGTTTGGTTCGAATTTCCCCCGTTTGGCACGATTGGGGATCATAGGTCTTTTGACTACTACCACGAGTTCGCCTTGGCGGAATGTTCTCGGCCTAGTCAATCATTCGTATGTGTAACATTTTAAAAATAATTAAATAATTAATTAAATAAATAAAATCGTTTAAGTGAATTTTATAATTTTAGGTAAAGTAAAACGTAGTTTTCATAAAACTAAACCGTAATTATTTTTCATTATAAATTTAAAAATACCTATTTTAATTATGTTATTATTAGTAAATGGTGTTTATTTAGCCACTTATAAATTTTTAGTTTAATTAAATATTTTTCCTAAATTAATTATTTTAAATACTAACATATGCTTATTTATGCACTAAATTAGTCTAAATTGCAAATTTGAATGGGTTTAAATTGTAAAAATGAACCATTGCATATTAGAATCTAGTGTGTTTCATACAAAATTTATTTTCAAATTTATCCATGGTTCTAGACCATTCTAGGTTAAATTAAGTGAGGATTAAGTGAGGAAAATAAAGAATTTTTATTAATTTCATGAAAAGACTTAATTGTGTGATATTTTTGTGAAACCTTCTATACTTTTCTTCACCTTTTCTCACTCTCCTCTCTTTTCCTCACCTCATGCCGGCCTCACCACCATGGGCAGCCCCAAAATTTTCCCCCCATCATTTTTGTATTAAAAATCATCAAAAATCATCAAAAATTCAATAAAAATTCCACAAAATCCTAATAAATTCCTACCCTCTATTCTTTACTCATCTTTACATGGATTCTTGAGATGGAAAGCATTCATTTTGGAGGCTTATTTTCATGTTGTGGAGGTATAAATCTTCTTCTTTTGATTTATTGTTATTAAAATTTCATTTAAGCATAATTAGATTTAATAAATAATTTCTATCTACAAGTTTTAAAATTCAAGTTAGGGTTTGTAAAATTAAGTTATGGTTTTTATTAATTAAGTAGGGTCATAATAACTAGTTTAACATTTTTAGAAGTGGAAAATCTTGCATGGTTGTTGAATTATAATTTGTTCATTCCAATTGGTTTAAATTAAATATTTTGCAAACTAGATTTCTATAAGTTGTATATATTGATGAGATAAAATTTCAATTAATGTTTGTAATACTAGATTGTGGTTTTAAAGAGGATATTAACTTGTTAGTGGAATGAAAAACTTAAATTGGTTACTAGTTTCTATTGATAATTGAAAAATACTAATAAAAATGCTATTTTTGCTAACTAGTTTTTGGGAATTCTTAAATAAATGAGAGTTAAAATCTAATTTATGGTTTCATTATATTATTATCATCATGAATTGTAGTTTAATACATTAATTCATGCAAAATCATGTTTATTTGTGATATTGTGAAATTTTGCTTAAAAGTATCGAAATCGGGCAAGTTTGCAAAGTAGAATTTTCAAACTAATGTAAATTAGGGTGTTAAAAATATGGTAATGGGTTGTATAATCTAGTTATGCTATTTAATGAGTTTTATGACCATTAGTTTCATTTAAATGTCAAGTTTTGAAGTAAAACGGTAAATTGGCGTTTTCGGGTTTTTCGAAATCGGACGATTTGATTGATTTTTAGGGTTTTGATGGATTAAATCATGTTTTATATTATAAGTAACGAGTTTTTAAAATACAAGTTGTTTGTTGATGTTTATCTCAATCAATCGGCATTTGTACGCCGATATCGAGCGATATTTGGCTCTTTTGCATGAGCGGGACATAGGTTTTAACCTATGGGCGTTTCGTGCGTCGTTTTGGCTTTGTCTGTGATTCAGTTTATGATATTATATGTGTTTGCGTATAGGTATCCCTCACGTGGACTTCGGACGAGGAAGAAGTGGAGGGCGACATCGTCTGCGGCAGACAAGGACCAGGTGAGTAGATGTGTATCTACAAGGGGAAGTCGGGTGGATGGCGTTTAGCACCCCCGCAAACGTAGAGTAGGAATATGTACTTATTGTCATTAGGAAGCCTGACATGACCTTAAAATTTCGGTTAGTAGGACCCTAGTAATGACCCTAGGCTGGACTAGATTGATTTAGAAAGACCTTACCAGAGGATGAATACCTTGGAAGAGATTCGTAGGTTTCAGGTAGATACACACACACGCACACTTATTTGCCGGCTCACACACATCATCATCGGTAATTGCTATGTCACGTACACTTTAGATCATATTATCCTTTATTGATTCAATCAGCTAAAAGCTAGATCGATATAGTATTATGATTACTCTCAGATGTTAGTCTAGACATGGCATTTATTACTTAGACATTCATGCATTCATATTTTCATGTTATCATGCAGTATTATGGGGCATATGCCGACACTTATCATATACTTACTCATGATTTTTTTGGGATTTTGGATTTTTATGAGATTTCTGGATTTTGGGGAAAACCGCAAGAATATATAAAAAACTTCTCTCTCTCTCCTCCTCTCTTTTTAAAACATAAGATGCGGTTTTCTCGTGATGTATGTGTCGTCCACCATGAGATTTCATGTTTTCTGTTGGATTTCGAGACCCAATTCGAGGAGTGGATGAACCGTCTCGGGTACATGGTGGGCCCGGTATGGTACCACGGGGCAAGAAGATCGAGTTGTAGACGATGAGCCTGGCAGGGGAAGGCTACCTACCGGTGATGTCTGGCGCGGCGGATATCCGGAGGATACCGACCGTTGTCGTGAGATTTGATGATATGGGCCGATCCGGACTGACGGAGCCCGAGATATTGAGACTATGAGGTATTGAGACTTAAGATTTACATGTTTTGTGTCACTGCTTGACACGGATTTCCATGGATTTCATCGATGATATTTCAGATTCTATACATATTTACCATGATAAAAGTTAAAGATTTTCTTTATACAGATATATCTAGATTTCAGGATTGATTGTTTTACATTCATAGTGCATACATATTCATTCACATGACATATTATTACTTGAGGCACTGACACGAGCACGGAGTAGTTGCATTTACACGTAGTATTACCCTGCTATTGCTAGATGATTGGGATATAGTAGTGTATTATTATGACCTAGGATAGCGTCGTGCATTCGATTTCTTTTCGCAGATATCTTCTACTCACGAGTTGGAAACTCACCCCCGTTGTGCCAAATTTTATTACAGGTTGATCTACAGGGTTCTTTGGCAGTTTGCTGGCACATCATTTCATTCCGGGTGATTTGCATGGTAGGTTGATCATTTGTATCTGGACCGCCGTTGTATTTTATTATTTCATTTGTATCTAGTAAGCTCCATCAACCAAACATGTATTACTTAATAGTTTACTGGACCATTTATTTGTTTCGACCTTAGAGTCGTGCTTGTATTAATATGATATCTGGTGGTTTTGTTTTCTTTTGAGTTTTGAGCCTCGCCCTTTGGCGTTGTATATTATTGTGCTTGGTGTGGTTGTTTCCGCCTTTTGGCGTAGAGCTAGCTCCCGTTTGGGAATGCTTTTTATTGTTTGTGTGTATTATACTTGTTTGTACCCGTTTGGGGCCAGTTTTTACAAAGGAGACTCTGCCGAAATTTTTGAGAAAATTGGATGATGCTTTTAAACTTGTTTTCTACATGTTTTCCTTCTTCTTCTTCTTTTATGGTTTAGATTTCTGGGCTTCGGCTTACTTAGGTTATGTTGCGCCTCTAGACGTTTCGTAATCTAAGTGCCGGTCACGTTCCGTACTTTCGGGTCATGACAAAGTTGGTATCAGAGCGCTAGGTTTAACCTTTGTATATGTCTAGGGTGACCCTTGGTTGATGGAGTAGGTGACTTAGGTAGAGTGATGTACCGTGGGTATGATCCGCGGCATACTTACGATACGCTACTCTTCTTAAGTAGCCTTAGGATGTACATTTGTTTGCACCGCATTTCATTCGTTCCTTTGATCTAGCTTCGTCGATATCGGAGGGTGGTTTCTGTTACCACGGGCGCACGGGCAGAGGGAGCTGCGGCTCGAATGCGATAACCATTAGGGTATCGTTCATTCTTGAGGATTGGAGCATTGTTTATCATGCGGACGAAGGGTATTCAAATGGTGTCCAGGCGAAGTTAAAGGGCTCGAACGATTATCAGAAAAACCATTTTCCTAAGTTTAAGGTATTCGGAAGAACATGCAGGTGTTTCGATGGACCCTCTAGAAGAATGAAACCCTAACTCGACATAATGAGTACGAGAATGCCCTTGAACCTTAGGGTTTACGGCAGTTCCGCAGTGCCATTAGTGAAGCTTGGGTTTGCCCTTCTACGGCTGGACCATTGATGCTGGGGTATGTACCGGATATTTTTAAATTGTACTTGAGTGTTGAGCTCTCGGGGAATTATGGGATTTTGATGGATCGATCGAAAAGTTTAATGTAGTCCGGATATCAGGTGAAGGGTTCGACTACGTGGGAGACTCTAGATATGAGTATTGCCGTTGGTAGCGCAGTCAGCACACCCAGGAAGAGACGAGTTCGAAGCAGTCGACACCAGAGGAAAGGGGGAAAGAGGCGCACATTGACGATAGTGTTTACGATTGTGATTTGGTGATTTGAATTTCATATTTTCGTTGATTGGATTTTGGTATTTTGAGGACTTTGTTCTACGGTATTTCCTATGTGTACCTTCATTACATTCTATTTGTGTTTCATATATCAGTGGTATTGATGTTGTTTAGTACGTACCCAGTGCACTTGATTTGGTTTTAATACATTTTGAGATCTTGATTTAATTTCGTGCATATGGTTACACATGATTTTGACATATGCTTCGACCTAGTTTTCATGCACTTTCGTACTGTAATTTCAATTTTGATATTCGGTGTATGTTTCGTGCACCATGTGCACCTGATTGAGATTCTTGCGCACATTCGGTGCACCTGATACGATTTGTGCACACCAGATGCACTAAATCGTGGTTTTGTGCAGATTAGATGCACCTGATATTAGAGTCGTGCACGCCCGTTGCACTTGACAGATGTTTTTGGTGCACACCTGTTGCACTCAGTTTTGTTTTTGTGTGAATTCGTGGCATCTGTATTTGGTTTCGATTTCAGTGCGCACCGGACGCACATGATATTTTTTTGATGTGATTGAGATTGAATTCAGTTTAAGCAGTATGCTTTTATAATCATTACTATTGATTTGATAACCAGGCGGGACGTGTATGTTAAATAAAAGACATATATAGCTATTTTTTTTAAAAATAAACGTCCGCTACTTGTGCTGTGATACGTGCATCACACGGCGATATTCAAGAAGGGGTTCTTGCATGCTTCTTTATTCAGATGTTTGGACGATTTTACTATGATGCGCACTATAGATAAGTTGTAGTTTTGATGTATATTATGTTGGTTTTCATATTGGGTTTTCATATTTAGTTTTGTGTTGATGATTTCGGAGCCCCGACAATTTGAGTGTTTTGGCTGAATGTTTTAGTAATTGGGGGGAGTTTTAATTTAAATTCGGGGATCGAATTTCTTAAAGGGGGGAAGATTGTAACATTTTAAAAATAATTAAATAATTAATTAAATAAATAAAATCGTTTAAGTGAATTTTATAATTTTCGGTAAAGCAAAACGTAGTTTTCATAAAACTAAACCGTAATTATTTTTCATTATAAATTTAAAAATACCTATTTTAATTATGTTATTATTAGTAAATGGTGTTTATTTAGCCACTTATAAATTTTTAGTTTAATTAAATATTTTTCCTAAATTAATTATTTTAAATACTAACATAAGCTTATTTATGCACTAAATTGGTGTAAATTACAAATTTGAATGGGTTTAAATTGTAAAAATGAACCATTGCATATTATAATCTAGTGTGTTTCATACAAAATTTATTTTCAAATTTATCCATGGTTCTAGACCATTCTAGGTTAAATTAAGTGAGGATTAAGTGAGGAAAATAAAGAATTTTTATTAATTTCATGAAAAGACTTAATTGTGTGATATTTTTGTGAAACCTTCTACACTTTTCTTCACATTTTCTCACTCTCCTCTCTTTTCCTCACCTCATGGCCGGCCTCACCACCATGGGCAGCCCGGAAATTTTCCCCCCATCATTTTTGTATTAAAAATCATCAAAATTCATCAAAAATTCAATAAAAATTCCACAAAATCCTAATAAATTCCTACCCTCTATTCTTTACTCATCTTTACATGGATTTTTGAGATGGAAAGCATTCATTTTGGAGGCTTATTTTCATTTTTGGATTTCATGTTGTGGAGGTATAAATTTTCTTCTTTTGATTTATTGTTATTAGATATTTCATTTAAGCATAATTAGATTTAATAAATAATTTCTATCTACAAGTTTTAAAATTCAAGTTAGGGTTTGTAAAATTAAGTTATGGTTTTTATTAATTAAGTAGGGTTATAATAACTAGTTTAACATTTTTAGAAGTGGAAAATCTTGCATGGTTGTTGAATTATAATTTGTTCATTCCAATTGGTTTAAATTAAGTATTTTGCAAACTAGATTTCTATAAGTTGTATATATTGATGAGATAAAATTTCAATTAATGTTTGTAACACTAGATTGTGGTTTTAAAGAGGATATTAACTTGTTAGTGGAATGAAAAACTTAAATTGGTTACTAGTTTCTATTGATAATTGAAAAATACTAATAAAAATGCTATTTTTGCTAACTAGTTTTTGGAAATTCTTAAATAAATGAGAGTTAAAATCTAATTTATGGTTTCATTATATTATTATCATCATGAATTGTAGTTTAATACATTAATTCATGGAAAATCATGTTTAGTTGTGATATTGTGAAATTTTGCTTAAAAGTATCGAAATCGGGCAAGTTTGCAAAGTAGAATTTTCAAACTAATGTAAATTAGGGTGTTAAAAATATGGTAATGGGTTGTATAATCTAGTTATGCTATTTAATGAGTTTTATGACCATTAGTTTCATTTAAATGTCAAGTTTTGAAGTAAAACGGTAAATTGGTGTTTTCGGGTTTTTCGAAATCGGACGATTTGATTGATTTTTAGGGTTTTGATGGATTAAATCATGTTTTATATTATAAGTAACGAGTTTTTAAACTACAAGTTGTTTGTTGATGTTTATCTCGATCAATCGGCGTTTGTACGCCGATATCGAGCGATGTTTGGCTCTTTTGCATGAGCGGGATATAGGTTTTAACCTATGCGCGTTTCGTGCGTCGTTTTGGCTTTGTCTGTGATTCAGTTTATGATATTATATGTGTTTGCATATAGCTACCCCTCACGTGGACTTCGGACGAGGATGAAGAGGAGGGCGACATCGTCTGCGGCAGACAAGGACCAGGTGAGTAGATGTGTATCTACGAGGGGAAGTCGGGTGGATGGCGTTTAGCACCCCCGCAAACGTAGAGTAGGAATATGTACTTATTGTCATTAGGAAGCCTGACGTGACCTTAGAATTTCGGTGAGTAGGACCCTAGTAATAACCCTAGGCTGGACTAGATTGATTTAGAAAGACCTTACCAGAGGATGAATACCTTGGAAGAGATTCGTAGGTTTCAGGTAGATACACACGCACGCACACACTGAGACTCGACGTGGTGTACACGTGTATGCATGTATATATATAGGACTAGGTATAGGTATATATATACACACAATACGTATATGCGATACAAGGATGTGATATGATATACGGGGATGAAACAATATAACTGGGCTGATGCCGTGATTCTTGGCTATACAGTCGTGTTATGATGTTAGCGGATCATTAGAAAATGAGATAATGGATTTGTATACATGAACAATAATAAAGAATGGTGATGATATTGAAGTATATGGGACTCTAAAATAGAACCCGGACCGTAACCTGTGCCTGAAATTCTGATATGATATATGTGTGACCTGATTACGACATCATATAGGTGTGACTTGATTTCGATATGATATATATGTGTAACTTGATTACGATATCATATAGGGGTGACATGATTACGATATGATTTAAGTGTGACTTAATCACAATATGATGCATATACATGATATTTATGAGGATAAATTAACGATGTATATTTATGCTGGCAATGATATATGATTGATGTATGCGATTACAGTATAGCACCTTGATCTTGACATGAGTTGATGATGATATTATACGAATGATGAGACACGTAGGTGATACTTGACCCGTACCCCGATATTGGGATGCCGTACGATAGATTTTACCGTACGAGGCATAGATGTGATGATTGATCCGCACTCTTGTTTCGAGGAAGTCGTACTACGTACGTGACGCTATTGAGGCTGGATCACCGACTATTAGAGGTATGGACTCAGACTTTAGCTGTACTCCTATTTCTTATCGACTAGTTTCTTAGGTTTGGTTTCTTAGGAGGTTAGATGGACACTAGTTTAGGTTCGAGTCATATAGTGATAGTTGTACTTGTATATCGTAGATGAGTGGTTATTACACATCCGTCTTTATATTCATACCGTAATCATAATGTTACATGTTCATACATATGTTTCTATAATCAGTATAAAACTTTGCCTGTTAGGACACCAACACCATTACCGATGATGCGCATATTCCACGCACACTTATTTGCCGGCTCACACGCATCATCATCGGTAATTGCTATGTCACGTACACTTTAGATCATATTATCCTTTATTGATTCAATCAGCTAAAAGCTAGATCGATATAGTATTATGATTACTCTCAGATGTTAGTCTAGACATGGCATTTATTACTTAGACATTCATGCATTCATATTTTCATGTTATCATGCAGTATTATGGGGCATATGCCGACACTTATCATATACTTACTCATGATTTTTTTTGGGATTTTGGATTTTTATGAGATTTCTGGATTTTGGGGAAAACCGCAAGAATATATAAAAAACTTCTCTCTCTCTCCTCCTCTCTTTTTAAAACATAAGATGCGGTTTTCTCGTGATGTATGTGTCGTCCACCATGAGATTTAATGTTTTCTGTTGGATTTCGAGACCCGATTCGAGGAGTGGATGAACCGTCTCGGGTACATGGTGGGCCCGGTATGGTACCCCGGGACAAGAAGATCGAGTTGTAGACGATGAGCCTGGCAGGGAAAGGCTACCTACCGGTGATGTCTGGCGCGGCGGATATCCGGAGGATACCGACCGTTGTCGTGAGATTTGATGATATGGGCCGATCCGGACTGACGGAGCCCGAGATATTGAGACTATGAGGTATTGAGACTTAAGATTTACATGTTTTGTGTCACTGCTTGACACGGATTTCCATGGATTTCATCGATGATATTTCAGATTCTATACAAATTTACCATGATAAAAGTTAAAGATTTTCTTTATACAGATATATCTAGATTTCAGGATTGATTGTTTTACATTCATAGTGCATACATATTCATTCACATGACATATTATTACTTGAGGCACTGACACGAGCACGGAGTAGTTGCATTTACACGTAGTATTACCCTGCTATTACTAGATGATTGGGATATAGTAGTGTATTATTATGACCTAGGATAGCGTCGTGCATTCGATTTCTTTTCGCAGATATCTTCTACTCACGAGTTGGAAACTCACCCCCGTTGTGCCAAATTTTATTACAGGTTGATCTACAGGGTTCTTTGGCAGTTTGCTGGCACATCATTTCATTCCGGGTGATTTGCATGGTAGGTTGATCATTTGTATCTGGACCGCCGTTGTATTTTATTATTTCATTTGTATCTAGTAAGCTCCATCAACCAAACATGTATTACTTAATAGTTTACTGGACCATTTATTTGTTTCGACCTTAGAGTCGTGCTTGTATTAATATGATATCTGGTGGTTTTGTTTTCTTTTGAGTTTTGAGCCTCGCCCTTTGGCGTTGTATATTATTGTGCTTGGTGTGGTTGTTTCCGCCTTTTGGCGTAGTGCTAGCTCCCGTTTGGGAATGCTTTTTATTGTTTGTGTGTATTATACTTGTTTGTACTCGTTTGGGGCTAGTTTTTACAAAGGAGACTCTGCCGAAATTTTTGAGAAAATTGGACGATACTTTTAAACTTGTTTTCTACATGTTTTCCTTCTTCTTCTTCTTTTATGGTTTAGATTTCTGGGCTTCGGCTTACTTAGGTTACGTTGCGCCTCTAGACGCTTCGTAATCTAAGTGCCGGTCACGTTCCGTACTTTCGGGTCGTGACTGTATGAGTGCGTCATCTTTGCTTTATAAGCCTCTAGGTTTTGTTGCGCCATGAGCCGGATTTCATCAAGGGCGTCGAGCTCCTCAAGCCGAAGATGAGCATTCTCTTCGTTTGTTAGCTCGTAATAGACCGCTATTCGTAGGGATGGCAGCTCTATCTCCAAGGGGAGTACCGCTTCAGTGCAGCATACCAATGCATACGGCGTTGTGTTTTTGGCCGTTTTGAACGTAGTTCGATACGCCCAGAGAGCTTCAAGCAGTCTCTCGTGCCAGTCCCTCTTATTTTGAGACACTGTCTTTTTCACAATCTTCGTCAAGGTCTTGTTGAAAGCCTCAGCTAGATCGTTAGCTCGAGGATTATAGACTGAAGAGTATCTCCAGTATATGTTATGCTGTTGTGCGAAGCGGCTGATCTTGTGGCTTCTATAGGCTGGCCCGCTATCGGAGATAATCCGTCGCGGAGTGCCGAACCGATAAATGACGTGTGTCTTGAAGAAATGGAGGATATTCTCCGTTTTCACTTCTCTTAGTGGTACTGCTTCTGCCCACTTGGAGAAATAATCAGTTGTTGCCAATATGAACCGATGTCCTCTGGATGATGCCGGTTTGATGGGCCCGATTATGTCAGTTCCCCACATTTCGAATGGCCGGCTAGCCACCGTTGGGTGTAGCGGATTTAGATGCTGATGGATAAAGTCTCCGTGAATCTGGCACGAGTGGCACTGCTTCGCGTATTCGAGACAGTCTTTGATCATTGTGGGCCAATAGTAGCCCATCCTTTTGATCTTTAGTTTCATTTTTTGCCCGGCTTGGTGAGAACCGCAGAGTCCGTCGTGAGTTTCTTAGACGACTCTCTTTACCTCTTCAGGCCCCAGGCATCTTAGCCATAGAGAATCAAATAATCTCTTATACAGAGTATCATTGACAAAGGCGAAGGATAGAGCTCGTTTCATGAGCTGATGTCTTGAGGACGCATCTTCAGGTGTTCGACGGGATTTGAAATAGTTTATAAAGACTTCTCTCCAATATTTAGCCTTTTCCTGGTCCTTTATTTGTAGAGCCGTTTGCTCGGTAGCTCCCTTTTCTTCAGACGACTCCGGAGATATTTCTGCCGGTGCAAGAACCCGACGGCTTTGTACCACGATCCTTACGTCATCGAGGTTCTTGTCGGCCAGTTCTTTAGCGAGTTTGGCCAATGCATCCGCTTTTCTATTTTCCGCACGCGGTATGCTTTCTAGGGTGTAAGAAAAAATTTGAGTTAGTAGTTGCTACACTCTCTCGCCGTACTTCACCAGCTCTGGCTTGCACGTTTGATAGTCACCGTTTACTTGACTAATGATTAACTGGGAGTCTCCGTATATAAGAAGGTTCTCGATTCCCATGTTGACAGCGATCTCAAGACCTGCTATCAAAGCTTCATATTCGGCTTCATTATTCGTCCTCGGCTCTGTTAAGGAGAAGGCAAAGCGCATTATCCCTCCTTGTGGAGCCACGAAGATAAGGCCCACCCCGGATTTGATTATGGGGGTGCTTTGTTTGCGCTTCTTCATGGAAGATGCTCCATCGAAATAGAGTTCCCACCGGGCATCATTCTCTCTTCTTTCCCCGCCGATCGTATCAAACGCGTGCTCGTCGGGAAATTCGCTCGGCAGGTATCGGATGCTCAGCGAGGAAGTCAGCGATGGCTTGGCCTTTCACTGCCTTGAGGGGTCGGTATGTCACTGGGAATTCCATTAAGAGTAGGGCCCACTTAGCGAGCCGTCCCGTTAATATGGCCTTTGACATCAAATATTTGAGAGGATCCACCTTTGATATGAGATGGACCTCATGTGCCAACGCATAGTGTCTGAGCTTCGTTATCGCGAAGATCAACACCAGGCAGTGTTTTTCAATGGGGGAGTAATTATTTTCTGCCCCCAGGAAAACTCGACTCAAATAGTAGAGTGCTCTCTCCTTCCCTTGGTCATTCTCTTATGCCCATAATGCTCCTAGAGAACCTTCGAGGGCTGTTGTATACAGGACGAGAGGTTTTCCTTTAACGGGAGCGGCCAGTACTAGCGGATTCTGCAGGTATTGCTTGATTTCGTCCAGTGCACTTTGGCATTTGCGATCCCAGACGAACGGGGTTCCTTTCTTCATTAGGTGACTGTAAGGGCGACACTTGCCTGAGAGATTGGCTATGAATCGCCGGATATACACGAGCTTTCCTTGGAGAGACCGCAGCTGCTTGAGAGTTCTTGGCGGAGGCATTTCCATGATTGCCTTGATCTTCGACGGGTCTATCTCGATGCCTCGGTGTCGGACGACGAATCCTAGAAACTTGCTCGAGGAAACTCCGAACGCGCATTTAAGAGGGTTCATCTTCAAGTTATATTTCCGAAGGCGCTGAAACACGGTCTTCAGATGCTCTAAATGTTCCTCGTATGATTTGCTTTTAACTACGAGGTCGTCGATATAGCATTTGACGATTTCATGTATGAGGTCATCGAAAATCTTCGTCATGGCCCTCTAATAGGTGGCACCGACGTTCTTTAGACCGAAAGGCATCACCTTGTAGCAGAATATGCCCAAAGGGGTCCGGAAAGCGGTATGCTTCTGGTCCTCGGGATGCATCTTTATCTGATTGTATCCTGATGAGCCGTCCATGAAGGAGGAAACTTCGTGAGTGGACATATTATTTATCATCAACTCAGTGACTGGTACTGGAAAGTCGTCCTTCGGGCAAGCTTTGTTGAGATCCCGAAAGTCCACACATATGCACACCGTCCCATTTTTCTTCATTACTGGGACAATGTTGGTGATCCAGTCAGGATACTAAACCTCTTGGATGAAGCCGGAGTCGATTAGCTTCTTGACTTCGGCGTTGATGCTCATCTCAAGCTCAGTCGCATTCTTCTCGGTGCTTGTTTGATCGGCTTGACGTCCGGAGATATCGTCAATTTGTGCCCAACAATCTCTGGATCTAGTCCCGGCATCTCGGAATAGTTCCATGCGAAGCAGTCTTTATACTGCAAGAGCACGTCTTTAAGCGTAGCCTCCTTTTCTTCAGACAACAATTCATTGACGAACGTCGGCCGTGGGTCGTTTACCGTTCTCAAGTCGATTTTTCTAAGGTCATCTGCAGTAGTATGTATCCCATCTTCCAGCTCTTTTGGCGTCGGTGGAAACTCTGAGATCACCTCGTTATCATTGTTTTCGAAGCACCATGGGAGGTCATCCACATTCTCGCATACTCCTTCTCCTGACATCGTTATCACGTGACAGGTGCGAGATCGCTTCCAAGACCGATGTTGATCCGGCTCTGCTCTCGTGGCTTTCGGTTCATGCTTCTGCAGTGGGGTTACCCTCCAGCTGCTGGATAGAGCGAACCTGCCTTGATGATACTGGTCTTCTACCCAGTCTTTGAATGTGAAGCAGTCTTCGAGAGTATGTCCTAGCGCTCGGTGATAGGAGCAATAGTCCGGGTGAGAGACCTCGCCTGCTTGCTCGGGGTGCTTGGACTCCGGGAGGGTAATCATCTAATATTTTATGACAAGATCGAGTATCTTCCTTGTCTTGTCTTGGGGAAAAGAATATGCTCGACCCATATTCTTTATAAGAGACGGATCTCGGCTACTCGATTCCCGATCGCGTGGCTTCTTATACCCGCTTTGCCACCGTCGACCGTTTTTTTTGTTCTTTGGTTTATTTTTACCTCTGCGTCGTGTCTTTTGTGTGACAGGATGGTGATAAAGAGCATCGTCATTCTCCGTAGATTGCTGAAGGAGGCGCTGCGTCCTAGCTTTCTCGTAAATAGCCATTTCTCGATTATGGTCGTCTCGAACCTTTTGACCCGCTTCTCTTCTTTTCCATCTGTTCTTCGAACGACGGACTTGGCATTTTCACGGCGGGACCTCGTTTTGGTTCAGGGTTAGCATCCTCCTACAGAGCATCTCTTTCTTCATCGAAGTCATGTATGATATAGCAGCCATAGAATCGCTCCCGTTTCTTGGATCGGATATATCCAAGCCCGATCGCTTCCATTCTCCCATTGGGCAATTTTCGCTAAGTTCCGGGGACATTCCAGATCCTGTTGTAGAACTGAGCTTGTCGAGCAGTCTGTTTGAAGGTTACGCCTTGGCGCCTCAACAGTCTTTTTAACCCCTTTGTATAGTATCTGGGCAGACGGATGGACTGGAGCCTGTCAAGCGTAGAATCGGCGCCATGCCAGATTTCCTTCTCCACCGTGGTTTCCGTAGATCGATAAAAGAGGATCGCCTTTTCATCTTTTCACCTGGGAGGGACGTAGAACGTCTGCAGTTCTTGTATACTGTAGGTATCAAGTGCGTCAAGTTCTTTATAATGCTCTTGCGGAACCATGGCGATTTGCACGCTCCGGTCATCATGAGCGAAGCCTTGTATCGATGTCCGAACAGAAAATACGGCATTGATCTCATCTTCCGAGTCGCTGCCAAAGACCAATATAGGGGTGGACGGTCCCGGCTTGGTGTATTGGGGCGGCCTTGAATAAACTATTTCTTCTTCCTCCTCGGTGTCACTCCCGAAGACCGGAATGGTAGTGATAGCTTTGTTCTTCAGTTTGTGGCATCTTTCCGTGTCTTCGAAATCTGGTAAGAAGTATTTCGCGTCTTCGTACTTTTTGACTTCATTCATGGAGAATAGGTTCAATTCCACTGTAACGGTATATTCGAGATCATCCTTGAAATACTTCATACACTGATGTTGTGTAGAAGGGATGATGTTGTACTCGTGTAACCAAGGCCTGCCGAGCAAAGCATTGTAGCATGTCTTGGCGTCAATGATGTGAAATTTAATGTCCGTGATGAGTAGCCCAAAGCGTAACGTCAGTATCACAGACCCGAGCTTCCTTGATGACTGGGAGTGAAACCCGGAGATGGTGATTTTATCACGAGCGAGATGCTGAACGTTCATGCAGATTTCCTTCAACACTCTTATATTGAGGAGGTTGACGGAGGACGCATTGTCGACCAGGATTTTGCCTATCTTGATATCATGACAGTATCCGGAGATATAAAGGGGACAGTTATGCTCGCACGTCCCGAGGAGGAGGTCTTCATCGCCGAATGTGATATCGGCTGTGTGCACTTTTTCCAACTCGTCCTTCATCTTTTCTTCGGCAAAGAAAGCTTGGAATTGTTCGGGCTTTTGTAGCGCCTTGATCAGCGAATCTCTCGCCTCTTTGGATAGCAGAAGGGCGTCGAGAATGCTGAGCTGCGAGGGTATCTTCCTCAGGTGTGCCAGAACGTTGTAATCCACCTTACTTTTCTTGGGCGGGTTCTTAACTGCCACTCTTCGACGACTCGGTCATCGAGGGTGATATCTTCAGGGATCTTTTCTTTCCCCTTATCCTTTTTGTTCGACCCTTTGTTTACGGGTCCGAGATTCTTTTCAGGTAATGTGCGATTGCGCAGCTGAATGTTCTCGTAGTTCTTCAGTTCTTCCTCTTTTCCTGAGATGGATTCTTTGAAGAGAGGGCCAAGATCCATTTCTTCTTCAGAATCACTCCCGAAGGTGAGAACTTGCGATCCCCTGTTATCAACCATGTGACAGTTGCCGGCAGTTTTTTCACGTTCGTCTGTCGCATTTTTCCGCTGTCGACGAGCTTCACGCTTCATCCTCTTGAAGTGTTGTCTATGAGCGACATGCCCTTGCCATCAATTATTAAAAGCGTTGCATTCTTCAGTAGGGTGTGCGAACTTCTGATGATATAACAAGAAGTTAGGATGTACATCCGCTTCATCAAGATGTATACTGCCAGGAGAATTTTCTCTGAAAGAGGGCAGCTTCATTCCCATCGATATGGATTTGGCGAACCTTTTCCTTATCTTGAACCTTCTTTTATTTGTGGCGGATGTACTTTGATCTGGTGGGAGTGTTTCAACCCTTTCATCCAGTCGCCGGCATTTGGCCTTTTCAAATATGGCCATCTCGCGCTCTCGATCAGCTTTGCTTTTCAGAAGAGCTTCGTTCAGGAATGCGTCAATCATTTCGTCTAATGGTCCTAGAAGTTCTGGCTCAGGATCTGCCCCCGGTTTCTCTGCGTCCAGAGCCTCTTCACCGTTTATTAACGAGTGAGAGATCACATGGCAGCTTGCCACATAACCCTCAGGTTCATCTGACGAGTCTTCTCCATCGTCATCATCTCCGTCCTCAAGGACGTGGCCGAGAAATTCTTGGAGTGTGACTGGGGCCCACACCTTCTGGTTATATTCTTCCAGCGCGTCAATATGTTTTTGCAGGTCCGTGTGCTTGTCATCAGGCTTCACGGGCTTTTTGGTCTTCTTCTTTTTCTTCGAAGACTTTGACGGCTGGCTATAGGCGTTTCGATTATCGCTACTAATTTTTGGCGTCGGGCGCGGCTTTAGCATTCCCTCGATGATCTCAGGTTCTAGCTGATTTTTCCCCTGATCGCTGGGCATGCTTGGAGACCCTTCAATATTCTTTTCGTTTTGGTTGAAAGAGCGACCTCCCATAGAGCTTCTTCGACAAAAGAGCACGATGCCCCCGGTGTATCTGCCTTTTTGAGAGTGTGCGGCTGGGGCGGGTTTACTTTTCAATTCTCAGACAGTGCGAATTTGCCCCGTTGGTATTGGTTCTCAATCTACCCTTTGAAGACGAAGCAATTTTCAATTGGATGTCCTATCGTTTGATGATAGGGGCAATAATTGGGATTATTAGCCTCACCGGGTTGTAATGGTCGTTTTGGATCCGGTAAGTTAATGAGCCTATTGCGCACCGCCAGCTCGAACAATCTCCTCATTTTGTCCCAGGGAAATGAATAAGGGCGCTTTATTTTCTCATTAAAGAATCGTCGTCTCTTGTCTAGGCGATCAGTTAGTTTTGGACCACTGGGCTGTTGTTGAGCATTGGCGACGAAGGTCGCTTTTCCTTTCCCTTTTTCATTTCGAGATTCTATCTTCGAAGGAGATGGTCTATAACCCATCTGATCCATTTAGGCCAGCTTGTCAATCATGGCCTGGAAAGTAGTTGGCTTGAAGAACATCATGAATTGGGAAATGGTCGCCTGAGGGTCGACAGTACCCACGAACATGCCTACCGCAGGTGCTTCTTCAATGCGCTGCTCGCACATCGACCATAAATTCCACCGCCGTATCGCGTACTGGACCCAAGTTTCTCCTGGCTTCACCCTGGCATTAATCAATGCCGTGATTGGGGTACGTTCGCTAGCGCTCGCAAACCTCTGTGTAAAGAGTAACTCCATTTCTGCAAACGTCTTAACGGAGTCATTAGGGAGCTCGGAATACCACTCAAATGCTATCTCTGACAAGCTGCCAACAAATTGGCGAAGCAACAGTTTGTCGTCGCCTCCAGTGTTGCCATACAAGGCTCTTAATTGAGCGACGTGCTGATGCAGAATTAAGGACGTTTCGGTCCGTTGTTAGTTTTAGGACATTTCGGTCCGTAATAAAGGAAGCCGGTTACTACTTATAGAGTTTGGGCTTAGCAAAATAGCAAGTGGACATAGTCTTCGTCATCTATCATTGACCTAGGTCGCGACTCGTCAAGCGCAGTATTTCTTAAGGAAGCGACCGTTTATCGGCCTGAAAGACCTTTCACCACGTATGTCCATGAGTAGATAGACCCTACCCTGGTAGACCTTGTCTATGATATACGGGCCTTCATAGTTCGGCTCGAATTTCCCCCGTGTGGCACGATTGGAGATCATAGGTTTTTTGACCACTAGCATCAGTTCGCCTTGGCGGAATGTTCTCGACCTAGTCAATCTCTCATATAAACGCGTCATCTTTGTTTTATAAGACTCCAGATTTTGTTGCGCTATGAGCCGAGTTTCATCAAGGGCATCGAGTTCCTCAAGCCGAATATGAGCATTCTCTTCGTCCGTTAGCTCGTAATGAACCGCTATTCGTAAAGAGGGTATCTCTATCTCGAGAGGGAGTACCGCTTCTGTACCGAATACCAATGCGTACGGCGTTGTGTTCATTGCCGTTTTGAATGTAGTTCGATACACCCAGAGAGCTTCATGCAGTCTCTCGTGCCAGTCCTTCTTATTTCGGGACACCATCTTTTTCACGATCTTTATCAAGGTCTTGTTGAAAGCCTCAGCTAGACCGTTAGCTCGGGGATTATAGACTGAGGAGTATCTCCAGTCTATGTTGTGCTGTTGTACGAAGCGGCTGATCTTGTGGCTTCTGTAGGCTGGCCCGTTATCGGAGATAATCCGTCGTGGAGTGCCAAACCGATAAATGACGTGTGTCTTGAAGAAATGGAGGATATTTTCCGTCTTCACTTCCCTCAGCGGTACTGGTTCTGCCCATTTGGAGAAGTAGTCAGTTGTCGCCAAAATGAATCGATGTCCTCTGGATGATGCTGGCTCGATGGGGCCGATTATGTAAGTCTCCTATATTTCGAACAGTCAGCTAGCCACCGTTAGATATAGTGGATTTGGATGCTGATGGATAAAGTCCCCGTGAATCTGGCACGAGTGGCATTGCTTGGTGTATTCGAGGCAGTCTTGGATCATCGTGGGCCAATAGTAGCCCATCCTTTTGATTTTCAGCTTCATCTTCGGGCCGGCTTGGCGAGAACCGCAGAGTCCGTCGTGAGTTTCTTGGACGACCCTCTTTGCCTCTTCCGGTCCCAGGTATCTTAGCCACAAAGAATCAAACGACCTCTTGTACAGAGTATTATTGACAAAGGCAAAAGATAGGGCTTGTTTCATGAGCTGATGTTTTGAGGACGCATCTTCAGGTGTTCGACGGGATTTGAAATAGTCTATAAATACTTCTCTCCAATCCTTAGCCTTTTCCTGGTCTTTTATTTGTAAATTCGTTTACTCGGTCGCTCCCCTTTCTTCGGACGACTCCAGAGATATTTCTGCCTGTGCAAAAACCCGACGGCTTTGTACCACGATTCTTACGTCATCGAGGTTCTCGTCGGCCAATTCTTTAGCAAGCTTGGCTAATGCATCCGCCTTGCTATTTTTTGCACGCAGTATGCTTTCCAAGGTGCAGGAAGGGATTTGAGTCAGCAGCTGTTGTACTCTCTCGCCGTACTTTACGAACTCTGGCTTGCACGTTTGATAGTCGCCGTTTACTTGACTAACGACCAGTTGGGAGTCTCCGTATATGAGGAGATTTCCAATTCCTATGTCGATGGCGATCTCAAGACCTGCGATCAAAGCTACGTATTCGGTTTCATTGTTTGTCCTCGGCTCTATTAAGGAGAAGGCAAAGCACATTATCCCTCCTTATGGAGTCACGAAGATGAGGCTTACCCTTGATTTGATTATGGGGGTATTTTGTTTGCGCTTCTTCATGGAAGACGCCCCATCAAAATAGAGTTCCCACCGGGTATCATCCCCGTCGATCGTGTCAAACACATGTTCGTCTGGTAGTTTGCAATTCAAAGGAGAATCGGCAGGTATCAGATGCTCAGCGAGGAAGTCGGTGATGGCCTGGCCTTTCACTTCCTTAAGAGGATGATAAGTTATCGAGAACTCCATCAAGAGCAGGGCCCATTTAGCAAGCCGTCCTATTAATATAGCCTTCGACATCAAGTATTTGAGAGGATCCACTTTTGATATGAGATGGATCTCATGTGCCAACGCATAGTGTCTGAGCTTCGTTATTGCTAAGATCAACGCCGGGCAGTGTTTTTCGATGGGGAGTAGTTGCTTTTAGCCCCCGATAGAACTCGACTCAAGTAGTAGAGGGCTCTCTCCTTCCCTTGGTCGTTCTCGTGTGCCCATAGCGCGCCTAAGGAACCTTCGAGGGCTGTTGTATAAAGAATGAGGGGCTTTCCCTTGATCGGAGCGGCCAGTACTGGCGGATTCTGCAGGTACTGCTTGATTTCGTCCAGCACGTTTTGGCATTTGCGATCCCAGACGAAAGGGGTTCCCTTTTTATCAGGTGACTGTAAGGACGACACTTGCCGGAGAGATTGGCTATGAATCGCCGGATATACGCGAGCTTTCCTTGGAGAGATCGCAGTTGCTTGAGAGTCCTTGGCGGGGGCATTTCCATAATCGCCCTGATCTTTGACGGATCTATCTCGATGCCTCAGTGTCGGACGATGAATCCTAAGAATTTGCCTGGGGAAACTCCGAACGTGCATTTGAGGGCGTTCATCTACAAGTTGTATTGCCGAAGGCATTGAAATACGATCTTCAGATGCTCTAAATGTTCCTCGTATGATTTGCTTTTAACTACGAGGTCGTCGATATAACATTCGACGATTTCATGTATGAGGTCATCCAAAATCTTCGTCATGGCCTTCTGATAGGTGGCACCGGCGTTCTTTAGACCGAAAGGCATCACCTTGTAGCAGAATATACCCAAAGGGGTCCGGAAAGCGGTGTGCTTCTGGTCTTCGGGATGCATCTTTATCTGATTATATCCTGATGAGCCGTCCTTGAAGGAGAAAACTTCGTGAGTGGACGTGTTATCTATCATCAGCTCAGTGACTGGTACTGGAAAGTCATCCTTCGTGCAGGCTTTATTGAGATCCCGAAAGTCCACACATATGCACACCGTTCCATATTTCTTTATCACCGGGACGATGTTGGCGATCCAATCAAGGTACTGAACCTCTTGGATGAAGCCAGAGTTGATTAGCTTCTTAACCTCGGCGTTGACGCTCATCTTAAGCTCGAGCCGCATTCTTCTCGGTGCTTGTTTGATTGGATTGGCATCCAAAGATATTGCCAATTTGTGCACAGCAATCTCTGGATCTAATCCTGGCATCTCGGAATAGTTCCATGCGAAGTAATCTTTATGCTGCATAAGCACGTCTTTCAGTGTAGCCACCCTTTCTTCAGACAGCAACTCACTGATGAATGTCGGTCGCGGGTCACTTGCCGTCCCCAAATCAATTTTCCTGAGGTTATCTACAGTAATGTGTATTCCATCTTCTAGCTCTTTCGGCGCCAGTGGAAACTCTGAGATCATCTCGTCATCATTGTTTTCGAAGCACCAGGGGAGGTCATCATATTCTCGGGCTCATCTTCTGAAAGTGTTATCATATGACAAGTACGAGCTCGCTTCCAAGACCGATGTTAATTTGGTTCTACTCTCGTGAATTTGGGTTCATACTTCTGCGGCGGGGCTACCCTCCAGCTGCTGGATAGAGCGAACCTGCCTTGCTGATACTGGTCTTCTATCCAGTCTTTAAATGTGAAGCAGTCTTCGAGAGGATGTCCTATTGCCCTGTGATAGGAGCAATAGTCCGGGTGAGAGACTCCGCCTGCTTGCTCGGGGTGCTTGGACTCCGGGAGCTTCATCATCCGATGTTTTATGACAAGATCGAATATCTTCCTTGTCTTGTCTTGGGGAAAAGAATATGCTCGACCTATCTTTTTTATAAGAGACGAATCCGGATTGCTCGATTCCTGATCGCGTGGCTTCTTGGACCCGCTTTGTCGCTGTCAAATGCCTTTCCTGTTCTTTGGTTTGTTTCTGCCTCTGCGTCGGGCTTTTTGTACCACGGGTTGACAAGGAGGAGCATTTTCATTTTTCGCGGCCTGTTGAAGGAGGAGCTGCGTCCTGGCTTTCTCGAAAATGGCCATCTCACGGTTATGGTCATCCCGGATCTTTTGACTCGCTTCCCTTACTAGTCTGTCCATTCGTTCTTCAAACGACGGACTCGGCATTTTGATGACAGGACCTTGTTTTGGTTCATGATCGGCCCCTCTTAACAGAATGTCTACTTCTTCATCGAAGTCATGTATGACGTAGCTGCCATGGACTCGCTCCCATTTTCTGGATTGCACATATCCAAGCCCGATCGTTTCCATTCTCCCTTTGGGCAACTTGCGCTGAGTTCCAGGGACATCGCAAATCCTGTTGTAGAATCGAGCTTGTCGAGTAGTCTGTCTGAAGGATACCCCTTGATGCTTCAATAGCCTTTTCAAGCCTTCCGTGTAATATCTAGGCAGACGGATGGCTTAGAGCCTGTTGAGCATAGAATCCGCGCCATGCCAGATTTCTTTCTCGACTTTGGTTTTCCCGGATCGGTAGAATAGGATCGCCTCTTCACCTTTTCTCCTGGGAGGGATGTAAAATATTTGCAATTCTTGCACACTATAAGTTTTAAGTGCATCGAGCTCTTTGTAATGCTCTTGTGGAACCATGGTAATTTGCAAATTCTGATTATCACTAGCGAAGGCTTGTATTGATGGCCGAGCGGAAAATATAGCGTTAACCTCGTCTTCCGAGTCGCTGCCGAAGATCAACATGGGGGCGGACGATCCCGGGTTGTTGCGTTGTGGCGGCCCTGAATAAACTATCTCTTCTTCCTCCTCGGTATCACTCCCAAAGACTGGAATAGTGGTGATAGCTTTGTCCTTCGGTTTGTGATATCTCTCCATGTCCTCGAAATCTGGTAAGAAGTATTTTGCATCTTCGTACTTTCGGACTTCGTTCACGGAGAATGGGTTCAACTCCCCCATCACAGTGTACTCGAGATCATCCTTGAAATACTTCATACACTGATGTTGTGTAGAAGGGATAATGTTATACTCGTGTAACCAAGGCCGGTCGAGCAAAGCATTGTAGCATGCCTTGGCGTCAATGACGTGAAATTTAATATCCATGACAAGTAGCCCGAAGCGCAGCATCAGTATCACAGGCCCGAGAGTCCGTGATGACCGGGAGTCGAAACCGGAGATGGTGATTTTATCACGAGCGAGGTGCTGAACTCTCATGCAGATTTCTTTCAACACTCACACATTGAGGAGATTGACGGAAGACCCATTGTTAACCAGGATTTTTCCTATCTTGATATCGTGACGGTATCCGGAGACATAAGGGGGACGGTTGTGCTCGCACGTCCCGAGGAGGAAATCTTCGTCACCGAAGGTGATATCGGCTGTATGCACTTCTTCCATCTCGTCCTTCATTTTTTCTTCGGCGAGGAACGCTTGGAATTGCTCGGGCTCCTACAGTGCCTTGATCAAAGAATTTTTTGCTTCTTTTGATAGCAGAAGGGCGTCGAGAATGCTTAGCAGCGAGGGTAGCTTCCTCAAGTGTGCCAGAACGTTGTAGTCCACCTTGCTTTTCTTCGGCAAGTCTTTGGCTGTCAACTTTTCAACGGCTTGGTCATCAAGGATGATATCCTCAGGGACCTTTTCTTTTCCCTTATCTTTTCTATTCGTGGGTCCGAGATTCTTTTCGGGCAGCGTAAGATTGCGCAGCTGAATATTTTCACAGGTCTTTGGTTCTTCCTCTTTCCTCGGGATGAGTTCTTTGAAGAGAGGGCCAAGAGTCATTTCTTCGTCGGAGTCGCTCCTGAAGGTGAGAACTTGCGATCCCCCGGCGTTAACCATGCGACAGTTGCCGGTAGTTCTTCTAAGCTCCTCGGTCGTACTTTTTCGCTCCCGACGAGTTTTGCGTTTCATCCGCTTACAATGTTGCCGGTGAGCAACATATCCCTGCCACCATCTTTTAAAAGCATTGCACTCTTCAGTAGGGTGCGCAATCTTTCGATGATATAAGCAGCAGTTAGGATGCATTTCTGCTTCACCAAGAATGTTTCCTTCGAAGGGTGGCAGCTTCATTCCTATTGATATGGCTTTGGCGAACCTCTTCCTTGTATTGAACCTACTTTTATTCGCGGCGGATGTGTTTTGATTTGGTGGGAGCGTCTTAACCCTTTCGTCCAGTCACCGGCGCTTGGTTTTTTCAAATATGGCCATCTCACGCTCTCGAGCAGCTTTGCTTTCAAGAAGCGCTTCATTCAGGAACGCATCAATCATTTCGTCTGATGGCCCTAGAAGTTCCGGCTCAGGATTTGCCCCCAGTTTCTTGGTGCAAGGAGCTTCTTCATCGTCTATTGACGAATGAGAGATCACATAGCATCTTGCTACGTAACCCTCAGATTCATCCGACGAATCTTCTCCATCATCTCTATCCTTAAGGACGTGGCTGAGAAATTCTTGGAGTATGACTGGAGTCCGTGCTTTCTGGTTATACTCTTCCAGCGCGTCAATCTGTTTTTGCAGGTCCGTGTGCTTTTCACCAAGCTTCATGGGCTTTTTGATCTTCTTCTTCTTCGAAGACTTCGACGGCTGGGTGTGAACACTTTGGCTATCATCACCAATCTTTGGAGTTAGGCACGGCTTCAGCATCCCTTCGATGATCTCAGGTTCCAACGGATTCTTCCACCTGATCGCCGGGCATGTCTGGAGACTGTTCAACATTGTTTTAGTTTTGGCTAAAAGAGCGACCTCCCATGGAGCTTCTTCAACAAAAGAGCACGATACCCCCGGTGTATCCGTCTTCTTAGGAGTGTGCGGTTGTGGTGGGCTTACTTTCCACTTCTCAGACAGCGCAAACTTGCCTTGTTGGTACCGATCCTCGTTCCGTCCCTTAAAGACGAAGTAATCTTCAATTGGATGGCTTACCGTTTGGTGGTAAGGGCAATAATTGGGACTATTAGCCTCGCTGGGTTGTAGTGGTCGCTTAGGATTTGACAGATTGATGAGCCTGTTGCGCATCGCCAGTTCGAACAGTCTCTTCGTTTTGTCCCGAGGGAACGAATAAGGACGCTTCATTTTCTCATTGTAGTATCGCCGTCTCTCTTCCAATTGATCCATTAGTTTTGGGGCACTGGGCTGTTGTTGGGTATTTGCACCGAAGGTCACCTTCCCTTTACCCTTTTCGTTTCGCGGCTCCGGCTTTGGAGGCGACGGTCTATGACCCATCTGGTCCATCTGGGCTAGCTTGTTGATTAAAGCTTGGAACGTGATCGGTTTGAAGAACATCATGAATTGTGAAATAGTTGCATGAGGGTCTAGGGTGCCCACGAACATGCCCACTGTTGGCGTTTCTTCGATGCGCTGTTCGCATTTCGACCATAGATTCCGCCATCGGATTGCGTATTGAACCCACGTCTCGCCTGGCTTTACCCTGGCATTGATCAATGCCGTTATTGGAGTGCGTTCACTAGCACTCGCGAATCGCTGGGTGAATAACAACTCCATTTCTGCGAAAGTCTTAACGGAGTCGTTTGGAAGTTCGGAGTACCACTCAAATGCCGTCTCCGACAAGCTACCGACGAATTGGCAGAGCAAAAGCTTTATCATCACCCCTAGTGTTGCCGCAAAGAGCCTTGAAATGAGCGACATGTTGATAGGATTGCTTGTCCCCTTGTACACATGGAATTTGGGGATTGTGTATCCCGGCGGGTAGTTTATTTGGTCATACCAGCCTGGATACGGTCGCCCTGTTTTAACGACTTGGCCAGCTGCTTCATTTGCCTAGTGAGCTCGTATTTGTTGAGCAATATAGTCATCCAGAGCGGCCTGGGAAATAGTTTCTTCTTTGGCTGCTGAAAGAGCCGGAGGAGGATTCGACGTCTCCCCTCTGTCGTCTTCAATAATGATCGGAGAGTCTTCAGCTGGAGTCCGGCTGTAATATCATCCCGACCATGTCTTGGAAGAGAAGTGCCATTCGTTTTATTTTGGCAGCTTGTTCCGCAGCTTCTCTGTACTTCTTTTCGAGGACTCTGCGTAGGAAGCCAACATCGGTTTCTTATTCGTGACGCTGCTCCGATGACGCCTCCGGGCTTTCTTTTGGTCCGGTGAGTGCGGCTATTGCAGTCAACATCTCCTGAAGCTTCTGCTGTTGTTGTTCCTGAGCCCTTGTTACTGATCTGGTGAGCGGTCGGTGGCCCGTCGAAGTGCGGCTTTCTTCTTTTCGGGAAGCCATGTAGACAGTATGCACCATTATGCCCCCAGACTTAGGGCATTTGGGCTCAGCGTCTTTGTGGTCTGCCGTAGTCATAGGGGCTTTCTCTGGCTCTCTTCTCTTTTGAGCAGTTGACGTTGAGGGGTCCGTTGCAGCGGGCACCCAGGTAGTTATCGTCCTTTGTGGCTTGACAGGACGGTTCTCTTCCTGTTGAACCTTCACCTTTTTCTGTCGACAAGGGTAATCTTGATCAATCACCGACTCCTGGACCTGTCGCTGGACTTTATAGATTTTGGAGGATAGCTGCTGGGGGGGGGCTGTTTCGGCTTTGCCTTCGGTGCATTCTCTACCGGTGGAGGAGATCTTTTCAGTATGGCGGTAGGAGAGTTCCTGCGCACCTTGTTTAGCAGTTCAAAGCTGTTTCCGGTTGGAACAGCAGCATTGACTTCCACCATTGGGGCTGGCGGAGTTAGCCCAGAAGGGGAGTATCCCCCAGCTTTCCTTACTCGGCGCCAGTGGCGACGTCGAGCGTGTCGAGCTGCTGGGATTGTTTCAGCTTGAGGGGTGACTTCGTCATGCCCCCTGTTTTGGTGAGGCGCCGCTGGTACCAGTCTCTTGAAGACCGATGTACATTGAGTTGCAGTATCCAATCTGTCAAAGACAGACTTTTGAGCAGGGACGGGAGCCGGAACAGTCAGTCTTATGAAGACCGACCCTTTGGCAGAAGAAGTCGTTTTAACGACTTCGGGAGTATGGATGGATATCCTTTTCGGAATAGCCTTTTCTTGAATTGCAGGCTTCATCATGGGCCCACAGGAACTTTGGCCCAATCTGGCGAAGACCGAGGCGCTGGAGCTGGACGACCCATTGAGAGGGGCCGCCGTAGTTGTAAGCCGATCAAAGACCGACTTCTTGGGAGCTTCTTGTGTTGGTATAGGAGCGCTGAAACTCATCGGTGGGAGCATGGTCCCGAAGAACAAACCAGTGGTGGCTTGGGTCACCTGGTCCACCAGCATTGTGAACAGGGAGGCCGCTTGCGGTCTGTAAGCTATGCCTCTAGATGAGGCGGAGCGTGAGTTGCAATTGCAGCTGGAACACTTCGCGCAAGTGGACGCTATTGATCCTTCGCTTTCTGCACCAAGCAAAACGCCAAATCTTAGTATCTCGAACCCAAAGGCAACCATTAGCAAACCATGATTCGTTCGCAAACACGACACACGAAGTGTGGAGTGGAAAGAGGAAAATGTCCCACCGGGTGTGCCAGAATCCGTTCCCCTCCGAAACACGGAGAGACGCGATAAACGTCTTGCCTGAATTACGGGGAAGATGCTAATTGGTGCTATCCGTCCACCTCTCCGAAGATGCCAAGTTGATTTATGGAACCATGTATCGAAGGTTTGAACGGATGCGGCCGATGTAGCAGACTTCGTCAGATCCCCCCTCGTTTGAAGGGTTTTTGATTGTGGGGACACTCTTCCCTGCAGGCGCAAGCCCCTGCAGTTAATTACGCTACCGCATCGCGGTAACAACTTTCTTCTTCTCCAGATGGTCACTTCGTGTCGTGGGTATTTGTTTTGTGTTTGGTTGCCCGTGGATTTTATACGGAGACTAATTTATATTGTCATCCGTAGGGCGTGGATTAGTCCAAATCCGTATCTTTCTTAGATTTGGGTTTGGGGGGGTTGGGTTTAAGGATACGTTAGCCTCATTTGAGACTAAGATCAACTTAAACGTTTGTTAAGGATACGTTAGTCTCATTTTAGACTAAGATCAACTTAACGGGAACGTTTAGATCCAACAAGAGAGCAATTGGGCTATATTGTTTAGTTTAGTGACATTGCGGTCGATTAGTTTAAGGACATTACGGTCCAATATTAGTTTAAGGACATCTCGGTCCATTGTTAGTTTAAAGACATCGCGGTCGAGGTTAAGGACATCATAGTCCATGAGTTTATGGACCCCACAGTCCAATGTTAGTTTAAAGACATCACGGTTGAGGTTAAGGACATCATAGTCCATGAGTTTAAAGACCTCACAGTCCAATGTTAGTTTAAAGACATCACGGTCGAGGTTAAAGACATCACGGTCGAGGTTAAGGACCCCACAGTCCGATGTTAGTTTAAAGACATCACGGTCGAGGTTAAGGACATCATAGTCCGTGAGTTTAAGGACTCCACAGTCCGTAGTTTAGAGACGTCATAGTCTGTGAAGTGTGTGGTTGTCGGAACCCGCCACCTCTTTGAAGACGTTGAGGGATTACAACGACAAATATCAAAGGAGTGAAGAGATGTACCCTTGAACCAAGGTTGATTGGGGATCTGTAGTCCAATTTGAAACTAAGATCAATTATTTAGATTATGAGCTCATTGGCTCAGTTAAATCTGAATTGAGGACTTATGGCCAATTTGGGCAAAGTCCAATTAAATTAGAAATACTGGCTCTTTGTTGGACCATTACACACTTGTTTGGACTCAAACCCACATTATCCAGCTATACTAAGCCAGAGTTTGAAAGCTCTAATACATTTTTGTCTTTGACTGAGCATTAAACATGATAGCTCTGAATTTTACTCAATTTTGAGATTTAGTTGGAGGGGAGGCTTTTGCCTCTGGAAAATTAGCCAATTTTGCTAAAAATAGTGTTAAACACTAGAGAACAACAGTGCTAAATACTGAAAATAAAACTCTCAAATTAGTGTTAAATACTAGAAGACAACAGTGTTAAAAACTGGAAATCAAATTCTCAAATTAGTGTTAATCACTAGAAGACAACAGTGTTAAACACTGAAAATAAAACTCTCGAATTAGTGTTAAACACTAGAAGACGGCAGTGTTAAACACTGGAAATAAAACTCTCGAATTAGTGTTAAACACTAGAAGACGGCAGTGTTAAACACTGAAAATAAAACTCTCGAATTAGTGTTAAACACTAAAGAGGAAGGAATCACATGGGGACACGTGAGGACACCTAAAGGTGGGGCCAGATCTCCTTAATTTTGTTCTGCGAATAAGTGTTAAACACTTTTGATTCTCTGGCTATCACGTGTTGGCACGTGATGGAGATTTGTGCGCTGATTATTAAAGCATTTATCAAGGGGTCACGTGGTAACACGTGAGAGCGCACAAGTTAGAATCTGCCTTTGCTTTTATTCTCGTTGTTTTGGAGGTCACGTGGGAGCACGTGAGGCATTGCTTCAGGGCTAATTCCTTCTTATTTTGGAGGATCTTTTCAGGGGTCACGCGGGGACACATGACCTTAGTCTTTTGCGTGCATGAAGATCTTCCAAATCTCTTTATTTTTAAGAATTAAATTCTTTGTAGGGTTAAACCCTAATTTCGTTCTTAGAGGAATTAAATTCCCATGCATATGAAGAATTAAATTCTTATATAGGGTTAAACCCTAATTTTATTTAGAGGACTTGAATTCTTTATGAGTTTTGGGAGAATTGAATTCTCATATTGGGTTAAACACTAGCTTTGTCAATCTTGGAGGAATTAAATTCCTTGTAAATTTAAGAGAATTAAATTCTCATATAGGGTTAAACCCTAGTTTTATCTTGAAGGAATTAAATTCCTGTGAGTTTGGGAGAATTAAATTCTCTTATAGGGTTAAACCCTAATTTTATCTTGAAGGAATTAAATTCTTGTGAATTTGGGAGAATTAAATTCTCTAGACCCAATTCTCCCCCTAAGTTTTGGATCTGCATGGCAGAATCTCGACCCGATGAGAATTAAATTCTCAATCTATGGGGAGATTTGCTTCTGCAGATCTTCAACCAGAGGAAGAACTAAGTTTTTTTGCAGAAGAGTTAAACTCTTAGATTAAGAATTAAATTCTCTTTTTTGAAGTTTTGATCCTTTTCCCTTTTCTTACCTAGTGTTTCTTTCCTTGAGAATTAAATTCCCCTTTCTTTTCTCTCTGCTATTTGCTTTTAGAAAATTTCAAGATCCAAAATTCTATCTCCCCAAAATTCTATCCCTTTCTTCTCCTCTTGGCTCCTATTTATAGGAGAAGGAAAAGAATCAATTTGTTTAGTAAATCTCTCATTGAAAGATTTTGTTTGTTTTTCATAACTAATATGATCTTTTAGATCTCTCAGTGAATTTTATTCACCATTGGATTTTTAATCCAAAAGATATTCTGTTTGTTATTTTTGGTAAAATTTAGGGAAATCTTTCCTTGTCTAAATTCTTTCCATAAATTGGTGATTTTTAATCACCCTTGGATTTTTAATCCAACGGTCCCCCATAATACTTTTTTGTTTGGAAAGATTTGGAGAAATACTTTCCCAGTTAGGGTCTTTGATTTCCCTTACTTAGAATTTAATTCTATCAATTCAGAAGGCTTTTAAAGCCTATCACGTGTTGGCACGTGACTCCTCTTCATTTAGAATTTAATTCTGTATTTTACCTGGGCTAAAGACCATCACGTGTCAGCACGTGACCCTTGGTCACGTGTGAGCACGTGACGCCCCATTGAAGTCTTTCCTTAACCATTTGTTTACACTTCTGCTTGCTTAGAATTCAATTCTGTAAAAGAGATCACGTGTCAACACGTGACCCTTGGTCACGTGTCAACACGTGATACCTCATTGAGGTAATTCCTGATTTTTAATCAGGGAACAGTCATAGTCTATAAAGTTTAAGGGACATCATAGTCCATAAGTTTAAGGACCCCACAGTCCAAGGTTAAGGCATCATAGTCCATGGGTTTAAGGACCCCACAGTCCACAGTTTATTGACGTCATAGTCTATAAAGTTTAAGGGACATCATAGTCCATGAGTTTAAGGACCCCACAGTCCAAGGTTAAGGATATCATAGTCTATGGGTTTAAGGACCCCACAGTCCAAGGAATGTTTGGTTGTCGGGACCCGTCACCTCTCTGAAGACGTTGAAGGATTACAACGACATGTATCAGAGGAGTAAAGAGATGTACGCTTGAACCAATTTTGGCTGGGAGATCTGTAGTCCAATTGGAACTAACATCTGAGATTTATAAGTATATGGGCTCAATTAATCTGAATGAGGGGTTTATGGCCAACTTAGGCTCGGCCCATTCAGTTAAAATGTTAAACATTTTGCAATGCTGAGCATTGATTTGAGTTCTGACAATATTTTTGTCTTTTACTGAATGTTGAGCATTCATCATAGCTCTGGGATTTATTTATAGAACAATTTATGTTCTTTTAGCGCACATGTGAGGAGCACGTGGTGCGCTTGGCGCTTTGCGTCAGTCAAAGAGTGCAGAGCGCTTCTGCTAGGTAGCGCACACGTGAGGAGCACGTTGCGCGCTTGGAGCTAAGCGCCAGATAATGGGCACATTGCGTCAGTTTATGAGCGCAAAGCGCTAGCTGTTAAGTGGCGCACACATGAGGAGCACGTGGTGCGCTTGGCGCTGAGCGCTAGTTTATGAGCGCAAAGCGCTAGCTGTTAAGTAGCGCACACGTGGTGCGCTTGGCGCTGAGCACCAGTCCAATAGCGGAAAGCGCTAGTTTATGAACGCAAAGCGCTATTTGATCAACTTTATAATCTGAGAAATAAATTCTCGTTTGTAAGGGACTTTGTCTCAAGATTCTAAGAACAAAAGTTCTTATTTTATTGGAGATGTTTCAATCTCTTATTCTAATGAAAGGCTTTGCCTTTATGGATCTGTGATCCTAAGAGAATTGACTTATTCTCCCCCCTTTATTTTATAATGAGATGTCCATGATCTCCTTGTATAAAAGACCCTAGTCTTATAGATCAATAATCTGTGAGAAGAATTATATTCTTCTTCTTATTTTTTTATGATGAGATCCTTCAATCTCTTTGTGAAAGGCCTTGGTCTTATAGATCTATGATCTTAAATAAAGAAGTGAGTTCTTCTTTTTATATGAGACGATTTCGTCTTTCTGTTCTTTTACCTTGAAGAAAAGTTGTTCTTCTACCGAGAGCTTGGCTCTTCTTTCTGAGATTTCTCAAAGTTTATGGGGAGGGTTCCTCTCTTTCTTTCTGTATATCTCCCCAGACTTGAAGTCTTGGGGCCTTTATATAGGGCAAGCTGATTTGTTCAATCGGTTAAGGAGATCTTTTTTCCAATTGATTTGGAAATTTCCCTATCGTTGGATCTTTGATCCAAGGGCTTCTGATTTACAGAAGGAAATCTTCTTGTTTTTAACAAGATTGGGAAATCTTTTTCCCACACAGAATTTATTCTGTACTTTGGTTATTTTTAATCACCATTGGATCATTTGATCCAACGGTGCTCTAACTTACAGAGCAAAATCTTTTTGTTTAGAAAGATTTTGAGGAATCTCTCCTTAACAGAATTTTATTCTGGTTAATTGATGATTTATCATCTTTATTGGATTTTTGATCTGACGGTGGGGAGCTTTTAGTTCCAGCGCTAGCGCACCCGTACTTTGCACGTGGTGCGCTGCTTAGAATGCAGCGCATATAGCGCTAGCGCTTACGTGCTTTGCACGTAGTGCGCTGCAGCGCACTTGGCGCTAGCGCTTACGTGCTTTGCACGCAATGCGCTGCTTAGAGTGCAGCGCTCTTAGTGCTAGCGTCCATGTGCTTTGCACGTGGGCGCTGCCTCTGAGTCTTTGACTCTCTCTGCGCAGGCACTGCTATGAAGCACTGCTTCATTTCAAAATTTGATATTTTGAATAGAGCTTTGCTCTGATTGGGGGAAACAGAGACGATCTCCAAAGCCATCCTGGATGACTATATCGCTCAACAGATACGAGCCCATCAGGCGAGCGAAGCGGCCGGCCAAATTGTTAAGACTGGACGACTCTATCCGGGTTGGTATGACCAAATAAAGTACCCGCCGGGATATACGATCCCTAAATTCCATGTATATAAGGGGACGGGGAATCCACACCAGCACGTTGCACAATTCAGGGCCTTGTGCGGTAATACTGGGGGTGACGACAAACTGCTGCTTCGCCAGTTTGTTGGCAGCTTGTCGTAGACGGCGTTTGAATGGTACTCTGAACTCCCGAACGAATCCGTTAAGACATTTACAGAAATAGAGCTACTATTTACGCAGAGATTCGTAAGCGCTAGCGAGCGCACCCCGATCACCGCACTAATTAAAGCCAAGGGTGAAGCGAGGCAAAACATGGGTTCAGTGCGCGATATGGTGACGGAATCTATGGTCGAAGTGCGAACAACGCATAGAGGAAGCTCCTGCAGTGGGCATGTTTATGGGAACTCTTGATCCGCAGGCGACCATATCCCAGTTCATGATGTTTTTTAAGCCGACTACCTTCCAGGCCTTGATTGATAAGCTGGCCCAAATGGATTAGATAGGTTATAGACCGTCTTCTTCGAAGATGGAGCCTCGAAATGAAAAGGGAAAAGGGAAAGCGACCTTCGTCGCCAATGCTCAGCAGCAACCCAGTGGTCCAAAACCATCTGATCGCCAAGACGATAAACAACGATTCTTTAACGAGAAGTTAAAGCGCTCTTATTCGTTTCCCCGGGATAAAACGAGGAGACTGTTCGAGCTGGCGGTGTGCAACAGACTTATCACCTTGCCGGATCCAAAACACCCACTGCAGCCCGGTGACGTCAACAGTCCCAACTATTTCCCCTACCATCAAATAAAGGGACATCCAATCGAAAATTGCTTCGTCTTCAAAAACTGGATTGAGGACCAGTACCAGCAAGGCAAATTCGC
This sequence comes from Agapanthus africanus, assembly GCA_030015575.1. Taxonomy (NCBI): domain Eukaryota; kingdom Viridiplantae; phylum Streptophyta; class Magnoliopsida; order Asparagales; family Amaryllidaceae; genus Agapanthus; species Agapanthus africanus. The sequence goes on from CM057339.1 coordinate 227,417,294, forward strand.
GTTGTCTGAAAACTGGAGGGTAAACCCGCCCCAGCCGCACGCTCTTAAAAAGATGGACACGCCGGGGGCATCGTGCTCTTTTATAGAAGAATCTCCATGGGAGGTCGCTCTTTCAGCCAAAACAAAACGAATGCTAAAGGATCTCCAAACATGCCCGGCGATCAGGTGGAAAAGTCCGCTAGAACCCGAGGTCATCGAGAGAATACTGAAGCCGTGTCTGACGCTAAGAATTGGTAGTGACAGCCAAAACGTCTATGCCCGTTAGTCAATGTCTTCAAAAACGAATAAGAAGACCAAAAAGCCCGTGAAGCCTGATGACAAGCGTACGGACCTGCAAAGACACATTAACACGTTGGAAGAATATAACCAGAAGGCGCGAACCCCGGTCACGCTCCAAGAGTTTCTCAACCACATCCTTGAGGACGGAGATGATGACAATGATGGGGGAGAAGACTCGTCAGATGAATCTGAGAACTATGTGGCGAGCTGCCACATGATCTCTCACTCATCAATAGATGGTGAAGAAGCTCCTGATGCAAAGAAACTGGGGGTAGATCCCGAACTGGAACTCTTAGAACCGTCAGATGAGATGATTGACATGTTGCTGAACGAGGCCCGTCAAAACAAAGCAAATCTGACCGAGAGCGTGAAACGACCATATATGAAAGGGCCAAGCGTCAGCATCACGTTGAAGAAGCTCCGGTATTGAGAAGCCATAGAGTACCTCAACCGGATAGAAGCACTTCTGCCGCCAGCAAAAGCAGATTTAAGACAAGGAAGCAATTCACTAAAGCCCTGTCGATGGGAATGAAGTTGCCACCTTTCAAAGAAGACACTTCAGAAAATACGTTTCCCATTGGACTAGATGCACATCCAAACTACTGCTTATATCATCGGAGGATCGCGCACCCTACCGAGGAATGCATGGCCTTTAAAAATTGGTGCAGGGATACGTTGCTCATCGACAACATTTCCCTACCGCGGATGAAGCGCAAAAATCGTTGAGAGCAAAGAAGAGCGACCGATGAGCATCAAAGAACTGCCGATACTGTCACATGGTTGATAGCAAAGGATCGCAAGTTCTCACCTTCGGGAGCGATTCTGATGAAGAAATAGCCCTCAGCCTTCTCTTCAAGGAATCCATCTCCGAAACAGAAGAGACGAAGACCTGCGAGAACATTCGGCTGCTCAATCGTACGCTACCCGAAAAGAATCTCGGATCCACAAACAAGGGATCAAACAGAAAAGATAAGGGGAAGGAAAAATTCCCTGAGGATATCACCCTCGATGATCGAGTCGTCGAGGAGTTGGCAGCCAAGTACCCGCCAAAGAAAAACAAGGTGGATTACAACGTTCTGGAACACTTGAGGAAGATACCCTCACAGCTAAGTATTCTCGATGCCCTTCTGCTATCTAAAGAGATGAGAGATTCGTTGATCAAGGCGTTACAGGACCCTTGGCAGTTTCAAGCCTTCCTTGCCTAAGAAAAGATGAAGGACGAGATAGAAGAAGTGTACACAGCCGACATCACCTTCAGCGACGAGGACCTCCTCCTCAGGACGTGCGAGCATAACCGTCCCCTCTATGTCTCCGGGTATTGCCATGATATCAAGATAGGGAAGATCCTAATTGACAACGGGTCCTCTGTCAACCTCTTAAATATAAGGGTGCTAAAAGAAATCTGCATGAGCGTTCAACACCTTGCTCGGGATAAAATCATTATCTCCGGATTTGACTCCCAGTCATCACGGACGCTCGGATCTGTGATACTGACGTTACCCTTTGGATTGCTCGTCACTGATATCAAGTTCCACGTCATTGACGCTAAGACTTTCTACAACGCTTTGCTCGGCAGGCTTTGGTTACACGAGTACAACATCATCCCTTCGATACAACATCAGTGCATGAAATATTTCAAAGATGGTCTTGAGTACACCGTGACAGGGGAACTGAACCCATTTTCCATAAATGAAGTCCGAAAATACGAGGATGCAAAGTATTTCCTGCCAGACTTTGAAGACACAGAAAGTTGCCATAAGCCGGAGAATAAGCAGAAGGCTATCACCACTATTCCGGTCTTCGGGAGCGATACCGAAGAGGAAGAAGAGATAGTCTATTCGAGGCCGCCCTAATACAACAAGCCCGGACCGCCTACCCCTATGTTGGTCTTCGGCAGCGACTCTGAAGATAAGGTCAATGCAGTATTTTCTGTTCGGCCATCAATACAAGCCCTCACTGGCGATGAACGGAGTTTGCAAATCGCCATGGTTCCGCAAAAACATTACAAAGACCTCAACGCACTTGATACCTATAGTGTGCAAGAACCGCAGATGTTCTACGTCCCTCACAGGCGAAGTGATGAAAAAGCGATCCACTTTTATCGATCCATGGAAACCAAAGTAGAGAAAGAAATCTGGCATGGTGCCGATTCTGCACTTGACAGGTTCCAGCCCATCCGTCTGCCCACATACTACACGGAAGGATTAAAAAGGCTGTTGAGACGCCAAGACGTACCTTTCAAACAGACTGCTTGACAGTTCAGTTCTACAACAGGATTTGGAACATCCCTGGAACTCAGCAAAAAATTGCCCAACGGGAGAATGGAAACGATCGGGCTTGGATATGTTCAATCTATGAAACGGGAACGATTCCATGGCTGCTAAGTTATACATGACTTTGATGAATAAGGAGATGCTCTGTTAGAAGACGCTAATCCTGAACTAAAATGAGGTCCCGCCATGAAAGTGCCAAGTCCGTCGTTCGAAGAATAGATGGACAAGCTAATAAGGGAAGCGGGTCAAAAGGTTCGGGATGACTATAGCCGCAAAATGGCCATTTACGAGAAAGCCAGGACGCAGCGCCTCCTTCAGCAGGCTGCGGAGAATGACGATGCTCTTCGTCACCAGCCGGTCATACAAAAGACCCGACGCAGAGGTAGAAACAAGCTAAAGAACGGAAAAAGCGTTCGACAGCGGCAAAGCAGGTCCAAGAAGCCACGCGATCGAGAATTGAGCTACCAGGATCCATCTCTTATAAAGAAGATGGGTCGAGCATATTCTTTTCCCCAAGACAAGACAAGGAAGATATTCGATCTTATCATGAAACATCAAATGATTATGCTCCCGGAGTCTAAACACCCCGAACAAGCAGACGAGGTCTCTCACCTGGATTATTGCTCATATCACCGAGCGATAGGACATCCTCTCGAAGACTGCTTCACCTTCAAAAACTGGGTCGAGAACCAGTATCAATATGGCAGGTTCGCTTTATCCAGCAGTTGGAGGGTAACCCCACCACAAAAGCATGAACTGAAAGCCACATATGCAGCGAGAGTAGAGCCGGATCAATATCGGTTTTGGAAGCGATCCCGTACCTGTCATGCAATAACGCTGTCAGGAGAAGGAGTACGCGAGGATATGGCTGACCTCCCCAGGTGCTTCAAAAACGATGATGACGAGGTGATCTTAAAGTTTCCACCGGCGCCAAAAGAGCTGGAAGATGGGATACATACTACTGCAGATAACCTCAGAAAAATCGACTTGGGAACGGCAAATGACCCACGATCGACGTTCGTCAGTGGGCCGTTGTCTGAAGGAAAGGTGGCTACGCTCAAGGACGTGCTCATGCAGTGTAAAGATTGCTTCGCATGGAACTATTCCGAGATGCCAGGATTAGATCCAGAAGCCGTCCACAAATTGGCGATTTCTCCGGACGTCAAGCCAGTCAAACAAGCGCCGAGAAGAATGCGGCTCGAACTTGAAATGAGCATCAACGCCGAGGTCAAGAAGCTAATCGACTCCGGTTTCATCCAAGAGGTGCAATACCCTGACCGGATCGCCAACATTGTCCCGGTGATGAAGAAAAATGGGACGGTACGCATCTGCGTAGACTTTCGGGACCTAAACAAAGCTTGTCCGAAAGATGACTTTCCTGTACCGGTTACAGAGCTGATGATAAACAACACGTCCACTCACAAAGTTTTTTAGATGGCTCATCAGGGTACAATCAAATAAAGATGCATCCCGAAGACCAAAAGCATACCGCTTTCCGGACCCCTTTGGGCATATTCTGCTACAAAGTGATGCCTTTCGGTTTGAAGAACGCTGGCGCCACCTTTCAGAGGGCCATGAAGAATATTTTCGATGACCTCATACATGAAATCGTCAAATGCTATATCGATGACCTCGTGGTGAAAAGAAAGTCGTACGAGGAGCATTGGGAGCATCTGAAGATCGTGTTTCAGCGCCTTCGGAAATACAACGTGAAGATGAACCCTCTGAAATGCGCGTTCGGAGTTTCCTCGGCAAATTCTTAGGATTCATCGTACGACGCTGGCGCATCGAGATAAACCCGTCGAAGATCAAGGCGATCATAGAAATGCCTCCACTAAGAACTCTCAAGCAACTGCGGTCTCTCCAAGGAAAGCTCGCATATATCCAACGATTCATAGCCAATCTTTCTGGCAAGTGCCGTCCCTACAGCCATTTAATGAAGAAGGTGACCCCATTCGTCTGGGATCACAAATGCCAAAACGCACTGGACGAAATCAAGCAATAGCTGCAGAATCCGCCGGTACTGACCGCTCCGGTCAAGGGAAAGCCCCTCATCCTATACACAACAGCTTTTGAAGGTTCTTTAGGTGCGTTATGGGCACAAGAGAACGACCAAGGGAAAGAGAGAGCCCTCTACTATTTGAGTCGAGTTCTCATGGGGGTAGAAAACACTACCCCCCATCAAAAAACACTGCCCGACGTTAATCTTCACGATAACGAAGCTCGGGCACTATGCTTTGGCGCATAAGGTCTATCTCATATCAATGGTGGATCCTCTCAAATATTTGATGTCAAGAGCCATACTAACAGGGCGGCTCGCTAAATGGGCCCTCCTCTTAATAGAGTTCTCGATAACTTATCGTCCCCTCAAGGCAGTGAAAGGCCAGGCCATCGCCGACTTCCTCGCTGAGTATCTGATACCTGCCGATTCACCCTTAAATTGTGAATTGCCAGACGAGCACGCATTTGACACGATCAATAGGGGTAGAAGAGAAAGTGATACCTGATGGGAACTCTACTTCGATGCGGCATCCTCCATGAAGAAGCGAAAGCACAACTCCCCCATAATCAAATCTGGGGTAGGCCTTATCTTCGTGACTCCGCAAGGAGGGATAATGCGCTTTGCCTTCTCCTTAACAGAGCCGAGGACAATCAATGAAGCCGAATATGAGGCTTTGATAGCAGGTCTTGAGATCGCTGTCGACATGGGAATCGAAAACCTTCTCATATACGGAGACTCCCAGCTGGTCGTTAGTCAAGTAAATGGCGACTATCAAACGTGCAAACCAGAGTTGGTAAAGTACGGTGAGAGATTACAATAATTGCTGAATCAAATCCCTTCCTACGCCCTGGAAAGCATACCGCGTGTGGAAAATAGAAAGGCGGATGCGTTAGCCAAACTCACTAAAGAATTGGCTGACGAAAACCTCGATGACGTAAGGATCGTTATGCAAAATCATTGGGTTCTTGCACCAGCGGAAATATCTCCGGAGTCGTCTGAAGAAAAGGAAGTGACCAAGCAAACGACCCTACAAATAAAAGACCAGGAAAAGTCTAGGGATTGGAGAGAAGTCTTTATAGACTACTTCAAATCCCGTCGGACACCTGAAGATGCGTCCTCAAGACATTAGCTCATGAAAAGAGCTCTGTCTTTCGCCTTCGTCAATGATACTCTGTATAAGAGATCGTTCGACTCTCTGTGGCTATGATTCCCGAGACCAGAAGAAGCAAAGAAAGTCGTCCAAGAAACTCACGACGGACTCTGTGGATCTCATCAAACCGGCCCGAAGATGATGCTGAAGATCAAAAGGATGGGCTACTATTGGCCCACGATGATCCAAGACTATCTCGAATACGCGAAGCAGTGCCACTCGTTCCAAATTCATAGGGACTTCATCCATCAGCATCCAAACCCGCTACACCCAACAGTAGCCTGGTGGCCGTTCGAAATGTGGGGAACCGATATAATCGGACCCATCGAACCAGTGTCGTCCATAGGACATCGGTTCATATTGGCGACAACCGATTACGTCTCTAAGTGGGTAGAAGTAGTACCGCTAAGAGAAGTGAAGACGGAGAATATTCTCCATTTCTTCAAGACACATGTTATCTATCGGTTCGGCACTCCGCGACAAATTATCTCCGATAATAGGTCGGCCTATAGAAGTCACAAAATCAGCCGCTTCGCACAACAGCATAACATAGACTGGAGATACTTTTCGGTCTATAATCCGCGAGCTAACGGTTTGGCTGAGGCTTTCAACAAGACCTTAACGAAGATCATAAAGAAGACGGTGTCCAAAAACAAAAAGGACCGGTACGAGAGATTGTATGAAGCTCTCTGGGCGTATCAAACTACGTTCAAAATAGCCACAAACACAACGCCGTATGCATTGGTATTCGACGTTGAAGCAGTACTCCCTTTGGAGATAGAGCTACCCTCTCTACGAGTGGCAGTTCATTATGAGCTAACGGACGAAGAGAATGCTCATCTTCGCCTGGAGGAGCTCGACTTCCTTGACGAAACCCGGCTCATGGCGCAGCAAAACCTGGAGGCTTACAAAGCAAGGATGACGCGCTCATACGAAAGATTGACTAGGCCGAGAACATTCCGCCAAGGCGAACTCGTGCTAGTCGTAAAAAGACTTATGATCCCTAATCGTGCCAAACGGGGAAAATTCGAGCCAAACTATGAGGGCCCGTATATCATAGACAAGGTCTACCAAGGTGGAGCTTACTTGCTCATGAATATGCATGGCGAAAGACCCTTTAGGCCAGTAAACGGTCGGTTCTTGAAAAATGTCACGCCCCGCTTCCCGGTATACTGCGAAGGGGACGCGACTGGCCGTTACGTATCTACTGTGAAGTAAATACGCTAAGCGTATCTAAGCAGTATACATATAAATGCATAAGAGACAAGATATAATAAAACAACAACTTTATTTATTCACATTCTTTTGTACAATGCATGGAAAGTAAATACATCTGATGAAAGCAATGCCTAAACAGTGGCAAAACAGAAAAGAAAAGTACTGAAATAAAAATGTGTACAATGAAGCTAGAGCTCTCGATCGTAGGAAAGCTGGTCCAAGTCCTCACTAGTAGGCTCGATCTCCTGAGTGTCCAGATCACTTAACAACATTCCAAAGAAGAAAGAGAAGGAATGTCGTCAGCGAACAATCGCTCGATAAGTCCCAAAGATAAGGAAGAAATAGAATAGACAGAGGGAGAGAGTAGCTTTTAAAGTTGTATTATATTGTTATAATGTTGTACTTAGTGTTAACGCTGTTGTTTGTAGCTTGGTACAGAAGGATACCAGTGTATACGAGAGGAGTCTCTATATGCTAGAGAGTAGGGCAAACGGAATGTACAAGGCTCCATTATACAACCCGGAACAACGGAAATTGGATTCAGGTTAAGTGTCTTAATCTTGCAGTCTCATGCCACTTTTAACACCTTCCGTACCAATCTACCCCTTAAACACCGCGAGATCTTGATTGTATTGTTTGTATTGTATTTCAACTTGTAATTGAATTGTAATATAGATTGTATATTTGGATGACTTGCCGAAACCGTGATATCAATAAAATGGATGTACTGGAGAATCATGGATGTAACTGGAGAATCATGTAAATGGAAGTATATCCATAGTTCGGTTCGGTCAATACAGATTGAATAGATTGAATATATGGATTCATGGATTCATGTTGAATTGTAGATTGTAGATTGTACTTGAATCATATTCAAGTCAGATTATTTAATGAGACCCAGTCTGAGTCAGAACAAATAGAAAAGAAATTGAAGTCCTGAATTAGGTTTTGATGTTATCGGTAACCGCTGTACATGGGTGGCAGGATTTGTCTTTTTCAAAGACGATTACCATGTTGATAACACCGTTGTTAAGTTGTCTACCTTAAATAGGAAAGCACCCACTTCTCCGGCTCCCTCAGGCTCAAGAGATTGGTCCCGCTTAAACCTATATTTACTAGGGTCCTTAGGGTAATTTATAGAACTTGAGGGGGGTTTATGTAAAAATACTTTTGTATAATTTTCAAAATACACCCCAAGTATTTAATTATTGTCTTTAGAGTTGTCATAGATGTAGATTTTATATTTGTGATATTTCTAGTGAAGATAACCTAATTTCATAATATAGGGTATTTAATTGTAACATTGAACTTGTATGGAATTTTTGGTATTTTAATGTAAAGTGATTCTTATGATTTTTAGAAAAATTGGAATATTTATCTTATTAAAAAATAGATATTTTAATGATACATATATATATTTATATAAAAATAATTTTACTATATATTATATTTCTAGAAATCTCATTTTCTTAAGATTTTCGTATTTTAAATTTCTCGAGACCGTATGCTCCTTGCGGAGGTCTGCATCTCGCACTACTAAGCTCAGGGATGTGCAATAATCCGCACCATCCCAGTCAGGTTCCCCAAAATGGGTTGTAGCGGCACTTTGCAAAGATTTGTAAAATACTTAATCTTTTTAGAAAACGGTTTTATTAATTCATGGTATTTATTTGAAATGTTTCGTTTTCCCGTATTCTATGTTCCCGAAAGGTATTGTTCTATGTTGCATATGAGTGTTGTGAGGAGGTAGGTCATTATCTCGTGATCTACTTAAAGGTATAGCAAGTTTGTGATGTTTAAATGTCGAAATGAAAGTATATGGTATTTTAGTGAAAAAGTACGGTAAAAGTTACAAAATGAATTAGATTATCGTGAAACTTGATCAACATGTTTATTAATATTTAATAGTCAACATGTAAGAGTTTTGTATGAATATATTTAAGAAAATATTGGATTTTTAGAAAGAACCGAATCGGAAATCGGTTTAACTCCGATTCCGTCGGGTTTTGAAATTTCGTATTTTTAGAAAAGAATAGAAAAGAGGGAGGGGGACTTACGGGTTTAGAAGTTAGGGATGAGGAAGATGAGACGGGAGGAGGCGTCGGTGCGTCGTTTCATTTCCGGAAACTTCTAGGTTTGTCGTCGGAAAATTGCCGAAGCTTTCGCCCTTCGCTACTCCAAAAAGTACACTAAACTTCTAGGAATTTTCTTGAGAGTTCTGTTCAGAATTTTAGAGTGAGGGGTGTATGTGTAGGGGTTGTATTTATAGGGTAAGACTAGGGTTAGGGTAGGTGAAAGGTTTAATTGAAAAAATATAATAAAATGTAATAAAATGGAGTAAAATGGAGTAATTAGGGTTTTTAAAGGGTTCTGTTACTGATCCAGGGAAATAAATTATGCAGGTGTACAGGGGAGACCACAAGGCAAAACTCTTCAGTTGGTGATTCGGCGGTCCGGCCGAGTCCGGCCGGCGGCGGCGGCCCGAGTCGGCCGATCCGCCGGTCGATTCGGCCGAGTTCGGCCGAGTCAGGCGGCCGGAATCCCCCTTGTCGGTTCATTAACCCTCTGGTACTGTTAGTTTATCATGTATAGTGGAGTTTTAAGGGCTTGGCACGTGTAGACTCTTGAACTTCTAAAATTTTAAAAAAGAAAATAATATTAAAAATAATGTGGGGGATGGGATTTGAACTCTGGTGGCTTGGTTCAGCAGTGCAAGGTATTACCAGTGAGGTACAAGCTCATTCTTGCTATTAAAAAGCAAATCAAACTTATATCTTGTGCTCAGGCAAACATACCCCTTTTTGTAATTTTGAAAAAAAATTGTACAAAAAGTTATACAGGAAATTTAGGGTTGTTATAAAAAAATACTACGCTTGACCGAAATGTCTTTAAACTACTACAAACCCGCAACATCCTTATGCTGACTCATAAATAAAAAAAAACGGTACGTCCAGAAGCAAGATGGGCACGGATGAAAACCCGAAAGGGCTCCGTGAATAAAAGCAGCAAGGCTACCGACGATGTTTGTGAAAACCCGAAAGGGCGCAGACTTGTAAAAATAAAAAAATAAAAAAAAAAAAAAATAAAAAAAATGGTACGTCCATAAGCAAGATGGGTACGGATGAAGACGCGAAAAGGCTCCGTGAGTAAAAACAGCAGGGCTATCGGCGTGTTTGTGAAAACCCGAAAGGGCGCAATCTCGTTAAAAGACACTTGCAAGGTCCTCTCGACCTTGTAAGGAGAAAACTACCTGCGTGAGATCCTTACGACTCACATAGGAGCGACACACTTAGGGATCCCCACGATTCCTAAGGAGAAATTACACTTACGAGATCCTCACGACTCGTAAGGAGAACCCTCTTATGAGACCCTCACAGCTCATAAGATTCAAAAGTCTTAAGCTACAGGGATCTGAACCTGTTCTTAAGCCATCACCTTTCCCAGACTGCCCTGCAAGCGGTTTAATACTGACTCTTGTATACAATCCACGGGCGCAATCATTTCCTTTCCGAGTCCCATCAATGACAAGGAATGCCCTCATTTGATGAACAAATACTTGTAAGTCCTCTCGACTTATAAGGAGAAAACACTCTTGTAAGATCCTTATGACTTATAAGAGAGAACACACTTAGGAATCCTCATGATTCCTAAGGAGAAAATGCACCTACGAGATCCTCACGACTCGTAGAGAGAAACACCTTTATGAGACCCTTACGGCTCATGAAGTCAAAAGCCTTAGTCGACAGGATTCTAACACTATTTGCTAAGCCATTTTTGTTTAAATCGACAAAGGCAAATGATGATTCGCTCCTGCCAATGTCCTAGTTGTAGTGATGCTGATGCCTACATCGGTATAAAGTTCCAAGTCCTTTCACGGCAAATGATGATTCACTCCTGGCTATATTCCAGCCGTAGCGATACTGATGCTAATATTGGTATCGGATCTTGAGTTCCGTACTCGAAAAAAATACATGTAAAATAGCTGAAATGATGGGGCAATTTGCAACAAAATCAGCAAGTAAAATATATGCATACAAAAATAGCCGAAATGATTGGGCAACTCGCAATAAAAAGCAGCGAGTAAAAATAAAAAAAACAGCCGAAATGTTTGGGCACCGCAAAAAATAGCCGAAATGATTGGGCAATCGCGACTTTCGCGATACAAAAAGCTGAAATGATAGAGTATCGCGGAAAGAAAACAAAAAAAATATATGAAATGAAACTTTTGCCCTACAGGCGAGTTCATACTGACCCCTGTATACAATCCATGGGCATAAACAAAATGGGAACCACATTTCTCCACCAGGCTCTTTCAAACTGAGAGACAAATCTCGACGGCGACATCTAAAGCCTGGAGACTCACAACGGCGTTCCTCCTCATTCCAGCAGGATACGGACGTGACACTACTAATCGAAGACACGGTAAAGTCCCCAGTTCCAAGACTCTGCGGTTCACAGACAACCGAAAGTCGATCCCGACACCTTAGAAAATAGAAAAAGTCAACCCCCGACACCGTAGAAAACGGAGAAAAGTCGATCCGACACCATAGAAAACGGAGAAAAGTTGATCCCGACACCGTAGAAAACGAAGAAAGTCGACCCCCGACACCGTGGAAAACGGAGAAAGTCAACCCACGACACCGCAGAAAACAGAGAAAAGTCGATCCCCGACACCGTAGAAAACGGAGAAAGTCGACCCCCGACACCGTAGAAACGGAGAAAGTCGATCCCGACACCGTAAAAAACGGAGAAAGTCGACCCTCGACACCGTAGAAAACGGAGAAAGTCGACCCCCGACACCGTAAAAATCGGAGAAAGTCGATCCCCGATGATTGTTGGATCTTTTTGTGTTGTAACCGTAATCAATAACGTTGTCGCGTGTAGCTAGACCGAGATGAGTACAGGTCGTCCTCAGGGAAACGTTAAATCTTTTAATCTTACTTTAGGCATGTTGATTAGGAAAAGAGGAAGAATAATGAATAGTGGAAATAGTTTCTAGATCTACGTTAAACACGGATGTAGAATATAGATCTAGATTAACTACGGATGTAGGTTTTATATTAGAAGGGGGCTTGGTGGGTTCATTAAGATTTAGTAGTCATGGATGATTAATTAAAGATTACTCTTCTTATCTTTTAATAGATTTAAAACTAGATCGACAATGATGCATGTAGATTAGGGTTTCTGGAGGAAAAAGGGTTCCCACTATTAACCCCTATCTTGACATGGATCTTCGTTCATGTCTAGCCTTTACCAAAACAATTGTTAATCTAATCTCTAATCGTGGTCGTGAATATCAATGAATTGATAGCGCGCCTGATTAGGATGTTAACTATTATTTTGATAAAGTTTATAAACTTTATAGGACGTAAAAAGAGTTTAAGGATCTTCATCATCCATTAATCTACCTTAATCCTACGAACCCTAACAAGCGGAGAATTACTCGCGCATGTTGGGAAAAGAAAAGATAGAAATCATGAAGAAAATAAAATGCAATAGAATAAAACTACCTTTATTAATCAACAAGATCAAGTACACTTTGTTCCTTTAGAAAATGATTACAAAACCCTAGTTTGCTTCTCGATCTCTTCTAAGGAGGTAGATGAACTGTCGATGATCAACCAGGATTCTTGAGCCGTCGTGGACTCCGTGATCACGTCGGTTTGATAATTTTTCCAAGAGACTCTCGGTCCTTATTTATAGTCACGGAGCCAAAATTTCTAGTTTCCTAATAAGGCAACTAGTTGTTAAGATCCTACCCAAAAAATCCAAAATCCCAACTCCCTTAACTTGCGGCAGAACCGCGGCCATTAGGTAGGTTTGGCAGTGGATCCGTGGTTGGTTAAGGGATTTAGGGCTTCATTTTTCTGGGGCTTCATCTCTGTAGTATTGGTTTCTTCAATTTACTTGAATATTTTCGGCAGATTTGATCTCGCCAACTTGGATTTCCTTGAAATTTCAGTCATGATATAATTCCTGCACAATTATCTCAATAAATGATATTAGTAGAATTTGTTTTTATTAAGATATTATCTTAACCATTTGTCATGATATTTTAGTTTTAAGAGAATTGGTCAAAGATATTTAATAAGGTAAGCATATTTAAATAGACCAAATATTACATGAATATTATATGCTTACATTTCCCTTCATGATATTAATTATAATATATAAACACATGAAAATAGTATTTTTACGGATAAACCCTTATATGTGTCATATTTATAATAAACGTCTTTTATTATATATAAATAGTAAGGAAAATATCATATTAAAAGTGCAATTTTATCAACTGAACAAATACTCCCAAACTTAACTTTGATCGTCCCGAGCAAACTAGTTTTTCAAGAGAAGGAGAAAAAGAAAAACTAAGTAGCACACTTTCGTAGGCAACATGATTGCACTGAGCACGTGTAACAAGCTGTTAAATCTCTAGGTGTCCCTAATAGGAGGAGTGTTGTCTCCTGAGGGTTTTCAGAGGATTACACCCACAAAATCCTATAATAAAAGAAAGATAGGGAAAATTACATACAAAGATTGGAACTATAAAAGAAAGAACTTGAAAATAAGAGTTTCCAACTATACCAGCTTTTCAGTTGCTATGAGCCCTATCTTAATGGTCATGAAAAAATGTTAGAAATCACAACATCTCTTAATAAAACATCGCCTTTAGTCTTCCTTCCTATTTTTCTTCCAAACATTGATCATATACCCCTACGTGTGTGTAAAAGACATCCTTATACTTAGAGAATTCAATTCAAGCTATTATACTCTTATCCATCTTCCAAAGTACTTTTTATTTTATGAAATTGCTCACACATCTTTCATGCGATCGTTAATACTTCTTAAGGTACTAACCGACTGATTACAAAATGTGCTTGCGTATTAAGGTGTAATTCCTCGTTTTGCAACTCCTAAGCCTTAGCAGTGGCTTCCAAACCAGTTGGTCTAAGACACTATGTGATAAAGCATCCTCGCTATATTTTTTTATGCTGCCTTGGTAATTACAAAACCAGTGTTCATTTTTTTCCGCCATTTATACTCTTCTTCTTTTTTCATACTAAGGCTTTTAGACAAGAGCATTTCAAGGTATCCTCTACTATCCCAAGTTTCAAGATGTGTGTAAGTGTGTATGGTAGAGTATCAAAGTTCAGATGTATGGTTTCAAGAATATGGACTATTTTTCAGACTTATTTTTATGCTCAGATTAGCAATTTCCTTCATCTTACTAACCCTTGGGACAACAGCTCATAACTACTTATTACTAGTTTTGTTTAAGAAAACATCTAACTTTCATGCTTTTCTCAAACTATTCATATCTTTCATATATAATTTTATCACTTTCTACTCTTTTATTATAAATTTTTTTATGCCCAGTACCAAAGATAATTCAGTGAATACAAACCTCCCCCCAAACCTGTTTCCAGCAGTGTCCTCACTGATGTTGTCTTTTGAGAGCATAGACCTGCAGACTTGGAAAGATAATAATAGGGGTAAAATAATAGATAAATGAAGACTACTCCCAAACTTGTTTTTTGGCACGCACAGATATTCAGTTAAGTCCTGTTTTTTACTCATCTCCATTCTTTAAAATGATACGATGTTACCGAAACATGGAGGTGAGGCGTAGGAATTTAGTTATGATAAAGTGGCTCCTGTAAAAACAGGAGCTCATCTGCTGGGTCAGCAGAGAAATACGGTTTTAATCTATGCCCATTTACTTTAAAAATTGAACGGTTTTTTATATTTTCAACATCTACTGCCCCGTGCAGGTGTACATACCGCACCACAAAAGGTTATTTCCAACGAGATTTAAGCTTACCCAGATAAAATGGAGTCGTGAATCATAAAGGACTTGTTGTCCCGATGTGAGTTTTTCTAAAAAGGTTTTTATCGTGGAACAATTTAGTCCAGTTCTTTACTATCATCGCATTATCGTAAGCTTCATCGCGGAGTTCGCTTAGCTCAGTTGCAGCTAGCTTGATCAAAATCGAAATTTAGCTCTTTAATAGCCCACATTGCCTTATGTTCGATCTTGACAGGAAGGTGGCATGCCTTCCTAAACACAAGGCAGTATGGAGACATACCAAGATCGGTCTTATAAGCGGTGCGAAATACCCAAAGAGCATCCGTCAATTTGGTTGACCAATGTTTACGGTTTTTAGAAACCGTCTTCTCCAAAATTTGTTTGATTTGCCTATTCGAGATCTCAGCTTGCCCGTTTGTTTGGGGATGATAGGGCATAGAAAATTTGTGGTTGATAGCATATTTCCGCATCAAATCCTCAAAAGACCGATTACAGAAATGCGTCCCGTTGTCGCTAATTATAGCGCGAGGGTGCCCGAATCGCGAAAAGATTTTTTTTTAAGGAACTTAATGACAACCTTGTTGTCATTAGTGCAACACGGTATTGCTTCCACCCATTTTGAGACATAATCAACCGCTAACAAGATATATAAATTCCCAAAAGAGTTGGGAAAAGGGCTCATAAAATCAATACCACAAATATCGAATATTTCCACAACCAAAATAGGTTGGAGCGGCATCTCATTTCTTCGTGAAATCCGACCCAAATGTTGACACCATGGACAATTTTTGCAATGATCATAAGCATCTTTAAATAGTGTTGGCCAATAAAAGCAACATTGCAAAACTTTCTCCGCCGTTTTTCGAGGTCCAAAGTGACCGCCGCATGCCTGATCATGACAAAATGATAATACACTCTTGAATTCATCGTTAGGGACACACCTGCGAATGATTTGATCGGAACAATACTTAAACAAATAAGGTTCATCTCAGTAAAAGTATTTTACTTGGGATAGAAATCGAAGTTTGTCTTATTTCGATCAATTGCTAGGAATAAGTCCCGTCGCAAGATAATTCACAATATCCACGAACCAAGGTTCGTAGGATACGGTCAAGAGCTATTCATCAGGAAATGAGTCATTTATCGGCACGGTCAACGTTGGTGAAGAAGAGATGTGTGAAAAATGGTCAGCTACTACGTTTTCACATCCACTCTTGTCTCGGATGATAAGATTAAATTCTTGTAACAACAGAATCCAACGTATTAGCCTGGCCTTAGCATCCTTCTTCGATAAAAGGTGTCGTACGGCGAAGTGATCAGTGTAAACCACAATTGGCGAGCCAATCAAGTAGGGCCTGAATTTTCTAATGCAATACAACTGTTAAGAGTTCTTTTTCGGTAGTTGTGTAATTAATTTTTGCATTGTTCAAGGTCCTACTTGCATAGTAAATTAAATGTGGCATCTTATCAATGTGCTGTCCTAAGACCGCACCAATAGCAAAATCTGATGCATCACACATAAGCTCGAACAGGTGGTTCCAATCCGGAGATGATAGAATGGGGGCTATAGTGAGAGATCTTTTAAGCAACTCAAAAGCAGCCTTACAATCCGAATCGAAGTGAAATTTTGTATTCTTGGCCAAGAGAAGAGTTAAGGGTCTAGCAATTTTGCTAAAATCCTTAATGAATCTCCTATAAAATCCTGCATGGCCAAGGAAGGATCATATATCTTTGACGCATTTAGGACGAGGGAGGTTATGGATGACATCTATTTTAGCTCTGTCAACCTCAATGCCTTTTCGTGAAATTATATGTCCAAGGACAATACCTTCTTGGACTATAAATGGCATTTTCCCCAATTTAAAGTTAGGTTCTTATCCTTACAGCGGGTAAGAACCGCGTCAAGATTACGAAGACAGTCCTCATAAGAGTCCCAAAATATAGAGAAATCGTCCATAAATATTTCCAAAAAATTCTCAACCATGTCTGAGAATATCCCCATCATACACCACTGAAATATAGCGGGAGCGTTGCATAACCCAAAGGGTATGCGTCTATAAGCAAAAGTACCGAAAGGACAAGTAAATGTGGTTTTATCTTGATCCTTTTCGGCGATGGGGACCTGGTTATAGTCAAAGTATCCGTCCAAGAAACAATAGTATTCATATCCATCTAATCGTTCTAATATCTGGTCAATGAAAGGTATAGAGAAGTGATCTTTCCTCGTCGCGGCATTGAATTTCCTATAATCAATATATACGCGCCACCCAGTTTGGGTGCGTGTTTGGATCAACTCATTAGCCTCATTAGTTATGACCGTGATGCCAGCCTTTTTAGGGACCACATGAATAGGACTTACCCATTGGCTATCAGATATAGGGTAAATTATACCACTATCTAGGCATTTGACGATTTCTTTCTTTACCGCCTCCTTTATAACGGGATTTAACCGTCTTTGTGGGTCTCGGGTTGGCTTGGCTTCATCCATCAGATGTATATAATGTTCAACAATTAAGAGAATAATCCCTTTGATGTAAGTCATTGTCCAACCAAATGCTTGCCGATTTGATCTCAATACCGCCAAAAGTGCGTTCTCTTGCTCTAAAGCTAGAGAAGCGGATATGATCATGGGTAAAGACTTATTTTCACCTAAATACGCATATTTAAGATAAGAAGGTAGCGGTTTGAGATCTAGTATTGGCGGAGAGACAATAGAAGGTGGGGTAAGGGAATGACGCTCGGACTTCCTAAGAGGTTCATAACTTGCATAGGATATTAACTCGGAAAGCTCTACTGACTTTTGCGACGAGTCAACGGATTCAAACTTGGAGATGGATTCATTGAAGATATCCTCACTATAAGAATTTTCCAAATCAAACAATGTCGCACTAGTGTTGCCGAGATCATCATAGCAAAGTTCTTCCGCTTTGCAGCTGTCGGAAGCTATCTCATTGATGGAACATACATCAAGTAAATGAGCAGAAGGTTCAGATGGTTGACTTCCTAGCTTGTAAATATTAAGCTCAATTTTCATCTTCCCGAAGGATAAGTTCATAGAACTATTACGACAATTAATTACAGCGTTGGAAGTTGCTAGGAAAGGTCGACCAAGTATCACCAGGATTTGGTTGCGTGGGTTAGCCACAGGTTGTGTATCCAAAACAATAAACTCCACAGGGAATATGAATTCCCCAACTTTAATTAACACATCTTCTAGTTTACCCCTAGCTTTAGTGATTGATCGGTCTGCCATCTGGAGAGTACAATGGGCGGGTTTCAACTCTCCAATCCCTAACTGCTCATATACGGAATATGGAAGCAAGTTAACGCTAGCGCCAAGGTCGAGTAAAGCACGATTAATATTTTTACCCCTAATAGAAATAGAGATGGTAGGACAACCAGGGTCCTTACGTTTCTTTAGTCTTTACTGGGTAAAAGCTGTGCTAACATTACTCGTCATGAAAACATTTTTCGGCACTTGAGTTTTTCTCTTCCTAATGCACAAGTCTTTAAGAATTCTTGCATAAGATGGGACTTGTTGAATAGCATCTAGGAGAGGAATATTGACGTTAACTTGCTTAAACATTTCCTCAATCTTCTCCATTTGTGGGTTAGGTTTTTGGCCCTTAATCTGTTGGGAAATGGAGCTTTATCAATAAGGGTTGGGTCCAACATTGGAGAAAATTGTGGGGATGGAATGGATCCCAAAATTGGAGTGGGGATCACTTTAGATAGATTTGAGGATGTAGGTTGAGGGTTCGAGCCTTGTGGGAAGCGTAGAATGGGCTCGAAAGTGGGTGGGAGACTAGACGAATTAGGGGAAGAAGTAGAAGCCAGGGTATCATTGGTATCACTAACGTCATCAACTTGTTCACCCACTCGGTTATCCAGCACTCTTCCTGATCTCAACATAGAAACGGCACTCACATTATGATGTTGTGAGTGGTCAGGATTCGGTAGGGGTTGAGTTGGGAGTTTCCCTTTTTCTCTCGCACTCATCGCAGCATTCAACTGTGCAAGTTGGGCTTCTATTGATTTAATACTCTCACCGTGAGAGACGGAGTCTTTCTTTATGGTATTAATAGAAGACCTCATATCGGCCGACATTTGGATGGAATGTTTCATAAACAGATCCAAAGTTTGTGCGAGTGACGAGGAGTTATCGGTTCCGGCCAATTGCGGTGCAGAAGTGTTGGCCGGATTTTGAAAAGGCTGCGATTGAAAGGGGTGCTGACTCTGTGGTGGTGGTTGTTGTTGCTGTGAAGGACTTCTTTAGTAATTGCTTTGGAACTGATTTTGATTTTGGGGTTGGTTTTGGTTTCAAGCAAATTTAGGATGATTCCTCCATCCCTGATTGTACGTGGAAGAATAAGGATCGTTTCTAAGTCGCTGTTGAAAAACAACATTAGTTTGTCATGACCTTGAAACGGTGCATTCATAAGACATTCTTCTGTCAAGTGTGATGGATCGGAACAGCAACCACACACGGTCTCGGGAAGCGTAACCTGGTTTAGGGAGACTGATGAGAATTTGTTTTCAATAGCGTCAAGTTTCTTTTGCGTCGCTGCCATTTCAGTTTTTACAGCGATGGAAACATCGAGCTGATGAATACCTCCCCTAGATGAAGGTAGTCTAACGCTTTCCCACTGCAAAGTGTTTTCAGCGAGATCTTCCAGATATTTCCAGGTTTCACCATCGTCTTTAGATATGAAATTGCATTGACACATGGTTTCAAGCATCTGCTTTGTCCCTAGATTAATGCCCTCATATATAATTCGGCACAAATCCCATCTATGTATTCCATGACGAGGACATTGGACAAGCAGATCCTTGAAACGTTCAAAGCACTTCCAAAATGGTTCATTGGGAAGCTGGGTGAACTGGTTGATTTTGCTCCTAATACGGACGGTCTTATAATTTGGGTAAAATTTCTTAAGGAATGCCATCACGAATTCATCCCAATTTGTAATAGAGTGTGTGGCAATATTATAATGCCATTTTTCTGCCAAGTCGCACAAAGTGAATGGGAGAAGACGCAAGCGCATAGCATCCACGGACAGTTGTGAAGTACCCATCATTACGCATACGTTTTCGAATTTAGTGATGAAAACATATGCATTTTCAGACTCAAGCCCGTGAAATTTGGGCAACAGATTGATGTAGTAGGGTTTAATTTCAAAATTATCCCCGTTGGCTGGTGGAATAGATAATAGGTAGGAAGTGGACCACGGATAGGATAACATCTTTCTTGGAGAGAGATGCGCGGTGGATTCTGCTCACCTACGGGCGGTGGCAGCGTGGTGTTATAATTTGATGGAGTACCGTCCATCTCGGTCGATGTGGTGGGTGGAGGGGAAAAAGAAAATGAAGAAGTACCGACTTCGGAGTCGATAGCCGAAATGCGGACAAGACGGGCACTAAAATCCCGTGTCCAGCCGAGCATGCACTAAACAGTTTTAGCGCAAGTGGCAGCGTGTGTGTGATTTAAAATTGGTTTGTTCTGAAAAGTGTCGGACGTGAGACAAATCACACAAAAATGCATAATCACCCCTAGAACTAAGATTACCTAGGTCAAGTCACTAGACCGCTCCTAGACTTCCAAAGGACAAGCCGCATGATCAATCCTCTACCACCTCTTTACTACTCTTGTGGCCAGGTAAGTGCCAAGTAAGTGAGAGGTATCCGCAATACGAATCACCGAAAATAGCGGGCCTAATTAAGTAACCGCTTGCCTTAGACACACTTGCCTAGACACCACAAAAGTAATGCGGATAAGCGATAGATTACCCACGACCTTCCTCTGTCCTTATTGAGCGCGACAGTCGTTAGAATCTTGTCTAGATTTTTTTTAATTAATGTAGGGTGATGCGGATGCTCGTTTTGTGATTTGCGGGGCCTATGAAGGGTGATAAAATCCCCACCTAATCAGAATTTTGGTCTTGCCCCTTAAATTTTGTATTAAAATATGAATAAACAAACCAAGTACAAAACTTTGCAAGATTTTTGAGCGGCGATATTTTGCAAAGAATCCTGCAGGAAAGATATTTTATTGGATTTCAGAGGAGAGAGAAAAAGTTGAGAAATTTACCAGAGAAGTTTGGAACCTTAATCCCTCAAATCTGCCGCGCTTCCGCCACACTTTTACTTATTTTCCACGGTTCCGCCGCGAAGTAGAGGGATCTCGTGATGATTTTTGCTACGTGGCCTCCTGTGCTCCTCTGGATCTTGATGAATATCTCTGGCTCTCTGTTTCCTCAATTCTGTGACTCCAGATCCCCTTGCAAAATTCACACAATAATCGTTAAATATACAATTTGTAGTTTTGTTTTGTTTATGATATGGATCGAATAAGAATTCAACAGGAATAGTAAGAAAAATAAATTACGCATTATCCCCGGCAACGGCGCCATTTGATTGTTTAGATATTTTTGTGTTGTAACCGCAATCAATAACGGTGTCGATGATCAACCAGAATTCTTGAGCCGTCGTGGACTTCGTGATCGCATCGGTTTGATGATTTTTCCAAGGGGTTCTCGGTCCTTATTTATAGTCACAGAGCCAGAATCTCTAATTTCCTAATAAGGCAACTAGTTGTTAAGATCCTACCCAAAAAATCCAAAATCCCAACTCTCTCAACTTGCGGTGGAACCGCGACCATTAGGTAGGTTTGGCCGTGGATCCGCGGTTGGTTAGAGGATTTAGGGCTTCATTTTTCTGGGGCTTCATCTCTGTAGTACTTGGTGATCTTTTGAGTATCTACACTTTGAAAATCTTCTCTACGTTTCTGCTAGAATTGGTTTCTTCAATTTACTTGAATATCTTTGGCAGATTTAATCTCGCCAACTTGGATTTTCTTGAAACTTCAGTCATGATATAATTCCTGCACAATTATCTCAATAAATGATATTAGTAGAATTTGTTTTTATTAAAATATTATCTTAATCATTTGTCATGATATTTTAGTTTCAAGAGAATTGGTCAAAGATATTTAATAAGGTAAGGATATTTAAATAGACCAAATATTACATGAATATTATATGCCTATATTTCCCTTCATAATGTTAACTATAATATATAAACACATGAAAATAGTATTTTTACGGACAAACCCTTATATGTGTCATATTTATAATAAACATCTTTTATTATATATAAATAGTAAGGAAAATGTCATATTAAAAGTGCAGTTTTATCAACTGAACACCCGATACCGTAGAAAACGGAGAAAGTCAACCCCCGACACCGTAGAAAATGGAGAAAGTCAATCACCGACACCGTAGAAAACGGAGAAAGTCAACCCTCAACCATCCCGTCGAAGCAATTCTTCGACTCGGGAACAAGTCAACTCATCAACCACTTACGGGTCCTCTCGATTTGTAAGGGAGAAAATTCTCTTGTGAGATCCTTACGACTCTCAAGAGAAAGCACACTTAGGAATCCTCACGATTTCTAAGGAGAAAATACACCTACGAGATCCTCTCGACTCGTAGGGAGAAAAGTCTTTATGAGACCCTCACGGCTCATAAAGTTGAAAAGTCTTGGGCGGTAGACCTGAACCTGTTTCCTAAGCCATCGCTACTCTACAAAGAGCTTAAGACGAACTGTTACTTATTATTTACAAGCCGCACTTGCCAAAATTACATGCCGTCAAAATCGAGATGCTGCTCAAGCGTACGTAAACTGTTTTTCGCCAAGTCAAAACAAAAAGGTATAACCCACGGACGTCAATCACATATTATGCAAGGCAATAAGAAAAAGATTTGATTTACATCCAATTGAGCGTCCGACGCGTATCCACTCATGTATGTGTGAAGAGGATAAAATAAACGCATGGAAAGGAAAATTTGTTATTCATACCTCAGAAAATTCTTACATTGATAAAAAAAGGCATCATTAAAATGTTTACAATAGCAAAACATTGAATCTGGGACACGGATTATGAAATTTAAAAGTGAGGCCGTCTAAAGTGTTCTGGCCTTTCTGACCATTCTTGTGTGCATCCTCTTGCGCTCACAAGCGTCAGGATCTTCGCTGATATCCTCCACCCTCTGATAAGCAGCGATTATCGCTGTCTGTTGGAAAGTTTGATGCAAGATATCAATGAGATTATCTCGCCGTTTCTTCGAGATCATGCCCGTCACTTACACTGAGTGCACTTTATCTTCAGCGTCATCCAGTGTATTAAGCGGCATGGCTTCATAAAGTCCAGGACGTGCTTCCCAAATTGCTCTCACTATAATCTTCAAAAGAACGGAGCGACGAGGAAGTAGTCGACCGTTGTGTGCATTGAAACGATCCATAATTTCAGCGCATTGAGCGTTTGTAAATTCTTGGTTTTAACAACGGCCTTGTACGCGAATGTCCTCATAAGAAATGATTTCGTTAAGACAGTACAGATGAGTGGCTATAACGCCTGAAAATGAAAATCAGTGAGAGTTTAGTGGACGGACTGATCAAGAAAATGCTTATTGAAACAGACGCGGGGATTTAAAAAACTCTTGATATCCGCACGAAGAAAACAAGAGCTAATTAAAACACCAAACAAATGCAAATTTGTGCAATTAGGGAGGGAATCTTAAAACGATTCTCATTTAATGAGAAACCCCTTGAGAGCAGCGCTCTACAACAGATATGACATCTGTCATAATTAATGATGAAGGGAATAAAATTCCCCCCAAAATTCTAAAGAGCAATGCTCTGCGAAGAAGATGGAATAATCCATCAAAAAACCCTAAAAGCAAAGCTTTACTGAGTTAAAAACTCTGAGATCTTTAAGATATGCAAGATGAACTCTGAGAGTTCTTCTTTAACGGGTTAAGAGACCCTAAGAAAGATCTCTTTAAATCTATGATTTCAAGATAGCAAAGCTCTGTTAAGAAAACCCTAAAAATTTCTTTAGATCTATGATTTGAAAAGAGCAAGGCTTTGTTAATGGGTGAAACCCTGGATTATGAAGTAATCCCTTCAAAGATTTAATCTTTACCTAAAATTTTCGACAGGGTTCTGTCTCTAAGGACGTTCTTAAGACAAAGAGCTATGCTCTAAAAGTGAATTAATTCTCAGAAAAATAGGAAAGAAGATGAACAGAAGTCATCTCCAGGGCCAAAAGCCCTATTTATAGGCACTGAGAGCCGTTTCAACTTCTAAGTTGATCCAATGGCGGAGATGTTGCCACCGCTACACTCACATGTAAGCCACGTGAGCGCAACGGTGGGGGGCATTTATTTCCTCCAATCAGAGCAAAGCTCTATTCAAATTTTGAAATTTGAAATGAAGCAGAGCTTCATAAAGGCGCTAACGCTAAATGCGCCAGCGCCAAGAGTCAAAGACTTTGATGCAGCACTCACGTGCAAAGTACGAGAGCGCTGGCGCTAGCAGCGCCTGCGCTAAGAGTCAAAGCACGAGAGCGCTAACGCTGGAACTAAATGTTCCCCATCCTTGGATCAAACATCCAACAAAGATGACTAAAAATCATCAGATTACCTCTGAAATAGAGCACCGTTGTATCAAAGATCCACTGGTGATTAAAAATCACCAAGATACAGAATAATTTCTGTATGGGAAAACATTTTCCCAATCTTGTTAAAAACAAAAAGATTGCATTCTGTAAAACAGGATCCCTTGGATCAAAGATCCAACGATGGGAAACATCCCCGAATCAATTAGAGGAAAGATTTTCTTAACTGATTCAACAAATCAGCCTCCCCTATATAAAGGACCGAAGACTTAAAGTCTTGCATGGAGAACCCCCCCAGACACAAACTTTGAGAAATTTCAGAGAGAAGAGCAAGCTCTCGGAAGAAGAATGATTTTTTCAAGGTAAATAAAATAGAGAGATCAAAGTATCTCATCAAATGAAAAGGAACTTAGTTTCTTTTTCTAGATCATAGATCTATGAGACAGACGTCTTTCACAAAAGAGATCATAATATCTCATCATAAAAAGGGGGGAAGAAGAATTCAATTCTCTTAAGATCACAGATTCATAAAGGTAAAACCTTTCACAAAAAATAAGAGATTGTAACATCTCCTATAAAAATAAGAACTTTTTTCTTAGACCCACGAGACGAGGTCTCTTATAAACGAGAATTTAATTCTCAAAGCGCAAAACTGATCAAAGTTGTCTATAAAGGAGCCTTAGTGCTCCAAATTAAAAAGAAGCGCCTTAGCGCTCCAAGACTGACGCACAGCGCCGCAGCGCTTCTAGCGCTCTAATTTAAAGAAGCGCCTCAGCGCTCCAAGTCTGGCGCACAGCGCCTCAGCGCTCCTAGCGCTCCAATTCAAAGAAGCGCCTCAGCACTCAGCGCCACGGCGCTCCTAGCGCTCTAATTCAAAGAAGTGCCTTAGCGCTCTAAAACTGGCACACAGCGCCACAGCGCTCCAATTCAAAGAAGCGCCCATCGTTTCAAGGCTGGCACTCAGCGCCAAGTGCACCACGTGCTCCTCATGCGTGCGTTATTTCACAATCAGCGCTCTGCACTCATTAAAGCGCGCCACGTGCTCCTCACATGTGCGCTATTTCACAAGCAGTGCTCTGCACTTATTAACTGGCGCTCAGCGCCAAGCGCACCACGTGCTCCTCACGAGTGCGTTGAGGGAACATAAACTGTTCTTTAAATAAAAGCCCCAGAGCTATAATGAGTGCTCAATACTCAATAAAAGACAAAAAGTTTGTCAGAACCCAAACCAATGCTCAGCATTGCTAAATGTTGTAACAACTCCATTTTTAGTGTACAAAAATTTGCTTAAAAACTAATGTACACTTGGGGTATTTACTTTTGCTGTGACTACTTTAAGTATTTAATTAGCTCTTTAATTAGAAGAAGGAGCTTGTAGCTCATTGGTAATATCTTGCACTGCTGAACTAAGCCACCAGAGTTCAAATCCCATATCCCACATTATTTTTAATATTATTTTGTTTTGAATTTTTAGAATACCAAGAGTTTACACGTGCATATCTCACAAAAAACCCACTATCCATGAAAAGTTAAATACGCCAGTGAGTAGATGGACCGTCGGGGGACCCAACGGTGGCCTGACTCGGCCGGACTCGGCTGGCGGACCGGCCGACTCAGGCAGGCTCCGCCGGCCGAACTCAGTCGGACCGCCGAGTCCCCAACACCAAAGTGGTGCTTCTTGGCCTCCCATACCCCTCTGCATATTTCAATTACCCAAGTCGGTTCCAGAGACATAATAAAACCCTATTTACTCCACTTTTAATACATTTTAATATATTTTTATTACATTTTTTTCAATTAAACTCTTCAGCTACCCTAACCCTTGCCTAACCCTATAAATACCATCCTTAAACACTACCCCCTCACCCAAAATTTTGAGCCAACTCTCAAGAAATTCCTAGAAGCCCTAGTATACTTTGGAAGAAGTAAAGAGGCGAAGCCCCGACAAATTTTCCGACGACAACCCTAGGAGATCCCGGCGACGAAACGACGTACCATCGACTCCTCTCGTCTTCCCTTCCTCTCCTTTAAGTTTGAAACCCGTAAGTCCCAATTTCCCTTCTCTAATCTTTTCTAAAAATACGAAATTCCAAAACCCGACGGAAACAGAGTAAATCCGATTTCCGATTCGGTTCTTTCTCAAAATCCAACATTTCTTAATACAATCTTGTTAAACCACTTCATGTTGACTATTAAACACTAACTAATCATATTGAACAAGTTCTATATCAAAAGAAATTGCTATTTCCATTTTACCGTATTTTTTTCACTAAAATACCATGTAGTTTCATTTCGGCATTTAAACCATTAAACTTGCTATACCTTTAAGTAGATCACGAGGTAATGACCTACCTCCTCACACACTCATATGCAACATAGCACAATACCCTCGGGAACATAGAATACGGGAAAACGACACATTTTCAAATAAATACCATTACTAATAAAACTATTTTTCTTAATGATTAGTATTTTACACAAATCTTTGCAAAGCGCCGCTACAACCTATTTGGGGAACCCGACTGGAATGGTGCGGATTATCGCACATCTATGGGTTTAGTAGTGCGAGATACAGACCTCCGCAAGAAGCATTCGTTCTCGAGAGATTTAAAATACGATATCTTAAGAAAATTAGATTTTTAGAAATATAAAATATATATTAAAATTATTTTTATATAATTATGTATATATGTAACATTAAAATACCTATTTTGAAATAATATAAATATTCCAACTCTTTTCGAAAATCACAAGAATCACTTTATATTAAAATATCATGAATTCCATACAAATGCAACATTACAATTTAATATCATATATTATGAAAATTAGGTTATTCTCACTAGGAATGTCACAAATATAAAATCTATAGTTATTACAACTCTAAATACGATAATTAAACACTTGGGGTGTATTTTGAAAATTATACAAAAGTATTTTTACATAAAAACCCCTCAAGTTCTATAAATTACCCTAAAGACCCTAGTAAATATAGGTTTAAGCGGGACCAATCTCTTGAGCCTCAGAGAGCCGGAGAAGTGGGTTCTTGCCTATTTAAGGTAGACAACTTAACAATGGTGTTATCAATACGGTAATCGTCTTTGAAAAAGACACAAATCCTGCCGCCCATGTGCAGCGGTTACCGATAACATCAAAACAATCAGGACTTCAGTTTACTTTTCTAATTATCTGACTCAGACTGAGTCTCATTAATAATCTGACTTGAATATGATTCAAGTACAATCTACAATCTACAATCTACAATATTCTAATTCAACATGAATCTCTATATTCAAGTTGTTCAATACATTCAATCTATATTGACCGAACCGAACCATGGATATACTTCCAATTATATGATTCTACAGTTACATCCATGAGCTTACAGTTACATCCGTTTACTAATATCATGGTTTCAGTAAGTCATCCAATTATACAATCTATACAGTTTACAATACAAGACAATACAATACAACAATACAATCAAAACACTACGGGGTTTAAGGGGTAGATTGGTACGGAAGGTGTTAGAAATGGCACGAGACAGTAAGATTAAGACACCTAAACTATATTCCGTTGCTGTTGTACCGTGGCCCAACGGTTCCTTGTACATTCCGTTTGCCCTGATCTCTAGCATATAGAAACCCTATCGTATACACTGGCATCCTTCTGTACCAAACTACAAACAACAGCATTAACACAACATTACAATAATATAATACAACTTTAAAAGCTACCTCCTTATTCTGTCTATTCTATTTCCCTCTTATCTTTGGGACTTATCGAGCGATTTGTTCGCTGACGACATTCTCTTTCTTTCTTCTTTGAAAGTCGTTAGGTGATCTGGACATCCCTGAGTTAGAGCCCACTGCTGAAGACTTGGACCACTTCATTGAAGACCCAGATATTTAGTTCATTGTACACTTTCATTTCAGTAATTTTCCTTTTCTGTTATGCCATTGTTTAGGCATCGCTTTTATTAAGTTGTATTTACTTTCCATGCATTGTACAGAAAGAATGTGAATAAATAAATTTGATGTTTTATTATATCCTGTCTCTTGTGCTTTTACTTTTATATTGCTTAGATACGCTTAGCGTATTTACTTCTAAGTAAATACATAGCGGCCTAGTCACGTCCCCTTCACCGTACACCGGGAGGCGGGGCGTGACAAATGTTCAACATTTTAACTGAGTGGGTCGAGCCCAAGTTGGCCACAGATCCCTCATTTAGATTAATTGAGCCCATATGCTCATAAATCTTTTTAACTGATTTTAGTCCCAAACTTGACTACAGATCTCCCAACCAACATTGGTTCAAGGATACATCTCTTCATACCTCTGATATTTGTCGTTGTAATTCTTCAACGTCTTAGAGAGATGGAGGGTCCCAATAACCAATAACTTTTGGTGCATCCCTAAATGGTTGAATCAAAACCACACAGACTATGACGTCTTTAAACTGGACTATGATGTCCTTAAACTTTACGGACTGTGGGGTCCTTAAACTCATGGACTATGATGTCCTTAAACTTTATGGACCGTGGGGTCCTTAAACTCATAGACTATGATGTCTTTAAACTTTACAGACTATGACGTCTTTAAACTGTCACGGACTATGATGTCCTTAAATCCAATAGACCGCAATGTCCCTAAACTAAAACAATAGAGTCCAAATGCTCTTTTGTTAGATCTAAATGATTCTGTTAAGTAGGTCTTAGTCTAAAATTAGACTAACCTATCCTTAACAAACGTTTAAATTGATCTTAATCTCAAATGAGATTAACGATCCTTAAACCCAATCCAAACCCAAATCTAAGAAAATACGGATTTGGACTAATCCACGCCCTACGGGCGACAACAAAAATTAGTTTCCGTATACAATCCACGGACAACCAAAAACAAAACAAACACACACAACACGAAGTGGCCATCTGGCGAAGGAGAAGGTGGTTACCGCGATGCGGTAGCATAATTAACTGCAAGGCTTGCGCCTACAGGGAAGAGCGTCCCCATAATCAAAAACCCCCTCACAATGAGGGGGAATCTGACGAAGTCTGCTATATCGGCCGCATCCGTCTAAACCTTCGATACATGGTGCCATAAATCAACTTGGTATCTTCGGAGAGGCGGACGGATAAAACAAAATAGCATCTGCCCCCAAATTCAGGCCGGACAACCTACACGGTTTCGTCTCTGTTTTCGGCGACCAACAATATATATGTACTCGGAGAAATTCTGGGAGAGTTACCGACCTGAACGACCTCCTGAGCCATCGCCGCCACTTGTGCCTACATGGTGCCTCGGGGGATCTTGGTCCCGGCTGCCTTCTCCATGTCCGCCAGTAAACTGTCATCCACAGAGAGCCCCGAGGGCACCTCGATACAGAAGTTTCCTTCCTGCTCCTGAATCCCGTCTTGAGGGGGCCGAGAAACCACCATCTTCTGCCTTTTGAGTGGGGATTCGACAGAAGACGGCGCTTCTGTCCTAGCCCGAAGGGCCAGATCTTGCGTGTGCTTCTGTCCTCCCCGCAGAGTTCCTATGGAACGGGGGGAGCTATAGGAGCCTTGGCTATGGGTGCTTGCCGGGGAGCCACGCCCGGAGCAGGCGGGGATGAGCTTGCGCCACTGCCCTTCCTTCCCTGGGCCTTGGCGGCCATCGCAGCCATAATCTTCGAGCGATCCATCAGCTCTACAAGATTCCATAAGAAAATATCAACAACCAAGTTTAAGAAAGTCTAAATAGATCGGCACAAGCCCTAACTCACCCGCGAAATGCGCGGGGATAAGTCCCGCCCAGCTCAAAGCCTGCTCGAAAAGCAAGACATCGGCCCGCTGGATCGGTTCCCATTGAGACACCACTCTAGCTTCGGGAGCATTCGACTGCCTAACTCCAGGACAGTCGACCTTATGCCACTTGATGGGCACCGGCCAATCCTCACTCTCCGGTGTTCCGACGAAGACAAACTTCTCCATCCATTCATGGATGGAAGAAGGGACGGCCACTACCCCCGAACCAGCAGCCCTACCCTTATATTTTTTGAATGAAAGATACACCCAGCTCTCCTTACTGGTACCAAGGTGATTTTTATAGAAAAGGAAAGAAAAGAGTCGGCTCAAATCAAAGGGGATCCGATCAATTTTCAACCGGACCAAAAACCCGAGGAGGATTCTCTACGAATTCGGCGCTAACAGGCCCGGGACGAGACGGAAACAATGGAGCACAGCACAAACCTCAGGCAAGAAGGGCATACGCATTCCTACCCGGAACGCTTCCAAGTACAGGGCAATCTCTTTGCCCTGCACCTGGTCTGCCCGCTCGCCCTCCCTGGCCAAACGGAGTGAATACCCAAAGGGTATTGAAAACGGACCCGGATATCAGAAAGTTCATCCAGACGGTTCAAAACTAAGGGCGCATTGCGGGTATTCCCGATGCCCGCCTTGGGGGCCCGTTTCGCCCCCCGACGACGAGGGACGAGGGCGTAGTTTCTCCTGGGGCCGAGCCCGACATAGAAGACGAAGACGCAGATGAATAAGAAGAAGAACTCTCTCGGCTATCGGAAGCCGAGAAGGAAGAAGACCCGCTGGGCTCGGCTCCAAAAACTGAAGCCTCATCGCCCGACTCAACCCTTACTACGTCAATAGATACTTCGGAGCAAGACATCTAACCTGATTCAAGAAAGGTTTGGCCAATGAAAAGTTTGGACAACTCAAGTTCCCACCTAAGTGAATGTGCGCCGGGCAATCTTCAGACGACAAGAGATGGCTAGGATAAAGTAATGGCCGTGGGATGAGCCCCCTTATTTATACACTCAGCAAGAAGACATCCAACGGCCCACATCCGTTCCCGCCAAAACGAAGCGTCATACCAAGCGGCCACCGAGACTCCACGTGGCAACCAGCCATTGGACACGTGGCACGTAGCCCAACCGGCCGAGTGAACGAAACGGCGCCCCCCTTTTTAGGCGTAATCATTTCACTGATACACTGACGTCACCAAAGATACGCGCGGGAACTGAGGCGCTTCGCGAGCCACCACGTGGATTTAGGGATTCAAGACGAGTAGTCGCCAAATGGGGCGTCTTCGTCCGACAACCCATTACAGAGAAATTTTAGGCGGAATCGTCAAAACCGGGCTTACCACTCTCAACCCTGACCCATAAATAGGTCAGGACGAGAGTGGGGGGCTAATGACGAGGCTCATAAACGAGTATTCCCCAGGTCACGACATGTGGCAGATGACGTGTCATTCTCTAAGCCTGCTAGACTCCTAGGGGCTACAGAAATGAAACAAGTATGATGCATTGAAGACATTCTTCGGCACCTCGCCTCCGAAGTTGCATCCGACCTTTCGGGGACATCTCCGGAGTACCTTCCCAATTTCGCCTAAACGACCATCCGACAACTTTCCTCCGAGCAATCTTACAGCCGAGCTTTCTCGGCCACCGAGCTATCCACTGAGCTGAGCTTTCTCAGCTTCCCTTTTCAACCGAGAGCATGGAGCCCAAGCACCCCTATAACGGCTCAGTGTATCTCGCTACGACGAGATCTCCGCCGCTCCACGACCCGCATCTCGCGATAGCGTATCTTCTCATTACTCAGCGCATCCCTCCATTAATAGACATGTCCCGCCATCAGCGCGAACGTGAAGCAGAGGCGTAACGGGCAACGAGAATCTCGCGCTGGTCCACTTCATGCGACCGCTATATAAACCCTCTCGACCAGACGATCCAGGTAAATCAAATTTATTCCAATATGCCACTACTCTGCCATTATTTCCCGATGCTTACTTGATCGTCGGAGGGTCCTATGGTGATTCCCACTCCGGGACTTCCCTTACAGGTTGCTCGGCCTCCACGGTATCCAACAACCCATTGAGATCCACACATCCAATTTTCATTCTCAATCACAACCGTTTAGAACCGTTTGCAGCAAAATCGACGAAGGACATCTGAGAAAGATTCTGACCTCCATCACTAACCAATCCCCATCTTGTTCCAACCCAACATTCATCAAAATTAGGCCCCACATAGATTCACTACACATGAACAAGACCAACACTAGTAAATAGAAATGAGAGAACATGACAAGATGAGTTATTCTTGTGTGAAGCTTCGTGTTTATCTTGGATTCTAGATTTTATATTAGCTAAGTTTACATGTCAGCACGTGTATAGTAGTTATTCTGTTTAAATGATAAAACTTGTGTTACGGGAATGTAACCAATGTTAAATCATATTATATAAATACAATGAATTTTACATAATAAAATGAAACATAAAAATAAGACGGTGAAAACGTTGACTGAGGTATGGGTATTTCTCTTTCTTTAAGGTAATTCGTGCCACCGCGGAGGGAAGCTAGTGGTTCTCCACCAATGTGTAGCGGGTCTCGACATATTGTGATGTTGCTCGATATCGGCGATCTCCCAGATCGTGACACATGGCAGATGACGTGTCTCAGAGCTCAGAAGTAAGGGCCTACAGGGGCCGACCGGACCACCCCTGTGCCCCCATGCACAACCTGGCTCTCCTCAGAGCCCCCATGCACAAATTGGCTCTCTCGGCCTCCCAGCTCGCCTCCGAGCTATCACAGGACCAAGATGCCACGGCTCTCCCGCTCGCCCCGAGCTCTCCCGCCGAGGCCATTTTCCTCGGTCTCATCGACCAACCAGCGGTACCGCTCGCAGGCATAACCGCCGCTCCGCGAATCTCGCCATGCGCGAGATCTCTGCCGGCCACATCCCACGTTCCACGCCATTATGAGCCCCATTAACGAGCCTGTCTCTCCATTAATAGGAAGATCCGCTTATCACGCGGGCGTGACGTCGGGAGCGTAACGGCCGGCGTGATTCTCGCGCCATGCCCCTGCATGCTGCCGCCGCTATATAAACCCCTCTCCCAGAAGGATCAAGTAAGCCATTTTTACTCCACTAAGTCGTTACTCTGTTCGGATCTTGTTACTGACTTGATCGTCGAAGGGTCCTCGGTGGTACCAAACCACCCTGGGACTTCCTTGCAGGTACTCGGCCCAAATCTCCTCCAACCAATTAAGATTCACACATTGCAGGAGATCATGCTCTAGATCAAATCCCAGCCGTCAATCGCAGCCATCGACAAATCAACGGGA
Organism: Agapanthus africanus; assembly: GCA_030015575.1. Lineage (NCBI taxonomy): Eukaryota > Viridiplantae > Streptophyta > Magnoliopsida > Asparagales > Amaryllidaceae > Agapanthus > Agapanthus africanus. Next base: position 227,450,604 of record CM057339.1, read on the forward strand.
GACAACATCTGAAGGAGACCGAAAACGGCCCCTCCATCAGCTGGCGCCGTCTGTGGGAAACTAACTCCACAAAAACAAAAGTTCGTCTCCCGATCTCCGACCACATGGCGAGCGATCACGCTAAAGATCCATGCCCCAACCGCTGCCTTCCCCTCAACGGAGGTGCGGATGAACTTCCCCCAGCGATTGTCATCAATGTCCTTGCCGGCCGAAGAGACTAACTAGCGTCCGTCGTGGAGGCGCTCATCCGCGTCCAAACGACAGGGCCTGAACCCCAGATCGTTGCTCCTCCGCCTCGAGAAGACTCCGCCCGCGTCGGCACAACCGACCACCGACAAGCTACATCCCATGGCCATAGATCTTCCAGACCGGTACTCTCTGCAGCCCGCTGGGAGCCACACAACTCCACACCAAGATCCTCCGCTAGAGCGCTTCGCCTTGAGCCTCCTCGTGACCCTTATCCTCCCGAGGAGATATCAGTCAGCTCGCCAGTTCCCAGGCATGACCAACACCCCCTCCCTCGACGGGGTCGCGAGGACGGGGCTCGCCACGGCGGCTCGAGGGATACCTCGCCCGGGAATCTTAGGAACCTCATCGAGAGGAACCGGGGCTGCGCCCAGACGCGGGTCTCCCACAGCAGAGGCGAAGGATCGGGGGGTGCTGAATCCTCAGGGTACCACGGCCGACTCGACGCCCTCGAGAAGAAGATTGATGGCATACGTCGGGAAGGTCACCCCTCGAGCGATGGGGCTAAGTACGCTGCTGACTCGCTCACCAAGCCATTCACCGAGGAGCTGCTCGTCGTCCATGTCTCCTCGCGCAACAAGCCCCCAAAGGTCTCTCTCTTTGACGGGAATACCGAACAGAAGGACCATTTGGATGCTTTCACCACGGGGATGAGCTTCCAAGACCACTCTGACGCTGCCCAGTGCCGAGCTTTCCCGGCCACCCTCATCCGCTCCGGGCGGGACTGGTTCCGAGGACTCGAACCTCGCTCGATTTCAACCTTCGACGAGCTGGCCACTCAATTTCTTGGCCACTTCATTGGGAACCGTCGGCAAAAGTGCACGATCAGCTACCTCTTCACAATCAAGAGCCGGGACAAGGAGACATTCAAAGCTTACGTCACCCGCTTCTACAACGCCCTTCTTGAGGTCCCCGAGCACCGGGACGAAACGGTTAACATGGCGCTCAGGTCGGGTCGTAGGCACAAGGAGTGGCTACGCTCCTTTGTACTGGCGCAACCTAAGACCATGGCCGAAGTGAAGGAATGGACCGAGCACGAAGTCCAGCTCAAGTCCGAGGTAAATACAAACCTTCCCCGGGCAGACCGAACCGACCATAAGAAGAGGGCAAGGGAAGAGAGACCAGAGCGTCAGTGGCCCTACCATCCGAAGTTGCTAACCGAGACGTCCTCCGAGGTCTCCGGACCTGCCTAGAAGGACGACAAGGCAGTTGGGTCGAGGAACTGCCCCGGGTCTTATGGGCCCTGTGCAAATAAAAAAAGACCCCCTCTGGGGAAACCCCATTCAGCCTCTGCTAAGGGACCGAGGCAATGGTCCCAGCGTAGATCGGGCTACCCAGTCATCGGGTCGAGCACTTCGACGACAAAGAAAACACCTCGGCGCTACGAACCAACCTGGACATCTTTCTGGAGAAGAGAGACCGGGCTCAAATCAGAGCTGCCGCTTACCAGCAACAAACTGCTCAATACTACAACGCGCGGGTCAAGCGTCGCTCCTTCAAGACCGGAGATCTGGTCTTGCGGCAGAACGAGTTCGTCGATCAAAGCAGGCTACACAAGTCTTCCCCGAAGTGGGACGGTCCTTTCCTCGTCTCTGAGGTACTCCCTGGCGGAGCCTATCGTTTACAAGACATGGACGGACGCAAGTTCCCGCGGCCTTACAACGTCGAGAATCTCAAGCTGTACCAATGAGACCAAGGCCTACGAGTGTGTACCTCTCCTTTCGCAAGACGATGTAAATGTTCTCTAAAAATACTTTCTATTTCAAATAAAGGGAATGTTAGAGCATTGCAAAAAGGAGTTCTGTCTTTGTGATCAAAGCCCTTGCCAAGAGGCAACCGCGCAGCTTCACTGCCCGGTTATCCTTAGCAGGCCTCCTATGGCCCCTCCAGCGCTAAGGTTAAAAGCCCTCGTCTAGAGGCAGCCGCGCAGCTACCCTGCCCGGATATCCCTAGCTGGTAGCTTCCCTACACACAACGCCAGGGATCAAAGCCCTCGCCAAGAGGCAACCGCGCAGCTTCACTGCCCGGTTATCCTTAGCAGGCCTCCTACGGCCCCTTCAATGCTAAGGATCAAATCCTTCGTTTATAGGCAGCCGTGCAGCTACCCTGCTAGGCTATCCCTGGCCGGTAGCTTCCCTACATACAACGCCAGGGATTAAAGCCCTCGCCAAGAGGCAACCGCACAGCTTCACTGCAAGGTTATCCTTAGCAGGCCTCCTACGGCCCCTTCAACGCTAAGGATCAAAGCCCTCGCCTAGAGGCAGCCGAGCGGCTACCCTGCTCGGCTATCCCTGGTTGGTAGCTCCCTACCCATGACGCCAGGGATAAAAGCCCTCACCAAGAGGCACCGGCCAGTAACCCTGCTCGGCCCCATCTTAAAGGACAAAAGCCCTCGCTAAAGGGCATCGGGCAGTAACCCTGCCCGCCCCCATCCTTAGTAGGCTTCTTACAGCCCCTCCCGCGCTAAGGATCAAAGTCCTCCCTAGAGGCGGTCGAGCCCAACCCTTGCTCGGCTATCCCCGGCTGGTAGCTTCCTACCACAACCGACAGGGATCAAAGCCCTCGCCAAGAGGCACCGGGCGGTAACCCTGTTCGGCCCCCGTCCTGAAGGATCAAAGCCCTCCTTGGAGACATCCGAGCCCGACCCTTGCTTGGCTATCCCCGGCTGGTAGCTCCCTGCCCACGACGCCAGGGATCAAAGCCCTCGTCTAGAGTCAGCCGCGCAGCTACCCTGCCCAGCTATTCCTGGCCAGTAGATTCCCTACACACAACGCCAGGGATCAAAGCCCTCGCCAAGAGGCAACCGGGCAGCTTCACTGCCCGGTTATCCTTAGCAGGCCTCCTACGGCCCCTTCAACACTAAGGATTAAAGCGCTCGTCTAGAGGCAGCCGCGCAGCTACCCTGCCTGGCTATCCCTGGCCGGTAGCTTCCCTACACAAAACACCAGGGATCAAAGCCCTCGCCAAGAGGCAACCGCGCAGCTTCACTACAAGGTTATCCTTAACAGTCCTTCTATGGCCCCTTCAACGCTAAGGATCAAAGTCCTCGCCTAGAGGCAGCCAAGCGGCTACCCTGCTCGACTATCCCCGGCTGGTAGCTCCCTACCCATGACGCCAGTGATCAAAGCCCTTGCCAAGAGGCACCAGGAAGTAACCCTGCTCGGCCCCATCCTAAAGGACAAAAGCCCTCGCCAGGAGGCACCGGGCAGTAACCCTTACCGGCCCCCATCCTTTGTATGCTTCTTACAGCCCCTCCCGCACTAAGGATCAAAGTCCTCCCTAGAGACGGTCGAGCCTGACCCTTGCTCGGCTATCCCCCACTGGTAACATCTCTAAACTCTTTTTAAGTCCTATAAAGTTTATGAAATTTATCAAAAGAATCATTAACATCCTAATCGGGCGCGCTAACAATTCTTTGTTAGCCGCGACCGCGATTAGAGATTAGATTAATAATTGTTTTGGTAAAGGCTAGATATGAACGGAGTTCCGTGTCGAGATAAGGGTTAAGAGTTGGATTCTTTTTCCCTCCAAAAACCTTAATCTACACGCATCATCGTCGTTCTAGTTTTAAATCTATTAAAGGATAAAAAGGGTAACTTTTAATTAATCGTCCATGACTACTAAATCCTAACGAACCCTACAAGCCTTCTTATTATATTAACTACATTCCTAACATAATCTAGATCTATATATTTGCATTCTTGCTTAAAGCAGATCTAGAAACCATTCTACAATATTCTTTATTCCCCCCCCTCTCTCAACACATCTAATGTAAGAGTAAAAGATTTAATGTTTCCCTGAGGACGACCCGTACTCATCTCGGTCTAGCTACGCACGACACCGTTATTGATTGTTGTTAACTACAAACACACTTTTTCACATCAATCAAATGGCGCTGTTGCCGGGGATACGTGCGTAATTTTTTTATTATTACTTTTTGTGTTGAATTCTTATACGATCTATATCATAATAAAACAAAACTGTGAATTGCATATTTAACGATTTATGGGTGAATTTTTGCAAGGAGATCTGGATTTACAGACTTGAGGAAACAGGAGATCTAGGGTTCCAAACTTCTCTGGTATCTTTCCCAACTCTTTCTCTCTCCTCTAAAATCCAATAAAATCTATTTTCTGCAGGATTTTTTGTAAAATAGCGCCACTCAAAATTCTTTTTGCAAAAGTTTTGTGATTGGTTTTGTTTTGCATATTTTAATACGGACTTTAAGGGGCAAAGACCAAATCCAGATTAGGCGGGGATTTCATCACCCTTCCTAAGCCCCACAAATCACAAACCGAGCATCTAGATCAACCCTTCATTAATTTAAAAAATGTCTAGACCAGACTCTAAGGACTGTCGCGCTCAATAAGGACAGCGGAAGGTCGTGGGTAATCTATCGCTTATCCGCATTACTTTTATAGTGTCTAGGCAAGTGTGTCAAAGGCTAGTGGTTTTTAATTAGGCCCACTACTGTGGTTCCTTCCCACTTACCTGGCACTTACCTGGCTACAAGGGTACTACAGAGGCGGTAGAGGATTGATCCTGCGGTTTGTCCTTTTTAAGTCTAGGAGCGGTCTAGAGACTGGACCTAGGTAACCTTAGTTCTAGGGTTGCTTGTGCATTTTAGAGTGATTTGTCTTGAGTCCCACTTTTTTCAAAACAGACCAATTTTAAATCACACACACGCTGCCACTTGCACTAAACCCGCTTAGTGCATGCTCGGCTGGACACGGGATCCTAGTGCCCGTCTTGTCCGCGTTCCTGCTATCGACGCCGAAGTCGGTACTTATTCATCTTCTTTTCCCCCACCACACACCACGACCGAGATGGACGGCACTCCATCAGATTATACCACCACGCTGGCACCGCCCGTAGGTGCGCAAAATCCACTATGCATCACTCTCCAAGAGAGATGTTATCCAATCCGTGGTCCCCTTTCTACTTGTCTATCCATTCCACCAGCTAACGGAGATAATTTCGAAATTAAACCCCACTACATCAATCTGCTGCCTAAATTTCACGGGCTTGAGTCGGAAGACGCGTACGTTTTCATCACCAAATTCGAGAACGTATGCGCAATGATGGGTATTTCACAGTTGACTGTCGATGCTATGCACTTGCGTCTTCTCCCATTCACACTGTGCGACTTGGCAGAAAAATGGCTTTACAATACTGCCGCACACTCTATCACTAATTGGGATGAATTCGTCATAGAATTTCTTAAGAAGTTTTACCCAAACCATAAGACTGCCCATATTAGGAGCGAGATCAACCAGTTCACCCAGCTTCCCAATGAACCATTTTGGAAATGCTTTGAACGTTTCAAGGATCTGCTTGTCCAATGTCCTCATCATGGAATACAAAGATGGGATTTATGTCGAATTATATATGAGGGTATTAATCCAGCGACAAAGCAGATGCTTGAAGCAATGTGTCAATGCAATTTCATGTCTAAAGATGACGGTGAAGCATGGAAATATCTGGAAGATCTCGTAGAAAACACTTTACAGTGGGAAAGCGTAAGAACACCTTCATCTAGGGGAGGTATTCACCGGCTCGATGTTTCCATCGCAGTGAAAGCCGAAATGGCAGCGATACAGAAGAAACTCGACGCTATTGAGAACAAGTTCTCATCATTCTCCCTAAATCAGGTCACGCTTCCTAAGACGGTCTGTGGTTGCTGTTCGGATCCTTCACACTTAACGGAAGAATGCCCTATGAATGCATCGTTTCAAACTAATGCTGCTTTTCAGCAGCGACCTAGAAACGATCCTTATTCTTCCACGTACAATCAGGGATGGAGGAATCATCCTAATTTTGCTTGGAATCAAAACCAACAAAGCAATTATCAATGACCTCCTCCACAGCAACCACAACCACAGAATCAGCCCCCCTTTCAGTCACAGAATTTTCAAAATCCGGCCAACACTCCTACACCACAAGTGGCCGGTACTGATAACTCTTCACTCGCACAAACTTTGGATATATTCATGAAACATTCCATGCAATTGTCGGCTGAGATGAAGTCTTCTATTGATACCATACAGAAAGACTCCGCTTCCCACGGCGAGAGTATTAAATTAATAGAAAACCAACTTGCACAGTTAAACACCGCAATGAGTGCGAGAGAGAAAGGCAAACTCCCATCCCAACCCATACCTAATCCTGGCCACTCAAAAAGTTATAATGTGAGTGTCGTTACTACGTTGAGATCGGGAAAAGTGCTGAATAACCGAGTGGGTGAGCAATGTGATGATGTTAGTGACACCAATGATACCCCAGCTTCTTCTTCTTCCCCTAATTCGTCTAGTCTCCCACCTTCACCCGAGCCTATTCTCCATTTTCCCCAAGGCTCGAACCCTTCGCCCATTTCCTCGAATCTACCTAAAACGATCCCCACTCCAATTCTGGGATCCACTCCATCCCCACAATACTCTCCAATGTTGGACCAAACCCTTATTGATAAAGCACCTTATCCAAACAAGTTAAGGGGCAACAGACCAAGTCCACAAATGGAGAAGATTGTGGAAATTTTTAAGCAAGTTAACACAAACATTCCTCTCCTAGATGCTATTCAACAAGTTCCGTCATATGCGAAAATCCTAAAGGACTTGTGCACTAAGAAGAGAAAAGTTCAGGTACCTAAAAAAGTTTTCCTTGCGAGTAATGTGAGCACTGCTTTTACACAACAACTACCCAAAAAACGAAAGGACCCCGGAAGTCCTACAATTTCTATTTCTATTAGAGGTAAAAATATCAATCGTGCTCTACTCGATTTAGGTGCTAGTGTTAACTTACTTCCGTATTCTGTTTATGAGCAATTAGGGATTGGAGAGTTAAAACCTACGCATTGCACTCTTCAGATGGCCGATCGATCTATCACCCAACCTAGGATAAGCTAGAGGATGTGTTAATCAAAGTCGGGGAATTCATATTCCCTGTGGACTTTATCGTTATAGATACACAACCTATGGCAAACCCACGCAATCAAATTCCGGTGATACTCGGTCGACCCTTTTTGGCCACTTCCAACGCAGTAATCAATTGTAGAAACGGCTCTATGACCCTATCCTTTGGAAAGAAGTCAATTGAGCTTAACATTTACAAGTTAGGAAGTGAACCCTCCGAACCCTATGCTCATGTGTGTTCTGTCGAATTAATGGATGTCGACAGCAGCGAATTTGATTAACCTCTTGATACTGACTCTTTTCATATGTTGTTGTTTGACCCAACCATGTACTCTTCCACTGAGTTGTCCGGGTCAACATCTAACGCTGATGAGAAACTTTTTATAGAGTCTGACCCATTTTTTCTGATGACATTATTCTTCGGGGTATCGACGAAAGCTTTGAGGAAATTTTCGCTGATGAACTCGCATTTTTACAAGACACGGGTGTTGAGATGAATCAACTCCAAGACAAAGAAATTGAACCTCCACCCCTTCTTCTGGACAATCATGATAATACGAGTAATCCATCATCACTATCACTGTGTCGTCTCTCCAAATTGAGACGCAATCCTTTTCCATTACACCTCTTATCCCTCCCCACTTCTTCACGTCGAAAGGTGATATGTTCTTCCACCAACCTTGGTGCTTCATCGATAAAATTTTTGAATGGTTGGTGTTGACCTTCGGTCTTTGCAAAGCTTGGCATTGACCAATAACCTTGACCCCCTCGTGTGATTTTAAAAGATTAACATAGTTTAACTCAAGTTTAGGGGGGGATATTTTAGTTCTTAAAAGAAAATGATTTTTACAAAATTGTGAGCCAAAAATAAGTTTGGGGGAGGATTTTCACTTTCATATATTCTTGCCCCCATTAATAATTTCCTCCCAAGTCTATAGGTTTTAGAGCTTAACGGATGACACCAGTGAGGACACTGTTGAAAACAGGTTTGGGGGAGGTTTGTGCTTATTTACAATCAATTTGCATCATATTTTGCATAAGCACAACATTTTCAAAAATTTTTAAAAAAAAATTATAACAAAAGAGTAGAAAGTGAAAAATTACATCCAAAAGATAGGAATAGTTTAAGAAAACCAAGAAAATTAGAAGTTTTCTTAAACGAACTAGTAATAAGTAGTTATGAGCTGTTGTCCCAAGGGTTAGTAAGATGAAGGAAGTCACTAATCTGAGGATAAAAATAAGTCTGAAAAATAGTTTCTATTCTGGAAGCCAAACATTTGAATGTTGATACCCTACTATTTGCACTTACACACGTCTTGAAACTCGGGATAGTAGAGAATACCTTGAAATGCTCTTGTCTAAAAGCCAAAGTATGAAGGAAATGAAAAAAAATAATATAGAAAATATAAAAATGGTGAAAAGAAAAAAATGAACACTGGTTTTGTTATCGCCAAGGCAGCAATAAAAAAATATAGCGAGGGTGTCTCTTCACCTAGTGCCCTAATGCCAACTGCTCTGGGAGTCACTGCTAAACCTTAGGTGGTGCAAGATGAGGAAAATATTATCACCTAATTAACAAGCACATGAGTAATCGGTCGGTTAGTACCTCAAGAAGTATTAACGGTCGCATAAAAATGTGTGAGCAAATCTAAATATTCATCAAATTAAAAAATACTGAGATAGATGGACAAGAGTATGATAGCTTGAATTGAATTCTCCGAGTGTAGGGATATCCATTACACACACGTAGGGTTATATGATCAATGTTTGGATGAAAGGTAGGAATGAAAAATAAAGACGATGTTTTATTGAGGGATAATGTGGTTTCTAACATCTTTTCATGACTATTAAGATAGGGCTCATGACAACTGAAAAGCTAGTATAGTTGGAAACTCTTATTTTCAAAGTCTTTCTTTTATGGTTCTTATTTTTATATGTAAATTTCACCATCTCTCTTTTGTTATTGGATTTTGTGGGTGTAATCCGGTGAAAACCCTCAGGAGACAACACTCCTCCTACTAGGGACACCTAGAGGTTTAACGGCTTATTGCACGTGCTCAGTGTAATCGTGTTTGCCTACGAAAGCGTGCTTAGTTTTCTTCTTTCTTTTTCTCCTTCTCTTGAATAAACTAGTTTGCTTGGGACGATCAAAGATAAGTTTGGGGGTATTTGTTCAGTTGATAAAACTGCACATTTGTTATTACATTTTTCCTACTATTTCCATATTAAAAAAGGTCTTTATTATAATATATCATACATATGAGGGTTTATTTGTAAAAATACTATTTTCCATATGTTGATATATTATAATTACAATTTGGTAAGAAAATGTATGCAAATAATATCATTGACCAAATCCTAGTAGAACAAAGTCTGCTAAATATTATTTGAGTTGTTGTGCAGAATTTTTCCAAGTTGTTGTGCAGAATTTTTCCAAGAAATCAAGTTGTTAAAGAAAACTTGCCTAATTAAGAAAGCAAAACTTGGAGACCAAGTCTGGCAGCAACCATGAGAAGATTTCCATGTTACAAAGGTTCCAAGGATCGCCAAATGTCACAAAGACAGAGCTTCTGGAGTTTGATGAAGGGCTGAGATTTAATGGCCGCGGATCCGCGGCCATACCCTCCCTTAGGCCATGGATCCGCGACAATCTTGGGGAGATACGAAGTGCAAAATTTTTGGGTGAATCTCTGCTGTTATTTACCTAATTTGGAAGCAAAGGTTTGTGGATTTGGACTATAAATATGGACCGAGAGCCTCTTGGAAAAATTATCAAGCCGACGAGATCACGAAGTCCCAGACGGCTCACGCATCCAGGCTGATCATCAACTGTTCGTCTATCTCCTTAGAAGAGATCGAGAAGCAACTAGAAATTGTAATCATTTTCTAAGGATTCAAGTGTAATGTTGTTGATTAATAAAGGTAGATTTCTTTTTCTTATTCTATTTCTTCGTAGTTTAATTATACAATTTCTTACCATCTCTTTTTCTCCCAACATGCGCGAGTAATTCTCCGCTTGTTAGGGTTCGTAGGATTAGGGTAGGCTAATGGATGATAAACATCCCTAAACCCTTTTTAAGTCCTATAAAGTTTATGAACTTTATCAAAAGAATAATTAACAACCTAATCGGGCGTGCTAACAATTCTTTGTTAGCCTCGACCGCGATTAGAGATTATATTAATAACTGTTTTGGTAAAGGCTAGATATGAACGGAGTTCCGTGTCGAGATAATGGTTAAGAGTGGGATTCTTTTTCCCTCAAGGAACCCTAATCTACACGCATCATCGTCGTTCTAGTTTTAAATCTATTACAGGATAAAAAGGGCAACTTTTAATTAATCGTCCATGACTACTAAATCCTAACGAACCCTACAAGCCTTCTTATTATATTAACTACATTCCTAAAATAATCTAGATCTATATATTTGCATTCTTGCTTAAAGTAGATCTAGAAACCATTCTACAATATTCTTTATTCCCCCCCCCCTCTCTCAACACATCTAATGTAAGAGTAAAAGATTCAACGTTTCCCGGAGGACGACCCGTACTCATCTCAGTCTAGCTACACGCGACACCGTTATTGATTGCGGTTAACTACAAACACACTTTTTCACATCAATCACTTCCCTACACACAACGCCAGGGATCAAAGCTCTCGCCAAGTAGCAACCGCATAGCTTCACTGCCCGGTTATCCTTAGCAGGCCTCCTACGGTCCCTTCAACGCTAAGGATCAAAGCCCTCATCTAGAGGCAGCCGCGCAGCTACCCTGCCCGGCTATCCCTGGCTGGTAGCATCCCTACACACAACGCCAGGGATCAAATCCCTCGCCAAGAGGCAACCGCGCATCTTCACTGTAAGGTTATCCTTAGCAGGCCTCCTACGGCCCCTTCAACGCTAAGGATCAAAGCCCTCGCCTAGAGGCAGCCGAGCGGCTACCCTGCACGGCTATCCCCGGCTGGTAGCTCCCTACCCATGATGTCAGGGATCAAAGCCCTCACCAAGAGACACCGGGCATTATCCCTGCTTGTCCCCATCCTAAAGGACAAAAGCCCTCGCCAAGAGGTACCGGGCAGTAACCCTGCCTGGCCCCCATCCTTAGTAGGCTTCCTACAGCATATCCGCACTAAGGATCAAAGTCCTCCCTAGAGGCGGTCGAGCCTGACCCTTGCTCGGCTATCCCCGGCTGGTAGCTTCCTACCACAACCGACAAAGATCAAAGCCCTCGCCAAGATGCACCGGACAGTAACCCTGCTCGGCCCCTATCCTGAAGGATCAAAGCCCTCCCTAGAGGCAGCCGAGCCCGACCGTTGCTCGGCTATCCCCGGCTGGTAGCTCCCTACCCACGACGCCAGGGATCAAAGCCCTCCCTAGAGGCAACCGAGCCTGACCCTTGCTTTGCTATCCCCGGCTAGTAGCTCCCTACCCATGACGCCAGGGATCAGAGCCCTCGCCAAGAGGCACCGAGCAGCTACCCTGCTCGATCATCCCCGGTTGATGCCTCCCTACCCACGACGCCAGGGATCAAAGCACTCGCCAAGAGGCACCGAGAGGCTACCCTTCTCGGTCATCCCCGGCCGGTAGCTCCCTACCCACGACGCCAGGGATCAAAGCCCTCGCCAAGAGGCGCCGAGCGGCTACCCTGCTCGGTCAACCCCGGATGGTAGCTCCCTACCCACGACGCCAGGGGTCCAAGACCTCGCCAAGAGGCACCGAGCGACTACCCTGCTCGGTCATCCCCGGCTGGTAGCTCCCTACCCACGACGCCAGGGATCCAAGCCCTCTCCAAGAGGCACCGAGCAGCTACCCTGCTTGGTCATCCCCGACTGGTAACTCCCTACCCACGATGCCAGGAATCCAAGCCCTCCCCAAGAGGCACCGAGCGGCTACCCTGCTCAGTCATCCCTGGCTGGCAGTTCCCTACCCACGACTCCAAGGACCAAAGCCCTCGCCAATAGGCATCTGAAGCCCTCAGAGTGAGGCACCGAGCTCTCTTCGGCTCAATACATCTGCAGCGGGCAGCCTACCGCCCATCAAACGCCGCCGATCTGAAGCACTCTCCAAGAGACACCATGTCTATATAAGCCCGAGCAATCCCCCCTCGACTTCGGGGACATGGAGATACCTTCTTTCCAACAAAATCAACTCGACGCGCGATCGCCAGACGAAGAACTGACCTGACATGGAAGCTCAACAGTGCAAGTCCGAATATTCTACGAGTATTCTTCACCGAACAAAGGATAATGTGCAAGTAATGAAACAGCAAAAGTTTTATTTGCACAAACGAAATTCTTTACAAAGGTATTGGGGGATTCCCAGCCTTACAAAATTCCCGATGAGACAAAATAAAAAGCAGGAAGATGAGGGGCTTCAAGTCTCAGGGTCAGGCGCGACCCCGGGAACCTCAATATCTACCACGGCTCGAGCAGGGTCTTCGGCCACTTCCTCGTCAGGGACCTCTTCTTCTCCGAGGTCGTCCCCCTGCTCGTCGGCACCCGCGAGGGGGTATTCGGCCCGGAGCTCTTCATCAGCGAACTCCGACATCCGGGCCTTGATGGCGTCGAGAGTCTCGTGCCAGATGTTCGTAGTGGCCACGGCTAGGTCGGAGTAGTAGACTTTCGACTTCTTATTGTAACGTTTTAAAAATAATTAAATAAATAATTAAATAAATAAAATCGTTTAAGTGAATTTTATGATTTTCGGTAAAGTAAAACGTATTTTTCGTAAAACAAAACCGTAATTATTTTTCACTATAAATTTAAAAATACCTATTTTAATTAAATTATTACTAGTAAATGGTGTTTATTTAGTCACTTATAAATTTTTAGTTTAACTAAATATTTTTCCTAAATTAATTATTTTAAATATTAACATAAGCTTTATTTTTACACTAAATTAGTGTAAATTACAAATTTGAATTGGTTTAATTTGTAAAAATAAACCATGGCATATGAGAATTTAGTATGCATCATGCAAAAATTTTTTGCAAATTTTTCCATGATTCTAGAGTTTTCTTGAGTTGTTATAGAAAAGAAATAAAAGAAAATTGAATAAAAGGTTGAAAAGACATAAAGGAGAGATATTATGAGAGAGCTTTCTACACAATTCTTTCTTCATTCTTCTTCTCTTTTCCAACCCTAAAGTGGCCGGCCTCACCCCCAATGGCAGCCCCCCACTTTTCTAAATCCAATTTACCTCCAAAATCATCAAAAATCAATCAAAATCCAATAAAAAAATCCACAAAATCCTAATAAATTCATACCCTCTCTTCTTTGCTCTTCTTTGCATGGATTTTGGAGATGGAAAGCACTCATTTTGGAGGCTCATTTTCATGTTTGGATTTTATGTTGTGGAGGTATAAATCTTTTTCTTTGATTTATTTTTATTAGATGTTTCTTTTAAGCATAATTAGATTTGTTAAATTAATTCTATTTGCAAATTTTAAAATTCAAGTTAGGGTTTGTAAATTCAAGTTGTGATTTTATTAATTAATTAGGGTTATAATAACTTGTTTAACACTTTTAGAAATGGAAAATCATGCATGGTTGATATATTGTAAATTGTTATCCAAAATTGTTTAAATTAAACAATTTTTGCAAACTAGATTTCTATATATTATATATATTGGTGAGATAAATTCCAATTTATGTTTGTAACATTAGATTGTTGTTTAATTGAGTATATTGACATGTTTAAGGAATGAAAAACTTAGTTTGATCACTAGTTTTCTTTGATAATTGAAAAATACTAATAAAAATTGCTATTTTTGCTAACTAGTTTTTGGAAATTCTTAAATAAATGAGGTTTAAAATCTAAATTATGGTTTTATTATATCATTATGATTATGAATTATAGTTTAATACATTAATTCATGCAAAATCAAGTTTGTTGTGGAATTGTGGAATATTGCTTGTAAGATGTTGAAAATTTATAAAGGTTGCAAACTAGGAATTTTGTATTAATACAAATTTGTGTAATAAAAATATAGTAATGGGTTGTATAGTCTAGTTATGCTATTTAATGAGTTTTATGACCATTGGTTTCATTTAAATGATAAGTTTTGAAGAAAAACGGTAAATTGGCATTTTCGGGTTTTACGAAATCGGGCGATTTGATGGATTTTAGGGTCTCGATGAATTAAATCATGTTTTATATTATAAGTAATGAGTTTTAAAACTATGAGTTGTTTGTTGATGTTTATCTCGATCAATCGGAGTTTGTACGCCGATATCGAGCGATATTTGGTTATTTTGCGTGAACGGGACATAGGTTTTAACCTATGCGCGTTCCGTGTGTCGTTTTGACTTTTGTCTGTGATTTTGTTTACAATACTATATATGTTTGCATATAGGTACCCCTCATGTGGAATGCGGGCGATGAAGAAGAGGATGGCGATACCGTCTTCGGCAGACATGGACCAGGTGAGTAGATTTATATCTACGGGGGGGAAATCAGGTGGATGGCGTTTAGCACCCCCGCAACGTAGAATAGGAATAGTACTTATTGACATTAGGAAGCCAGATGTGACCCTAGATTCTTAAAGAGTAGGACCCTAGTAATGACCCTAGGCTGGACTAGACTGATTTAGGAAGACCATACCAGAGGATGAATACCTTGGAAGAGATTCGTAGGTTTCAGGTAGATACACACACACGCACACACTGAAACTCGACGTGGTGTATACGTGTATGTGTATATATATATAGGACTAGGTATTGGTATATATATATATATACAACACGTATATGGGATACATTGATGTGATATGATACACGGGAATGGAACAGTATAACTGGGCTTGATGCCGTGATTCTTGGCTATACAGTCGTATTAAAGTGTTAGCGGATCATTAGAGAATGAGATAATGAACAGGTATACATAAATTATAATGGGTGGTGAGGATATTGAGGTACATGGGACTCTAAAATAGAACCCGGACTGTAACTTGTAACTGATCACGTTATGATGTATGTATGACTTGATGTCGATACCATATAGGTGTGACCTGATGTCGATATCATATAGATGTGACCTGATGTCGATGTCATATAGATGTGACTTGATGTCGGTATCATATAGGTGTGACTTGATGACGATACGATATAAGTGTGACTTACTCAATATGATACATATGACATGATATTTCTGAGGATAATTAATGATGTATATCTATGATGGCAATGATATATGATGGATGTATGCGATTACAGTATAGCACCTTGATCATGACATGTGTTGACAATGGTATTACAAATAATGAGACACGTAGGTGATACTTGACCCGTACCCCGATATTAGGATGCCGTACGATGGATTTTACCGTACGAGGCATAGATGTGATGATTGATCCGCACTCTTGTTTCGAGGAAACCGTACTACGTACATGACGCTATTGAGGCTGGATCGCCGACTACTAGAGATATGGACTCAGACTTTAAGTGTACCCTTATTTCTTATCGACTAGTTCTTAGGTTTAGTTCTTTAGGAGGTTAGATGGACACTAGTTAGGTTTGAGACATATAGTTGTAGTTATACCTGTATATCAAATGAGTGGTTTTGCACATCTTTCTTTACATTCATACTGTAATCATAATGTTGCATGTTCATACATATGTTTCTATAATCAGAATCAAACTCTGCCTGTTAGGACACTGGCACCATTACCGATGATGCGCATATTCCACACACACTTAATTGCCGGCTCACACACATCATCATCGATAATTGCTATGTCTCGTACACTTTAGATCATATTATCGTTTATTGATGAAATCAGCTAACAGCTAGATTGATGTAATATCGTGATTGCTCTCTAGGGTTAGTATAGACATGGCATTGATTACTTAGACATTACGTGCATTCATATTTCCATGTTATCATGCAGTATTATAGGCATATGCCGACACTTATCATATACTTACTCATGATTTTTGGATTTTGGTTTTCTATGAGATTTCTGGATTTTGGGGAAAACCGCAAAAATATATAAAAACTTCTTTCTCTCTCCTCCTCTCTTTTTAAAACAAAAGATGCGGTTTTCTCGTGATGTATGTGTCGTCAACTATGAGATTTCATGTTTTCTGTTGGATTTCGAGACCCGATTCGAGGAGTGGATGAACCGTCTCGGGTACATGGTGGGCCCGGTATGGTACCCCGGGGCAAGAAGATCGAGTTGTAGACGATGAGCCTGGCAGGGGAAGGCTACCTACCGGTGATGTCTGGCGCGGCGGATATCCGGAGGAAACCGACTGTTGTCGTGAGATTTGATGATATGGGCCGATCCGGACTGACGGAGCCCGAGATATTGAGACTATGAGACATTGAGATTTTGAGGTATTGAGACTTGAGATTTACATGCTTTGTGTCGATGCTTGACACGGATTTTCATGGATTTCATTGTTGATATTTCATATTTCTATACACATTTTACTATGATAAAAGATAAAGATTCTTATACAGGTATACCTAGATTTCAGGACTGGTTATTCTACATTCATGATGCATGCATACTCATTCATATGACATATTACTATATGAGGCACTGACACGAGCACGGAGTATTTGCATTTACTCGTAGTATCACCTTGCCTTATTAGATGATTAGGATATAGAAGTGTATTATTATGACCTAGGATAGCGTCGTGCATTCGATTTCTTTTCGTAGATGTCTTCTACTCACGAGTTGGCAACTCACCCCCGTTGTGCCAAATTTTATTACAGGTTGATGTACAGGGTTCCTTGGCAATTGCTGGCACATCATTTTCATTCCGGGTGATTTGCACGGTAGGTTGGTTCATTTGTATCTGGACCGCCGTTGTATTTTTATTATTTCATTTGTATCTAGAAAGCTCCATCAACCCAACTTGTATTTATTTGATAGTTTACTGGACCATTTGTTTTTTTTTCGACCTTAGAATCGCGCATGTATTATTCTGATTTGGTGGATTTGTTTTCTTTTGAGTTTTGAGCCTCGCCCTTTGGCGTTGTATATTATTGTGCTTGTTGTGGTTGTTTCTACCTGTTGGCGTTGAGCTAGCTCCCGGTTGGGGATGCTTTTTATTTTTTATGTATATTATACTTGTTGTACCCGTTTGGGGCCAGTTTTTACAGAGGAGACTCTGCCGAAATTTTTGGGAAAATTTGCTGATGCTTTTAAACTTGTTTTCTTCATGTTTTCTTTTACTTCTTCTTCTTTTATATGGTTTAGATTTCTGGGCTTCATCTTACTTAGGTTACGTTGCGCCTCTAGACGTTTCGTAATCTAAGTGCCGGTCATGTTCCGTATTTTCGGGTCGTGACAAAGTTGGTATCAGAGCGCTAGGTTTAACCTTGTATAAGTCTAGGTGACCCTTGGTTGATGGAGTAGGCGATTTAGGTAGAGTAACGTACCGTGGGTATGGTCCGCGGTATACTTACGATACGCTACTCTGCTTAAGGAGTCTTAGGATGTACATTTGTTTGCACCGTATTTTATTCGTTCCTTTGATCTATCTTCGTCGATGTCGGAGGGTGGTTTCTGTTACCACGGGCGCACGGGCAGAGGGAGCTACGGCTCGAATGCGATAACCATTAGGGTATTGGTTATTCTTGAGGATTGAAGCATTGCTTAGTGTGCGGACGAAGGGTATTCACATGCCGTCCAGACGATGTTAAAGGATTTGAACGATTGTCAGAAACCCATTTTTCCCAAGTTTAAGGTATTCGGAAGAACATGCAGGTATTTCTATGGACCCTCTAGAAGAATGAAAGCCTAACTCGACATAATGACCACGAGAACGCCCTTGAACCTTAGGGTTTACGGCAGTTCCGCGGTGCCATTAGTGAGGCTTGGGTTTGCCCTTCTACGGCTGGACCATCGATGCTGGGGTATGTACCGGATATTTTTAAGCTGTACTTGAGTGTTGAGCTCTCGGGGAATTATGGGATTTTGATGGATCGATCGAAAAGTTTAATGTAGTCCGGATATCAGGTGAAGGGATCGACTACGTGGGAGACTCTAGATATGAGTATTGTCGTTGGTAGCGCAGTCAGCACAGCTACGAAGAGACGAGTTCGAAGCAATCGACATCAGAGGAAAGAGGCGCACATTGACGATAGTATTTACGATTGCGATTTGGTGATTTGAATTTCATATTTCCGTTGATTGGATTTTGGTATTTGAGGATTTTGTTCTATGATTGGTATTTCTTATGTGTACTTTCATTATATTCTATGCATGTTTCATATATCGACTGTATTGATGTTGTTTTGTACATACCCAGTGCACATGATTTGGTTTTAATACATTTTGAGATTTTGATTTGATTTCTTGCATATGGTTACACATGATTTTGACATATGCTTCGACCTAGTTTTTATGCATTTTCGTACTGTGATTTCGATTTTGATATTCGGTGTATGATTTCGTGCACCATGTGCACCTGATTGAGATTCTTGCGCACACTTGGCACACTTGATGCGATTTTGTGCACACCAGATTCACTAAATCGGGGTTTTGTGCAGATTAGATGCACCTGATATTGAGTCGTGCACGCCCGTTGCACTTGACAGATGTTTTTGGTGCACACCTGTTGCACTTAGTTTTGTTTTTGTGTGTATCCGTGGTATCTGTATTTGGTTTCGATTTCAGTGCGCACCGGACGCACATGATATTTTTATGATGTGATTGGGATTGATTTCAGTTTGAGCAGTATGTTTTCATAGTCATTACTATTGATTTAGTAACCAGGCAGGACGCGTATGTTAAATAAAAGATATATATATATAGCTATTTTTTTTTAAATAAACGTCCGCTGCTTATGCCGTGACACGTGCATCGCACGGCGATTTTCAAGAGGGGGTTTTTGTACGCTTCTTTATTAAGATGTTTAGGCGATTTTACTACGATGCACACTATATATATATATATAAGTTATAGTTTTGATATATATTATGTCGGTTTTCGTATTGGGTTTTGACATTTTATCTTTACCATAACTCCGATGATTGCGTTATGCTTGACGGAGTTGATTTTAGTTATGTATTGATGATTCCGGAGTCCCGACGATTTGGGTGTTTTGCTAAATGTTTTAGTATTTGGAGGGACAGTTTTAATTTAAATTCAGGGACCGAATTTCTTAAAGGGGGGAAGATTGTAACGTTTTAAAAATAATTAAATAAATAAAATCGTTTAAGTGAATTTTATGATTTTCGGTAAAGTAAAACGTATTTTTCGTAAAACAAAACCGTAATTATTTTTCACTATAAATTTAAAAATACCTATTTTAATTAAGTTATTACTAGTAAATGGTGTTTATTTAGTCACTTATAAATTTTTAGTTTAACTAAATATTTTTCCTAAATTAATTATTTTAAATATTAACATAAGCTTTATTTTTACACTAAATTAGTGTAAATTACAAATTTGAATGGGTTTAATTTGTAAAAATGAATCATGGCATATGAGAATTTAGTATGCATCATGCAAAATTTATTTGCAAATTTTTCCATGATTCTAGAATTTTCTTGAGTTGTTATAGAAAAGAAATAAAAGAAAATTGAATAAAAGGTTGAAAAGACATAAAGAAGAGATATTATGAGAGAGATTTCTACACAATTCTTTCTTCATTCTTCTTCTCTTTTCCAACCCTAAAGTGGCCGGCCTCACCCCCCATGGCAGCCCCCCATTTTTCCAAATCCAATTTACCTCCAAAATCATCAAAAATCAATCAAAATCCAATAAAAAATCCACAAAATCCTAATAAATTCATACACTCTATTCTTTGCTCTTCTTTGCATGGATTTTGGAGATGTAAAGCACTCATTTTGGAGGCTCATTTTCATGTTTGGATTTTATGTTGTGGAGGTATAAATCTTTTTCTTTGATTTATTTTTATTAGATGTTTCTTTTAAGCATAATTAGAATTGTTAAATTAATTCTATTTGCAAATTTTAAAATTCAAGTTAGGGTTTGTAAATTCAAGTTGTGGTTTTATTAATTCATTAGGGTTATAATAACTTGTTTAACACTTTTAGAAATGGAAAATCATGCATGGTTGATATATTGTAAATTGTTATCCAAAATTGTTTAAATTAAACAATTTTTGCAAACTAGATTTCTATATATTATATATATTGGTGAGATAAATTCCAATTTATGTTTGTAACATTAGATTGTTGTTTAATTGAGTATATTGACATGTTTAAGGAATGAAAAACTTAGTTTGGTCACTAGTTTCCTTTGATAATTGAAAAATACTAATAAAAATTGCTATTTTTGCTAACTAGTTTTTGGAAATTCTTAAATAAATGAGGTTTAAAATCTAAATTATGGTTTCATTATATCATTATGATTATGAATTATAGTTTAATACATTAATTCATGCAAAATCAAGTTTGTTGTGGAATTGTGGAATATTGCTTGTAAGATGTTGAAAATTTATAAAGGTTGCAAACTAGGAATTTTGTATTAATACAAATTTGTGTAATAAAAATATAGTAATGGGTTGTATAGTCTAGTTATGCTATTTAATGAGTTTTATGACCATTGGTTTCATTTAAATGTCAAGTTTTGAAGAAAAACGGTAAATTGGTATTTTCTGGTTTTACGAAATCGGGCGATTTGATGGATTTTAGGGTTTCGATGAATTAAATCATGTTTTATATTATAAGTAATGAGTTTTAAAACTATGAGTTGTTTGTTGATGTTTATCTCGATCAATCGGAGTTTGTACGCCGATATCGAGCGATATTTGGTTATTTTGCGTGAACGGGACATAGGTTTTAACCTATGCGCGTTCCATGTGTCGTTTTGACTTTTGTCCGTCATTTAGTTTACAATACTATATATGTTTGCGTATAGATACCCCTCACGTGGACTGCGGGCGATGAAGAAGAGGATGGCGACACCGTCTTCGGCAGACATGGACCAGGTGAGTAGATGTATATCTACGGGGGGGCAATCAGGTGGATGGCGTTTAGCACACCCGCAACGTAGAATAGGAATAGTACTTATTGACATTAGGAAGCCAGATGTGACCCTAGATTCTTAATGAGTAGGACCCTAGTAATGACCCTAGGTTGGACTAGACTGATTTAGGAAGACCATACCAGAGGATGAATACCTTGGAAGAGATTCGTAGGTTTCAGGTAGATACACACACGCACACACCGAAACTCGACGTGGTGTATACGTGTATGTGTGTATATATATAGGACTAGGTATAGGTATATATATATACAACACGTATATGGGATACATTGATGTGATATGATACACGGGAATGGAACAGTATAACCGGGCTTGATGCCGTGATTCTTGGCTATACAGTCGTATTAAAGTGTTAGCGGATCATTAGAGAATGAGATAATGAACAGGTATACATAAATTATAATGGGTGGTGGGGATATTGAGGTACATGGGACTCTAAAATAGAACCCGGACTGTAACTTATAACTGATCACGTTATGATGTATGTATGACTTGATGTCGATACCATATAGGTGTGACCTGATGTCGATATCATATAGATGTGACCTGATGTCGATGTCATATAGATGTGACTTGATGTCGGTATCATATAGGTGTGACTTGATGACGATACGATATAAGTGTGACTTACTCAATATGATACATATGACATGATATTTCTGAGGATAATTAATGATGTATATCTATGATGGCAATGATATATGATGGATGTATGAGATTACAGTATAACACCTTGATCATGACATGTGTTCACAATGGTATTAAAAATAATGAGACACGTAGGTGATACTTGACCCGTACCCGATATTGGGATGCCGTACAACGGATTTTACCGTACGAGGCATAGATGTGATGATTGATCCGCACTCTTGTTTCGAGGAAACCGTACTACGTACATGACGCTATTGAGGCTGGATCGCCGACTACTAGAGATATGGACTCAGACTTTAGGTGTACCCTTATTTCTTATCGACTAGTTCTTAGGTTTAGTTCTTTAGGAGGTTAGATGGACACTAGTTACGTTCGAGACATATAGTTGTAGTTATACTTGTATATCAAATGAGTGGTTTTGCACATCTTTCTTTACATTCATACTGTAATCATAATGTTGCATGTTCATACATATGTTTCTATAATCAGAATCAAACTCTGCCTGTTAGGACACTAGCACCATTACCGATGATGCGCATATTCCACACACACTTAATTGCCGGCTCACAGACATCATCATCGGTAATTGCTATGTCACGTACACTTTAGATCATATTATCGTTTATTGATGAAATCAGCTAACAGCTAGATTGATGTAATATCGTGATTGCTCTCTGGGGTTAGTATAGATATGGCATTGATTACTTAGACATTACATGCATTCATATTTCCATGTTATCATGCAGTATTATGGGCATATGCCGACACTTATCATATACTTACTCATGATTTTGGGATTTTGGTTTTCTATGAGATTTCTGGATTTTGGGGAAAACCGCAAAAATATATAAAAACTTCTTTCTCTCTCCTCCTCTCTTTTTAAAACATAAGATGCGGTTTTCTCGTGATGTATGTATCGTCCACCATGAGATTTCATGTTTTCTGTTGGATTTCGAGACCCGATTCGAGGAGTGGATGAACCGTCTCGGGTACATGGTGGGCCCGGTATGGTACCCCGGGGCAAGAAGATCGAGTTGTAGACGATGAGACTGGCAGGGGAAGGCTACCTACCTGTGATGTCTGGCGCGGCGGATATCTGGAGGATACCGACCGTTGTCGTGAGATTTGATGATGATATGGGCCGATCCGGACTGACGGAGCCCGAGATATTGAGACTATGAGACATTGAAATTTTGAGGTATCGAGACTTGAGATTTACATGCTTTGTGTCGATGCTTGACACGGATTTCCATGGATTTCATTGTTGATATTTCAGATTTCTATACACATTTTACTATGATAAAAGCTAAAAATTCTTATACATGTATACCTAGATTTCAGGACTGGTTATTCTACATTCATGATGCATGCATACTCATTCATATGACATAGTACTATATGAGGCACTGACATGAGCACGGAGTATTTGCATTTACTCATAGTATCACCTTGCCATTATTAGATGATTAGGATATAGAAGTGTATTATTATGACCTAGGATAGCGTCGTGCATTCGATTTCTTTTCGTAGATATCTTCTACTCACGAGTTGGCAACTCACCCCCGTTGTGCCAAATTTTATTACAGGTTGATGTACAGGGTTCCTTGGCAATTGCTGGCACATCATTTTCATTCCGGGTGATTTGCACGGTAGGTTGGTTCATTTGTATCTGGACCGCCGTTGTATTTTTATTATTTCATTTGTATCTAGAAAGCTCCATCAACCAAACTTGTATTTATTTGATAGTTTACTGAACCATTTGTTTTTTTTTCGACCTTAGAATCGCGCATGTATTATTCTGATTTGGTGGATTTGTTTTCTTTTGAGTTTTGAGCCTCGCCCTTTGGCGTTGTATATTATTGAGCTTGTTGTGGTTGTTTCCGCCTGTTGGCGTTGAGCTAGCTCCCGGTTGGGGATGCTTTTTATTTTTTATGTATATTATACTTGTTGTACCCGTTTGGGGCCAGTTTTTACAGAGGAGACTCTGCCGAAATTTTTGGGAAAATTTGCTGATGCTTTTAAACTTGTTTTCTTCATGTTTTCTTTTACTTCTTCTTCTTTTATATGGTTTAGATTTCCGGGCTTCGGCTTACTTAGGTTACGTTGCGCCTCTAGACGTTTCGTAATCTAAGTGCCGGTCATGTTCCGTACTTTCGGGTCGTGACACTTATAGTCCTCAACCACCTTAACCGCCCCAAGATTGGCTTGCTTCACCTCCTCGGCCGCCACCTCCAACTCCTTCCGGAGGGTCTCCACCGTCTTCTTCATGGTGCCGATGAGCACCCTGGCATCCTGGAGCTTGGCCTTGGCGACCAGGGTGGCCTCATGGTGCTGGGCAGCCCCCTGCTTTGAAGCCGCCGCCGCCCGCGCCGCAGCGGCCACTTCCTGCTTCCCGGCCGCCACCTCGTCCTCCAGAGCGGCGAACCTAACCATCACCACCTCCTGCTCCCGCTTGGAGCTCTCCTCCAGCGAGGTAAGCTGGCCCGCGGCCTTCATCACTGAGGTTATCACCTCTTCCTCCATGCGGATGGCGAGGGCGACTTGTTGGAGGACCTGAGATAATCAAAAAGAGGTCAGAAAGACAAAGGAGGCACCAAATCTCACGAATAGCCGAGCACTTACCTGCATGGCCTCCTGGGTAATGGACGCCATCTGGCCTCTGAGGGTCCCCCTGGGGACCCTTCCCCCTGCCGACTTCTCGATATCGAACAGCAGGCTGTCGGCGACGGCGAGCCCCGAGGGCACTGCAAAGCAGAGGCCCTCCTCCTCCACCATGATCGGGGAGGCCAGGGTCCGAGGAGCCCTTCGATGGACCCTCTTGAGGGGGGCTGATGGAGACCCGGTCTCCTCCTTCGAGGTTGGGCCCTCCTGTTCACGCACCCGCTTCCGGCTCGGCGCTTTGCTGGACTCCGGAGCGGGGCCCGCCCCCGAACGCTGAGGAGGTACGGACACCGGAGGCACCGGGACGGCGGCCGAAGGAACTGGGACAGGCTTCGAGCGGGAAAAACTGACGCCTCCAGCCTTCGGGCCCTTCTTCGGCTGCCGCATGGAGGCCCGGAGTTCATTCATATCCATGGGTTCTGCACAAAACAAGATACGGTGGAGTCAGCGCCGCATACAAAAATAAAGCAAAACGCAAGCCTAACTCACCGACGAACTCGACGGGGCTGAGCCTAGCCCAACTCATGGCCCACTCAGATAGCAGCACGTCAGGTCGAGGAACGGGCTCCCACGACGCCACTCTCACCGCGGCGGGGTCATTGGACTGATTTTCCGGGAAGCACTTATCCCTTGACCATTGGGTTGGCACGGGCCAGTCCTCACTCTCGGGCGGCGCAACAAAGAAGAACTTCTTCTTCCAGTCATGGATAGAAGAAGGCTAGACTACAACTCCTGATCCGGCGGCACCCCCCTGTCGCTTCCTAAAGGAGAGGTAGACCCACCTTGGGTCTCCCGCTTGACCCCCAGGATGATTTTTGAAGAGGAGAGAAGAATCAAGGATGGAGAGACTGAAGGGGACCGCCTGTAGCTTCAGGCGGACCAGGAACCCGAGGAGGATCCTCCATGAGTTCGGCACTAACTGGCCCGGAGCTAACTCGAAGAAGTTCAGCGCTTCGACGACCTCCGGAGAGAAAGGCAGGTGGATTCCTCCCCAATAGGCTTCCAGGTACAGGGCGATCTCCCTATCCCGTACTTGGTTCGCCCTCTCTCCTTCCTTGGACAAGCGAAGCATATAGGCAGAAGGGATATGGAAGCGAGCCCGAGAATTGGTGAGCTCATCTTCGTGCCTCATCAAGGACGGCGCGCCAGGAGCGACGTTCACCGCCTCTTCCCTGGGGACTGCCCCAGTCGCACGATCCCGGGAAGAGGATCTGACCCCTGCTCCTCGGGAAGACTCGGGCTCGACTGGAGGGTCCCTAGAGCCTACTCCCACCACATCTACAGACTCTATAATGGAAGACATCTAACCTGGAGAAGAGGGATCCTCGGGAGGCAAAAGCTGAAGAAAGAAGAAGAGCGCCGAGCTATCAGGACTTAAAGCGTGGAAAATATGGAGATATAGGGGCCCCGGAATGGACCCCATCCCTATTTATTACTGCCATCGCCCTCATCCAATGGTGCCCTTCATCTCCCGCCAAAATGACTCTTCGCGTCCGACGACCCCGATTGCTCCACCTGTCGCTCCAGCATTGGGCCGCATCCCATCAGACGCCGCAGGTCTGCAACACGTCGCGTTGCCTAACCGACGCTCAATACGTCGACCGTCGCTTCAGTGACGAAACGCACGAACCGACGCACCTTTCTTAAATGCAGAGATCTCGCCCATGATTCACTGGTAGAAAAGACAACAAATTGCCCGGGGACACATCCCGACGATATCTTCGAAGGGAGCTCACCCCGGGTGGCCCGGTAATCCACTCTCGACCCGACCCGTCAGGTGGTCGGGATGAGAGTGGGGGGATGATGATGATGCTCGATATCGGCGATCTCCCAGATCGTGACACATGGTAAATGACGTGTCCCAGAGATCAGAAGAAAGGGCCTACAGGGGCTGACCAGGCCACCCCTGTGCCCGACCCGCAAGCAAAAGCTGGCTCTCCTTAGAGCCCCCATGCACAAATTGGCTCCCTCGGCCTCCCAGCTTGCCTCCGGGCTATCACAGGACCAAGATGCCTCGGCTCACCCGCTCGCCCCGAGCTCTCCCGCCGAGTCCATTTTCCTCGGTCTCATCGATCAACCAGCGGTACTACTCGCAGGCGTAACCGTCGCTCCACGAATCTCGCCATGCGTGAGATCTCCGCCGGCCACATCCCACGTTCCATGCCATTACGATCCCCATTAACGAGCATGTCTTGCCATTAATGGGAAGATCCGCTTATCACGCGGGCGTGACGTCGGGAGCGTAACGGCCGGCGTGATTCTCGCGTCTGCCCCTGCATGCTGCCGCCGCTATATAAACCCCTCTCCCAGACGGATCAAGTAAGCCATTTTTACTACACTAAGCCGTTACTCTGCTCGGATCTTGTTACTGAATTGATCGTCGGAGGGTCATCGGTGGTACCAAACCACCCCGGGACTTCCTTGCAGGTACTCGGCGCAAATCTCCTCCAACCCATTGAGATCCACACATCGCAGGAGATCATGCTCCAGATCAAATCCCAGCCGTCAATCGCAGCCATTGGCAGATCAACGGGAGACAACAACTGAAGGAGATATTTCCTCCAGAATACAACAGAAAACGAATCAACACCGTTTCTCTCTTCAATCCCGCATAGAGTAAAATGTAAAAGTTCTGCCCACACCTTTTCTCGGCCCATCTTTTATGATTAAAAATAGCATAAAACTTATGTATTAAAAGTAGTACAAAATAGAGCTATATATAATAATAATATTAGGTGTAAGAAAATGACTTAAATTTTTTATCGATGTGACCAAGTTTAAATGTCATTTACATCATGGTCAAGTCAGTAGGAGGATAATAATGACATGACAATAAAAACAATAAGAATGACCCAATAATGGTCTTATCGATCCTATATAATTGTCCATAAAATACATTTTAATTACATATAAACATAGTCTTGACTTGTTCAAAAGAGCATTCCAAAATATTAACTATCCAAATCAATTTATGATTATAGTTAATCATAAAATAACATATGCATACCAAAACCATTATTGTCACTAAAGCAAAATATCATGATTCATGAAATATTTTATTAAAATTTCCAACAAATAGTCTTCAGGAGTCTCTCAATCACAAACTATACATGATCGAAGAGTATATATATGGTTGTTTGGGAATCTGATTTATGGTACGATTCTAAAGTTAGAAAGAAATCTATGAACCATTGTGAACAGGACATATTCAAACATGGCACAAATAACCGTTAATTAACAACAAAAACTTCAAGAGCACTATCTCAAATATGTTAGAATTCTTGACCGGACAATTTTTGATGTTAAATAAAGGGGAAAATAAAAAGGATTGATGTGTGATATAAGTATTATACATACTTTCTTCCAAGTGTTTTATATTATAATCATATGTTAAAGTTTTGTTAGTAACTTTGTTTCCAAACCCATGACCAATTAAGTTCTTCTAATTATGCTTTGAGTTTTTTTTTATATAGGAAACCTAAAACATTGTTATTTTAAAAAATATTCTCTAAAACTTCATATTTTTAAATACACGTCCTAAAACCTCTACAATAACTAAAAACATCAATTTCCTTAAGTGGTTTGGATTAAAGCGGATTAATGAATGGATTAAAGCTAATATGATGGATTAGGAGATAAAAAATCTTATAGCCTATCAATATTACTTAGGGCCTGTTTGGATGCAAAATAATTTGGTCAACAATCATTTATTTTTTCCATCAATGTGGGTCCTGTATTAATAAGCTTGTTTAGATGCATTCTGGAGATAAGTGATTATTGCATTGGATTATATGTTTCCACTTAAAAGTGACATCTTTTCTCACTTAAAAATAAGCTAGGATTCTAGCTTATTTTATAAGTGATTATGAAATAGTAAAGTTGATCAACTAATATACCATTATACCCTTTATCTTTTCTTCCAAATTTTTAAATGGTATTAATGATACGTCCTTTTGGCCATTTTACACTCAATAATCACTTATTTATCATTTTTCATACAAAAGCATCCAAATATTAAACTTATTTGCCATAATCACTTGATTATTTCACTTTTGTCAAAAAATAATCAATTATAAGTTGTCACGCCCCGCTTCCCAAAATACGTTATACGGAAAGTAACGAAGTCCAGTCGTTCTACCTATGGTAAGGAAAAATCCTTCGATAGTCACATAAGGCTGTTTAGCTTAACCTATCAAAAATAAAACTAATACCAAAAGGGATAATACTGATAATTATGCTGCAATGAAACCACAAAGAATATTAAAAATGGTCCATTAGATAATCGATGCAAATAAAGATCTGATACAACAGATTCGAAATAAAGACAAGATTCAAAAGAGATACATAAGTCCTAATGCCCGATAAAGGCACACATGCTAAAAAACTAACTGAAAGCAAAATAAACCTACGGGTTACTGATCTTCGGCAAAGTCCTGGTGGTCGCTGCGTCCTGCTCAGCCTGAAAATTTGTCTCTAAACCTGAGAAGGTAAATCTCGGGGATGTCAGAACATCCCAGCAAGTACTCAACGTATAAGGTGTGTGTAGTATGATAACATGAATATATGAAGGTAGTGAAGCCTGTGTGCGCAAGGAAAACAGATATATAAATAAATATATTGATACTATGAAACAAACATGTAAGAGGTCAAGTCACAACCTAACTGGTTACTAAAAGGTAAACTATCCTATCGTGAGTTCGAGTGTGTGCGTGAAGCTCTGCAGGAGTATTCCTAACCTAAGAGTGGTGCCGTAGGGGCTAGGAAACACGGGCCCAACTGTGGAATGAATAAGCGACCGATATAGCTCGGTACGAGCTGTAAACATGTGACCGATATAGCCCAGTACCGGCTATAATAACATGCGACCGATATAGCCAGGTACCGGCTCTAATAACATGCGACCGATATAGCCCGGTACCAGCTGCCGGCATGGGACTCCTAAGGTCCTGTTATACGAATGCACACTCAAACTACCCCAACACCCGCGTATTTATGGCTACTATGGTAATGACTAGAACACTAATTAAGAATGCTGAAAAGGCTGGAACTTGTGATATGTTAATTGTATAGAAATGAAACTGGTAAATAATAGTGTGTCATGTCATGTAGTTCAGCATCCTAATCAGTGATCTCGTTCATAAAGATTAAAGCATTGAATAGTCATGACTTGTCAAATGTAATTGTTTTCTAGTAATAATAACTGCATGAACACGATGTACAAGCTGGTATGAGTCACAATTATTATCTTTACCGTCAACCTTAATATGGATATATTAATCACAATAGAAATATGTAAATGTAAGATAGCTTAACAACTTTCGAACTTTATTTGTAGTTAAAATAAATCTCATTCTAAAACCACACTTGCTAATTTTTCTTACTTGCTGCATAAAAGTTTCCTATATATGTTTTTGTATAATATAACGAAAAATAGGTACTAACACATTTCTCTTTTATTCTAACAGTGCAGGAAATATATATATATACATATACACACAAAGGAAAGCCGATGTACATCGACCAAAAGTAAAGCAAGAATACTTGCCTGAGGATAAAGATCACGGGAAAACGATATACGAAGATGCGAGGCACGATCTGAGCTAAAGTTCGACTTGGGATCTGAGATATACTCCGCCTAGATAAATTTATCATCGGTTAAACTATAATTATTCTTATAAATACTATCACACAACCAACGCAATCACATCAACTTAGGGTTTTAAATCCTAATTTTCCCTTTCCTCACGTCCTCTGTTTTATTCTACCATTCAATATAATTTCACCGTCAAAATAAACTCCACGTACATGTAACTTATAAACAAACCCGTCAACTTAAGGTTTTCCTTTCCCCTTTCATTGTTCACTGTTTTCCCTGCCATTTTATTTTATTTTTTTTTTTTTTAAAAAATAGGGATCAAGGAAAACTTACAGAGGATGGTGATGGTAAATACTAAGGTTTGGATGGGTCTTGGTCGAGTCAAGAAAGCGTCGAGGAGTGCTCGAATCTGGCGATGGGAGGGTTGTGATGGTGATGGGGCAGGCGACGTCGCCGTCGGAGGAGAGAGGAGGGCAGCTGCGAGGTGGAGACAAGGGCTGCGACGGCGAAAGATGGCGACGGTGAGGGCGGCGAAGATGGGTCGTGCGGTGATGATTTGCACGGGAGATAGGAGAGAGAGGGAGATGAGGAGGTCGAGGAGGGGATGAGGAGAGGCAGGGTCAAGGGTGGAGGCGATGACGATGAGGCACGGCGAAGGTGTGGGTTAGGGTTTCGTGAGGGCGAAGGCGACGGGTATGGAGCGGGAGTCGGTGGCGGAAAGGAATTTGAGGAACAGAGGGGGGAGAGAGATGTGAGTATAAGAGAGAGAGAGAGAGATTGGTTTGTATATATAAAAAAATTATATATATATATACATATCTTCAATTGATTGTATTTAGAGATTCGGCACAGATTTTTCTTGTGCTCATATTAACAGCAAACAGGAGTTAGCCAAGGTAATATATATATATGCAAACCAAATATTAATAGGTCAATTTAGGAATTTTAAGATATGCAAAATATTGTTTTGCTGCCACTAAGGAATTATTATATATTATATAAAACTGAAGATTTTTCATATCAAAATTGTTTACGACAAAAATTTAAAATAAAATATATTAACAGCCAACTAAAAGTAAGTTCTAAAATCATAGGAAAAATCTCGATAAATCTTGAAGTACTGCAACCAAATAGAGCTGTTACATCCTACCCGCCTTACAGAAAATTTTGCCTTCGAAATTGGAAGGACGACTACAAGATCAAGAAAACTGGTGTGGGTACTTTTGACGAATCTCACCCTCACGCTCCCAAGTGGATTCCCCGCGTGAACGTCCCCTCCAAGATATAAGAACTAAACGGATGATCTTGTTTCTCAATACCTTCTCTCTACGGTCGACAGTGGTTGTAGGTTGCTCTTCATACGAAAGATCAGTGCTCAAAGTTAATTCAGAGTGATTGAGAACATGACTGTCATCGCGAACGTACCGACGCAATTGTGATACATGGAATACATCGTGCACACTATCCAAGGAGGATGGTAAGGCCAATCTGTATGCCACTACTCCAACGCGTTCCACAATCTCGAATGGTCCGATAAATCGCGGACTAAGTTTCTCACGACTACTGAATCTAATCACTCCTTGAGTCAGCAAAATCTTAAGGAAGGCATGATCTCCTACTCCAAACTCAAGAGGTCTTAGACTAGTATCCGCCCAGCTCTTCTGACGATCTTGTGTCGTCTTGATACAGTTCCTGATCAACTGGACCTTCTCAACGGTTTGGATTACAAGCTCTGGTCCTAGTAATCTTCGCTCACCCACATTGTCCCAGCAAAGTGGGGAACAAAACTTACGTCCGTAAAGTTCCTTGAACGGTGCCATCTGAATACTCGCCTGATAGTTGTTATTATACGAGAATTCCACCAAGTGCAGGTGATCCTTCCACGATCCCTTGAAATCTAGCATACAAGCTCTCAACATGTCTTCTAATATCTTTATCGTACGTACGTTCAGACTGTCCGTCAGTCTGGGGGTGGTAAGCTGTGCTGTAACGGAAACGAGTGCCTAAACTCTCTTATAAGCTTCTCCAGAAATGTGAGAGGAATCTCGTGTCCCGGTCTAATACTATAGTGATAGGCACCCTATGTAACCGCACGATCTCTTGCATATATTTCTCTGCCAATTTCTCCGTCGATTGTCCCACTCGAAAGGGTAGAAAATGAGCCGCTTTTGTGAGACGGTCGGCGATGAACCAAATAGCATTATTGCCCTTAGGACTCCGCGGTAAATCCGTCACGAAGTCTATAGTGATATGTTCCCACTTCCATTGGGGAACGGGAAGTGGTTGCAACAGGCCGGCCACTCGCTGATGTTCGGCCTTCACCTACTGGAACGCTAAGCATTTTTACACATAGAGGACAATCTCTCTCTTCATGCCATTCCACCAAAAGTGTTGTTTAACATCCCTATACATCTTGGTGCCACCTAGGTGCACCGAATAGGCTGAACTGTGTGCTTCTTTCAACACTTCCTCTCGAACCTCACCCTTTGGCACACATAATCGACTGCCGAATCTTAATGAGCCATCTTTGTGTATCAATAGATATGTTCTCAATCCGGCCTCAAATAACCCGCGGAACTTCTGCAATTGCGGGTCCCCAGCCTGTGCAGCTTTAATACGATCTACTAACGAAGACTGCACTTGCAGTTGCCAATACTGTCCGTGCGTCCCCTGCTCTACAACTTCTAAATTGAGTCTTCGTAATTCGTCAATGAGTTCCTTCTGGTCGGTCAACCACATCGCTGTTTTTTTCCGACTGAAAGCATCCGATACTACATTTACCTTCCCGGGGTAATATTGCAAATCAATATTATAATCAGCCATGAACTCCAACCACCTGCGCTGTCTCATATTTAGCTCCTTTTATGTGAATACATATTTCAAGCTCTTATGGTCCGTAAAAATTTCCACTCGTTTTCCCAAAAGATATTGCCTCCAAATATTCAGAGCAAAGATCACTGCGGCCAACTCTAAATCGTGAGTTGGGTAATTCTTCTCGTGCGTCCTCAATTGACGCGAGGCATAAGCGACAACACTCCCACGCTGCATCAAGACACGACCTAGCCCCTTGTCGAAAGCGTCACTATGAATCACCAGTCCTCCTTTCCCATCTGGTACGGTCAATATGGGTGCAGTTATGAGTTTCTCCTTCAATAATTCGAATGCTCGATTGCACTCTTCTGACCATATGAACGATACTCCCTTTCGAGTAAGTCTTGTCAACGGCTCAGCCGCTCGTGCAAAATCTTTAACAAATCTGCGGTAGTAGCCTGCGAGTCCTAAGAAACTTCTAATCTCTGCTACTGATTTTGGTGCTGGCCAATTTTTCACTGCTTCAATCATCGCCGGGTCTACCGAGATACCGTCTCCAGAAATGATATGGCCCAAAAATTGAACTTGTTCAAGCCAAAATTCGCATTTACTAAGCTTGGCGTATAACTTTTCCTATCTCAGTATTCTCAACACGATCCTCAAATGCTCGGCATGCTCCTCCTTTCTTTTGGAGTACACAAGAATGTCGTCGATGAAAAATATGACAAACTGATCAAAGTACTGTGAGAAAACTCGGTTCATTAAATCCATGAACACTGCTGGAGCATTAGTAACACCGAATGGCATTACTAAGAATTCATAGTGACCGTATCGAGTTCTGAAGGCCGTCTTGCATACATCCTCCGCTTTAGCACGAACTTGATGGTATCGCGACCGAAGATCCAACTTAGAGGACACTCGAGCACCACATAATTGATCGAACAAGTCATCGATCCGAGGTATAGGGTACTTGTTTTTAATCGTAACCCGGTTCAACTCTCGATAGTCAATGCACATGCATAACGAGCCGTCCTTCTTCTTTACTAGTAAAACTGGAGCGTCTTGCGGAGAAGTACTCGGGCAAATGAAACCCTTGCTGAGGAGGTCTTCTATCTGCTTTTCAATTCTTCTAATTCAACTGGTGCCATCCTGTAAGGTGACTTTGAAATCGGTGTCGTTCCTGATAATAATTCTATCGAAAACCCCAAAACAGGAGGTGGGGGTAAGCGGGTAAGTCCTTAGGAAAGACATCCAAAAATTCCCGAACTACGTCCGGTGCCGGACCCTTATTAATCTCTATTGACACTAGTATGCTGCTCGTCGTATTTGCTCTAAACTTTATGGGACCCAGAGATTTGCTCCCCCCAGTAAACACTGTTTACCACCGTAGGCCGGGAAGACAAACGTCTTGCCTGAATTTGGGGGCGGATACTATTTGGATTTATCCGTCCACCTATCCGAAAATAGCAAGTTGATTTATGGCACCGTGTATCGGAGGTTCGGACGGATGCGGCCGTTGTAGCAGACTTCGTCAGATTCCCCCTCGTTTGCGAGGGGTTTTCGATTGTGGGGACACTCTTCCCTGCAGGCACAAGCCCCTGCAGTTAATTACGTTATCGCGTAGCGATAACCACTTTCTCCTGCTCCAGATGTTCACTTCGTGTCGTGTGTGTTTGTTTTATTTTTGGTTGCCCGTGGATTGTATACGGAGACTAATTTGTGTTGTCGCCCGTAGGGTGTGGATTAGTCCAAATCCGTATTTTCTTAGATTTGGTTTGGTTTGATTTAAGGATCATTAATCTCATTTAGAATTAAGATCAACTTAAATATTTGTTGAGGATACGTTAGTCTAATTTTAGACTACGATTTACTCAACCGGGTTTTTGGGATCATTCAGAACCAACAGAAGATCATTTGGACTCTATATTATCTTAGTTTAAGAACGTTGCGGTCCATAGAGCTGTTGGTTGTCGGGACCCGCCACCTCTCTTAAGAGGTTGAAGAATTACAATAATATTTATCAGAGGTGTGAGGAGATATACCCTTGAACCAATGTCCGTTGGAACATTAATAGTCGTGTTTGGGATTGAGACCAATTTGGAAAATGGTGAGCACATGTGCTCGGTTGATCTAAATTAGAGACTTTTGGTCAACTTGGACTCAGCCTGTCACGCCCTACCCCCAATACAGAGAGTATTGTCCGCTTTGGACGAAGCCGCACGGTTTTTCCCTTTAGAGCGAACCAGACCCGACCAGGGGCCACTTCCCAGGAGGTCACCCATCCAAAGACTTCCCTGGCCCGAGCACGCTTAACTACGGAGTTCTCAAGCTCCTGTAGTTCCGGTTCAGTTAAAAGGCGCCTCTGTATTGAAGAGTTGTATCATTCCATTTATAGTACAGATCTGCCCTCTTTCGGAATGTATTCCGAAGAGTCCCCATTGTTCTACAGTGGGTCCCACAGATTCAAGAGGTGGCCCCCACGGATTTAAGAGGTGGCCCCCGCCCACTTAACACGACACTTGGCGTGGCACTTTGTTCCGTGTGGCACTTTGCTCCGTGAACAAGAACCGGGTCCCGACATTCTCCCCACCTTTGAACAATGGTTCGTCCTCGAACCACAGACCTACTATTGAGGGACCAGCTCTGATACCATTCTGTCACGCCCCACCCCCAATACAGAGAGTATTGTCCGCTTTGGACGAAGCCGCACGGTTTTTCCCTTTAGAGCGAACCGGACCCGACCAGGGGCCACTTCCCAGGAGGTCACCCATCCCAAGACTTCCCTGGCCCGAGCATGCTTAACTACGGAGTTCTCAAGCTCCTATAGTTTCGGTTCACTTAAAAGGCGCCTCTGTATTGAAGAGTTGTATCATTCCATTTATAGTACAGATCTGCCCTCTTTCGGAATGTATTCCGAAGAGTCCCCATTGTTCTACAGTGGGTCCCACAGATTCAAGAGGTGGCCCCCACGGATTCAAGAGGTGGCCCCCGCCCACTTAACACGACACTTGGCGTGGCACTTTGTTCCGTGTGGCACTTTGCTCCGTGAACAAGAACCGGGTCCCGACACAGCCCACTTAGTCTTTGAATAAATTGTTAAATACTTGTTTGGGCTCAGTCCCTTCTCTGTGCAAACAATGCCGAGCATTGATATGGGCTCTGATGCTCACCCTTTACTTTATCCTCTCCCTTTTTTGTTTTTTTATGGAGTGTTAAACACTCTTTATGGCGCCCACGTGCTGAACACGTGAGGTGTCTAGCGCTAGGCACTGTTTGATGAGTGCAGAGCACTTCACGTTAAGCAGAGCCCGAGTGATGGGCACGTGAGGCGCTTGGCGCTGAGCGCCAATCATTGAGTGCTAAGCACTCTTTATTTGGACAGCGCCCACGTGATGGGCACGTGAAGCGGTTGGCGCTGAGCGCCAACTTTTGATTGCTAAGCACTCTTTATTTGAGCAGCGCCCATGTGAGGGGCACGTGAGGCACTTGACGTTGTCTCTTTCTTTTTGCATTTTTCAGAAGATGTTCAATTCTCTGTTCTCCCTTAGATTTTCGATCCCCAAGAACAAATTCGTCCCCACGAGAATTAAATTCTCATTTGTGGGAGACTTTTCTCATGGATCTCGGATCCAGGGGAAAGAACTATGTTTTTTATGAGGGTTAAACCCTCGGATATACAGATGAGATACTATGCTCTCTATTATTTTTATTTACCTTGAAGAAAGTTCTTCTTCCTTCTTCTCTCTTAAAACTTTTTTTTTGCTTGCTCTTCTTTTTTGAACTTGAAGTTTATAAGGGGGTCTTCTGTACAAAACTTGAAGTCTTGGGGCCTTTATATAGTAGAGGCCGACTTGTTGATTTAGTTAAAGAAATCTCTCATTGAAAGATCTTTAATTGATTTGGGGATTTTTTCCACCGTTGGATCTTTTATCCAAGGACTTTTATTTTACAGAAGATATTTTTCTTGTTTTTAACAAGATTGGGGAAATATTTTACCATACAAAACTTATTCTGTAGCTTGATGATTTTTAATCACCATTGGATTTGTAATCCAACGGTACTCTATTTTACAGAGAGTAATCTTTCTCATTTAGAAAGATTTGAGGAATATTTCCTCAACAGAATTTAATTATGTATTTTGATGATTTGTCATCCTCGTTGGATTTTTGATCCAATGGTAGAGAACTTTTAGTTCTGGTGTCGGCGCCCTCGTGCAAGGCGCTGCCTAAGAGTTTTTAGCTTTTGGCGCTGGCGCTCTCGTGCAAGACACGTGAGGCGCTGCCTCAGAGTTTTTAGCTCTTGGCACCGGCGCCCTCATGTAAGGCACGTGAGGCGCTACCTCTGAGTTTTTAACTATTATTTAATAGATTCATTTTTGTGATTTGCACATTGGCGCCCGCATGAGGAGCACGTGAGGCGCCATCATAGGATTTAATTCTATCCGAGACAATACCTACATGTTTTGCATGTGGATCTTTCCCTTTATTTTTATTTTTATTTTATTGTTATTATTTTATAAGGGAGCAAGTTTTGAGCCAAAATTTTGGCGGGAACAAATGCTCCCCACTACTTTGCCCACGTAAGTATGTACGTGGGTGAAGTATTGCAGAGTTACGCTTGGCCATAGAATTGAGGGCTTAGGAGATAATTTTAGGGTCTTCGTAGCCTAAAACTTTTTTTATCTTCATGAGCCATAAGGGTCTCAGGAAGGTTTTTTCTCCCTACAAGTCGAGAGAATCTCGTAGGTGCAAATTCTCTCTAGAAATCGTGAAGATTTCTAAGTGTTCATCGTCTTCGTGAGTCGTAAGGATCTCACTTGGGTATTTTTCCTTACGAATCGTGAGGACTCGTAAGTAGCTTCTTTATTTCATTGGCGAGTGTGGTTTTGGTAAATGTGGCCCGTAGATAGTCCATCTTGACCTTCTTGTAGGGCAGCGATGGCTTAGGAAACAGGTTTGGATCTGCCGCCTAAGACTTTTCAACTTCATGAACCGTGAGGGTCTCATAAAGACTTTTCTCCCAACGAGTCGAGAGGATCTCGTAGGTGTATTTTCTCCTCAGGAGTCGTGGGGACTCTTAAGTGCATTTTCTCTTGAGAGTCGTAAGGATCTCACAAGAGAATTTCCCCCCTACATGTCGAGATGACTCGTAAGTGGTTGTTCCCCTCCTTGTCGATATTCGACTTTGGAGAGTGTGACCCGTGAATAGTATGCAATAGTCCATCTTGGACCGACTTGTAGGGCCCCAATGCTTAGGAAACAAGTCCTTATCCCCATTGCCTAAGGTTTTTCCCTACAAGTCGAGACGAGTTGAGAAGTACTCGCAGGAACATTATTTTCCCCACCAGTCAAGACAAATCGAGAAGTTCTCGTAAGGATGTCCTAACGTCACAGTTAACACCTGCTAATAGAAGTCCGTTAGGGTTTGTGGTATTAGGGTTTTTTACCCGTCGTACCGCCGCATTGGCCGGTGTATTCCTCGATACGCAATCTTGCTATTCGAGTAGCCCCGCGACTGTCGTGTCTCTGATCCCTTCAGGGGCTGGACAAGACGTCTTCAAGTAATCTTCCAGGTGATATTACTGTCAAAAGAGCAAGCATTAGGGATATTCCATGTCACTTTTTACTTGAGGTTAGGCTCAGTTTGGGAGCCCCGATGAGTCATAACCACTTCGCGCTGATGTGGGATGATCTCCGATGGTCTTTCAGGTCTCATTTGAGTTGCCGTCAAGACCGTGAAACTAGGGATCTTCCTTTGCTTCGTTTGTTGATATTGTGTCTGCAATATTACGATGACTGTCGAGGTTGTCTCTTGGTTGTCAGTGAACCGTCGAGATTTGGAACTAGGGGACTTTGCCATGTCTCCGTTTGTTGATGTCGCATCTGTATCCTGCTGGAGGGAGGAAGAACGCTGTTGTTGATCTCTACGCTGTGGATGCTGCCGTCAAGACTTGGAACTAGGGACACTGCCATGGCTCCGAGGTAGTCTCTAGGTTGTCTGTGAACCGTCGAGATTTGGAACTAGGGGACTTTTCCATGGCTCCGTTTGTTGATGTCGCGTATGCATCCTGCTGGAGGGAGGAAGAACGCTGTTGTTGATCTCTGGGCTGTAGATGTTGCCGTCGAGACTTGGAACTAGGGACTCTGCCATGGCTCTGAGGTAGTCTCTAGGTTGTCTATGAACCATCGAGATTTGGAACTAGGGGATTTTGTTGTGGCTCCGTTTTGTTGACGCCGTATATGCATTTGGTTGGAATGAGAAGAAACGCCTTTTTTGATTTCTAGGCTGTAGATGTAGCCATCGAGATCTGGCTTCCCTTTGACGAAGCCTGGTGGGACAATATAGTTCTCTTTTCGTTTGTGCCCATGGATTGTATACAGGGGTCGATGTGATCTCACCTGCACGGCAAAGGTTTCATTTCATTTTTATTTCTTTCCGCGATACTCTATCATTTTAGCTTTTTATATCGCGAAAGTCGCGATTGTCCAATCATTTTGGCTATTTTTTCGCAGTGCCCAATCATTTCGGCTGTTTTTTTCTTTTTTACTCGCTGCTTTTTATTGCGAGTTGCTCAATCATTTCGGCTATTTTTATATTCATATATTTTACTCGCTGATTTTCGTTGCGAGTTGCTCTATCATTTCGGCTATTTCATATGCATTTTTGGCCGCTGATTTTTATTGCGAGTATGGAACTTGAGATCTGACACCAATTTTGGCATCAGCATCGTTACGACTGGAATATTGCCAGGAGCGAATCATCATTTTCCGTAAAAGGGCTTTGAATTTGATTCCAATCTTGGGCATCAGTATCGCTACCACTGGAATATTACCAGAAACGAATCATCATTTGCCTTTGTCGATTCAAACAAAGGTGGCTTAGCAAACAGGGTTAGGATTCCGTCAACTAAGGCTTTTTGGCTTCATGAGCCGTAAGGGTCTCATAAAGGTGTTCCTCCTTACGAGTCGTAAGGATCTTGTAGGTGTGTTTTCTCCTTAGGAGTCGTGAAGATTCCTAAGTACGTTTCTCTTATAAGTCATAAGGATCTTACAAGAGTGTTTCTCCTTATAAGTCGAGAGGAATTACAAGTGTCGTTCACCACATGAGGACATTCCTCGTCGTTGGTGGGACTTGGTGGGGGAAACGTTTATTTGTGCCCGTGGATTGTATACAAGGGCCGATATCGGACCGCCTGTAGGGCAACTTGGGAAATGTGATGGCTTAAAAATAGGTTCAGGTCCCTGTAACTTAAGGCTTTCGAATCCTATGAGTCATGAGGGTCTCGTAGAAGGGAATTCTCCTTACGAGTCTTGAGGATCTCGTAAGTGTAATTTCTCCTTAGGGATCGTTGGGGTCCCTAAGTGTGTTGCTCCCTTGTGAGTCGTAAGGATCTCACGAGTGTATTTTTTCTCCTTACAAGGTCAAGAAGACCTTGCAGGTGTGCATGAATTTTTTACGAGTCTGCACCCTTTCGGGTTTTCACGAACTCGCCAGCAGCCCTGCTGTTTTTACTCATGGAGCCCTTTCAGGTTTTCATCCGTGCCCATTTTGCTTGTAAATGTACCCTATTTTTTGCACAATGAAACTCTCGAGAATAGTTTTGCCGCATGTGACCCGTCTGTTTGCTAGTGGGATTCGAGTTGTAGTCCTCACCGCTGGGATTTGTGGACTTGCATTCCACTATCGCCGTGTTTGAGGCGACGTTGTTAGTTTAGGGACATCTCAGTCCGTTGTTAGTTTAAGGACATCTCGGTCCATTGTTAGTTTAAGGACGTTGCGGTCAGTAGGGGATTTTGAGGCGAGGATTCGCTGGATGCTGCTCATAGTGTTTGGACTCGGGAAGATAGCGAGCGGACATGAGCGTCGTCATCCATCATTAACCCGAGCCGTGACTTGTCAAGCATAGTATTTCTTAAGGAACCGGCCGTTTATTGGCCTGAAGGGTCTTTCACTATTCATATCCATGAGCAAGTAGGCCCCGCCTTGGTAGATCTTGTCTACGATGTACGGGTCCTTATAGTTCGGCTCGAATTTCCCCCGTTTAGCACGATTGGGGATTATAAGTCATTTTACGACTAGCACGAGTTCGCCTTGGCGGGATATTCTCAACCTAGTCAATCTTTCATATGAGCGCGTCATCCTTGCTTTGTAAGCTTCTAGGTTTTGTTGTGCCATGAGACGAGTTTCATCGAGGCCATCGAGCTCCTCAAGCCGAAGTTGGGTATTTTCTTCATCCGTCAGTTCGTACTGAACCGCAACTCGTAGAGAGGGTAGCTCTATCTCCAATGGAAGTACCGCTTCCGTGCCGAATACTAACGCAAATGGCGTTGTGTTTGTGGCCGTCTTGAACGTGGTCCGATAGGCCCAGAGAGTTTCATGCAATCTCTCATGCCAGTCCTTCTTATTCTGGACACCGTTTTCTTTATGATCTTTGTCAAGATCTTGTTGAAAGCCTCAGCTAGACCGTTGGCTCGGGGATTATAAACTGAAGAATATCTCCAATCTATACTATGCTGTTGTGCGAAGCGGCTGATTTTATGACTTCTGTAGGCCGGCCCATTATCTGAGATGATCCGTCGTGGAGCGCCGAATCGGTAGATGACATGTGTTCTGAAGAAATGGAGGATGTTCTCCATCTTCACCTCTCTTAGTGGTATTGCTTCTACTCATTTGGAGAAGTAATCAGTTGTTGCTAGTATGAACATATGTCCCTTGGATGATACTGGTTCGATGGGCCCAATTATATCGGTTCCTCACATTTCAAATGGCCAGCAAACCAGTGTTGGGTATAGCGGATTCGGATGCTGTTGGATGAAGTCCCCATGAATTTGGAACGAGTGACACTGCTTCGCATATTCGAGACAGTCTCAAATCATTGTGGGCCAGTAATAGCCCATTCTCTTGATCTTCAACTTCATCTTGGGCCCAGCCTGATGAGAACCGCAGAGTCCGTCGTGAGTTTCTTGGACGGCTCTCCTTGCTTCTTATGGCCCCAGACACCTTAACCACAAACAATCGAACGATCTCTTATATAGAGTATCATTGACGAAGGCGAAGGACAAAGCTCACTTTATGAGCTGATGTCTCGACGATGCATTATTGGGCATTCGATGGGATTTGAAGTAGTCTATGAAGACTTCTCTCCAATCCTCAGACTTTTCTTCGTCCTCTACTTAGAAAGCCGATTGTTTGGTCGCTTCCCCTCCTTCAGACGTCTTCGGAGATATCTCTGCTAGCGCGAGAATCCGGTGGCTTTGCATAATGATCCTTACGTCATTGAGGTTTTCGTCGGCCGGTTCTTTAGAAAGCTTGGCTAACGCATCTGCCTTGCTATTTTCCGCACGCGGTATGCTTTCCAGGGTGTAGGAAAATATTTGCGTTAGCAGTTGCTGCACTCTTTCACCATACCTGATCAGTTCTGGTTTGCACGTCTGGTAGTCGCCATCTACTTAGCTAACGACCAGCTGGGAGTCTCCATATATGAGGAGGTTTTCGATGCCCATGTCGACAGCAATCTCAAGACCTGCTATCAAAGCTTTATACTCAGCCTCATAGTTTGTTCCCGGCTGCGTTAAAGATAGGGCAAAACGCATTATCCCTCCTTGTGAAGTCATAAAGATAAGGCTCACCCCGGCTTTAATCATGGGGGTGTTTTGCTTTCGCTTCTTCAAGGAGGACGCTCCATCGAAGTAGAGTTCCCATCGGGTATCATTCCCTTCTTTCTCCCCATCAATTGTGTCAAACGCGTGTTCGTCTAGTAACTCGTAGTTCAAGGGAGAGTCGGCAGGTATCGGATGTTCAGCGAGAAAGTCGGCGATGGTCTGGCCTTTTATTGCCTTGAGGGGTCGATATACTATCGAGAACTCCATTAAGAGGAGGGCCCATTTGGCAAGCCTTCCCATTATCATGGCTCTTGACATCAAATATTTGAGAGGATCCACCTTTGATATGAGATGGATTTCATGTGCCAGGGCATAATGTCGAAGCTTCGTTATTGCGAAGATCAGTGCCAGGCAATGTTTTTTGATGGGGGTATAGTTGATTTCTGCCCCTAGGAGAACTCAACTCAAATAGTAGAGAGCTCTCTCCTTCCCCCGGTCGTTCTCTTGTGCCCATAGCGCACCTAAAGAACCTTTAAGGGCTGTTGTGTACAGTATGATGGGTTTTCCCTTGACCGGAGCGGTCAGTACCGGCAGGTTTTGCAGATATTGCTTGATTTCATCCAGTGTGTTTTGGCATTTACGATCCCAAACGAACGGGGTCCCCTTCTTCATTAGATGACTGTTGGGGTGGCATTTGTCGGAGAGGTTATCTATGAACTGTCGGATATACGCGAGCTTTCCTTGGAGAGACCGCAGTTGCTTGAGAGTTCTTGGCGAAGGCATTTCCATAATTGCCTTGATCTTTGACGGCTCTATTTCAATGCCCCGGTGTCGTACGATGAATCCTAGGAATTTGCCTGAGGAAACTCCAAACGCGCATTTCAAAGGGTTCATCTTCAAATTATATTTCTAAAGACGCTGAAACTCTATTTTCAAATGCTCCCAGTATTCGTCATACGATTTGCTCTTCACTACGAGGTCGTCGATATAACATTCAACAATCTCATGTACAAGGTCATCGAAGATGTTTGTCATGGCCCTCTGGTAGGTGGCGCCAGCGTTCTTCAGACCAAAGGGCATTATTTTGTAGCAGAATATACCCAGCGGAGTTCGGAAAGCAGTGTGCTTTTGGTCTTCGGGATGCATCTTGATTTGGTTGTACCCTGAGGATCCATCCATGAAGGAGAAGACTTCATGGGTGGATGTGTTATCGATCATCAGTTCGGTAACAGGCACTGGGAAGTCATCTTTCGGACAAGCTCTGTTAAGATCCCGAAAATCTACGCAGATGCGTACTGTCCCATTTTTTCTTCATTACCGGAACAATATTGGCGATCCAGTCAGGGTATTGAACTTCTTGGATGAAGCCGGAGTCAATTAGCTTCTTGACTTCGGCATTGATACTCGTCTTAAGATCGAGCCACATCTTCTTGGCCCCTGTTTGACTGGCTTGACGTCCGGCGATATCGTCAATTTATGCACAGCTATCTCTGGATCTAATCCCGGCATCTTAGAATAGTTCCATGTGAAACAGTCTTTATACTGCGTATGCACGTCCTTTAACGTGGCCACCTGTTTCTCAGTAGCTCACTGACGAACGTTGGCCTTAGATCATTTGTCGTCCCCAAGTCGATTTTTCTCAAGTTGTCTGTTGTGGTATGTATCTCATCTTCCAGCTCTTTTGGCGCTGGTGGAAATTCTGAGATCACCTCATTCTCATCTTCATTTGTGAAGCACTGGGAGAGACCGTTCGTATTCTCATGCTCTCCTTCCTTTGAGAATGTTATCATATGGCAGGTACGAGCTCGTTTCCAAGCTCGATGCTGATCTAGACTTTCTCTCGTAGTGTAGGTTGCTCTCGGCTC
Source organism: Agapanthus africanus (assembly GCA_030015575.1). Taxonomy (NCBI): domain Eukaryota; kingdom Viridiplantae; phylum Streptophyta; class Magnoliopsida; order Asparagales; family Amaryllidaceae; genus Agapanthus; species Agapanthus africanus. Next base: position 227,494,912 of record CM057339.1, read on the forward strand.
ATGTTTTCGTGGCAGGGCTACCCTCCAACTGTCGGATAGAGCAAACCTGTTTTGCTGATACTGATCTTCAATCCAGTATTTGAAAGTGAAGCAGTCTTCAAGAGGATGCCCCACTATTCGATGGTAGAAGCAATAATCCGGGTGATGGACCCCGTCTATTTGTTTGGGGCGCTGAGATTCTGGGAGCACCATCATTTAATATTTCATGTCAAGGTCGAAGATTTTCCTTGACTTGTCTTGAGGGAAAGAGTACCCCCGACCCATTTTTTTCATAAAAGACGGATTCCAGCTGATTTTTTCTCTATCGCGTGGCTTGTTGGATCCACTTCACTGTTTTCGAACGTCATTCCCGTTCTTTACCTTATTGTTGCTTCTACATCAGGCCTTCTTTTTACCATAAGAACGCACAGCGGGTTGAGAGTGAAGGGGATCGTCATCCTCCGTAGCCTGCTGAATGATACGTTGCGTCCTGGCTTTCTCATAAATGGCAATTTCGCGGCTATGGTCATCCCAAATCTTTTGACCCGCTTCTCTTATTAACTTATCAATATGTTCTTCAAATGACGGGCATGATATTTTCACGGCGGGATTTCGCTCTGGTTCGACATCAACGCCATCTGGAAATGCATTCGTTTCTCCACCGGAATTATTTATGACATGGCAGCTGTTCATATCATAATATTGCATTATTATATTCCCCATTCGTATGCATTTTACAAATAAACAGGTGCTTTTACCGCATGACTGCTACTTAGTTGTAGATTACAGGTTCTCGGAATAAAAACGGTGAAGTTGATGAAAAAGATGATTACGAATGCTAAATGGTGAAATCTTGATCGTGCCTACATTTTGAAGGACAATGAAGAACAATGAACAACAGTTCACAAAGCATAAAGGCAGCGACATGAAGAAACTATAAAAAGTCCACTACAATGTTCACTGAAAAGATCTGGAGGTAAACCAGAAGACATTTTGAAGAAAGAACTGAAGAAAACAGAGAACAACTGCAAGTAGACTCAGCCTAGGAAAACTGAGCCCAAACCAGCATCCTTGGGCCGCGGAACCACGGCCAAACAGGCCCTATGGCCGCGGTTCCGCGGCCGTCTATTGCCCAGGTCGGTGGCGATTTTGTGGCTGTGCGCGGATCGTTGACTAGGTCTTTTTCTTAGGGGGTATTTTTGTAAAAGCAGATATGACGCGATTGTAACCTAGGGTTTCTATGAATCTATAAATAGAACCCTAAAAACCTTTTCTAGGGCATGCCTCTTTTCATTTCATAAATTCAGATATGTACTGTGTTGATGTTTGGAGAGAACCATCAATAAAAATTAGTAAGTTTCTTTATTTTCATTGCCTTAGTTTACTTTTAATTTAGAATGTCATTAAATTCCCTAATGAGCGAGTAGTCTCCTCGCTTGTTAGGTTAGCTTTAGGGAAAGGTTTGAGAGATGAACTCTCTCACCCCTTTCTTGCCCCATCACACATAATAATTAGAACTCCATGCATACACGCACACGTCGCTCCCTGCGGCACCCTATCCCTCGAGGTAGCGGTGATACCGTAGTATAAAGGACCGGTTGTGTATGTTCTCCATGGAGGTTAGGGTAAGGATCGATAAAGGAAGGACAAGAACCTAGAGGAAGAAACGCGTTTCTTCCCGATGGTACTAATCTCTTTTATTAATAATTATCATAACACCTAATAGATCTAAAATAGGGCATTGAAAGCAGTGAGGAAACATTCAATCTCCCAACTTACCCTAGACCTAACCCTAGCAAGACTTGGATCTAGATAATCTTAGTATAAATCAATTTAAGTTTTTAGATTTAATCAATCCGACACCTATCGGAATTAACTCGTTAGAGCGACTAGGAAAACACAAAATCCCTGCGGACCGACCCATACTCACCGGCTAGCTACCAAGCGACGCCGTTCTTGATTGCGGTTTAGAAATATTTTTGATCAATCAAATGGCGTCGTTGTCGGGGATGGTGTGTTATTTCCTTTTTGCAATTTCGGGTTAATCTAAAATTAAAAAAATCATAAAAACTGAAAAATATAAAAATTTATCATCTTTTATTTTTGTGAAGGGTTTTTTTGTTTGAATCTTTGCAGGATTGATGGATCTGGAAAAATCCAGAGAGCGAAACAGAAAAATAAAGATCTGAACGACAGAGGAACGTCAAACCAGAGGGGCGCAGAAATTTTTGGGAACCGAGCCTCACAACAGACCGCGGAACCGCGGTCGGGAAGGCCATCTGGCGGAGGAAACGCGGCAGGCTTGGTCGATTCAGCGCGTGAAAAAATTCTCGGGAACAGAACGGTCTAGCAGACCGCCGAACCGCGGTGGGAACCTCATTTTGGCGGCGGAAGCGCCACGAGTAGGTGACGTCACCCTCTGGAAAAAGTGCTGTAATTTTTCTTTCTCTCTCCTCTGCAACCTAAAATATCTCCTCTGTAGATTTTCCTGCAGGATTCTTTGCGCTTAATAAATCTCCCCCCCTTCCAATAACTGATCTTGTGCAGGATTCTTTGCGCCGCGCTTAAAATAAAAAAATTGATTGCAAGTGATTTTTTTCTGTTTTGCATATCTTTAATCGGACTATAAGGGGTTTGAAACCAATCCAGATTGGGTGGGGATTTCATCACCCTTCCCAGGACCCCAGAAATCACATAAGGCATTTTGCATTGACCATATTTAATTAAAAAATACTAGACTCAGCCCTAAGGACGTCGAGCTCAATAGGACAGAGGACTAGTTGTAGGCATCAGCCGTTAATCCTAACCTGACTTTGCGGTGTCTAGGAAAGTGTGTCTAAGGCGAGTGGTTACTTAATTAGGGACACTACTTGTAGTGGAGAGCCTCCCACTCACCTGGCACTTACCTGGCCGCAATTAGCGGTGAAGAGGCGGTTTGAGGTCCTATTTCTAGCCCTTTGGAACAGTTAAGAGCTGTCTACCTGACCTAGATGACCCTAGATCTAGGCCTGATTGTGCATTTGTGGTTGATTGAAAGTGTGTTTATGCCCTTTATCGAAAATCTTTTTTGCAAAAAAAAAAGTTCCAAATAAAAAAAAAGTGGAATTTTTTTTAAAAAGACTTGCAACTTTTGTCGCTAAGAACTCCTTGCACCACCCACCTTCTTCCTCTTCTCCTTCTTACATCATGGGTACCCCACCTCATAAATCTCTTGCCGAACTTTGGTATCCTGAACCAAACTTTGCCTCTTACGCGAATTGTTTCGGTCGATTTAAGGGCGACTCTTCCATGCCCAAAATTTCTTTGAAAGATCGAATAGAAGCGTCTAGGAGAAACAGTTTGACTTTGCAATCCACTTTGTATCAACCGTGTCAACCTTCACCACCTTCGTACGTTAATACCACTTTTTCAAGTCTTGTTGTAACTCCTAAACCAATGTCTATTGCTGAGCATATTGAACAATCTCGTAGCCGATCTTTCACTCCTCTCCAAACATCCAGTTCTAGGGATCAATAAGTCCATTCACCTTTTTATCCAAATGTTGATCCTACTCCTGTCCAACCATCCAATTCCTACCAGTCCTACCCGACTTTCCCACCTTCACTAGACATTGCTTCTACACAGCCATTTGGGAGTTTCACGTATCCAAACAATTTTGAATATTTAACCGAAACCCCTTCACAACCCATGTCTAGTTTGGAACAGTCGTTGGAAGCTTATATTTTAGAAACAAACAAAATGATGAGGAATGTGGATGCGTCCATGGCCTCCCTTATGCAACCTAGTGACCCGGTAGTTAGTTTCAACTACCTCCAAAAATTCAAATGTATGATGGGGCGGTTGGACAGATTGATAATTTGAGTGGAGAAAGTGAGTTAAACGCCCTTCCAAATCAAACCTACCCATCACCAATTGAATCCCACAACTCCGGTTTTGAATATTTATCAAGTGTACCAAATGATTCATCAGTTGAAAATAAAACATTTAATGAGTTGTGCGACTTTGTAGTGTTTGATTTGCCAGATTGTGAAGAGTCTCTTTCGAGTGAAACCACACCTAATTCTTTCGATCTTTACACCTCCAATCTAGAGCCTAAATTAATTGATATCCATGCTTTTGGTGAGGTGTCTAAAAAAATTGATTTTCACTTGATTGAGGATATAGACGCCGGGCATATTTTGGATGATGAACCCGTAAATTTGACTGAAATTTTATCTCCAATTCATCATCCCGGGTCATTAATTGTTTCGTCCGAACCTCATATGCGTCTTGATTTTGATGATAATGGCATGGATAGGCTAAATTTTGAGGAGAATTATGAGGATAGTATTGAGGAGAATATTAAGGATAATATTGAGGATGGACCATTTTTCTTATGTGTCAGATTTTCCAATTCATCCTCCTGAACCTTTAACTGTTATACTTCTTAAATCACCCTCCTTCATTTCCATCGTTCCGACCACGCAAAAGATCACGCTTGAAGACTGTGATCTTGAAAAATTTCTCTTTGAATCTGACACAGTTCTCACAGACGATAATGATTACGAGTGCTTCACTTTTTTGTACGATGTTGAAAACTCACCGCCCGAGTTTGAGTCCTTTGAATTTTCAGATGAACCATCAGACTCGGTTGCTTACGATCATTTTGAACCATTGGTGGAATCTTTCACGTTCGAGACAGTTTACTCCGGTGAGAATAAGACTATCCCTAATTCACTCCCTTTCGTCCTTCCTACCGCTTCGACCACGCAAGACTCCGTCGCGTTTCCATTTCCAATGGAGGGTTTACCAAGTTCAACGTACCAATGTTTTCTTGCGAATCTTGAGAGATTTGACCCCATTTCTCGACGGGTTGATAGATTAGCACAATCGCTTTTAACACATCGGTCATCACAAATTGCGCTAATTTATTCACTCGATTTACACCCTCAAGATCGTACTACACTTCTTTCTCTTTTCCGCCATTCTCCTCCTCCACCGAGACCGTATACCGTTTCTATCTCCACACGGTCTCGTGTGTTTCTCATTTCTTTCCTTAACACCTCATTCTTTCACCAGCCCTGCCATTATCACGATAAAAATTTTGAATGGTTGGTGCTAACCTTTGGCTTATGTAAGGCTTTGTTTAGTTTGGGGAGGACCTTGTTGTATATATGTATATATGTTTTGTTTTTCTTTTAACAATAAAAAAATAAAAAAATTGTAAATAAATAAACAGAGGAGTGCCGACATTTTAACCCTCTTGGTGTAGCATGACAGTGAGGACACTGTCAAGTTTAAGTTTGGAGGTATGCTCGGTAAGCCTTCTTCCTTCGCATTCATATGTACATTTTGAATTTGCATATTTATTTTAAAATTTTGAAAATTTTAAAAATTATAAAATTCAATGTATTCAATTTTGGCCCTAATTGACTTGAGTTTGACAACAAGGTTAACTAGCTAGGAACAACTAGATCTTATACTTAGTAAATTAAAAACCCTAAAAATAACCTTTTCCTAAAGTTTAATGGTAGAAAGTATATGTCTTTGTAGTTTATTTAGAAATAGGCAAATTTCGAGTTGACTTCTTGGGCTAAGTTAAAACAAGGGAAAAGTATTGATATTTTTATTAAAATGTAAGTTTGAAAAATAATTCCTAGCTTAAGTCTAGATTCTGAAAATATATACCCTACAAATTGCACAAACACGCACCTTGAAACTTGGAATAGTAGAAGAGACCTTGAAATGCTCTTGTCTAAAGTCCTTAGTACGAAGAAAATAAAAAAAAATACAAGTGTGAATAAAGAGATAATAAAAAATGAACACTGGTTTTTGTGATTACTTAAGACTGCAAAAATAGAAAAATATTTAGCGAGGGTGCTTCATCACCTAGTGCCTTAGACCAACTGGTTTGGGAGTCACCGCTAAAAGCCTTAGGGATTACAAGACTAGGAATTACGCTTTATTGTGCAAACACATCTTGTAATCGGTTGTTAGTACCTCAAGAAGTATTAACGATCGCATGAAGGATGTGTGAGAGAAATTCATCTAAAAATTCACCAATTAAGAAGTAGTTTGGACAATGGACAAGAGTATGATTGCTTGATTTGAATTTCCAATTGTATGGGTGATTTATACATGCACGTAGAGGTATGTGATTGGGGTTTAGATAAGAGATAGGAATGAAGAATAAAGACGTATATCTTTAATAGAGATGATAAAAATTCCTAAGTTGAGATGGAATCCTAGAAGGAAAACTTAAGAGATGCCAAAAGCTAATTAAATTCACAAGAACATATATAATCTTAAGTTGAATAATAAGAAGCGTGAAGAATACGGGTGGATAATTTATGAGTCGAAGATAAAAGAATTCCTTGATTAGAAAACCTAATTGGAAAATAAAAGTCAATGGGCCTAATTGATAGGATTTTGTGGGTAGTATCTGCTGAAAACCCTCAGGAGACAACACTCCTCCTACTAGGGAAACCTAGAGGTTTAACGGCTTCACGAGCTCAGTGCAATCGCAATTCCCTGCGAAAGTGAGGTTAGGTTTTTGTTGAGAATAAAACTAGGTTTGCTCGAGGACGAGCAAAAGATAAGTTTGGGGGTATTTGTTCATATCATAATATTGCATTATTATATTCTCCATTCTTATGCATTTTACAAATAAACAGGTGCTTTTGACGCATGACTGCTACTTAGTTGCAGGTTACAGGTTCTCGGAATAAAAACGGTGAAGTTGATGAAAAAGATGATTACGAATGCTAAATGGTGAAATCTTGATCGTGCCTATATTTTGAGGGACAATGAAGAACAATGAACAACAGTTCACAAAGCATAAAGGCAGCGATATGAAGAAACTATAAAAAGTCCACTACAATGTTCACTGGAAAGATCTGGAGGAAAACCAGAAGACATTTTGAAGAAAGAACTGAAGAAAACAGAGAACAACTGCAAGTAGACCCAGCCTAGGAAAACTGAGCCGAAACCAGCATCCTTTGGCCGCGGAACCGCGGCCAAACAGTCCCTATGGCCGCGGTTCCGCGGCCGTCTATTGCCCAGGTCGGTGGCGATTTTGTGGCGGTGCGCGGATCGTTAACTAGGTCTTTTTCTTAGGGGGTATTTTTGTAAAAGCAGATATGACGCGATTGTAATCTAGGGTTTCTATGAATCTATAAATAGAACCCTAAAAACCTTTTCTAAGGCATGCCTCTTTTCATTTCATAAATTCATATATGTACTGTGTTGATGTTTGGAGAGAGCCATCAAAAAAAAATAGTAAGTTTCTTTATTTTCATTGCCTTAGTTTACTTTTAATTTAGAATGTCATTAAATTCACTAATGAGCGAGTAGTCTCCTCGCTTGTTAGGTTAGCTTTAGGGAAAAGTTTGAGAGATGAACTCTCTCACCCCTTTCTTGCCCCATCACACATAATAATTAGAACTCCATGCATACACGCACACACCGCTCCCTGCGGCACCTTACCCCTTGAGGTAACGGTGATACCGTAGTATAAAGCACCGGTTGTGTATGTTTTCCATGGAGGTTAGGGTAAGGATCGATAAAGGAAGGACAAGAACCTAGAGGAAGAAACACGTTTCTTCCCGATGGTACTAATCCCTTTTATTAATAATTACCATAACACCTAATAGATCTAAAATAGGGCATTGAAAGCAGTGAGGAAACATTCAATCTCCCAACTTACCCTAGACCTAACCCTAGCAAGACTTAGATCTAGATAATTTTAGTATAAATCAATTTAGGTTTTTAGATTTAATCAATCCGACACCCATCGGAATTAACTCGTTAGAGCGACTAGGAAAACACAAAATCCCTGTGGACCGACCCATACTCACCGGCTAGCTACCAAGCGACACCGTTCTTGATTGCAGTTTAGAAATATTTTTGATCAATCAGCAGCCATGGAATCGCTCCCTTTTATTGGACCGAATGTATCCAAGGCCAGTCGTCTCCATTCTCCCATTGGGCATCTTCCGCTGAGTCCCGGAAACATCTCAAATCTTGTTATAGAACAGAGCTTGTCGAGTAGTCTGTTTGAAGGGTACGCCTTGGCGTCTCAATAGCCTTTTCAGTCCCTCTGCGTAGTATCTGGGCAGACGGATTGGTTGAAGCCTGTCGAGCGCAGGTTCGACACCGTGCCATACCTCTCACTCCACTTTAATCTCGGTGGATTGATAGAATAGGGTCGCCTTTTCACTTCTTTGGCGAAGAGGGGCGTAGAAGGTCTGCAGCTCTTGCACGCCGTACGTATCAAGTGCATCAAGTTCTTTGTAATGCCGTTGCGAAACTAGGGTAATCTGTAAACTCTGGTCAACTCCAGCAAAGGTCTGCATTGACGGGCGGACGGAGAACACTGTGTTGGCCTCGTCTTCGGAGTCACTGCCAAAGACCAAAATAAGAGTAGATGGTCCTGGCCTATTGCCTTGGGGTTGTCCCAAGTAGACCATCTCTTCATCCTTTTCGGTATCGCTCCCAAATATCGGGATAGTGGCGATGGCTTTTTGTTTGTTCTCCGGTTTGCGACATCTTTCCATGTCTTCGAAGTCTGGTAAGAAGTACTTGGTGTCTTCATATTTTCCTACTTCATTTACGGAGAATGGGTTCGGCTCCCCTGTAACTCTGTACTCGAGGCCGTCCTTGAAGTACTTTATATACTGGTGTTGTGTAGAAGGAATGATGTTGTACTTATGTAACCAAGGCTTGCCGAGCAAAGCGTTGTAGCAAGTCTTGGCATCAATGACATGGAACTTGATGTCAGTGACGAGCAGCCCGAAGCGTAATGTCAGTATTACAGACCCGAGCGTCCGTGATGACTGCGAGTCGAACCCAGAGATAGAAATTTTGTCCCGGGCCAGGTGCTTAATGTTCATGTAAATCTCCTTCAACACTCTCACATTGAGAAGGTTGACGGAGGATCCGTTGTCAATCAGGATCTTCCCTATCTTTATGTCGGTGCAGTGCCCGGTTATATACAGCGGACAGTTGTGCTCACACGTTCCGAGAAGGAGGTCTTCATCGCTGAAAGTGATATCAGCCATGCGAACTTCTTCCAGCTCGTCTTTCATCTTTTCTTCTGCGAGAAAGGCTTGAAACTGATTGGGCTCTTGTAATGCCTTGATCAGAGAATCGCGTGCCTCTTTGGACAGGAAGTGAGCATCCAAGATACTCAATTGTGAAGGTATCTTCCTCAGGTGTGCCAGGACATTGTAATCCACCATGTTCTTCTTAGGCGGGTCCTTGGCTGCAAGCTCTTTGATGACTCCATCATCGAGGGCAATTTCCTCAGGGACTTTTTCTTTCCCCTTATCTCTTTTAACCGAACCTTTATTTGTAGGCCCGAGGTTCTTCTCAGGCAGCATGCGGTTACGTAGCTGAATGTTCTCTCATTTCTTCACCTCTTTTTCTTTTCCAGAGGTGGATTCCTTAAAGAGAGGGCCGATGGCCATTTCTTCCTCAGAATCGCTCCCGAATGTGAGAACTTGGGTTTTCCTTTTTGTCGCACTAGTATCAATCATATGACAATTGTTAGCCATTTCTTCATGCTCATCTTTCGTGCTTCTTTGTTGTCGACAGGCTTCGCGCTTCATCCGTTTGAAGTGTTGTCGATGGGCAACGTATCCTTGCCACCACTTCTTGAGGGAGCTGCACTCTTCGGTAGGGTGTGTAATCCACCGATGGTACAAGCAGTAGTTCGAATGTACAGCTGCTTCTTCGGGGCACATACTCCCGAAAGTATTTTGTTTGAAAGGTGGAAGTTTCATTCCCATTGACAGAGCTTTGGCGAACTGCTTCCTTATCTTGATTCTGTTCTTGCTGGTGGCAAGCACGCTTCGATCCGGTTGGGGTACTTTATGACTTCTCATTACCGGAGCTTCTTCAACTTGACGCCGACGCTTGGCCTTTTCATAAATTGACTCTTCACGTTCTCAATCAGTTTTGCTCTTTTGAAGAGCTTCGTTCAGCAGCTTGTCGATGAGGTCATCTGACGGTTCCATGGATTTTGGTTCTGGATCTGCCCCCAGTCTCTCTACGTCAGGAGCTTCTTTTTCATTTATCGACGAGTGAGAGATCATGTGGCAACTCGCTACATAATCCTCGGGCTCTTCTGAAAAATCGTCTCTTTCATCAATGTCACTGTTTCCATTCTCAAGAACATGCTTGAAGAATTCTTCCTATGTGACTCGGGTCCGCGCTTTTTGGTTATATTCCTCCAGTGCGTCGATGTACTTTTGCAGACCCGTACGATTGCTGTCGAGCTGCACGGGCTTCTTGGCCTTCTTCTTCTTCTTTAAAGATTTCGGAGGCTTGGCCTAGAGGTTTTGCCCATCGTTACCAACTTTCGGCGTTGGGCGCGGTTTCAGCATTCTGTCCATAATCTCAAGCTCCAGCAGGCTTCTCCACCTAATCGCCGGACATGCTTGAAGATCCTTCAGCATCCTTTTAGTTTTAGCCGAAAGGGCCACTTCCCACGGAGCTTCTCCTACAAATGAGCATGATTCCCCCGGCGTATCCACCTTTTTAGGAGCGTGCTACTACGGCGGGTTTACCTTTCAGTTTTCGGAAAGCGCGAACTTGCTTTGTCGGTATTGGTCTTCAACCCAGTTTTTGAAGACGTGGCAATATTCGATTGGGTGACCCACTATTCGGTTGTAGGGGCGGTAATTAGGATTGTTGACGTCGCCCGATTGCAGTGGGCGTCTCAGATCCGGCAGAGTGATGAGCCTGTTGCGCACCGCCAGTTCGAATAGTCTCCTCATTTTATCCCGGGAAAACGAGTAAGGACGTCGTAACTTTTCTTCGAGAGATCTTGGTTTGTTGTTTTGGCGAGCAACCGGTTTCAATTCACTCGGTTGTTGTTGAGTGTTGGCGACGAAGGTCGCTTTCCATTTGCCCTTTTCATTTTGAAGATCTGTCTTTGAAGAAGACGGCATATGGCCCATCTGGTCCATTTGGGCCAGTTTGTCGATCAAGACCTGAAAGGTGGTTGGCCTGAAGAACATCATAAACTGGGATATAGTTGCCTGAGGATCAAGGGTCCCCACGAACATACCCACAGCAGGAGCTTCTTCTATGCGCTGTTCACATTTCGACCATAGGTTTCGCCACTGAATTGCGTATTGAACCCAGGTTTCTCCTGGCTTCACCCTGGCATTGATTAGTGTCGTGATTGGGGTGCGCTCGCTAGAGCTTGCGAACCGTTGTGTAAACAGTAGCTCCATTTTTGTAAATGTCTTGATAGAGTCATTCGGAAGCTCCAAATACCATTCAAATGCCATCTCCGACAAGCTGCCAACAAACTGGCGAAGCAGCAGTTTGTCATCGCCCCCAGTATTACCGCACAAAGCTCTGAATTGAGAAATGTGCTGATGCAAATTGCCCGTCCCCTTATACACATGGAATTTGGGGATCGTATATCCTGGCGGGTACTTAATTTGGTCGTACCAGCCTGGATAAGGTCACCCAGTTCTGACGACTTGTCATGCCGCTTCGTTCGCTTGATGAGCTCATATTTGTTGAGTTATGTAGTCATCAAAGGAAGTTTTGAAGATCGTATCCTCCCTGGCTGCTGATAAAGCCGGAGGAGGGTTTGATGTCTCCCCTCTGTCGTCTTCAATGATTATTGGAAGGTCTTCGGCCGGAGAATCCGATTGGATCATCATCCCCACCATGTCTTGGAAGAGAAGCGCTATTTGTTTTATATTAGCCGCTTGTTCCACGGCCTCTTTGTCTTTCTTTTCAAGAATCCTCCGTAGGAATTCGGTGTCGGTCTCCTGCTCCTGGTATTGTTCCGACGATACTTCCGGGCTTTCTTTCTGCCCAGTAAGTGCGGCCATCCTTGTCAACATCTCCTGGAGCTTTTGTTGCTGCTCCTGAGCTTTTGTCACAAACCGTGTGAGTGGTCGATGACTCACGGAAGCACGACTATCCTCTTTTCCAGATGCCATGTAGACGATATGCACAACCATGCCCCCGGACTTGGGGTGTTTGGGTCCACTGCCTTTGAAATTTGCCGCATGAAGGGGGATCTTCTCCGGCCTTCTCTTCTTATGGGAGGTCGAAGTTGAGGGGGCCGTTGCGACAGGCACCTGATCAGTCGAAGATAATGTATTTTTAACACGGCAATTTCCCTATCTTTTGCACTCATTTAGAAGTATTCGGTATTCATATTTCACATATTAGCAAAACAGTCGTTAAATATCAGATTGCATGTGTTAAGCTTTTTAACCGGCACTTTAAAGGAAATTGACTGCATTTCATGGCATCGCATCATCTCTGTATTTGCGCAACACTTGTGTCGAGATTTGTGCAGGAAATTACAGGAGCAAAGCCAAAAGAGCTGATCAAAAATACGCCAACTCAATGATTTCAGATCTGGTAGCAATCCAAAAGGAAATATAAAAATCAACATATCAAAGAAAGGCCCAATTGTCAGACAAAGACCACTACAGAAAGCCCAAGCCCTGAAGACTCCAAAGAGCCGCGGAACCGCGGCGGGAGCCGGCTTCCGCCGCGGTTACGCGACGCTTCTGCCACGTCAGCGCTTCATTTTTAGTGGAGAATTCTTATCTTTGGGCCCACATTCCTTTCTGATACTTCAAATTCCAGAAGGATCTCGAAGCTACTGCCAGATCAGCAAAGATCATTAAGCAAAGCTAATCCTAATTAAGCTCCTAACTAACCTCATCTAGAAGCTTCTCCTCTAACTAACTTTTGGAGGGAAATTCAAATCTCTTCAACAAACTTTTGGAGGGAAACTTAAAAATTCAAATCCTAGATCTAGGGTTTTGATGGCTATAAATAGGAACCTAGATCTAAGGGTTGAGGTTGTTCATCACTAGTTCTTCATTAGTTCATTCTTCCTCATTCTTCAACAATTCTCCATCTCCTTCCACAAGTCTAGTGACAAGACTTGTGCGAAACCCTAACCCTAATTCCACTCCAAATTCAAGATCCCGAGTACCATTCAAGCAAGAAGCCTTCAACCTTTTAGGAGCCGAGCCGATCTTCAATCGGGCAAGTGATCCAAGCCGATCCGCGACTCAAAGAGACGAGCGAAGCCAAATCGACGATCGAGTTCTTCCTCTTGTAGTTCTTGAGCGATTGTAACGAAATTGTTGATATAAATAAAAGGTGAAATTCTTTAATCTTGCTTTCTTTTAATTCTTTCATCATGATTAGATCTCAATTTGTAATTGTTGTTCTTGTTGTGATGTTTAAGTAAAACTCCGCTCGTAAAGGAGCCGAGACGATCAATAGAAAGATGATGTAACAAATCTCAAAACGATTTTTAAGTCCTACGAGTTTTGTAAACCCTAGCAAGTTCAAGAATCGATGACCTAGTTTCGTTGCGATACTTTCTTGATTGTTATCGCTCGAAATTAGGGATCTACGATCGCTTCTTGAATTTACTAGAGGCTAGAATGTGAATGATATCGACGAAAGAACAAGGGATAAGATGAAACCCTAGTTTCACTAGAAATCCCTAATTCTTGTCGATCATCATCGATCTAGTATCAATTCATCGAAGGATAAGAATACGTAATTGTAAGATTACATCACATCTATAGATCTGATCGATTCCTACGAGCCTCATTTCGATTCTTGATTTTGGTTAGAAAAATCATCAAACTATCAATTCTTGATTCTATCTTTTTCTTGTTATTAGATCTAAATTTTTCTAATTCTTGAACTTCAAATACAAATCATGAATTGTTTTGTTTTCTTTTCTTTAAAGTTTCAATTCATCTAATTCAAAAGACGAACGATTACACTTTCCCTGTGGACGATCCGCACTTACTAACGCGCTACAATCGACACCGTTATTGATTGCGGTCAAATAATTTTTGGTTGTGATTTCTTTACAATTTCCAACTACACAATCCGAAATCTCATTCAATCAAATGGCGCCGTTGCCGGGGATTATTTGATTTACTTACATCCAAGAAAACATTCAATCAAATGGCGCCATTGCCGGGGACTATTTGATTTGATTTACACAATCGGAATTTCTTTTACAATCAGCACCCATGCAGACGATACCTTTCATGGTATGGCAGAGGGATGGTCCTCCTCTTACCAAGCCTTTGTTTTCTTCAGCCGGCGAGAGTAATCTTTGTCAATTACAGAGTCTTGGACTTTCCGCCAAACTCTGTAGATCTTGGAGGACAACCGCTGAGGAAGCTGTTCCGGTTTTGCCTGCGTTGTGTTTTCAACAGGCAAAGGAGACTTCTTTAGTACAGCGGTTGGTGTAACAACCCTAATTTTTGATACACTTTTCCTATACAAAAATTTTCAAATATATTTTTTTAAAAATCCACAAAGGGGTATTTTACTCTGAGCACTAGATATATATATTTAGTTATTTTGTGTTTAAAGAATTTCATTTTTTAGCGTACATTAAATTGTTTTAAAATTTAAAGTGTACTTTGACATTTAATACTGCTGATATCATTTTAAGTATCTATTTTTTTCAATAATTACAAGAAAGAGCTTGTAGCTCATTGGTAATACCTTGCATTGCTGAACCAAGCCACCAGAGTTCGAATCTCATACCCTACATAATTTTTATATCTTTTTGTTTTAATTTTTTTTAGAAGTCAAACGGTCAAACAGCCATAACTCACTATTTATTGCGAATCAGAAAATTTAAAGTATGCCAAAATTCCCCCCAGACCAGACCCGACCCAACGGCGCCCGACTCGGCCGCGACTCGGCCGACTCGGCCGGCGCCGCCGGCCGGACTCAGCCGGTCGGCCGAGTCGTCAACATGAAAATTCTTCGTGTTGACCTGGTCTTCATCCCTGCATACTCTAAATTTTCTTTACTGTTACCCAATTCTCAATAAATCCCTTTTAAGACCAAATTTAATGAAATTTTAATGATTTTTATATTTATTTTTAATATTTTTAACCCTAACCCTTATCCTAGCCTAGCCCTATATAAAGACCCCTATACTCTACCTTTTCCCTTCACAACTCTAAGTCCACTCTCTCAAATTCTCGAGAACTCGGTACGAAGAGCGGGAAGCGAAGCGCTGCCGAAATCCACGACGGATTCCGGCGACCGGATCAGGACCTTCGCGACGTTTTCAACAAATTGACAACCACCACGTCCTCTAGCTTCCTTATCTTGTCCAAATCGTAAGTCCCATCCCCTCTATCTCTCTTTTCTATAAGCATAAAAATACGACTTTTTGGAACCCGACGGAAATCGGACAAACCGATTTCCGATTCGGTTTTTCTATAAATTTCCACTTGTCACCTAATACATAATATCTACCCATATTCACGTTGACTATTAATCACCCATAAACCAATTTAATCAAACTTTTTCACATAAAATGATAACTTCTTTGCAAAACCGTATTCTTTTCATAAAAATACCATAAAGTTCATTTTTCCTAGTTTAATCAATTACCTCACTCATAAATATGTTTATCTTGATCACAAAACTTGTATAACTCAATTTGAATGAAATTTCACACATAAAATGATAACGTTTTCGAATACCGTATTCTTGCGCTATAATACCTTTAAGTTTAACATAGCATGTTTTACCTTTAAACTTCACCAAAACCTAAAATAAGTCACGGGGTAATGACCTACCCCTACACACACTCAATATAACCCTAATTGATAAACATCAAAATACAGAATACGAAATTACAGGACTTTTCACTAAAATACCATAATCTTTATAACTTTTATTTAAAGCTTTAAGTTGTAAACTTTTCTAGATAAAATCTTTTAATAAAATGAAAACACGATTGGTCATGGACATCGATCGTTTATCTAAACTGTCTTGTGGTGTCTAGGCTAGGCAAGTGAGCTTGGATAACTTTAAAAGGCCCGTCTCACGATTCGTGAGCGGATCCCTCCCTCCTCACTTGTACTTACCTGGCCGCAATTGACGGTGAAGAGGCGATTTGAGGCTTCTAATGACTCATCGTTTAGACCTTAGAAATAGGCTAGTTGGTTTAGGAAACCTTAATAACTAAAATACGGAAAACTATACTCTTTTGCAGATAAATACCCTATATTAATAAAACCGTTTTCCTAAATGAAAAGTATTTATAAAACCTAAGCAAAGTGCCGCTACAACCCACTTTTGGGGAACCTGTTAGGGAAAGTACGGTTCATCGTGCACCCGCAGGCTAGTAGTGCAAGATTCAGACCTCCGCAAGGAGCATTCGGTCTCGAAAGGTTTAAAATACGATATTTAAGGAAAATGAGATTTTTGAAAATAAAATATTCATTTAAAAATTATTCATGTGTTAATATATATATAATTATCATTTTGACACCTATTTTATCCTAATATAAAGTTTTCACATTTTTCTAAAAAAATTACAAGATTAAAAGTTACACTAAGATACCATGAACTTCAGATAAAACAATTAATACTTTTATTAGGATATATTCACTAGAATAACACAAATAAAATTCACATTCATTATAACAATTAAAGACGAATATTAAATACTTGAGGTGTATTTTGAAAACTATACAAAAGTACTTTTTACATAAAACCCCCTCAAGTTTCACAAATTACAATAAGGCCCCTAGCTAATATTGAACTTCAAATTCTCTTCTTTTAGTATGACTCGGGTTAGAGTCTGACTATTCCTGACTCGAATATGATTCAAGTCAATCTATATTCTTTTATATTCCACCACACTTTGAATACATGAATCTATGAACCCAGTTAACAATATATTCATTTTGACTGAATCAAACCATGGATATTCATCCATTATCCTGATATTCCATTTACCTGATTATACAGTTGCAACATGATTACTGATATCATGGTTTTGGTCAGTCAACCAACTTACATATTCCAATACTACACTACTGTTAAAACACTACGGTGTTTAAGGGGTAGATTGGTACGGAAGATGTTAAAGGTGGCACGAGGTGGTCAGATTAAGACACCTAACCTGAATCCTGTTGCTGTTGTACCGTGGCATAATGGTTCCTTGTACTTTCCGTTTGCCCTGATCTCTAGCATATAGAGATCCCCCTCGTATACACCGGCATCCTTCTGTACCAAGCTACAAACAACAGCGTTACACAATGTTCCATAAGATTCTATAATATAATAGTTAGATAATACTGTTACTCTGTCATTCTCGTTCTTCTTATTCTTTGGGACTTACCGAGCGACCTGTTCGCTGACGACATTCTATCTCTTTCTTCTTTGAATGTCGTCAGGTGCGTTGGACCAAGCTGAGATCGAGCCCACCGGTGAAGATTTGGAGCAGTTCCAGGCAGACCCAGAGCTCTAGATAATTGTACCTTGTTCTTTCCAGTTTATTTCATTTCCTGTTATGCCACTGTTTAGGCATTGCTTTTCATTCCAGTTGTATTTTCTTTTCCTGCATTGTAAAAAGAATGTTATTAATAAAAGTTGCTGTTATTTCTATATTATTCGTCTCTTGTGATTTACTTTATATTGCTTAGTTACGCTTAGCGTATATACTTCTGAGTATATACGTAGCGGGCCTCGTCGCGTCCACTTCGCCGTACACTGGGAAGCGGGGCGTGACAGTTGGAGAGTTCTTGCGCACCCTCCTGAGAAGCTCGAAGCTGTTCCCAGTTAGAACAGCAGCATCAATTTCCACCATTGGAGCTGGTGGAGTAAGTCTAGAGAGGGAACTGCCCCAAGCATTTCTCACTCGGCGCCAGTGGCGACGTCGAGCGTGTCTTGCGGATGGGATCACCTCAGTTGTAAAAGCGACCTTGTCGTGCCCCTTGCTTTGATGAGAGGCTGCTTTTGGTGCCAACCTGTCAAAGACCGACGTCCGTTGAGTGGGAAAGTTTAACCTATCGAAAACTGACTTTCGAATGGGGGAAGCACTTGTAACGACCTCACCCGTAACAGGAGAAGCCCCTTTGACGACTTCGTCTACCGGAGCTGGAATGGCTATCCGCTTTGGGATAACCCCTTCAGGTATTGCAGGCCTCTCTACGGGCCCACTGGAGCCTTGGCCCAGTCTGTTAAAGACCGAGGCGTTGGAATTGGACGACCCGTTGAGAGGGGCCATGGTAGTTGCAAGCCGATCGAAGACCGACTTCTTTGGAGCCTCATGTGATGTCACTGAAGCATTGAAGCTCATTGGAGGAGCATGGTCCCAAAAAACAGTCCAGTGGTGGCCTGGGTCACCTGTTCCACCGGCATTGCAAAGATGGAGGCCGCTTGGGGCCCATAAGTCACTCCTCCAGCAGGGACGGAGTGGGAGTTGCTGTTGCAATTGGTGCAGTTGGAAGCCATCGATGTCATCTTCTCTTCTGCATAGAGCAAGACACCAAATCTTAGTATCTCGAATCCAGAGGCAACCATATTAAACCGCGATTCGTTCGCGAACATGACACACGAAGTGTGAAGTGGAAAGAGGAAAAGGTCCCACCTGGCGTGCCAGAATCTGTTTACCGCCGAAAGCCGGGAAGACAAATGTCTTACCAGAATTTCGGGGCAGATGCTATTTGGATTTATCCGTCCACCTCTCCGAAGATGGCAAGTTGATTTATGGCACCGTGTATCGGAGATTCGGACAAATGCGGCCGTTGTAGCAGACTTCGTTAGATTCCTCCTCGTTTGCAAGGGGTTTTTGATTATGGGGACGCTCTTCCCTGCAAGCGCAAGCCCTTGCAGTTAATTACGTTACCACGTAGCGATAACCACTTTTTCCTACTTCAGATGTTCACTTCGTGTCGTGTGTATTTGTTTTATTTTTGGTTGCCCATGGATTGTATACAGAGACTAATTTGTGCTGTCGCCCGTATAGCGTGGATTAGTCCAAATCCATATTTTCTTAGATTTGGGTTTGGTTTGATTTAAGGATCATTAATCTCGTTTGGGATTAAGATCAACTTAAATATTTGTTGAGGATACGTTAGTCTAATTTTATACTAAGATCTACTTAACAGGGTTTTTGGAATCATTCAGACCCAATAGAAGAGCATTTGGACTTTATATTATCTTAGTTTAAGGACGTTGCGGTCCATAGAGTTGTTGGTTGTCGGGACCCGACACCTCTTTGAAGACGTTGAAAAATTACAACGACATTTATCAGAGGTGTGAGGAGATATACACTTGAACCAATGTCCGTTGGAAGATCAATAGTCGTGTTTGGGACTGAGACTAATTTGGAAAATAGAGAGCACATGAACTCGGTTGATCTGAATTAGAGACTTTTGGTCAACTTGGACTCGGCCCACTTAGTCTTTGAATAAAGTGTTAAACACTTTTTTAGGCTCAGTCCCTTCTCTGTGCAAACAATGCTGAGCATTGATATGGGCTCTAATGCTCACCCTTTACTTTATCCTCTCTCTTTTTTTGTTTTTTATAGAGTGTTAAATACACTTTATGGCACCCACGTGTGGAACACGTGAGGCGCTTGGCGCTAGGCACTGTTTGATGAGTGCAGAGCACTTCACGTTAAGCGGCGTCCATTTGATGGGCACGTGAGGCGCTTGGCGCTGAACGCCAATCATTGAGTGCTAAGCACTCTTTATTTGGGCAGCACCCACATGATGGGTACATGAGGCGCTTGGCACTGAGCGCTAACTTTTGAGTGCTAAACACTCTTTATTTGAGCAGCGCCCACGTGAGGGGTACGTGATGCGCTTGGCACTGTCTCTTTCTTTGTGCATTTTTTCAGAAGATATTCAATTCTCTGTTCTCCCCTGGATCTTCGATCCCCAAGAATAAATTCGTCCCTACGAGAATTAAATTCTCTTTTGTGGGAGACTTGTATCATGGATCTTAGATCCAGGGGATAGAATTATGTTCTTTATGAGGGTTAAACCCTCGGATATGCAGATGAGATACTATGCTCTCTATTATTTTTATTTACCTTGAAAAAAGTTGTTCTTCCTTTTTCTCTCTTAAAGCTTTTTTTTTTGCTTGCTCTTCTTTTTTGAACTTGAAATTTATGGGGGGGTTCTTCTGTACAAGACTTGAAGTCTTGGGGCCTTTATACAGTAGAGGCCGACTTGTTGATTTAGTTAAAGAAATCTCTCATTGAGAGATCCTTAATTGATTTAGGGATTTTATCCACCGTTGGATCTTTGATCCAAGTACTTCGGTTTTACAGAAGATATTTTTCTTGTTTTTAAAAAGATTAGGGAAATATTTTCTCATACAGAGCTTATTCTGTAGCTTGGTGATTTTTAATCACCATTGGATTTTTAATCCAACGGTGCTCTGTTTTATAGAGAGTAATTTCTCGTTTAGAAAAATTTGAGGAATATTTTCTCAACAGAATTTAATTCTGTATTTTGATGATTTGTCATCCCCGTTAGATCTTTGATCCAATGGCAAGGAACTTTTAGTTCTGGCACCGGCGCCCTCGTGCAAGGCACGTGAGGCGCTGCCTCAGAGTTTTTAACTCTTAGCGCTGGTGCCCTCGTGCAAGACACGTGAGGCACTGCCTCAGAGTTTTCAACTCTTGGCGCTGGCGCCCTTGTGCAAGGAACGTAAGGCGCTACCTCTGAGTTTTTAACTCTTATTTAATAGATTTCTTTTTGTGTTTTGCACATTGGCGCCCGCGTGAGGAGCACGTGAGGCGCCATCATAGGATTTAATTCTATCCGAGGCAGTACCTACATGATTTGCATGTAGAGCTTTCCCTTTATTTTTATTTTTATTTTTATTTTATTGTTATTATTTTATAAGCGAGCAAGTTTTGAGCCAAAATTTTGGCGGGAACAAGCACAAACTCTGGGTGGTTAGGAATGCGAAAGTTTATAGTTTTGGCCCGACAATCAATATGTGCGTGAAAGGTGCCCAACCAATCCATTTCTAAGACGACATTATAACTACTGGTCCCAATCAGCAAGAAATCTGTGAAAAGCTCCCTGCCGTAAATCACTACCGGAAAAAGCGTGCACTCTAGGTTGGTGGTAACTACTCCATTTCCGGTGTGAATGTCCCAACCTCGAGTCAGTGTTTTGTGTGTAATAGAATGTGTTGTGGTAAAACCCAAAGACATAAAACAATGTGAAGCCCCGGAATCGAAAAGTGCTCTAGCAGGAAAAGAACAAATTAGAATGGTACCTGAAACGAGATCCTCCGACGCCTCCACCTACTCAGCTATCAGGGTAAAGGCTCGCCCCTGTCCACGACCTTTGTTGCCTCGCCTCTGATCAAAAAGTTGCTTCCGAGGGACAAGTATTTTCTGAGGTTGGTTGCGCTCTGCTCTCCTAGGACAACTCCTAATCTGATGGTCACTAGCACCACAAATCAGACATAGACCCTTGGCCCGACGGCAATTTTTCTCAATGTGTCCCGGTATCTGACAGTATCCACAAACCGGAGGTTCTCGTTGTGGTGGATTGCGGTACGCTTTATCTGAACTCCTCCATGCTGTCCAACTGGAGTCCTCCCTAAAATTTGAGTCACCGGCCATTTGAATCCTCCACTCTGAAGTTTCTTCTTCTTATCCATAAATGTCTCAATTCTGCGGGCCGCATTTAATAGCTCTGAACAAGTCCCCAGATCATGTGAAGCTAGTTTCTCCTGTATTTCCAGAGTTAGGCACTGTAAAAACCTTCTGGCTCTATCCTCCTCCTGGGCTACCATCGAAAGAGTGAAACGACTGAGTCGGATAAACTCAGCCGCTACCTCGTCCACTGTGCGATCTCTTTGACGAAGACTGATAAATTGCTGTTCCATCTCGATCCTGGCCGATTTGGGAAAGAATTTCTCAAGAAAAGCCGTAGAGAAATCAATCCATGCAATTGGTTTCTTCAACCTGTTCTCTTCTGCGAGCCACCAAATTCTAGCCACATCTTACAGCTGAATCTTGACTATATCCACTCTGTCCTCTTCAGGAACCCGGGCGGCTGACAGCAAGTTCTCCATGTCGAAAATCCACTGCTCAGCATCTAATGGACCGCCCGCGATAGTGAAAACTGCCGACTGTAGTCTCCTGAAATCGGCGACGCTGCCCGGACGTCTACCTTAACGAACCTCAGCCACCTTATTCAGGGCTGCAGTAGCGGTCTGCTGAGAAGCAAGTAGTCCCTCCTATAGCAATTCGGTCTGCTGCTGTTGACTCTCTAGCATGCCACGTATAACTCCAAGTAGTGCAGCATTGTTGTCACGCCTTCCATACACTCGCAAGTTTTCTTCTGCCATGATTCTGAAGTCAAAACGAACGAAGAGCTTTAGCAACGAAAACGAGGTTTAAATTCAGAATATTAAAACAACTGAGCGAAGCAAAGAGATAATGCAATAATCAATTCAAAGAATACGAATTAAGGGTAGGACTCTATGTTACTCATACAGAATACCGTATTGTATCCATGCCGTGGTACATGGGCACAATATCGTAACTCTATGTAAGTCGCCCGAATCCTACAGTCAAAGTCAACGGAATCTGCAGCATGACATACTGGGAAAAACCTAGACATGTGATTCTAACCCTAAAGGTCGGCAGAACCCAGACTAACTTTTGACGTCAGCCTGGCTCTGATACCAACAAAACCTTGTCACGCCCCACTTCTCAAAATATGGTATATGGATAGCAATGAAGGCCGGCCGTGCTACCTACGGTAAGGAAAAATCCTTCCATGGTCACATAAGGCTGACTAGCTTAACCTGTCAAAAATAAAACTAATACCAAAAGAGATAATACTGATAATCATGCTGCAATGAAACCACAAAAAATACTAAAAATGGTCCACTAGATAATCGATGCAAATAAAGATCTGATACAATATATTTGAAATAAAGACAAGATTCAAAATAGATACATAAGTCCTAATGTCACATAAAAGCGCACATGCTAAAAGACTAACTGAAAGGAAAATAAACCTACGGGTTACTTATTTTCGGCAAAATCCTGGTAGTCGCTGCGGTCCTGCTCAGCCTGAAAATCTATCTCTAAACCTGAGAAGGCAAATCTTAGGGATGTCAAAACATCCCAGCAAGTACTCAACGAATAAGGTGTGTGTAGTATGATAACATAAATTTATGAAGATAGTGAAGCCTGTGTGCGCAAGAAAAACAGATATATAAATAAATATATTGATACTATGAAACAAACATGTAAGAGGTCAAGTCACAACCTAACTGGTCACTAAAAGGTAAATTATCCTATCGTGAGTGCGAGTGTGTGCGTCAACCTCTGCAAGAGTATTCCTAACCCAAGAGTGGTGACCCAGGGGATAGGAAACACGGGCCCAACCGTAGAATGAACAAGCGACCGATATAGCCCGGTACCGGCTGTAATAACATGTGACCGATATAGCCCGGTACCAGCTGCCTGCACGGGACTCCTGAGATCTTGTTGTACGAACGCACACTCAAACTATCCTAACACCCGCGTATTTAAAGCTACTATGGTAATGACTAGAGCACTAATTAATAATGTTGAAAAGGCTGGAACTTGTGATATGGTAATTGTATAGAAATGAAACTGATAAATAATAGTGTGTCATGTCATGTAGTTCAGCATCCTAAT
The DNA here is from genome assembly GCA_030015575.1 of Agapanthus africanus. Taxonomy (NCBI): domain Eukaryota; kingdom Viridiplantae; phylum Streptophyta; class Magnoliopsida; order Asparagales; family Amaryllidaceae; genus Agapanthus; species Agapanthus africanus. The sequence goes on from CM057339.1 coordinate 227,518,361, forward strand.
CAGCGATCTCGTTCATAAAGATTAAAGTATTAAATAGCCATGACTTGTCAAATGTAATTGTTTTCTAGTAATAGTAACTGCATGAACACGATGTACAAGCTGGTATGAGTCACAATTGTTATCTTTACCGTCAACCTTAATATGGATATATTAATCATAATCTGGCTAGAAATATGTAAATGTGAGATAGCTTAACAACTTTCGAACTTTATTTGTAGTTAAAATAAATCTCATTCTAAAACCACATTTGCTAATTTTTCTTACTTGCTGGATAAAAGTTGCCTATATATGTTTTTGTATAATATAATGAAAAATAGAAACCAACACATTTCTCTTTTATTCTAACAGTGCAGGAAATATATATATATACATATACACACGAAGGAATGCCGATGTACATCAACCAAAAATAAAGCAAGAGTACTTGCCTGAGGATAAAGATCACAGGAAAACGATGTACGAATATGCGAGGCACGATCTCAGCTAAAGTTCGAAGATATGCTCCGCCTAGATAAATTTATCATCGGTTAAATTATAATTATTCTCATAAATACTATCACACAACCAACGCAATCACAACAACTTAGGGTTTTAAATCCTAATTTTCCCTTCCTTCACGTCCTCTATTTTATTCTACCATCCAATATAATTTCACTATCAAAATAAACTCCATGTACACATATATATAACTTATAAACAAACCCATCAACTTAAGGTTTTCCTTTCCCCTTTCAATGTTCACTGTTTTCCCTATCATTTTATTTTATTTTATTTTTAAAAAAAACAGGGATCTAGGAAAACTTACAGAGGATGGTGATGGTAAATGCTAGGGTTTGGATGGGTCCTGGTCAAGTCGAGAAAACGTCAAGGAGTGATCGGATCTGGCGATGGGAGGGCTGTGATGATGATGGGGCAGGCGACGTCACCGTCAGAGGAGAGAGGGGGACAGCTGCGAGGTGGAGACGAGGGCTGCGGCGGCAGGAGATGGTGACGGTGAGGGCGGCGAGGATGGGTCATGCGGTGATGGTTTACAGGGGAGATGCGAGAGAGAGGAAGATGAAGAGGTCGAGGAGGGAAAGAGGAGAGGCAGGGTCGAGGGTGGAGGCAACGACGACGATTCTCGGCGAAGGCGTGGGTTAGGGTTTCGTAAGGGTGAAGGCGACGGGTGAGGAGCGGGAGTCGGTGGCGGAAAGGAATTTGAGGAGCAGAGGGGGGAGAGAGATGTGAGTATGAGAGAGAGATATATTCATTTGTATATAAAAAAAAATTATAAATACACACACACACACATATATATATTCAATTGATTTTATTTAGAGATTCGGCGCAGATTTTTCTTGTGCTCATATTAACAGCAAACAAGAGTTAGCCAAGGTAATATATGTATGCAAACCAAATATTAATAGGTCAATTTAGAAATTTTAAGATATGCAAAATATTGTTTTGCTGCCACTAAGAAATTATTATATATTATATAAAACTGAAGATTTTTCATATCAAAATTGTTTACGGCAAAATTTTAAAATAAAATATATTAACCGCCAACTAAAAGTAAGTTCTAAAATCATAGGAAAAATCTCGATAAATCTTGAAGGCAGACAAATAGGGTTGTTACATAAGTGATTACGGCAAATAATCACTTAAAAATAAAACAAGCTTAATAATCTCTTTATTTCTGTCATTCCAATGCAAATATATATAAAGTTAGGTATTTTTTTATATTTCCTCTCGAAAATTGAATATTTTGAAAAAAAAACCCTCACATTTGACTAATTTTAAATAACCCATTCATAGTTTAACCCAACTAAATACCTCACCGTGGTTCATTTTGAGTGGGTCAATGTTTCTTGACCATCTGAAACTGCCGTTAAAAGGGGTAAAAAGGCTAAAATAGCTCATCTTCTCCACTGCCTCCTCTCGCATCCTCATTGACCGCCGTCATCTCTATCAGCCTCCTCTCTTCCCTCAGCCCTCGTCTCCCTTCTCACCGATGCCCTCTCGCATCCTCATCAACCGCCGCCTCCATCAGTCTCCTCTCACCTCTATCCTTTTCACCACCACCATTATCATCTTAACCCACCACCGCCAACACCCAGCAAAACCACCACCCACCATTACCATCGGCACCATCCACCACTACCACCACATTCCACCGCCATCATCTCCTCCTTCTAACCCATCACCGCACTCCTTTGCCAAAAAAATTCAACCCAAGCAAATCCATCTCACAAACCCTAAACCACTAACAATTTAAATTAATCAAGAAGGAAATTTCCCGCCCTCTTATTTCCAGTATATTTAATTACAAACAACACATGATGGAGCTCCTTTTCGGGCCTCCGTCAGATGTTGCCTTCCATTGATCTCGAGGTGAACTTGGTTGGTTGTCCTTCGTTGCGTGTGGGTCTCAATGGGTTTTGAGAGGAGAAGGTTGGGTGAGGAGGCTGTCGCCTAGTACCTGCAAAAAAGCCCCGAGGTGGTTTGGTACCACCGAGGACCCTCCGACGCTCAAGTTAGCGATGAGATTCGAGCTGAGTAACGGCGTAAAGTGTAAAGAATGGCTTACTTCATCCCTCTGGGAGAGGAGTTTATATAGTGGCGGCAACATGCAGGGGCAGGTGAGAGAATCACGCCGGCCGTTACGCTCCCGACGTCGTGCCCGCGTGATAGGCGGATCTTCCCATTAATGGCGAGACAGGCTCGTTAATGGGGATCGCAATGGCGTGGCACGTGGGATGTGGCCGGCGGAGAGCATGGAGAGATTCGTGGAGCGGCAGTTACGCCTGCGAGTAGTACCGTTGGTTGGTCGATGAGACCGAGGAAGATGGCCTCGGCGGGAGAGCTCGGGGACGAGCGGGAAAGCCGAGGCATCTTGGTCCTGTGATAGCTCGGAGTGAGCGGGGAGGCCGAGGAATCCAACTTGTGTATGGGGGCTCCGAAGAGAGCCAGCTTGTGCTTACGGGTTAGGCACAGGGTGGCCTGATCGGCCCCTGCGGGCCCTTTCTTCTGATCCTTGGGACACTTCACCTGCCACGTGTCCAGATCTTGGAGGTCGCCGATATCGGGCATTATCATTAGCACCCCACTCTTGTCCCGACCGGCTAGTGGTCGGGCAAGGAGTGGACTGCCGGGCCTCCTGAGGCGAGATCCCTCCTATGGTTTCGTTGGGGCGAGCCCTCGGTCAGTTTGGTCATCTTTTCCGCTGGCAAACCAGGGCGAGGTCTTCGGTGGTAGGGCCTTGGGCCGTGACGCCGACGGTGAAATGGCCGAAGTAAGCCTCCGGGCAGTTTGAAGGGCTGGGGGGGCCCAGAATACCCTCTTGATTTTGGCAATAAAAGCAAAAAAGGAACCCTTAATTCGTCGGTTTGTGTCCCCCCTTTTTTCTTCCCTTTTTTGTGTAAAGGACGTTCATAGGATGCCCTTGTTTGTACTGCTGTGTTTCCGTGTAAGTTTGGCCATATGTCCGACGATCTCCTGTCGAGTTTGCCAGCCGGCGAGGGCGCCAAGCGCTGCCGTGGAGGTATCCTTGTGTACCCGCCAGGTCGATGGGAGATCGCTCAGATTGGGATGAACCAGCCGTAGCTTTTGATGAGCAGGGTAGCTGCTCGTTTGCCCCTTGCGAGGGCACTTGATCCTTCAGGACGGCGGTAGGAAGCTACCGGCCATCGACGGTTAGGCAAGGACCCGACCGCTTCGGGGAGGAATTTTGATCCTCGGCGTGTGGCAGGGAGACTGCCCGCTGGGGATAGCCGAGCGAGAGAACCTCGGGCTCGGCCGCTTTTGGGAGGGCTTTCAGATCCTTCAGGACGGGGACCGAGCAGGGTTATTGCCCAGTGCCTCTTGGCGAGGACTTTGATCCCTATCTATTGTGGTAGGAAGCTACCAGCCGGGGATAGCCGGGCGAGGACCCGACTGCCTCTGGGAGGACTTTGGCCCTTGGCACGGGGAAAGCTATAAGGCTGTAGGAAGCCACCAAAGACCCTTGGCCGGGCAGGGTTACTGCCCGGTGCCTCTTGGTGAGGGCTTTTGTCCTGAAAGATAGCCGAGTGAGGGAACCTCCGGCCCCGGCTGCCTCTGGGAGGGCTTTTTGATCCCGGAGTTATGGCAGGGAAGCTGCCCACGGGGGATAGCTGAGCGAGGGAACCTCGGGCCTCGACTGCCTCGGGGAGGGCTTTTCGATCCCCGGCGTTGTGGCAGGGGAGCTGCCCGCGGGGGATAGCCGAGCGAGGGAACCTCGGGCTCGGTTGCCTCTGAGAGGGCTTTCGGTTCCTGGCGCCGTGGCAGGGGAGCTGCCCGCTGGAGATAGCCGTGCGAGGGAACCTCGGGCCCGACCGACCCTGGGGGTCCCTTCTCGTTGCACAGGGGAAACCCTACCGGGACAGAAGGTTCGAAAGTTTCTTTATTCGCATGGATACGAATTTTATACAGCGCTGTACATCATCATCTCAAAGGGAGATTTCGAGCGGTGGCCAGGGTACGTCGTTTTGCTAGTTTTGACTTCATAAATATAGCTTGAGCTTCTCCGCGTTGTAAGGACGAGGTAGCTTCCGCCCGTCCACATCTTGCAGGCGGTAGGCTCCGCCGGGGAGTGCTTTTGTAACACCCGAGCCCAATGCTACTAATTTCAGTTACCGTTTGAACGTAGTGTGGCACTTATTTCATTTATCTTGCTTGATTGTTACTTATTGTAAATTTTACCCCGTTAATTCAATTCTGCATATAACAATTTAAGGCATCTAAAATAAAATTAAAAATATTCATCTCGGCTTACTTGACACCCCTAACCCTGTTGTAGCGTCCGTGCATCGTGTTCTTGTCCCGTACAGTGAAACGGGCGAGTCTGGACGGCTACGCGCACGTACGTGTGTCCGTTTTGGGGGTATGCTTTTTGATCATAAAACATTTCATTTTAAATTTTGGATCCCGCCTAAAATTTTCTTATTTCAATTTCAAATTTTTGGACACGACCCGGGCGCGATTTGGAAATGTTTTACTTTGCGCCAAAACCCCATTTTCTAATATATTTTAAACCATCGTATATTTTAATTTAACCGTATAAATTTTCCTAAATCTTTTATTAATTTTCTTAACCTCCTACAGTTTTATCTCAACCAATCAAAACCTCCATAACTCCCCTGGGCCCCACTATTTTTCCTACGCTTCTCTCTCTCTCCCCCTTTCTCCTTCTCTCTCTTCTCTCCACTAAAATACAAAATTCTCTCTCCCCGTATCTCTCTCTCATCACGATCTCTCTCCTCTCTCTCTATCTCTCCTCTCACTAACTCTCTCCCTCCCCGTCTCTCTCTCTCTCTCCCCGTCTCTCTCTTTCTCTATCTCTCTATCTCTATCTTTCTCTCTCTCTCTCCTCTATATATATTCTCTTCTTCCTTTTCTTTTCTTTTCATGTAACACAAACCCAGTGACGGGAAACCCTAGCCGCCATGCCCCTCGCCGCCGCAGCCCCAACGCCGACGCCACCATCACCGGCCTCGTCGCCTCCTCGCCCTCGACCGATCCACCGCACCTCCCTCCTCCTTTTCTCTTCTTCCCGTGCTCCCTGCACCAGCGCCGCGGCCACCTGCGCACCCCTGCACGCGTCTGCGCCGCCGTGAGTCGCCGCCGGCGATCTCCATACATCCCGAGCATCGCGCACCTTCCTCTGTAAGCTTCTCCTCCTCCCTTCTCCTTTCTTCTTCTTCCCTCCTTCTTTTCTATGCTCATTAGTGATCTACAGTTTTTTTTTGCGGTCACTGTTGTCCGTGCGCCAGAGCTCCGCCGACGTGGTCGGCGATCACCACCCCCTCCACAGATCTGAGTGAGCACCCTCTCCTCTCCTCTCTTCTTGATTACTCTCTATCTTTCATGCATTTTTAGTATAGTTTGTTCACTGTTTTTATCTCACCGGAATCCGGCCGTGTCGGCGACGCGTCCCGACGTTCCAGCAAGGTACCCCGACCCGTGTGGTTCCACTGTTCGTCTTTTGGGTTCATTCCGTGAATCGTGCGCCCGTCGCGAGTTTTTCCCGCCAACGTTTTACGTTCCGTTTTTCCGATTCGCGACCCGTCGAGGCAAGTAACCCTTGCTACATGCTAAACAATATTTACTTATACTTTATGACACCCTAAAAACCTGCAATTTAACTTTGGTATTATAATTTCCCATTTTTCGTGTTCAAGATTGTTATATATCGTTTATCTTTCAAATTTGGAACCTACCTGTTGTAATTACTAATTTGGAACCTAATAATCACATTTACATATTTTAATTACACTTTCACTGATGATGTAGCCTATGGCACCTTTTCTACCGTTTTACTTCATTCGGACACTCGTATACATTTAACCTGCTTAAACTGTGATTTCATTCGTGGAACCTATATACACATATAACATTGCATCTATGAAGTCTTAAACTTGTTAACATGATTAAATGGCTATAATTGTCTTACTGCATTTTTATATTGTTGAAATCATCTCTGTGGCACAATTGATAATTGTATTGCTAATTGAATGAATCTGCCTATTGCTTAATTCATTGCTTAGATCATGTTGTTAACCATGCTTGATTGTGTAGCTGAGTATGAGCACACCCATGATATTGTTTACATCTTGATCTGAATTGCTACATACATATTAATAGACCCGACATGGTACCGTATACCGCTTGACTTGACATGATGTACCATGACCTGATCCGTTACCTGATCTTGTGTCTAATGCCAACAAACCTGACATGTAGTCCTCATGGACCGTTCCTGTTGTCTATCCAGACAAACCTGTTTACCTGATCCTGGGTTGGCATTATTTTCTTGACTACGGGATACCTGACTTGACACACACATATAACTTGGGGGTATGGGGAAATCAAAGGTGAAACTTGACTTGTAACTCAACAGTTCACTACCTGTTCTGAGTGTACACATTCCTGTTTGGTGCCTAGCGGCATGTCTCGGTTTCAGCCGAGAATATTGAGGCCGTGGTCCCGGGTATGTACGGGATACTATTGAGTGTACACATTCCTGTTTGGTGCCTAGCGGTATGTCTCGGTTTCAGCCCGAGAATATTGAGGCCCTGGTCCCGGGTATGTACGGGATACTATTGAGTTACATCGATGATTCATCAATTTGGTTTCAAAGACTTTAGAACAGAGAACCTGATAGCACAGTTTAGTTTACCCACTGCACACTACCCTGCACTGCTCTGATTCATATTATTGTTACCCTTGCTTTATTCATGTTTATATTCGCATTGTCTGTTTATTATGTTATTACTTGATGACTTGACGCGCTGACGTCTGGGTTTTGCATGGCCCAGATTCTGTACCGCTGTCGTAGTCCGAGCAGGAGTACTTCAGCCGACAGGCTGAGCTGTGAGTGTTGGCAGTAGTTAGTTTTCTTTCCTGCATTTTTATTCCTGATGTGAGCCCGCATTATGGGACATACATTCCAGTTGTTTGTATTGGATCTTTCGCTTCCGCATTTTATTATTCTTGACTCATGATTTATCTTGGATTATGGACATGTTTAGATAGTTTTATTTTGTTCTTGATATCTCTACAGCCGTAATGTGACTGTGGATGGATACTTCCTATCCACAGGTAGCATGGTTGGCTATGTCACGTGCCCATTCTAGCGTACTCTGGGAAGCGGGGCGTGACATGGTTCTTTTGGTATCAGAGCCATAGGTTAGTCGGGTTGATTCTTTTGTAGTTGGGTATTGTACCCAATACACGAATCAGAATACCCGTGTTTAGGAAACATGTCCTGCCACCTTGCCGTTTTACCATTCTTGAATCACATTCTTCCTGATTATTTCTTTTACGATGTGCAAACTTCCTTTGCATATCGACTCGAAACCTGATTCCTTGTTATCTCTAGGACTTAGGCGACTTGGGTGGAGTTATGTAATTGTGGCTATGATACCGCGGCATAGTTACAATGTGGTACTCTATTTAAGTAACTTGGAGTTCTAGTCTTGATCTATATTTTAAATCTATCATCATGCTAATGTTGGGTGTTTTTTATTTCAGGAATATGGCAGGTAAGAATTTGAAGACGTACCAAAGGCGTGTGAACGAAGCCGCCATGCTTAGAGTGATAAGAGGAATGCTGGAGAATCAAAAGAGACAGACCGAGCTGATCCAGCAGCAAGCGGAATCGTTCCAGGAAGGTTTGCGGACCGTTCAGCAGTCCGTAGACAAGGTTGAAGCTAAACCAGTTGACCGAGTAGGGACCATAGCAGATTTCAGGCGTTTGGGTCCGTCTGCATTGTTCCCCTCCGAACGGCGGCGCACAAGACTGCGAAGTCTCGGCACTGAGATTCGGGGCAGATGCTAATTGGTGCTATCCGTCCACCTCTCCGAAGATGCCAAGTTGATTTATGGCACCATGTATCGAAGGTTTAAACGGATGCGTCCGATGTAGCAGACTTCGTCAGATTCCCCCTCGTTTGAGGGGTTTTTGATTGTGGGGACGCTCTTCCCTGCAGGCGCAAGCCCCTGCAGTTAATTACGCTACCGCATCGCGGTAACAACTTTCTCCTTCTCCAGCTGGTCACTTCGTGTCGTGTGTGTTTATTTCGTGTTTTATTGCCCGTGGATTGTTTACGGAGACTGAGTTATGTCGTCGCCCGTAGGGCGTGGACTAGTCCAAATCCGTGTTTATCTTAGATTTGGGTTTGGGGGTTTGGTTTGAGGATACGTCAGCCATACTTGAGGCTAAGATCAACTCAAACGTTTGTTAAGGATACGTTAGTCTAATGTTGAGACTAAGATCAACTTAACGGGATCGTTTAGATCCGACAAAAGAGCATTTGGGCTCTATTGTTCCAGTTTAGGGACATAGTGGTCCATCGTATGTGTGGCCGTCGGGACCCGTCACCTCTCTGACGACGTTGAAGGATTACAACGACGGATGTCAGAGGAGTTCAGAGATGTACCCTCGAGCCAGAGTTAATTTGGGGGATTCATAGTCCAGTCTGTTTGAAGGTTTAAGGATACGTTAGCCATCTTTAAGGCTAAGATCAACTTAAACGGGACCTTTTAGATCCAACAAAAGAGCACATGGGGCTCTATTGTTTTAGTTTAAGGACATTGCGGTCCATGGGTAGTTTAAGGACATTGCGGTCCATGGGTAGTTTAAGGACATTGCGGTCCGTGGTTAGTTTTAAGACATCTCGGTCAAGGTTAAGGACGTCGTAGTCCATGGGTTTAAGGACTCCACAGTCCGGTATGTGCTCTGGATGCTTCACACGGGTTCACTGCCGTGCTTGGCGAGGACCAGGCTCCGCTCTGGGCGTTTTCCGCGGGGTCAAAGAGTGACGTTATCCACGTTCCACGTAACCAGGAATTTTGCGCTAGATGCTTCACACGGGTTCACTGCCGTGCTCGGCGAGGACTAGGCTCCGCTCTGGGCGTTTTCCGCGGGGTCAAAGAGTGACGTTATCCACGTTCCACGTAACCAGGAATTTTGCATTAGACATGGGTTTAAGGACCCAACAGTCCATATCATGGGTGGTCGTCGGGACCCGTCACCTCTTTGAAGACATTGAGGGATTACAATGCCAAGTATCAAAGGAGTGAAGAGATGTACCCTAGAACCGGAATGGATCAAATAGTCCTTGGCCCAATTTAGGATCAAGACCCATTAATTATATTATGAGCCCATTGGCCCAGTTAATTACGAATTGAGGACTTATGGCCAGCTTGGGCTAAGTCCTATCATGTCTGGAATATTGACTTCTTGTGGGTCCATTGAGGGAGAGGCTTTGCCTCTATCCCTTTAGCCAATTGGGCCAAAGCCTAGTGTTAAACACTTCAGAGCAATCAGTGTTGAACACTGGGAATGAGGTTGACAAGTTAGTGTTTAACACTAAAAGATAATTGGTGTTAAACACCAGCAACAAGGCTTTCAAATTAGTGTTAAACACTAAAACAGATCAGTATCAAGCATCGGCAACAGAGCTCTCAAATTAGTGTTAAACACTAAGGTAGTCGGTGTTGAACACTGCAAGTAAAGTTCTTTGATTGGTGTTGAACACTACAGCCCAACAGTGTTTTAACACTGGATTCAGCAGTTCCAACTTAGTGTTAAACACTAAAGCAAGAGGGGTCACGTGGCGACACGTGAGAGCGCCCTCTCTCCATTCATTCTGCTGAGATTATTGCATCTTTCAGAGCATCACGTGCCATCACGTGACGGGCATTCATATGCCTATGTGTTAGAGCTCCTGTCAAGGGTCACGTGGGTCACGTGGGGGACTGCCTCAAAGGGCTTTCTGTAGATCTTTTGAGGGGGTCATGTGGTGGCACGTGACCCTTCCTCCATGTATATTGTTTAGAGAATCTGTTGATCCTTTTTCAGGAATTAAATTCCTCGAGCTTTAATTTTCAAAGGAATTAAATTCCTACTTCCTTTTGAAGACTTATATTCTGGAGTAGAATTGAACCCTGAATCTTCTGTAGGAATTAAATTCCTCGTTTATGTGAAGAACTGAATAGGGTTAAACCATAATAAAAGCTTTTTAAGGAATTAAACTTCCAGTCCCTGTTAAATTATGATTAAGGGAATTGAATTCCCGTTGTTTCAACAGAACTAAGTTCTTAATTAGGGTTAAACCCTGTTTCTCTCTGTTCTGAAGGAATTAAATTCCCATAACACAGGGTCAAGCCCTACTTTTATCTTAGAGGAATTAAATTCCTATAGTTCTGTGAGAATTAAATTCTCGTTTTTCCATTCCCTCTCCATGTTTTGGATCTGCATGGCAGGATCTCAACCCATTGAGAATTAAATTCTCAACCTAAAGGGAAGATGTGCACTTTGCAGATCCTCTATCAAAGCGAGAAGAAATATGTTCTTCTGTTTTTTTATTTTGTCAGAGTTAAACTCTGTTGAGAATTAAATTCTCCTTCTTTCAGGAAGCCTTCCCTTTCTTACCTAGGGTTTTCTTTTTGCAGAAGCTCCAAATTCCTCAAAGTATCAAGGCTCTCTCCTTTTTTCTCCCTCTGCGTAGATCCCTTTTGTGTCTCTTGGCTCCTATTTATAGGAGAAGCAGCCGAATCAATTAGTTTTTGATGAATCTTTATTAAGAGATTTGATTTGTATCCATCATTTGTTTTTGACCCTTGGATTATTAGGTGAATTTTATTCACCATTGGATTTCAAATCCAGGGATTCTCCTTTGTTATTTCTGTTAGATTTAAAGGGGAAATCTTTCCAAACTCGAGATTTTCCATAGATAGATGATATTTAATCATCTCTGAATTTTTAATTTGATCGGTTCCAAATAATTGCTTTCCTTTGGAAAGATTTGAATCTCTTTCAGAATTTAATTCTGTTAGCCAAATGGGCTTTGAAAGCCGGTCACGTGTGACCACGTGACCCATGGTCACGTGTGGACACGTGACTCTCTTGAAACGAGCCTTTTTCTTCTTTTGGACTCTGCCTTCTTCTGCTGCTTAGCCGTCACATGCTACCACGTGACCCCTGGTCACGTGTGAGCACGTGACCCTTGTCTGGCGACTTTTTCCTTGGTTCAATTGGAGAGCGAGTCTGCTGCTTTGAACGTCACGTGCCAACACGTGACCCTGGTCACGTGGGAACACGTGACCTCCTCTGAAGCCTTTTCCTTGACTTGATCAGGGAACCAATGTGCCCTTTTCCGCTGCTTTTATATGTCACGTGTCAACACGTGACTGCTGGTCACGTGTAAGCACGTGGCCCCTTTTTGAAGCTTTTCCCAGAAGCTTTCCTGATTTTAAATCATGAAACAAATGCCCCCACAGCGTTGTTCTCACGTGTCTGCACGTGAGTGCAAAGCTGTCACCTCTTGTGACCGTTGGATTCCTCTAGGGATCTGGGGAGATGAAACGTTTCCACTGCCTTCTATAAATACCTCTGTCTCTTCATAGGAGCCTTCACTTTGCTCATCTTCTTCTTCTAAGAACTTCTTCCTTGAGAATTTAATTCTCGCTTTCAGAGCTTAGTTCTCTGTCTTGAAACAATCTTCATAGTTTAACTCTGTTCGAAAAGAATCCTTTTTCTCAGGTAATGTTTTTGGACAACGATGGACCTTCACATTTCTCTGGATTTTAAATCCAAAACAAGGGTTTTCACCCTTTTTCCTTCATATTTTCCATAAGAACATGAAACCGCCTAACCTTCGAACTGTAGATCTCTTAGGGTTTAGATGATCTTTGGGGAGATGATGATGGCGTTTCAACCCCATGGAATTTAATTCCATCAAAAATGTTTCTGGGAATTTAATTCCCTTTTCTTAATTAGGAATTTAATTCCAATGAAGAACTCAGTTTCTTCGCATGGAGGCTTCCTGAGGTCTCTTGGCCCTAGGTGGTTCTTCCTGCCATTAATGCAATGGGGGTTTTCTAACGATTCTCGTGACTTTTATTTCAGGTATCATGGATGCCCATCTGTATAGTCTTGACGAGATCATTTCCTACGGGAATATTCGTGCGCTGGGCCGCAGTCAGAACCAGGAGTTCACCGATGCTCAGTGTGCCGAGATCATGAGCCGCTTTGACGAGTACAACCATCAGCTACTCCCCCGTCGCTCTTCTCTTCTGAGGCTGATCGTGCTGGCGATCAGGGAGGCTCTCCCTTTATTTTGTGCTGGTGTGCCGCTTGGGTCATTGGACGCCGCCGAGGATAAAGTACACTCGGTGTATCTGATGCACTTGATTTCAAAGAGAAGGCGGGATAATCTCATTGATCTCCTGCATCAGATTTTTCAGCAATCAGCCATACTTGCCGCCTACCGGAGGGTAGAGGACATTCGCGGGGACCCCGATGCCTGTGACCGTGAGAGAAAGCATACTCGGGAGGTTCGCAATGCTTGGAAGATCTTGAATAAAGTTAATTTTGAGTTTCTCAACCCATGCCCCGCATCTGAATTTTTACCATTGTAAATGTGTCTTCTATATTTTTGTATGAACCTCTTGAAGTATGAGTGACAAGTTTTATTATGTCTTCCCATGTTTGCCTGCCTTTTCTCTGGGATTTTATCATTTTGCTACTATTGTTGTTTGTGCTTTTAATATGCAGGGTATTACTCCATATATTTCCTTTAAAGTGCACCTCAGGTTTAGGCCTCACGTGTTCTGCACGTGGAGTCCCTTGATGGGGCCGTTCACAAAATTTTCCCCATGCCATATTTTCAGAGCACAATATTAGATGCAGAAAAAGGGCCTTGGAAATAGTTCCATCTCCTTTATTTTCGATGCCTTTCCTTTTTTGGGCCTTGGAAATAGCTTCACCATGCAAGATTTTCCGCGCACAGCACTTAATGCATTTCTTTATATACGAGGCTATAGCTTTCTTTTCCCTTCACAAAGAGATTTATATTATTACTTTTTTATATCTTGGAGTAACTTGTCTTGAGAAACAAACGAGCGCTATGGCCTGCAATCGCCCTCATGCTCGTCGACAGCCATGGGAAGTTCCTCTTGAGGAGATGATCCCCCGTTTTGCTGCTCGGTTGGTGGACCCCCTCCTTTCCGACAACGAATGTGACTTAGCCATGCATGAGCTCTCGATCCGTAGAGGGTCTCCCCTCCCGATGGGTTCCCTCTGGCTCCGGATGATTCTCACGGCCGTGCTTGCCGACATCCCTCCTCACCCGGCGGAGATGACCCTGGCGATGCTCGACGCGGCGGAAGAAAAGCTCATGGGCTTTCATGAAGCGTGCCTGATTACTCAGGCTTTGAAGGACTGCTCAATTCATCTGCTGAGCGAGATAAAGGCCCGGCAAGCTATTATGTTTGCTTTCGCGGACGAACATGGCACCAACCGATGGGGAGCGACTTCTCGCGAGAATCGTCACTTCGATGTGCTGGAGAAAGCAGAGAGAGAGAGATGGAGAATTTTGCCCTTTGCTTCATTAATCCCTGTGCCGTTGATCCTGTGTTTGGTGACCTTTTCCGTTAGCGTAGAACATTTTTAAATTAGTCCCTCCTTTTTGTACATACTCATGACTGAGAGTATCTCTTTTTTTTTCTTTTTTTTTTCATAAATTGTACTTTGTATCCATTTTGGTTTATGAATAAAAGATACATTTTTCTTCTCAATGGTGTGTCCCCTTTCTTATTGAATGTATTCTGCGGATATTCTACCTTGATCTCCTTGCAGGACAGCCATGGCTCAGGATTCAGGGTTAAGATCTGCTTCCTAAGACTTCTGCATTTTATGAGCTACGAGGGTCTCATAAAAAGTTTTTCTCCCTACAGGTCGAGAGGATCCCATAGGTGTAAGTTCTTCTTAAGAATCGTGAGGATTCTTAAGCGGGTTTTCCCTTGAGAGTCGTGAGGATCTCACAAGAGAAATTTTTCTTCCTTACAGGTCGTGAGGACTTGTAAGTACTGGATGTGGTCGCCCTTATCCGTGTTTCACGGGGTCAGAGGCTTCTCCATGTATTGTAGTTTAAAGACGTCGCGGTCAAGGTTAAGGACCTCATAGTCCGTGGATTTAAGGACTCCACAGTCCGATGTTAGTTTTAAGACATCACGGTCAAGGTTAAGGACCTCATAGTCCGTGGATTTAGGGACTCCACAGTCCGAGGTTAGTTTTAAGACATCACGGTCAAGGTTAAGGACCTCATAGTCCGTGGATTTAGGGACTCCACAGTCCGGTGTTTGGTTGCAGGGACCCGTCACCTCTTTGAAGACGTTGAGGAATTACAACGTCAGGTATCAAAGGAGTGAAGAGATGTACCCTTAAACCAAGGCAGAATCCGTAGGGAATCGGGGTGGGTTGATCGTTAGTTTTAAGACATCGCGGTCGAGGTTAAGGACGTCATAGTCCGTGGATTTTAAGGACTCCACAGTCCGGTATTTGCTCTGGATGCTTCACACGGGTTCACTGCCGTGCTTGGCGAGGACCAGGCTCCGCTCTGGATGCTTCACACGGGTTCACTGCCGTGCTCTGCGAGGACCAGGATCCGCTCTGGACGTTTTCCCACGGGGTCAAAGAGTGACATTATCCGCGTTCCACGTAACCAGGAAGTTTGCACTAGATGCTTCACACGGGTTCACTGTCGTGCTTGGCGAGGACTAGGCTCCGCTCTGGACGTTTTTCCACGGGGTCAAAGAGTGACATTATCCACGTTCCACGTAACCAGGAAGTTTGCACTAGATGCTTCACACGGGTTCACTGTCGTGCTCGGCGAGGACTAGGCTCCGCTCTGGATGTTTTCCACGGGGTCAAAGAGTGACATTATCCGCGTTCCACGTAACCAGGAATTTTGCACTAGATGCTTCACACGGGTTCACTGCCGTGCTTGGCGAGGACTAGGCTCCGCTCTGGACGTTTTCCACAGGGTCAAAGAGTGACATTATCCGTGTTCCACGTAACCAGGAATTTTGCACTAGATGCTTCACACGGGTTCACTGCCGTGCTCGGCGAGGACTAGGCTCCGCTCTGG
This sequence comes from Agapanthus africanus, assembly GCA_030015575.1. Classification (NCBI taxonomy): domain Eukaryota; kingdom Viridiplantae; phylum Streptophyta; class Magnoliopsida; order Asparagales; family Amaryllidaceae; genus Agapanthus; species Agapanthus africanus. The sequence continues at coordinate 227,533,792 of CM057339.1, forward strand.
ATGCTTCATACGGGTTCACTGCCGTGCTCTGCGAGGACCAGGATCCGCTCTAGACGTTTTCCACGGGGTCAAAGAGTGACATTATCCGCGTTCCACGTAACCAGGAATTTTGCACTAGATGCTTCACACGGGTTCACTGCCGTGCTCGGCGAGGACTAGGCTCCGCTCTGGATGCTTCACATGGGTTCACTGCCGTGCTCTGCGAGGACCAGGATCCGCTCTGGACGTTTTCCACGGGGTCAAAGAGTGACATTATCCGCGTTCCACGTAACCTGGAATTTTGCACTAGATGCTTCACACGGGTTCACTGCCGTGCTCGGCGAGGACTAGGCTCCGCTCTGGACGTTTTCCGCGGGGTCAAAGAGTGACATTATCCGCGTTCCACGTAACCAGGAATTTTGCTGATTGTATCCGCATTTCACGGGATGGAGGTTTGACTCTCGGTGATATGTATACCGCCGAGCCATGGAACTGGGAGGTCGCCGCTGTTCCGTTTCGCTTGATGTTGTGTCTGCCGTCATGAGACGAACGACGAGATGACCTCTAGGCTATCTGTGAACCGTCGAGATTTGGCTTCTCCTTATGATGAAACCTGGGGAAGGAGTATGATCCTTTCTTTGTTTGCGCCCCTGGATTCTATACAGAGGTAGATGTAACATCACCTGTAGGGCGAGGATTTCACTTTTATTTTATTTCTTTTTCCGCGATGCTCTATCATTTCAGCTTTTATATCGCGAAGGTCGCGATTGCCCCATCATTTCGGCTATTTTTCGCGGTGCCCAATCATTTCGGCTATTTATTTATTTTCTGCTCGCTGCTTTTTATTGCGAGTTTCCCCATCATTTCGGCTATTTTTCATACCTTCATTTTTACTTGCTGCTTTTTATTGCAAGTTGCCCCATCATTTCGGCTATTTTGTAGGCATGTGTGGCTCGCTAGCTTTTTCGCTGCGAGCCTGGATTTTAGGCACCGATTTCGGCATCAGCACCGCTACAACTGGAATGTTGCCAGGAGCGAATCATCATTTGCCTTTGTCGACGACGAACAAAGGTGGCTCAGCAAACAGGGTTAAGGGTCCTGTCGACCAAGGCTTTTGACTTGATGAGCCGTACGGGCCTCACAAAGGTATTTCTCCCTACAAGTCGTGAGGATCTTGCAGGTGTATTTTCTCCTTAGGGATCGTGAGGATTCCTAAGTGTGTGCTCCTCTGTAAGTCGTAAGGGTCCTACAAGAGAGCTTTCTCCTTATGGGTCGAGAGGACCTACAAGGGTTGGACTTTGCTGGGGAAATGTTTATTCACGCCCGTGGATTGTATACAAGAGTTAGTATCGAACCTCTTGTAGGGCAAGACCGAAGGTTGTGGAGGATTTGCTTAAGAACAGGTTTAGGTTTCTGTAACTTAAGACTTTCAAATCTTATGAGCCGTGAGGGTCCCACAAGAGAGTTCTCCCTACGAGTCGTGAGGATCTCGTAAGCGTATTTTCTCCTTAGGAATCGTGAGGATCCCTAAGTGTGTTACTCCTTTGCGAGTCGTAAGGATCTCACGCAGGTGGTTTCTCCTTACAAGGTCGAGAGGACCCTATAAGTGTCTTTTAACGAGGTTGCGCCCTTTCGGGTTTTCACAAACACTCGCCGGTAGTCCTGCTGTTTTTACTCACGGAGCCCTTTCGGGTTTTCATCCGTGCCCGTTTTGCTTGTGGACGCACCGTTTTTTATTCTTTTTTCTCTTTTTTTTTTATCTCGTCAGCCTAAGGATGCTGCGGTAGTAGTTTAGGGACTTTTCGGTCTGTCGTTAGTTTAAAGACATTTCGGTCCGTCGATAGTTTAAGGACGTTTCGGTCCATCGTTAGTTTAAGGACGTTTCGGTCCGTCGATAGTTTAAGGACGTTCCGGTCCGTCGATAGTTTAAGGACGTTTCGGTCCGTTGTTAGTTTTGGGACGTTTCGGTCCGTCGTTAGTTTAGGGACGTTTCGGTCCGTCGTTATGGGAAGGCCGGCTGCTGCTTGTAAAGTCTGAGCCTAGGAAGATAGCGAGCGGACATAGTCGTCGTCATCTATCATTGACCCAGGCTGTGGCTCATTAAGCATAGTAATTCTTTAAGAAGCGGCCATTTATTGGCCTGAAAGGCCTTTCACCGTGCATGTCCATGAGTAGATAGGCTCCATCCTGGTAGACCTTGTCTATGATGTAAGGGCCTTCGTAGTTTGGCTCAAATTTTCCCCGCTTTGCACGATTGGGGATCATAGGTCTTTTGACCACTAATACGAGTTCGCCTTGGTGGAATGTCCTCGGCCTGGTCAATCTTTCGTACGAGCGCGTCATCTTTGCTTTGTAGGCTTCTAGATGTTGTTGCGCTATGAGCCGGGTTTCATCGAGGGCATCAAGCTCCTCAAGCCGAAGGTGAGCATTTTCTTCGTCCGTCAGCTCGTGGTGGACTGCCACTCGTAGAGAGGGTAACTCTATCTCGAGGGGGAGCACTGCTTCTGTCCCAAATACCAACGCGTACGGCGTTGTGTTCGTGGCCGTCTTGAATGTAGTTCGATAAGCCCAAAGGGCTTCTTGCAGCCTTTCATGCCAGTCTCTCTTATTCCGGGAAACGGTCTTTTTTATGATCTTCGTCAAGGTCTTATTGAAGGCCTCGGCCAGACCGTTAGCTCGTGGGTTGTAAACTGAAGAATATCTCCAGTCTATATTGTGCTGCTGTGCGAAGCGGCTAATCTTATGGCTTCGATAGGCTGGCCCATTATCGGAGATAATCCGTCGTGGGGTTCCGAACCGATAGATGACGTGCGTCTTGAAGAAATGGAGGATATTCTCCGTCTTCACTTTCCTCAGCGGTACTGCTTCTGCCCATTTGGAGAAGTAATCAGTTGTCGCGAGGATAAAACGATGTCCCCGGGATGATGCTGGCTCGATGGGGCCGACTATGTCAGTCCCCCACATTTCGAATGGCCAACTAGCCACCGTTGGATGTAGTGGATTCGGATGTTGGTGGATAAAGTCTCCGTGGATCTGGCACGAGTGGCATTGCTTCGCATACTCGAGGCAGTCCTGGATCATCGTGGGCCAGTAGTAACCCATCCGTTTAATTTTTAACTTCATCTTTGGGCCTGCTTGGTGAAAACCGCAAAGTCCGGCGTGGACTTCCTGAATGACTCTTTCCGCTTCGTCAGGTCCTAAGCATCTCAGCCATAGAGAATCAAACGACCTCTTGTATAGAGTATCGTTGACGAAGGCGAAAGATAGAGCTCGTTTCATGAGCTGATGCCTTGAGGATGTATCCTTGGGCATTCGGTGGGACTTAAAGTAGTCTATGAAGATTTCCCTCCAGTCCTCGGCCTTCTCATGGTCTTTTATTTGTAGGGTCGTCTGCTCAGTCGCTCCCTTCTCTTTATATAATCTCGGAGGTATTTCTGCCGGGGCAAGCACTCGACGGCTTTGTACCACGATTCTTACATCATCGAGGTTTTCGTCCGCCAGTTCTTTAGCAAGTTTGGCTAACGCGTCTGCTTTACTGTTTTCCGCGCGCGGTATATTCTCCAAAGTATAGGAGGGAATTTGGATCAATAGTTGTTGCACCTTTTCGCCGTACTTTACCAACTCCGGTTTGCACGTTTGGTAATCACCATTTACTTGACTAACAACCAGTTGAGAATCCCCGTATATAAGGAGGTCTTCAATTCCCAGGTCGATGGCGATTTCGAGGCCTGCTATCAGAGCTTCGTATTCAGCTTCATTGTTTGTCCTCGGCTCTGTTAAGGAGAAGGCGAAGCGCATTATCCCTCCTTGTGAAGTTGCAAAGATGAGGCCTATCCCCGATTTGATCATTGGGATACCTTGTTTCTGTTTCTTTATGGAGGACGCTCCATCGAAATAGAGTTCCCATCGGGTGCTACCACCGCCAATCGCATCAAACGCATGCTCGTCCGGCAAATCACAGTTCAGAGGAGAATCGGCCGGTATCGGATGCTCAGCGAGGAAATCGGCAATGGCCTGGCCTTTCACTGCCTTGAGAGGTTGATACGTTATCGAGAACTCCATCAAGAGCAGGGCCCATTTAGCGAGTCGTCCCGTCAATATGGCTTTTGACATCAAGTATTTAAGGGGGTCCACTTTTGAAATGAGACGGACTTCATGCGCCAATGCATAGTGCCTGAGCTTTGTTATCGCGAAGATCAATGCCAAGCAATGTTTCTCAATGGGAGAGTAGTTGCTTTCTGCCCCCAGTAGAACTCGACTTAAGTAGTAGAGTGCTCTCTCTTTTCCCTGATCGTTCTCTTGCGCCCATAATGCGCCCAAGGAGCCTTCGAGGGCGGTTGTATAAAGAATGAGGGGTTTTCCTTTGACCGGCGCGGCCAACACCGGAGGGTTCTGCAGGTATTGCTTGATCTCGTCTAGTGCACCTTGGCATTTATGATCCCAAACGAACGGAGTTCCCTTTTTCATCAGGTGGCTATAAGGACGGCATTTGCCAGAAAGATTGGCGATAAATCGCCGGATGTATGCGAGCTTCCCTTGGAGAGACCGCAACTGTTTGAGAGTTCTTGGCGGAGGCATTTCCATGATCGCTTTAATCTTTGACGGATCTATTTCAATTCCTCGATGTCGAACGATGAATCCCAGGAATTTGCCCGAGGAGACTCCAAACGCGCATTTGAGGGGATTCATTTTCAAATTGTATTGCCGAAGGCGTTGAAATACAGTCTCCAGATGCTTTAAATGATCTTCGTATGACATGCTCTTTACTACGAGGTCATCGATATAACACTCGACGATGTCATGTATGAGGTCGTCGAAGATCTTTGTCATGGCCCTTTGATAGGTAGCGCCCGCGTTCTTTAGACCAAAGGGCATAACCCTGTAGCAGAATATACCCAAAGGGGTCCGGAAAGCGGTGTGCTTCTGGTCTTCGGGATGCATCTTTATCTGATTGTATCCTGACGAACCGTCCATAAAGGAGAAAACCTCGTGAGTGGACGTGTTATCTATCATCAGCTCGGTTACCGGTACTGGGAAATCATCCTTTGGACAGGCTTTATTGAGATCCCTGAAATCCACGCATATGCGTACTGTCCCATTCTTTTTCATTACCGGGACGATATTGGCGATCCAATCGGGATATTGGACTTCTTGAATAAATCCAGAATCGATCAGCTTCTTGACTTCGGCGTTGATGCTCATCTCAAGCTCGAGTCGCATCCTTCTTGGCGCTTGCTTGACTGGCTTGATATCCGGGGATATTGCTAATTTATGCACGGCAACCTCCGGATCTAATCCTGGCATCTCAGAGTAGTTCCACGCGAAGCAGTCTTTATGTCGTAGGAGCACGTTCTTTAACGCGGCCACCTTTTCTTCAGAGAGTAGCTCGCTGACAAATGTCGGTCGCGGGTCATCTACCGATCCCAACTCAATCTTCCTGAGGTTATCCACCGTAGTATGTATACCATCTTCCAGTTCTCTCGGAGCTGGTGGAAATTCTGAGATCACCTCGTCGTCGCTGTTCTCAAAGCACTGGGGAAAGTCATTCTTGTTCTCGCGCTCTTCTTTTAATATCGTAATCGTATAACAAGTGCGAATCCGCTCCCAGGACTGAGGTGGATCCGGCTTTGCTCTTGCGGCCTTGGGTTCATGCTTTTGTGGCGGCGTTACCCTCCAGCCGTTGGATAAAGCGAATCTGCCCCGTTGGTACTGGTCCTCGACCCAGTTCTTGAAGGTGAAGCAGTCTTCGGTAGGATGTCCTATGGCTCGGTGATAAGAGCAATAGCTCAAACGAGAAGCCTTGTTAGCTTGCTCAGGGTGTCTAGATTCTGGAAGCGCGATCATTTGATGTTTTAAAGCGAGCTTGAGTAACTTCTCCGTCTTGTCTCGGGGGAAGGAGTACGCTCGACTCATCTTTTCCATGAGGGACGAATCCGAGCCGCGCAGTACCCGTAACCCTCTAATCCTGCGTCGTTGTTGTCGGCTCCTCTTCCCGCTTCTTAATTTATTTCCGTCTCCGCATCTGGCCTTTCGCACAACGGGTTGACAAAGATGAGCATCTTTGTCTTTTGTAGCCTGTTGAAATAGACGTTGCGTCCTGGCCTTCTCGTAGATGGCCATTTCGCGGTTGTGGTTTTCCTGAGCTTTCGGACCCATTTTCCTGATAGGCTTGTCCGTTCGTTCTCCAAACGACGGACTCGGCGCTTCGATCGCGGGGTGTAATTTTGACGAGGGGTTGGCATCTCCTGACAGGGCGTCCTCTTCTTCATCAAAGGTGTATATGGCGTAGTTACTGTGGACCCGTTCCCGTTTTCCCGCTCTCGCGTATCCAAGCCCGAGTGTTTCCATTTTCCCGTTGGGCAATTTGCGTTGAGTCCCGGGGACATCCCAAATCTTGTTGTAGAACCGAGCCTGCCGAACAGTCTGTTTTAAGGGTACTCCTTGGCGCTTCAATAGCTTCTTTAATCCATTTGTATAGTATCTGGGCAGACGGATGGGTTGGAGTCTGTCGCATGTAGCATCCGCGCCATGCCAGATCTCTTTCTCTATTTTCGACTCTGAGGATCGGTAGAATAGGATCACCTTCTCACCCCTTCGCCTAGGAGGGACGTAAAATGTTTGCAGGTCCTGCACATTGTGAGCTTGCAGCGTGTCGAGATCCTTGTAGTGTTCTCGCGGTACCATGGTGATTTGCAGACTATGGTCATCGCCAGGGGGTGCTTGTATTGACAGCCGATTGGAGAACACAGCATTAACTTCATCCTCTGAATCACTTTCGAAGACCAGCATGGGGGCGGGCGTCCCCAGGTTGTTGCGTTGAGATGGCCCTGCATAAACTATCTCTTCCTCTTCTTCGGTATCGCTCCCGAAAACAGGGATGGTAGCGGCGGTTTTGTTCTCCGGGTCGCGACACCTTTCTGTATCCTCGAAATCTGGTAAAAAGTACTTCGCATCTTCGTACTTGCGGACTTCGTTCACGGAAAATGGGTTCAACTCACCTGTTACAGTATACTCGAAACCATCCTTAAAGTACTTCATACACTGATGTTGTGTAGAAGGGATGATGTTGTACTCGTGTAGCCAAGGACGGCCGAGCAAGGCGTTGTAGCAGGTCTTGGCGTCAATGACAAGGAATTTGATGTCTGTGACGAGAAGTCCAAAGCGTAATGTTAGTATCACAGATCCGAGAGTCCGTGACGATTGTGAATCAAAACCGGAGATAGTAATTTTGTCACGAGCGAGATGTTGCACACTCATGCAGATCTCCTTCAACACCCGAACATTAAGGAGATTGACGGAGGACCCATTATCCACCAGGATCTTGCCTATCTTGATATCATGGCAATATCCGGAGACATATAGGGGACGGTTGTGGTCGCACGTCCCGAGAAGGAGGTCTTCATCACCGAAAGTGATATCGGCCGTATGCACTTCCTCCAGTTCATCCTTCATCTTTTCAGTGGCGAGGAAGGTTTGGAATTGCTCAGGTTCTTGTAACGCCTTAATTAGTGAGTCTCGCGCTTCTTTTGATAACAGGAGGGTTTCAAGAATGCTAAGCTGAGAAGGTAGCTTCCTTAGGTGCGCGAGGATGTTATAGTCCACTTTACTCCTCCTAGGAGGGTCTTTGGCAGCCAGTTCTTTCATGACTTGGTCATCTAAAGTGATATCTTCAGCGGCCTTTTCCTTTCCCTTATCTTTTCTACTTACGGGCCCGAGATTCTTTTCTGGGAGTGTGCGATTGCGCAGCTGGATGTTCTCGCAGGCCTCCGATTCCTCCTCTTTCCCTAAAACGAATTCTTTAAAGAGAGGGCCCAGAGCCATTTCTTCATCAGAGTCGCTCCCAAAGGTGAGAACTTGTGACCCCCCGGCGTTAACCATGTAACAGTTGCCAGTAGTTCTGTTGTGCCCTTCGACAGTACTTCTTCGCTCCCGACGGCTCTTACGTTTCATGCGCTTAAAATGTTGCTGACGAGTAACATATCCTTGCCACCATATTTTAAAGGCGTCGCACTCCTCCGTGGGGTGTGAGATTCTCCGATGATATGCGCAATAATTAGGGTGCATCTCCGCCCCATCGCGTGTATTCCCTTCCGAGGGTGGTAGCTTCATTCCCATTGACATGGCTTTGGCAAACCTTTTCCTCGTCTTGAATATCTTCTTGTCTACTTCGGATGCCTTTTGATCTGGCGGGGGTAGTTCAACTTTTTCATTCAGTCGCCTGCATTTGGTTCCTTCTGACGTTGCCATCTCACGCTCCTGATCCGCTTTACTTTTTAGACGAATCTCGTCTAGAAAGGCATTGATCATTTCATTTGCCAGCCATGCACGCTCAGGTTCTGCCTCCAGCTTCTTAGTGCTAGGAGTTTTCTCATCATCGGTAAACGAGTGGGAGATTACGTTACAACTCGCCACATACTCTTCGGATTCATCCGATGAGCTCTCTTCATCATCTCTCCCTTGAAAGATGTGGTTGAGGAACTCTTGCAATGTGACAGGAGTTCGCGCCTTTTGATTATACTCTTCCAGCGCGTCGATTTGCTTCTGCAAGTTCGTGTACTCGTCTCCAAGCTTCGCGGGCTTCTTGGATTTCTTCTTCTTTTTCTTCGAAGATTTTGACGGTTGGGCGTGAGTATTTGGGCCCTTATCACGAGTCTTCGTAGTTGTGCGGGGCTTCAACATCCCCTCGATAATTTGAGGTTCAAGAGGGTCTTTCCATTCGATCGCAGGGCATGCGTGAAGGTCTCTCAGCATTCTTTTGGTTTTCGTTGATAGCACGACCTCCCATGGAGCTTCTTCAATAAAGGAGCAGGTTGCCCCCAATGTATCTGTTTTCTTAGGAGTATGCGGCTGTGGTGGGCTCACCTTCCACTTTTCGGACAGTACAAACTTTCCCTGGAGGTATTGATCTTCAATCCATCCTTTGAAGACGAAGCAATCTTCAATCGGATGACTTACCGTTTGATGGTAAGGGCAATAGCTAGGGTTATTCACCTCAGTGGGTTGTGGCGGTCGCCTTGGATTTGGTAGGTTTATAAGTCTGTTGCGTATTTCCAGCTCGAATAACCGTTTCGTTTTGTCTCGTGGGAACGAGTAGGGACGTTTCATTTTCTCATTATAATACCAGCGTCTTTCTTCCAATTGATCTGCCGGTTTCAGGGCGTTAGGTTGCTGTTGGGCATTTGCGACGAAGGTCACCCTTCCTTTACCCTTGTCATTCCGAGGTTCCGACTTCGGGGGAGGTGGTCTATGACCCATCTGGTCCATCTGAGCCAACTTGTCGATTAAAGCCTGGAATGTGGTTGGCTTAAAGAACATCATAAACTGGGAGATAGTTGCGTGGGGGTCTAGGGTTCCCACGAACATGCCCACTGCGGGTGCCTCCTCAATGCGTTGCTCGCATCTCGACCACAAGTTCCGCCAGCGTATAGCATACTGGACCCAGGTTTCGCCTGGTTTGACCCTGGCGTTAATCAAAGTAGTTATTGGAGTGCGTTCGCTGGCGCTCGCGAATCGCTGAGTGAATAGCAACTCCATTTCAGCGAACGTTTTGATAGAATCGTTCGGGAGTTCCGAATACCATTCGAACGCTGTTTCTGATAAGCTACCTACGAACTGGCGGAGCAACAGTTTATCATCACCGCCGGTGTTACCACAGAGGGACCGGAACTGGGCGACATGTTGATGGGGATTGCCGGTCCCCTTGTACACGTGGAATTTTGGTATCGTATAGCCTTGCGGGTATTTGATTTGGTCGTACCAGCTTGGATACGGCCGCCCCGTTTTCACGACTTGACCAGCTGCCTCAGTCGCATGATGGACCCGGATTTGCTGGGCTATGTAGTCAGCCAAGTCCGCCTTAGAGATTGCCTCCTCCTTGGCCGTTGAGAGGGCCGGCAGTGGATTCGACGTTTCTCCTCGGTCGTCTTCAAGAACGATTGGGGGATCTTCGGCGGGCAAGTCCTGCTGGATCATCATTCCTATCATATCTTGGAAGAGAAGGCCCATACGTTGTATGTTGGCTGCTTGTTCAGCAGCCTCTTTGTCCTTTTTCTCCAGTATCCGGCGAAGGAATTCAGCGTCGGTTTCTTCTTCTTGGCGCGCGTCTGAGGACGTTTCTGGGTTTTCTTTTGGCCCGGTAAGTGCGGCCATAGCATTCAACATTTCTTGGAGCTTTTGTTGCTGCTCCTGGGCTTTCGTCACGGATCGGGTAAGTGGTCGGTGGCCTGTAGAAGTGCGGCTCTCCTCCTTTCCAGAGGCCATGTATACGGTGTGGACCATCATGCCCCCAGACTTAGGGCGTCTGGGCTCAGTGCTTTTAGTCGTCGTTGCACGTTGGGGGGTCTTCTCTGGCCTCCTCCTTTTATGAGCCATGGAGGTTGAGGGGGCCGTTGAGGTGGGCGTCCCGACAGCCTTTCGGGGTTCAGCCTGGTGACCAGCTTCCGGTTGGATTTTCAGCTTCTTGTGCTGGCAGGAGGAGTTTGGATCGATGATCGAGTCTCGGGCCTGCCGCCAAACCTTATAGATTTTGGAAGACAGCCGTTGAGGAGATTGGGGCTGTTTTGATTCCATTTCCACAACCTTTTTTAACGGGGGAGGAGACCTCTTCAGCACTGCAGTAGGAGAATTTCTTCGCACCTTATTTAGCATTTCGAAGCTGTTCCCAGTTGGAACAGCAGCATTAACTTCTGCCACCGGGGCCGATGGAGTCAACCCAGAGGGGGAGTTGCCCCCAGCCTTCCTTACTCGGCGCCAATGGCGACGTCGAGCGTGTCGAGCGGACGGCGTTGGGTCAGCGGTAAGAATGGTTTTGTCTTGCCCCCTGTATGGGTGGGGGGTTGTTGTTGGTGTTAGCCTGTCAAAGACCGACGTCCTTTGGATAGCAGGAGCGGGATCTGGAGCCGTCAATCTTGAAAAGACCGACTTTGTGGCAGGGGAAGTCGCTTTGATGTCTTCAGGAGCAGGACCGGTCATTTTCTTAGAAGCAGCCTTCTCTGAGATTGTAGGCCCTATGATGAGTTCGCAGGATTTCCGGCCCAATCTAGAGAAGACCGAGGTGTTGACGTTGGGTGACTCGTTGAGAGGAGCCGCGGCAGGGGTAAGACGATCAAAGACTGACTTCTTGGGAGCTTCCTTTGTCAGTACCGGCGCCGCGAAGTTTGATGATGGGAGTATAGTCCCGAAGAACAATCCGGTAGTGGCTTGAGTCACTTGGTCCACCGGCATTGTGAACAACGAAGCAGCTTGGGGTCCATAGGCTATACCTCCTGGCGAGGTAAAGCGTTGGTCGCAATTGCAGTCTGAGCAGTTGGAGGATTTCGCAGAAGTAGAAGCCATCGATCCTTTGCTTTCTGCAATAAGCAAGACGCCAATTCTTAGTATCTTGAAACCCAAGGGCAACCATTAGCGAACCGCGATTGGTTCGCGAACCGCGATTGGTTCGCGAATCACGACACACGAAGTGTGGAGTGGAAAGAGGAAAAGGTCCCACCGGGCGTGCCAGAATCTGTTCCGCTCCGAACGGCGGCGCACAAGACTGCGAGGTCTCGGCACTGAGATTCGGGGCAGATGCTAATTGGTGCTATCCGTCCACCTCTCCGAAGATGCCAAGTTGATTTATGGCACCATGTATCGAAGGTTTAAACGGATGCGTCCGATGTAGCAGACTTCGTCAGATTCCCCCTCGTTTGAGGGGTTTTTGATTGTGGGGACGCTCTTCCCTGCAGGCGCAAGCCCCTGCAGTTAATTACGCTACCGCATAGCGGTAACAACTTTCTCCTTCTCCAGCTGGTCACTTCGTGTCGTGTGTGTTTATTTCGTGTTTTATTGCCCGTGGATTGTTTACGGAGACTGAGTTATGTCGTCGCCCGTAGGGCGTGGACTAGTCCAAATCCGTGTTTATCTTAGATTTGGGTTTGGGGGTTTGGTTTGAGGATACGTCAGTCATACTTGAGGCTAAGATCAACTCAAACGTTTGTTAAGGATACGTTAGTCTAATGTTGAGACTAAGATCAACTTAACGGGATCGTTTAGATCCGACAAAAGAGCATTTGGGCTCTATTGTTCCAGTTTAGGGACATAGTGGTCCATCGTATGTGTGGCCGTCGGGAACCGTCACCTCTCTGACGACGTTGAAGGATTACAACGACGGATGTCAGAGGAGTTCAGAGATGTACCCTCGAGCCAGAGTTAATTTGGGGGATTCATAGTCCAGTCTGTTTGAAGGTTTAAGGATACGTTAGCCATCTTTAAGGCTAAGATCAACTTAAACGGGACCTTTTAGATCCAACAAAAGAGCACATGGGGCTCTATTGTTCTAGTTTAAGGACATTGCGGTCCATGGGTAGTTTAAGGACATTGCGGTCCATGGGTAGTTTAAGGACATTGCGGTCCGTGGTTAGTTTTAAGACATCTCGGTCAAGGTTAAGGACGTCGTAGTCCATGGGTTTAAGGACTCCACAGTCCGGTATGTGCTCTGGATGCTTCACACGGGTTCACTGCCGTGCTTGGCGAGGACCAGGCTCCGCTCTGGGCGTTTTCCGCGGGGTTAAAGAGTGACGTTATCCACGTTCCACGTAACCAGGAATTTTGCGCTAGATGCTTCACACGGGTTCACTGCCGTGCTCGGCGAGGACTAGGCTCCGCTCTGGGCGTTTTCCGCGGGGTCAAAGAGTGACGTTATCCACGTTCCATGTAACCAGGAATTTTGCATTAGACATGGGTTTAAGGACCCAACAGTCCATATCATGGGTGGTCGTCGGGACCCGTCACCTCTTTGAAGACATTGAGGGATTACAATGCCAAGTATCAAAGGAGTGAATAGATGTACCCTAGAACCGGAATGGATCAAATAGTCCTTGGCCCAATTTAGGATCAAGACCCATTAATTATATTATGAGCCCATTGGCCCAGTTAATTACGAATTGAGGACTTATAGCCAGCTTGGGCTAAGTCCTATCATGTCTGGAATATTGACTTCTTGTGGGTCCATTGAGGGAGAGGCTTTGCCTCTATCCCTTTAGCCAATTGGGCCAAAGCCTAGTGTTAAACACTTCAGAGCAATCAGTGTTGAACACTGGGAATGAGGTTGACAAGTTAGTGTTTAACACTAAAAGATAATTGGTGTTAAACACCAGCAACAAGGCTTTCAAATTAGTGTTAAACACTAAAACAGATCAGTATCAAGCATCGGCAACAGAGCTCTCAAATTAGTGTTAAACACTAAGGTAGTCGGTGTTGAACACTGCAAGTAAAGTTCTTTGATTGGTGTTGAACACTACAGCCCAACAGTGTTTTAACACTGGATTCAGGAGTTCCAACTTAGTGTTAAACACTAAAGCAAGAGGGGTCACGTGGCGACACGTGAGAGCGCCCTCTCTCCATTCATTCTGCTGAGATTATTGCATCTTTCAGAGCATCACGTGCCATCACGTGACGGGCATTCATATGCCTATGTGTTAGAGCTCCTGTCAAGGGTCACGTGGGTCACGTGGGGGACTGCCTCAAAGGGCTTTCTGTAGATCTTTTGAGGGGGTCACGTGGTGGCACGTGACCCTTCCTCCATGTATATTGTTTAGAGAATCTGTTGATCCTTTTTCAGGAATTAAATTCCTCGAGCTTTAATTTTCAAAGGAATTAAATTCCTACTTCCTTTTGAAGACTTATATTCTGGAGTAGAATTGAACCCTGAATCTTCTGTACGAATTAAATTCCTCGTTTATGTGAAGAACTGAATAGGGTTAAACCCTAATAAAAGCTTTTTAAGGAATTAAACTTCCAGTCCCTGTTAAATTATGATTAAGGGAATTGAATTCCCGTTGTTTCAACAGAACTAAGTTCTTAATTAGGGTTAAACCCTGTTTCTCTCTGTTCTGAAGGAATTAAATTCCCATAACACAGGGTCAAGCCCTACTTTTATCTTAGAGGAATTAAATTCCTATAGTTCTGTGAGAATTAAATTCTTGTTTTTCCATTCCCTCTCCATGTTTTGGATCTGCATGGCAGGATCTCAACCCATTGAGAATTAAATTCTCAACCTAAAGGGGAGATGTGCACTTTGCAGATCCTCTATCAAAGCGAGAAGAAATATGTTCTTCTGTTATTTTATTTTGTCAGAGTTAAAATCTGTTGAGAATTAAATTCTCCTTCTTTCAGGAAGCCTTCCCTTTCTTACCTAGGGTTTTCTTTTTGCAGAAGCTCCAAATTTCTCAAAGTATCAAGGCTCTCTCCTTTTTTCTCCCTCTGCGTATATATCTCCCTTTTGTGTCTCTTGGCTCCTATTTATAGGAGAAGCAGCCGAATCAATTAGTTTTTGATGAATCTTTATTAAGAGATTTGATTTGTATCCATCATTTGTTTTTGACCCTTGGATTATTAGGTGAATTTTATTCACCATTGGATTTCAAATCCAGGGATTCTCCTTGTTATTTCTATTAGATTTAAAGGGGAAATTTTTCCAAACTCGAGATTTTCCATAGATAGATGATATTTAATCATCTCTGAATTTTTAATTTGATCGGTTCCAAATAATTGCTTTCCTTTGGAAAGATTTGAATCTCTTTCAGAATTTAATTCTGTTAGCCAAATGGGCTTTGAAAGCCGTTCACGTGTGACCACGTGATCCATGGTCACGTGTGGACACGTGACTCTCTTGGAACGAGCCTTTTTCTTCTTTTGGACTCTGCCTTCTTCTGCTGCTTAGCCGTCACATGCTACCACGTGACCCCTGGTCACGTGTGAGCACGTGACCCTTGTCTGGCGCCTTTTTCCTTGGTTCAATTGGAGAGCGAGTCTGCTGCTTTGAACGTCACGTGCCAACACGTGACCCTGGTCACGTGGGAACACGTGACCTCCTCTGAAGCCTTTTCCTTAACTTGATCAGGGAACCAATGTGCCCTTTTCCGCTGCTTTTATATGTCACGTGTCAACACGTGACTGCTGGTCACGTGTAAGCACGTGGCCCCTTTTTGAAGCTTTTCCCAGAAGCTTTCCTGATTTTAAATCAGGAAACATGCATTTACTGATTTGGAGGAGTCGTTGCCAGCAGAGCAGTGGCTAGTTGACACAGAGAACTTACTTATTGCGGCACAGATTCCAGATGAGAAGAGAGTTGATGTGATACACATTCAGTTAGTGGACTACGCCCGAGAATGGTGGCTTGTGGAGGAAACCCGTTTGCCCAAGCCGATCAAGTGAGCGGATTTTTCTAAGAGTTTCCTGGAGAAGTTCTTCCCGCGGACTGCACGGGAAGAAATGGAAGAGAGATTCATCGGGCTAAAGCAGAATGGAGCACTCGTGGATGTGCATGCAGCAGAATGGACAAGACTCAGCAGATTCGCTGGACCTTTAGTTGCCAACGATGCAGACAGGGCAAGGAGGTTCATGCGCAGCTTGGACGTGGACATCCAGAGGCAGATTGTCTCCCTGGGTTTGACCACTTTCTCACAAGTACTTGCGGCAGCCCGAGAGCAGCAGAGTTTATCTGGGATGAAGGGGAGTTTGCAGCAGACAGCAGTTGCGGTAAGGAAGCCAACATTTGTACCAAACCGAGCTCATGGTCGCAGAGGTATTCCAGTGGACCGTCGTGGTGTATCACCCATGAAGAAGCCTGTGGTCGTCGATCGAAGAAAGAGCATGACTTGTAACTATTGCAATTTATCTGGCCACATGCAAAAGGATTGTCGAAGGAGGCTGGGACTCTGTTTGGTTTGTGGAGCGGCAGATCACGCTGTTAGTGCTTGTCCGTCGAAGCTTCTTACGAGGGATGATATTCAGAAGCCTCCGCAGAGACCGTTCCAGGGACAGAAACAGCTGACTCAAGGACCTTATCAGGCTCGAGCTTTTACCTTGACAGCTGAAGAAGCTAAGGCGTCAGGAGAAGTTGTTTCAAGTACTCTACTCGTTCATGGTTTTCCCGCATTAGCGTTATTTGATTCTGGTGCATCCCATTGTTTTATGTCATCCAAGTTTATAACTACACACTCGATTACCTGCACGACCCTGTCTAGTTTCTGGGACATACACACTGGGAATAGGAAAATCATAGCTAGTAGGGAATGTAAGAATTGTACAGCTGTTGTGTGCGGACGGGGGCTTTTTGCAGATTTCTTGGTGATTGATACGGGCAGCTACGAAGTCGTCTTGGGAATGGATTTTCTTGGCACTTTCCACGCTCACATTGATTGTAGGGCAAAGAAAGTAATTTTCCAGATTCCCGGACATCCCGAGTTTACCTTCACTGGAGGAAGCAGTTCTGTCGGGCCAGTCGAGTTTAGGGCTAGGCCGACAAATGATATTCTTGCATCAATGGAAGTTGATAATAGTGAAGAGCCGGCTGTTGTTCGCGATTTTATGGACGTATTTGAAGATATATTGGGATTACCGCCGAAGCGAAACGTGGAGTTCGCAATTGATCTTATTCCTGGTGCAGCGCCAGTATCCAAAGCGTATTATCCTATGGCACCAGTAGAGTTGGAAGAAGTCAAGAAATAGGTTGCTAAATTGCTTGAGAAGGGTTGGATTCGAAGCAGTAACTCGCCTTGGGGAGCTCCAGTTCTTCTAGTAAAGAAGAAGGATGGCACAAGAAGGATGTGCATCGACTATCGAGAATTAAACCGGGTGACTATTAAGAACAAGTACCCTATCCCTCGCATTGGAGAACTTTTTGAGCAGCTTAGTGGCGCAAGGGTATTCTCGAAGCTGGATTTGCGATCCAGATATCACCAGGTCCGAGTGAAAGCAGAAGATATTTGCAAGACGGCGTTCCGAACTCGATATGGACATTACGAATACTTAGTGATGCCCTTCGGAGTAACGAATGCGCCGGCAGTATTCATGGACTTGATGAACCGAATCTTTTCACCATTCTTGGACCAGTTTATTGTGGTGTTCATTGACGATATTCTGGTTTACTCGAAGAGTTTTGAAGAGCATGCTGAGCATTTGAAGATCGCACTGCAAACGTTGAGACAAGAGAAGTTATTTGCGAAGATGAGTAAGTGCGAGTTTTGGCTGGAGGAAGTAAAGTTTTTGGGGCATGTTGTGTCGGGCGATGGAATTGCCGTCGATCCCGAAAAGATTGTAGCAGTTCGAGATTGGCCGACTCCAAAGAATGTTGCGGAGATAAGAAGTTTTCTTGGACTCGCCGGGTATTACAGAAGATTTGTGGAGAACTTTACTCGTCTGGCGGAGCCGTTGACCAAGCTTACGCGCAAGGAGGTACCTTTTGTATGGACGGATAAGTGTGCGTTAGCTTTTGAGACGTTGAAGCAGAGTTGATAACCGCCCCTATTCTGACCGTGCCAGACAATTCCGGAGGATTGATGATTCACAGCGACGCATCTGGGAAAGGATTGAGATGTGTTTTGATGCAACATGGGAAGGTTGTAGCGTACGCATCGAGACAGTTGAAGACCCATGAGAAGAATTACCCAACTCATGACTTGGAACTTGCGGCTGTGATTTTCGCTTTGAATATTTAGAGACACTACCTTTTGGGCGAAAGGCTCGAAGTTTTTACTGATCATAAGAGCTTGAAGTATGTGTTCACACAGAAGGAGCTTAATATGAGGCAGCGTAGATAGTTGGAGCTGATGGCTGACTACGATCTTGATCTTAAGTACCATCCGGGGAAGGTTAACGTCGTACCGGATGCACTTAGTCGGTCACCAGCAATTCAGGTGTTAACTGCGCAGAAGGAGATCGTTGCAGATTTTCGAAGATTTGACTTGGAGGTTGTGCTACCGCATTCTACGGGACAGTTGATGCAGCTGCAAGTACAGTCATCGTTGATCGAGAATATTAAAGCAACACAATCGCAGGATCCTAGACTGCAAAGGTTTCGAGAACAGGTTGAAGCCGGACTACGAACAGATTTATTGATCCACGAAGATGGTTCGTTGAGGTATGGTAGCCATTTGTGTGTGCCGAAGGGAGATATTCGCGAAGAGCTTATGAAGGAGGCACACAGCTCAGCTTATTCTGTACATCCAGGAGGTACAAAGATGTATCGAGATATTCGACAACATTTCTGGTGCGAAGGCATGAAACGGGAGATTGCTCGCTTTGTGGCAAAGTGCTTGGTGTGTCAGCAAGTTAAGGCTGAACATCAAAGGGTTGCTGGTTTATTGCAACCACTTCCGATTCCTCAGTGGAAGTGGGAACATATAACCATGGATTTCGTAATTGCTTTACCGCGGAGTCCAAAAGGTAACAATGTTGTATGGATGATTGTTGATCGGTTGACCAAGGCAGCTCACTTCATTCCTTTCTGGGTTGGTCAATCAACAGAGACTTTGGTAGAGCGGTACATGCAGGAGATTGTAAGATTGCATGGAGTACCGGTGAGCATCATGTCCGATCGGGACACTCGGTTCTTATCACACTTTTGGCGGAGTTTACAGGAAAGTTTGGGGACTCGATTGAAGTTTAGCACAGCTTATCATCCTCAAACTGATGGTCAGTCGGAGAGAACGATCCAAACTCTTGAGGATATGTTGAGAGCATGCATGTTGGACTTCAAGGGTTCTTAGGAGGATCATCTACATTTGGTGGAGTTTTCTTACAACAACAGTTTTCAGGCAACTATCCAGATGGCTCCATTTGAAGCTTTGTATGGTCGTAAATGCCGTTCACCTGTTTGTTGGGACGATGTCAGTGAACGAATTATGTTGGTACCAGATTTGGTTGTGCAGACAGTTGAGAAGGTTAACACTATCAGAAATCATATGAAGGCAGCACAAGACCGACAGAAGAGTTGGGCAGATACGTCAAGAAGACCTCTAGAATTCGCCGTGGGTGATTTGGTATTCTTGAAGATATCACCAACTAGAGGGGTGATTCGTTTTGGAAGTCGAGGAAAGCTTAATCCTCGATTCATTGGACCCTTTGAGATCTTGGAGCGTGTTGGTGAGGTAGCGTATCGTTTGGCGTTACCGCAGTCCTTGGCGAATGTGCACGATGTGTTTCACGTATCTCAACTTCGTAGGTATGTTCGAGATGAAACGCACGTATTGGATCATTCGGAGCTAACAGTACGAGAAGACTTGACTTTTGAGGAGCGACCGATTGAAATCGTGGATCAAAGGGAAAAGGTTCTTAAGAACAAGGTGATCCCTCTTGTGCTTGTTTCTTAGGGTAATCGCTCGCATGGAGAGTCCACTTCGGAACGAGAAGATGAAATCCGGCAGAAGTTTTCTCACCTTTTCTTGTAGTTATCTATCTTTGTATTCTTGGAATTTCGAGGACGAAATTCTGTTTGTAGTTGGGTATAATGTAGCACCCGAGCCCAATACTACTAATTTCAGTTACCGTTTGAACGTAGTGTGGCACTTATTTCATTTATCTTGCTTGATTGTTACTTATTGTAAATTTTACCACGTTAATTCAATTCTGCATATAACAATTTAAGGCATCTAAAATAAAATTAAAAATATTCATCTTGGCCTACTTGACACCCCTAACCCTGTTGTAGCGTCCGTGCATCGTGTTCTCGTCCCGTTCAGTGAAACGGGCGAGTCTGGACGGCTACGCGCACGTACGTGTGTCCGTTTTGGGGGTATGCTTTTTGATCATAAAACACTTCATTTTAAATTTTGGATCCCTCCTAAAATTTTCTTATTTCAATTTCAAATTTTTGGACATGACCCGGGCGTGATTTGGAAATATTTTACTTTGCGCCAAAATCCCATTTTCTAATATATTTTAAACCATCGTATATTTTAATTTAACCGTATAAATTTTCCTAAATCTTTTATTAATTTTCTTAACCTCCTACAATTTTATTTCAACCAATCAAAACCTCCATAACTCTCCTGGGCCCCACTATTTTTCCTACGCTTCTCTCTCTCCCTTTCTCCTTCTCTCTCTCTCTCTCTTCTCTCCACTAAAATACAAAATTCTCTCTCTCCGTATCTCTCTCTCTCATCTCGATCTCTCTCCTCTCTCTCTATCACTCCTCTCGCTAACTCTCTCTCTCCCCGTCTCTCTCTCTCTCTATCTCTATCTTTCTCTCTCTCTCTCCTCTATATATATTCTCTTCATCCTTTTCTTTTCTTTTCACGTAACCCAAACCCAGCGACGGGAAACCCTAGCCGCCGTGCCCCTCGCCGCCGCAGCCCCAACGCCGACGCCACCATCACCGGCCTCGTCGCCTCCTCGCCCTCAACCGATCCACCGCACCTCCCTCCTCCTTTTCTCTTCTTCTCATGCTCCCTGCACCAGCGCCGCGGCCACCTGCGCACCCCTGCACGCATCTGCGCCGCCGGCGATCTCCATACGTCCCGAGCATCGCGCACCCTCCTCTGTAAGCTTCTCCTCCTCCCTTCTCCTTTCTTCTTCTTCCTTCCTTCTTTTCTATGCTCATTAGTGATCTGCAGTTTTTTTTTGCGGTCACTGTTGTCCATGCGCCGGAGCTCCGCCGACATGGTCGGCGATCACCACCCCCTCCACAGATCTGAGTGAGCACCCTCTCCTCTCCTCTCTTCTTGATTACTCTCTATCTTTCATGCATTTTTAGTATAGTTTGTTCACTATTTTTATCTCGCCGGAATCCGGCCGTGCCGGCGACACGTCCCGACGTTCCAGCAAGGTACCCCGACCCGTGTGATTCCACTGTTCGTCGTTTGGGTTCATTCCGTGAACCGTGCGCCCGTCGCGAGTTTTCCCCGCCGACGTTTTACGTTCCGTTTTCCCGATTCGCGACCCGTCGAGGCAAGTAACCCCTGCTACATGCTAAACAATATTTACTTATACTTTATGACACCCTAAAAACCTGCAATTTAACTTTGGTATTATAATTTCCTATTTTTCGTGTTCAAGATTGTTATATATCGTTTATCTTTCAAATTTGGAACCTACCTGTTGTAATTACTAATTTGGAACCTAATAATCACATTTACATATTTTAATTACACTTTCACTGATGATGTAACCTATAGCACATTTTCTACCGTTTTACTTCATTCGGACACTCGTATACATTTAACCTGCTTAAACTGTGATTTCATTCGTGGAACCTATATATACATATAACATTGCATCTATGAAGTCTTAAACTTGTTAACATGATTAAATGGCTATAATTGTCTTACTGCATTCTTATATTGTTGAAATCATCTCTGTGACACAATTGATAATTGTATTGCTAATTGAATGAATCTGCCTATTGCTTAATTCATTGCTTAGATCATGTTGTTAACCATGCTTGATTGTGTAGCTGAGTATGACCACACCCATGATATTGTTTACATCTTGACCTGAATTGCTACATACATATTGATAGACCCGACATGGTACCGTATACCGCTTGACATGACATGATGTACCATGACCTGATCCGTTACCTGATCTTGTGTCTAATGCCAACAAACCTGACATGTAGTCCTCATGAACCGTTCCTGTTGTCTATCCAGACAAACCTGTTTACCTGATCCTGGGTTGGCATTAGTTTCTTGACTACGGGATACCTGACTTGACATACACATATAACTTGGGGGTATGGGGAAATCAAAGGTGAAACCTGACTTGTAACTCAACAGTTCACTACCTGTTCTGAGTGTACACATTCCTGTTTGGTGCCTAGCGGCATGTCTCGGTTTCAGCCGAGAATATTGAGGTCGTGGTCCCGGGTATGTACGGGATACTATTGAGTTACATCGATGATTCATCAATTTGGTTTCAAAGACTTTAGAACAGAGAACCTGATAGCACGGTTTAGTTTACCCACTGCACACTACCCTGCACTGCTCTGATTCATATTATTGTTACCCTTGCTTTATTCATGTTTATATTCGCATTGCCTGTTTATTATGTTATTACTTGATGACTTGACGCGCTGACGTCTGGATTTTGTATGGCCCAGATTCTGTACCGCTGTCGTAGTCCGAGCAGGAGTACTTCAGCCTACAGGCTGAGCTGTGAGTGTTGGCAGTAGTTAGTTTTCTTTCCTGCATTTTTATTCCTGATGTGAGCCCGCATTATGGGACATACATTCCAGTTGTTTGTATTGGATCTTTCGCTTACGCATTTTATTATTCTTGACTCATGATTTATCTTGGATTATGGACATGTTTAGATAGTTTTATTTTGTTCTTGATATCTCTACAGCCGTAATGTGACTGTGGATGGATACTTCGTACCCACAGGTAGCATGGTTGGCTATGTCACGTGCCCATTCTAGCGTACTCTGGGAAGCGGGGCGTGACAGCTTTGTAGACGAGGAAGGGACCCTCCCACTTTGTGGAGAACTTGTGAAGCCTGTCTTGGTCGATGAACTCGTTCCGCCGTAGGACCAGGTCCCCGGCCTTGAAGGATCGGTGCTTTACTCGAGCGTTATAGTACCGGGCCGTTTGCTGTTGGTAGGCGGCGGCTCTGATCTGGGCCCGATCCCTCTTCTCCAACAATACATCGAGGTTGGTTCGTAGTGCCATGGTGTTTGCTTCATCTTCGAAGTGCTCGACTCGGTGGCTCGGTAGCCCGATCTCTGCTGGGACCATTGCTTCGGTCCCGTAGCAGAGACTGAAAGGGGTCTCCCCGGCAGGAGTCTTTTTTGACGTGCGCAGGGCCCATAAGACCCGGGGTAGTTCCTCGACCCAGCTGCCTTGCCTCCCTTCCAGGCGGGTTTGGAGGCCCCTGAGGACGTCCCGGTTAGCGACCTCGGCCTGCGTTACATTGGGGGTGCGCGACCGCGGAAAACTTCATGAGGATGTGGTATTCTTTGCAGAAGTCCCTTACTTTCTCGTTCTCGAAGTTCGTCCTGTGGTCGGTGATGATGCACCTTGGGATCCCGAACCGGTGAATCAGGTTGTTTTGGAGGAACTTGATGGTTGTGGCGGCATCCGGTTTCCTAATGGGAATGGCCTCGATCCATTTGGTGAAATAGTCTACCGCGACGAGGATGTACTTATGCCCGCCAGTCCCTGTGGGAAACTGGCCGATCATATCCAATCCCCATTGGGCGAATGGCCACGGGGATGCCAGGGCCGTTAGCTCGGTAGCCGGGAGGCGGGGGATACTGCCGTGGAGTTGGCAGCTCTTACACCTCCTGACCAGTTTCAGGGCGTCTTCGTGCATGGTGGGCCAATAGTACCCTTTGAGTAGCGCCTTTTGGGTCAAGGTTCGAGCCCCCTGGTGTGCGCCGCCCACCCCTTCATGGATTTCCCGCAGGACGTAGTCAGCCTCATGGGGGTCAACGCACCGGAGCAGGTCCTGAGTGAAGGCCTTCTTGTAGAGGTTCCCGTTGCTCCAGACGAAGTAGGCGGCTCTGGCCCGGAGGCGGCGGGCGGCTACCCTGTCTTCTGGGAGCGTGCCGTCTTTCAGGAATTCCACGAGGGGCTTCCTCCAATCTGGGTCATTCTCCTATGCTGCATACACTTGGAGCGTCGCCGCCTCGTCTTCAACGCTGGGTCGGGCCAAGGTTTCGAAGAGTATTGAGCGCCTGTTGCTGGCCGAGTATGATGAAGCCAGCTTGCTCAGTGCGTCTGCTTGAGTGTTCATTTGCCTGGGTATTTGTTCCACTTGGATTTCTTCAAAGTTTCTTCGGAGCTTCCTCATCTCGTCTAGGTATTTCATCATTAGGGGCTCGGGAGCCTCGAAGCGGCCGGTTACTTGGCCGACGACCAGGGCCGAGTCGCTGCGGACTCGGACTACCTTCAGCCCCAGCCCGACGGCCATGCGCAGTCCAGCCAGGAGGGCTTCGTACTCCGCTGCGTTGTTTGATGCTTTGAAACCGAGCCTCAAGGAATACTCCATCTCGGCTTTGTTCGGGCCTCGGATAATGAGGCCGGCCCCGCAGCCATCCTCGGTGGAAGACCC
Organism: Agapanthus africanus; assembly: GCA_030015575.1. Classification (NCBI taxonomy): domain Eukaryota; kingdom Viridiplantae; phylum Streptophyta; class Magnoliopsida; order Asparagales; family Amaryllidaceae; genus Agapanthus; species Agapanthus africanus. Next base: position 227,557,579 of record CM057339.1, read on the forward strand.
GTCGACGTAGATGATCCACTCCGAGGCTGATCCACGGCTTTCCTGGTCGGGGTGCCGGGCCGCGAGGGGCGGTGCGGGATCCGGATTCCTGCTGGGGATGGTGCATTCGACGACGAAATCGGCCAGGGCATGCGCCTTGATGACTTGCCTCGGGCGATACCTTATGTCGAATTGAAACAGCTCCCATCTCCATTTCTCCAGGCGGCCAGAGGATTCTGGCGATGCCAGGATAGCCCCCAAGGGGCGCTCGGTGAGGACGATGATGGTGTGTGCCTGGAAGTAGTGTCGCAGCTTCCGTGAGGTTACCACAAGGGCCAGGACGAACTTCTCTATGGCGGGGTATCTCGTCTCCGCGTCTTTGAATACATGGCTCACATAGTACACTGGCCTCTGCACCCCCTCGGTCTCTCGGACGAGCACCGACCCTGCTGCTTGGTCGGATACCGCCAGGTATAGCGACAGCTCGTCTCCTTCCACGGGCCGGGTAAGTAGGGGTGGCGTTGCGAGGTGCCTCTTCAGCTGTTCGAAGCCGGCTTGGCAATCCTCCGACCACTCGAACCTCAGGATTTTCCTCAGCGCCTTGAAGAATGGGAGGCACTTCTCCCCTTACCTGGACATGAAACGGCTCAGAGCGGCGATTCGCCTTGTGAGCCGCATGATTTCGACGTTGGTCCGGGATGCAGTCATGTTCAGGATGGCGTCGATCTTCTCCGGGTTAGCTTCAATTCCGCGGTAAGTGACCATGAACCCGAGGAATTTCCCTCCGGTCACTCCGAACGCGCACTTGGCGGGGTTCAGCATTATGTTGAACTTGCGGAGCACCTCGAATGCCTCGCCCAAGTCCCTGACATGGTCGGCCGATGAGACGGACTTGACGAGCATGTCGTCGACGTAGACCTCCATGTTTCTACCGATCTGCGGCTTGAACATGCGGTTGACCAGCCTCTGGTATGTGGCCCCGGCACTCTTGAGGTCGAAAGGCATCACCCTGTAACAGTACACCCCCCGGTCCGTCGTAAAAGCGGTCATGTCTTCGTCGTCAGGGTTCATGCGGATTTGGTTGTAGCCGGAGAAAGCGTCCATGAAGCTCAGGAGCTCGTGCCCGGCCGAGCTGTCGACGAGCTAGTCTATGGGGGGAAGCGGGAAGTTGTCCTTGGGGCAGGCCTTGTTGAGGTCGGTGAAGTCGACGCACATACGCCACTTCCCACTCGACTTCTTGACCAGGACTACGTTGGCCAGCCATTCCGAGTAGGGCACGTTCCTGATGAAGTTGGCGGCGAGGAGTCGGTCAACTTCTTCCTCGATGGCCTTTTGTTTGACCGGGGCGAAGCTTCTCTTTTTCTGCCTGACGGGTCGGGCCACAGGATCCACCCTGAGCTTGTGGGAGATGATTTTGGGGTCGATCCCAGGCATGTCGGCTGGGGCCCAGGCGAAGACGTCGGAATTGCTTCGTAGGAACCCGGTCAGGTCATCCCGCTGGGTTCTCGTCAGGAGTGACCCGACCTGGACGGTCTTCACTGGGTCTCCTTCCGCTAAGGGCACCTCGGTCAGTGGCTCAATCGGTGCCCCATGGACCTCCTTCCGATCGTCCCTGGTGTCTAGGGACCCCTCCATGTCGTCGCGTGCATCGGCGCTATCAGCGTGCTGCTCGGGGGAAGATGCCTCTGCCAGACCCACCTCCACGAGCCGTTGGCTCCCGTAGGCCCTGCCCACCCCACCCTGGTCGAGGGGGAATTTTATCGCCAGGTGGTATGTCGAGATCTGGGCCTGGAGGGAGTTCAGAGTCAGCCGACCGAGGAGGACGTTGTATGCCGAGGGGACCCTAGCCACGATAAAGTTTACCGGCAGCGTGCGCGTATGGCCAGGCTCCCCGATCGTGAACTGCAAGGTGACCACTCCTTGCGCCGGGACGGAGTGGTTGGTGAATCCCGAGAGGACGTGGGAGGTCGGCCTCAAGTCCGCTGTGGCCAGCCTCATCCGCAGAAAGCAGTCGTGGAAGAGGATGTCCGCCGAGCTGCCTGAATCGATGAGTATTCGGTGGACCTCATATATGTGAATTCGCGCTACGATCACCATCGGGTCGCTGTGGGGCACAGATATGGCGTGGAGATCTTCGTCGCCGAAGGTGATGGGCTCCCGGCCCCTAGCTCTTTTGGTCGGGCTGCCGCCGGAGAGCGCGGGGTGGTAGCCTGTGGGGAGGCCGACGACTTCGGGAGAGGGTCCGCCCGCACCCCGGTTGTGAGGGGGCGGTAGCGGGCGTTTGGACGCTTAGGGGAGTCGGTCGCCATGCGGGCGGAGATTGGAAGGCCAACTTTGTATTTTGGGGAGTTATGATTCCCACGGACAGCGCCAACTGATGGAGCTCCTTTTCGGGCCTCCGTCAGATGTTGCCTTCCGTTGATCTCGAGGTGAACTTGGTTGGTTGTCCTTCGTTGCGTGTGGGTCTTAATGGGTTTTGAGAGGAGAAGGTTGGATGAGGAGGCTGTCGTCGAGTACCTGCAAAAAAGTCCCGAGGTGGTTTGGTACCACCGAGGACCCTCCGACGCTCAAGTTAGCGATGAGATCCGAGCAGAGTAACGGTGTAAAGTGTAAAGAATGGCTTACTTCATCCCTCTGGGAGAGGAGTTTATATAGCGGCGGCAACATGCAGGGGCAGGCGCGAGAATCACGCCGGCTGTTACGCTCCCGACGTCGCGCCCGCGTGATAGGCGGATCTTCCCATTAATGGCGAGACAGGCTCGTTAATGGAGATCGCAATGGCGTGGAACGTGGGATGTGGCCGGCGGAGATCTCGCGTATGGCGAGATTCGCGGAGCGGCGGTTACTCCTGCGAGGTACCGTTGGTCAGTCGATGAGACCGAGGAAGATGGCCTCGGCGGGAGAGCTCGGGGACGAGTGGGAGAGCCGAGGCATCTTGGTCCTGTGATAGCTCGGAGTGAGCTGGGAGGCCGAGGAAGCCAACTTGTGTATGGGGGCTCCGAGGAGAGCCAGCTTGTGCTTACGGGTTGGGCACAGGGTGGCCTGGTCGGCCCCTGCGGGCCCTTTCTTCTGAGCCTTGGGACACTTCATCTGCCACGTGTCCAGATCTTGGAGGTCACCGATATCGGGCATTATCAACACCCCAAAAAAAAGTAAATTAAAATTACAACATACAAAAAAGCATAAAACAAAAATTCTAAATCATGCCAGCACCGCTGCTGCCGCCACCGCCGCTGCTGCCGCCGTGCCTTTCTCCACCAAAACCCTAACCTCCAGATTCTCATCCACCGACCCATCATCAATCACAAAGCGTTGATGAGATGATGATGGTGATGATGAAATTGATAATGATGATGGAATTGATGGTGATGATGATGCTGAAGACGAGGTTGACGACGGCGTGCATCATGAGGACGCTGGTGGATGAGGACCCGGTCTCGGTTTACACCATCGATGAGGTCTTGGAGCCCAGGGAGCTGTTCAAGCCCAAGAAAAAGAAGGCGGAGGCTCCGGTGGCTGCAAATGGGCCGAACGCGGCGAAGAAGCAAAAAGAGAACGGGAAGAAGAAGAAGCATGCGGATGCGACGAAGATTCGAGAAGGGAGGCGGGGACGTCGAGATGAGGGGAGGGAGAGAGGTGACAGAGAAGAGAGAGAGGGAGAGAGAGAGAAAGGCGAGGGGTATTTGGTTTTTTACCCCTCTAACTAACCATTGTTAAGAATTAGCTTAACAAAAGTCTACAAGAGTGGAGTATTTAGTTAACGGAGAATTTTTGAGTGGGTTATTTAAAAATAGTGAAATGTTATCGGGGTTTCTCAAATTATGCAATGTCAAGAAGGCAATATCAAAAAAACACATAAAGTTGTTAGAAGGACAAGATCGTCATGTTAGCTTCCTAACTGAGATTTCTAAGAGAGTTAGGGATGATAATTAAGTATAGGGGCTAATTTAGTTTAATTAAGAGTTTTAGGGATGTATTTAAAAATATGAAGTTTGGGATGCCAATGTTTTAACGGGCCTATATATAAAAAAAAACCTAATAATTTTTGTGTGAAATAGAAATGGTATCAGGTGGCAGCCTACTAGAGCCAATCTGGTTTCTATTCCTATATTTTTTTTTGCAAATTAACTACTTTTTTCCCCCGGAAGAAAGAAAATTAAAATAAAACATCTTAAGATAAATTACAAATTAAATGAGAGAGGCATATGGCACTTGCTAAGAACGTGCTTGCCATTCAAATTATACTGGCTGCTCATGAGTTGTAACCATGTGTATTTGAGATGGATGAGTTGTTATTGTTAATTCCAACTAGTATTTTTTCATGTGCACTGCATGCAGGTGTGTATTTTGAACAACATATATACTGAAAGTGTGAAATATTTTTTTCTGAACATTAAATGAAAATTTCTATAAACATTTATAGTTTTTTCTAAATTTAAACTAAATGAATGTGGTTAGTGATAATATTATAATTGAGAAATTTATGTCTTATACAAAATAACAAAAATGTAAGGGATTATGTATAAATTTGTAAGACATATCTTTTTTGGGCTTCTAAGCATGAGAAAGAATGTGTAATGAATGAGATTATGAGATAGGAAGAGAGAAAGAGTTGTTAACTTTTCATTGTCTTATTTTTGTCTTTTACGGTAGATGAGGTGGATATCTCCATTTCTCAATTTTGGCTATTGGAATTTTATCAATTTTTCTAATTTTTTTATTTTGTTGATTAATGGTAAAAGCTAGCGGATTCCAGTTATAATATAGTTAAAACAGTAAAGATATCTATAATTGACCCTTTCTCAAATAAGCCAAAATTTTCTCTGTATGTTTTTAATGATTAAACCAGGGCTTAGATTCAAGTGTGACAATTGGCAAAATTGAGAAAAATTGGACTGATTAATAACAATAACAATAACAATAATAATACAAGAAAAATACCATTGAACTAAACAAAAATTCTTTTAAGGATACAACCTATATCGCATGTAAGTAGACTATATATTATGCTCCCCTACACATAAATCATTAGAGAAAAATGTTCTTAATTAATAATCGTTTCAACAAAAATAGGACTAATTTTGATGGATGTACAGTCACCGTAAACAAATTTTCTCTTCAACTGTGGAGGCAGATGCATGGTTGCTTGTTAGATCACCGTATCTCATCGAAATTCAATTTATTTTTTGAGGAAGAACTTTAGGTTTCAATTCCATCGGTATTTTAAATACATTTGTTCCTCGTCCTTTCAGCAAAATGATTATCAAATCATTCTTCTCGAAAAATGGTGTATCAACACAAGCCTAATACCATATATTTAGAATTGGCATAATATTATCGTGCATGTGCATGGTATGTATAAGGGAATTCAACCAACTTGACATTGTAAGCTTATTTATCATATAAACTCCATTAGTTTTAGATGTAGATGTTGGGACATGGCAAGAGAAATGAAGATGGGCACAATGCGGAACCTGATGCCAATAGCAACTGCAAGTTCAAACAGGCAAGCAGGGAAAAATAACAACCGAAAAGGCTAACAATATAAGAGTTGAGGAGCAGATGCGATTCAAAGTCTGTTTTTCTGGTTAATCATGCATTCAACCATGAGAGGAGTTTTCTGTAATTTATTTTTCTTTAATCATGTAGTCGGATTCAAAGTTATACTTATGTCCCTACCTTGTAGTCAATCACGAACCAATAGAAAGATACTTTTTATATCAGCAGCCTGATAGATCCCACATAAGCTATCAGGTTGGTGATTGGCTATAAAAGCAGGGACAAAAACACAGATCCGAAAATTATGTTTTTGTCGAGCCGGCAGTCGAAGCGTAACCTAAAAAATATCATCGATTTTTGGTTAAAAAGGATGGACTTGAGAAAAGACCTCTCTATCAGTAGTTCATCTGCCGCCCCAAAACCATCCACTTTCAAAACAAGCCGTAAGCAGGACATAAACGTCATTTTCAAAATTGAAGTGGGCATCCCGTGACTCATCAAAATATTTTTGCTTTCCTTGATTCCTCTGTATAAATAAAACCAAACATCGAGAGAAAATAGGATCCCAAACAGAAAACAGAGAGAGAGATATGGAATTGAGTAAGAGTGAAGATGATATTATATTAGTGATTAAGAAAGATTCTTCTTCTTCATTGATTTGTAGAATTTGCCATGAAGAAGAAGAAGATGATGAGAACTCAACAACAAGCATGGAATCTCCATGTGCTTGTTCTGGGACTCTCAAGGTAAACATTTCGGGGGAGGGGGGGGGGGTTAATTTGTAATATTTTTTCATCAAAGGAAGTAAATAATTATTTTGATTCGGGTTTTGCTTTGTATTTTTGTTTTATATTATTGCAGTATGCTCATAGAGGATGCATACAGAGGTGGTGTGATGAGAAAGGCAGCATAGTCTGTGAGATTTGTCTTCAGGTTCACAATCCAAATATAGTTTTGATCAAGCCATCATTTTTTCTGAATTTTCTATTATCAAGCCTTTTCCCCCTCTTTTTTGGAAAGTTGGTATATTTTTAAATATTTGTTTTGGAGCACTTTGCTTTCTATTTATTTCCTTGATTAGAAACTTATTAAAATCATTTATTTTTCATATGTGCAGAAATTTGAACCAGGGTATACTGCTCCCACAAAGTTAGCTTCACTTGACACTCGTGTGATCATCAGGTTTTTTTTCACCCTAAGTTTTGATAATAAATATAATATATGTGTGCCCGTTAATTAAACCCTTTGCAAAGTGATTGTTTATATACGACCCCTATTTATTAGGAGAATATGACTGTATCCCAGTCAAGGCTCACAGATCAGTAAAGAACCAAAAGATTCATTGGGCACTTTAATTTTAATGTGATTTTATCAGATGACTGCCAGTAAAAAGTCTTAAAAGCCTCCCCAGTTAATCCAACTGTTTTGACCATAGTTACAATGTTTATGCATTAGAAACAAAATTTAATGTGGCTGGGGCTGCCGCGGCCACTCACAGCCATAGATTGTCAGTCGTGTTAGAAAAAAGAATCGGCTTTTTAAATTAGTTATTAAAGGTGGATGTACACTATACATGTATGAAATTTTATAATGATGGTGGAAGAACTTTCAAATCCTAATCCCAAATACATATCAAATCTCACACAAAAGAGAACCAAAGATAGCTGCCTTATTTCTCAAAAAGACGTCACAAAATTCCATACCAAAAAAAAACTATACAAGATACATATACTATATCCAGATAGCTGTCTTCAAATACTTCCGCCTCAAACAAGATCTGAACAATGGGGATTCCCAGATATACTCCTTTAATTTCCTATGTTGTGTAATGATATGTTAAAATTAAATATAACCAAATATCTTTGATTATTGAATTTTATTTCGGCCAGCAGAGAGAGTTTGGAGGTCCCCAGGCAAGCTTATGAGTCTCGACTCGCTGAAGATGAATCTGAACAAAACTACCCTCAATGCTCCTCTCCTTGCTATACCAGTTCTTCTCGCTTTCGATCCGTAACACTAATCGTAAGTTAATTCATATAAATTTCAAATTTTCTTTAAATAAACCATAAGTGTATCGATTTGAGAAATTTCGACTCATTTTACAGTTTATGCTCGTACTACTGATCAAACATCTCTTCATCATCGTATCGACTGGAGAGGAACATTATCCATTCACTCTAACTACAGTGAGTAACACAGTTCTTTTAAATGTTCATAATTTCAATTGAATTTTTACCATCACCCATTTCAATTTGTATCTCGTTATTTTCAAAGTTTAAAGTTATGAGTTTATAATTTGTAGGTTCTCTTGTTGAGAGCCAGCGGAATCATATTGCCGTTCTATTTCATAATGAGAACTGTAACAGCCATCCAACACATGCAACGGCGATATCAACACCGTCATGTGAGTTCATGCGAGTTCGTAATTATATTTTAAACTTAACCTTTCTAATTATTTATGTATATGATTATATGTTTGTTTCTGTTTTTATTAGTCAAGTGAACTAAATGGTTTTGCGTTTTTCCTTTGTAACAGAGAAGAGATGCTTCACCTGTGCAAAGACCTGAAGGAGATCGACACCTACAGCATACAATCCAAATTCACTCATGAGCAGCCAAATGTTTATATTGTAAATCATAGAAATTTATGGTGCAGGAACAGTTGATTAATATTATTGTTGGGTTTTATTCAATGCATCTTTTTTACCCATATGATAAACACAATAGAGAAGGAAAAACAAGAGAATTGCAGATACCACCCTCAACATAACACATGCACTTGTCTCTGTGAAAACGTGTTTAGTTTTGCCTTATGATTTATATGTGCTCATGGCCAAACATAATTTTCTAACCAAATGTATAACATTTTCCCATCAAGAGTTTCAACTTATATAGGGAAACTTGAAGGTCATTTAGTATTGCGGTCCATCGTTTTCTTGGTAGAATTTGAGTTGTAGGACGGGGATGACACCAGCAAGCAATCGAAAAGCTTTATCAAATCATGAATTGTTCATCGACAAGCCATTTTGATAGATAAAAGGCCTAAATGACCATGTGTTGTTCCTCTGTCTCCCTCAGATTGAATTATGGCTTATATTCTGCCTGTAGATGCACCGAAAAGATGGAATCTTCCTAATTTGAACCCACTAATCAAATGGTAAACACAATATCACTTGGTATCGGAACTCGGACGATCAATTTTGGACCGCCAATCGGCCATCTTAGATTGGTATCGGCGAGATTTCAAGCCATGGTCTAAACATGCAGTGAGTGTGGAAAAAGGTGATTGGGAAGCAAGTAGAGGACCAAGGACATTTCAAAAGTGACAATGTCCTTGGAGTGGCCGAGAAAGTGTAGGTGCCCGAAAAGTGTCGCACGGTTGGTATGATATCATGATAAAAGCGTCGACCATTTATATTTGTAAAAAATCAGTTTACTATTAATAGGACACAAACATTTGTTACCTGTAGCATTCATTACAAGTGACATTTGTTGCATACAGATGTACGTAACTTGAAGATGTGTCATTGCATTATCTTTTATGACAGGAGTTGGCCATATGCGGAAACAAACCAATAAGCTTATGAGTTTCAGTTTTGGTAACAGAATCATCAAGTATCATATGTATCATTCCTTACAATACGAGTTGTCAAGACACCCGTATAACACAAGATATCAGAAGAATTACATTAACTATAGATGAAAAGAATATTAAATGTAACAAACATGTTCAATCTTAAAAAATAGAAAGCATATTCCAGGGTGAAAAGAGACTTTCAATAAATTGAAATTGTAAAAATTCTGAACCTTTTACCTGAACTGCTTGCATATTTATTTAGCTAAAATTGTGCCACAGAACCTTCGACGCTCCGATGACCCACAAAAACATTTCTTCGTTCTCCAACCCCCAGCACCCTCTCCCTATCTTCACCGAGGCCATAATCAAATATTAGTTTGGTTATCAGAGAAAGTACTTAATCGCAAAGAACATAATATGTAGATATCCTCTATCACTCTCCTCATGCTGAACTGGGTGCCAAAATACATTAGAACTATGGTTTATGAAACAAGCTGCGTTTCCAAAATTCTTTGCACTAATAACAAAAGCCAATCGCTTAGTTGCCTAGCTCTGCAGTATCACGTTTGCTAAGCAACAGTACATAATTCCACTTGAGCGATTTATCATCAATAACACTCCTTCAACATATTCATCTGCATTACATATCATGAGTTTCAGTTACATGTAGCACATACCCAACTGCATTTTGATAAATTATAATTCACCAAAACCTAAAAATATATAATTAAAAGGTCACACCTAAATAACGTAAAATTTCCAAAAATTAATAAAAATTTTAAAAACAAAAACATGATATTTATCCAGAGTTTCCTTCAAAAGAAGGAATGATTCAGATGCTGAACAATATTTTATTGTTGAAGATATTCTGCCATTTCTAAATTAACAAGGACATTTCAAATAATCAAATTTAAGCTTTCCTACTCGCATCTTCTATGTTATAATTTAATGTAATTTCTTTAGTAAAAGAGGCACGATTTTACATCATAGTGTTTGTGTGTGTGTATTTCTCATGGAAATCTTTCTACATTATCAAAGAATATAAAGGAACTAACTTTTCATATATTCTTCTAGATCTTCTGAAGGGTAACTTTTTCGGTCCTGCTCAAAAGTTAAGAAAAAGAGTTTGCAGTGGGTTATTTTCTTCATACAAGGCGACTAAAATAAAGGTTACAGGGGTGAAAATAACTAATATATTTAGAGATGTTTACCAAATACCATTAAATAGATTAGATTTGGGAAGAAGATATAAGCAAACTATCAAACGTGTTTTCCAATGTTTCATATGCCGTGCGGTGCAATTTTTCGTTATGGAAGCGAGAAAGCTTTCAAAAATTTTAAACTTGATAGACATATGTACGTATATCACATGATTTTTATGCTACATATGACGTGCATATAATAAAGGTTATGTGAGTGAATCAGTTACCCCAAAGATTCTAACTTTGAGATACTTTCGTAACACACGCACATGCACATCCATACATCCATACATGGATACATGCATAGATACATATATAGCATCAAATATTGGAATAAATAGGGAAAAACTCAGGAATGCAATTTTTCAGTGCTATCGCTATCTACTATCATAGCAGGTGATGTCAGCTGCTGACTGCCGCCATAGCCCTATAGAGAAGAAAAGGGAAAGGTTGTTTCGATATAAATGCTCTACACCTATGGAAAATTGGTTAGACATTATCCATATATGCGCCCGTGAGTCCCTTAATTATAAAATGTCCATACTTGATACTTGTTAGAAATCAGGTTTTGCAGCCCTTCCATTTGTTATCTATTACATAAGACTGGATGCCCCATAAATTAGTGCATTTTCATCCGACTCCGTACCTCATTCATCAAAACGGAGTTTGTATGAAGCACAAAGCTCAATAAAGGAAAAAACGCAAACCCGTTTAACCATATAGACCATATACTACGAAGCATGAACACTTCTTACAGGGTGCCGTGTCGGTGTCCGACAAGTATTAGAACACAAATATTTGCATGATACTTGCCTGACATGTGTAAACATGCCATTATGTGTCCTATGCATGGCATATATGTGTCTCTAGAATAATTACATGTTAGCATCAGATTTTGTATTAAAACCTAATTCGTGCAAATGATCTAGTTGATTTATCTTACTTTCTTCATATACAAATATATTGTCACGCCCCGCTTCCCAAAATCCGGAATACGGAGAGCGACGAAGGCCAGCCGTGCTACCTACGGTAAGGAAGATCCTTCCATAGTCACATAAGGTTGTCTAGATTAACCTGTCAAAAATAAAATCCAATACCAAAAGGAATAATACTGATAATCATGCTGCAATGAAACCATAAGGAATACTAAAAATGGGTCTACTAGATAATTGATGCAATTAAAGATCTGATACAATAGGTTCGAAATAAAATAAGATCCAAAAGAGAAACATAAGTCATAATGTCCCATAAGGGCGCACATGCTAAATACTAAAAGAAAAGAAATAAACCTACGGGTTACTGATCTCCGGCAAAAGTCCTGATAGTCGCTGCGATACTGCTCATCCTGAAAATCTGTCTCTAAACCTGAGATGGCAAATCTCAGGGACGTCAGAACATCCCATCAAGTACTCAACGTATAAAGTGTGTGTAGCATAATAACATGAATATATGAAAATAGTGAAGCCCGGTGCGCAAGAAAAACAGGTATATAAATAACTAGATGCATTAACACTATGAAACATGTATGTAAGGGGTCATGTTATAACCTAACTGGTCACTAAAAGGTAAACTATCTTATCGTAAGCTCGAGTGTGTGCGTCAACCTCAGCAGGAGTATTCCTAACCCAAGAGTGGTGCCCCAGGGGTTAGGAAACACGGGCCCAACTGTGGAATAAACAAGAGACCGCTATAGCCCGGTACGAGCTGTAAACATGAGACCGCTATAGCCCGGTACGAGCTGCCGGCATAGGGACTCCTGAGATCCTGTTGTACAACGCACACTCAAACTACCCCAACACCCGCGTATTTATAGCTACTATAGTAAAGACTAAATCACTAATTAAGAATGCTGAAAAGATAGGAACTTGTGGTATGGTAATTGTATGGAAATAAAACTGGTGAATAGTAGTGTCATGTCATGTAATTCAGCATTTAAATTAGAGAACTTGTTTTAATATGAGTAGTCTGGAACAATGAGTAATCATGGCATGTCAAGTACAATAGTTATAAAGTGATAGTGTCCATAAATAAGAATAGCATGTTAAGGTTTCTCAAGCATGCCGACAATGATAGTCTCAAGTAAAATGTTAAATATAGATGATAAGATATGATAAGGTCAAAAATGTAAACAAGACTTAACATAAATATGCAAGTATCTGTGTTTAACATCCGGGTTTATTTATTGAAAAGAATAATAAACTGAAATATGGTTTTAAAGGGTTAATATAGTTAAATAGAAATGACAAATTACAGATGCATAAAGCGGATAGTGGTAATAGTATAATTACGAGATAATAATAAGTAAGATAAAATAAATGACAGAATGACTAGTCATCATGTAAGTGCTAATAATAAGTTTTATAATCATGTGATAATAGAAAATGTTAATACAAAATATAGTATCAAAATAATTTATATGATTAGGGCACATAGAGTGCAGCGATATTATAATGAATGATAATGTAGAAAGTTTAATTTATATATATATAATATTAAGCCCAAAGCGTTTATTGATTAACAGTAATAATGGTATATTTTTATGTTTTAGATTATGATATAAGTATTGATATTTTGCATGCTAGTGTAAACCAATATTGTTGCAACAGAAACATATAATTACTTATAAAGCTTTTTATATATTAAACCACATTTACATGTTAATAGTTATTTTATTACGCTTGCACTTTTACAATTGTTCACTTGATGAAAGGATTAATAGGTATTCTAGATCTTGGGGTTTTCATCATATGTACAAGTTATAAGATATATTAATAAAGCGGCATAAAGCGGCAGAATATTACAATTTTATTTAAATATTGTAAGTTAATAATTTATTTAAAGAATTGTTGATGTTGCATCGACTAAAAAAAATAAAAGAGTAAGAGTACTTGCCTCGAAAACAGATAAACACGACGACACGAAGAACAACTCCAAGATTTGATTGCTCGGCTAATTTTGAAGAAGAAAATATTGTGATGGGAAAAAGAGAAGGTTGATTTATATGAGAAGGGGAGAGATGATAATAATTAGGCTGTTATTTATAAAGAAGAGATATGTTGTTAAAAATTGGAGAGAATATTATAATTGGAGAGAGAAATATTCTGATGAGATGAGATTTGAATTTGATTTTATAAAAGAGAGATACGATGGGTTGTTATATACTTCTATAAGATATTAGAAAAGTTGTATATATACATATTAGTTTGTATATAGTTAGAATAATAGAAAAGTATATGTATATATACATATTAGTAAATAGTGAAAATATATGTAGATATGTATATGGTTATGGGTTAATGAAAATAAATATAATTAGTTATATATATAGGATTTTATGATATCAAACAATTAAAATATATTTTCAGTTAAACTATCATAACAAAATATCTTCAATTATATATATATATATATATATATATATGTATATTGGTTTGTAGAAAAATAATTAAAGAGAGTAGATTTGAGAAAGAGAATCTGCTGAGAGAGATTAGATTAGATTGGAGAGATAGGGATTTTGTTTGGGAATATATAGAGAAAAAGAGAGCGGGGGTTTGGTGAAATATAGTTGGTGATTTAGAAAAATATATGTAGATAGAATAGAATATGGGAAGAAAGAAATCTGTTGGAAAAGATATTTGTTTGGAAAGAGAATAGTATTTGTTTTAAAAGAATAATGTTATCAGGTGAGACATATATGGTGATTGAAGAGAGAAAACTGAGTTGTTAGTTTAGGAAAAATATTTATATGGTTAAAAGATTTAATAGGGGCTCTCATGACTTTTCAAAATAAAATATTTTAACCAAATAAATATCGTAAGGCAAAATATCTTATAAATAGAATTGAAAAGGTGGTAAAATCTTATGTATATGTATTGTTCAAAGAAATACCAAATAAAATATCTTTTGTTTAAACTATGATACTAAAATATAAATATTGTTATAAAATAGTGTTAGACAAATAAATATTTAAATACTAATAATATGCATATTTAACAAACTTGAAAAATCATAATTATATGCATATATCTTAATTAAAAGTATTAAACTCCAAATTATAATAATAGTAAAACAAAACCCAATATATCCAAGAAAAAGAAACGTACGATCGGACTAGGGTGTTACACATATAGTTCATTAACTAGTTAAATTTGATCTTAGTCCAGCACTATTAACTCGTTAGTTTTTTTTTTATGTACTTGTCTCTCTTTATGAACATTAGTGATTCTTTTGGTGAACATCTTTATAAATGCTCTCCAAATAGATGTATTTTTTTTATGTTATATGTAATATATGTATCGCTTGGTAATAGTTGCCCTACAATCTTAATTTTTAGTTTTCCATTTTAACTTCTATAAATGAATGTTGTTATGGCAATATTATCATACTTGATATTTCATTCTGTTTTTAGAAAAATATTATATACACAAAAATAGTCGTGTCCTGTTTCTAGGAATTCGTTGTGTTGCCATATCCCTGTTGTAGATGTATCCTCCCGCGTCCATGCCCATTCATCATAGACAATATAAAATATGTTTGTTTGTACTAACATTGTTACGAACTCACAAAAATATTATTAAAAAGTTAAAACCATCAATCATGTAGATTATTAAGTATAATATTACACTAATTTCTAGTTAATCATATATTCCAAACAAAATTATTGTATCATACCCTCATGGACCTAGACAAGTAATGATATAGAGATGTTTATGTATCCAAACATAACAAACAATGGTACAATGTTTTATTTTCAATTGACATCCCTATTGATTTTCATTACAATGGGACGTGGATGTATATACACATAGACAACCGAAGAGATATACCTTTAAGGTATCTGGCAATCTGCAACCATAACCGTCTACAAGATCAAGAAACATTCAAATATTCTTGTACCATGGACCATCTATACCATCGTTTCTTTCATAAAACGCACGCGCACCGTCTTTTTTTATACTAATACCGTTGATATGGCGCTCACAAAATTAAGCACTAAGCACTCGCGTTTTCTTTTTTCGACTGTAATATTACACTAATTTCATCTTATTTATATAGTTCCTAATAAAATTAATGTATAATATCACGACAAACCTACTTTAAGACAATTAATAATATATATGCATATCCGTATCTATATATAACATAGATGGATATAAAAGTTTCTGCGCCATTAATACCCCTAAGCATAATTGTGTTCACTAATAAACATGTGCACTTATCAAGTCAATGGTTTTCTACATCTTTCCCACCTATTTAAGAATGCTGATAGTTGCACATACTAGAAAACCAATTGGAAGAAACGTACCTAATGGCCACACAATCAAATCATGCCGCAACAAATATGATCCTTTAGAGTTCTGTGGTCAAGCCCTGATGAGGAGGAAAGGATAGATTTGCTCCAGATTATTGCATTTGGCTCTCCAGCATTAAGCATATTATCCAAATATGCCTAAAATCCATATACCAATACTAATTGAAAATCATGAGGTATAGGTTCCATAAAGAGCATCTTGAGCAACCAATTCTAATTAAGTGACAATATATATAGCAGCAGAACTTCGAGTTTTTTTTTAAATAATTATAGACATGAACCCCCCCCCCCACCCCCACCCCCCCAAAAAAAGAAGAAGAATAAGAAGGTATAAAAAGAAGAAAAAGAAAAAGAATCCTTCTTTTTCAAAGAAATTGCGGTTGATGACAGTTTTCTTACGTTTGAGGAAATGAACTGCCCACCCTTAAACTGAAGGAACAGGTACTGATGTACTAAAAAGTAAGGGAACCGCTTAAGTGGCTAGTATTTCTAAATATAAGAATAATGGAACATTTAGACATGTTCTAGCAAGCAAATTCTAAAAACATTACAATCAGGTAGACAACATATTTTTAACAGAAATCTTAATCTTGATATAAAAATAGAGTTCCATAAATAATTATTAACTTTTGATAGCAATTAAGCAATTGTAGTGTTATGTTTGTGCCAACCCACATCTACCGTAGAATTATTTCGGTTACCGATATTTGGTAAATGTCAGCCGACGTTTCGTGATGTCGCCGTTTTACCCGACATTTTCCGATATGGAGAAATTTTTTGGGCAATTTTCTATCGGGCTTTGGGCTTTATACATCAAGTAATTAATAAATGATTGTTTTACCACTGAGCTATTGAGGAGAAATAAATTTAATAAAACTATAAATTTGCATAAGTTAATATTTTTTCAAAAAAATAAGTTATATAAATGATGTTTATATTACAAAAATGTAGAACCCGACATTTGATAAAACCACCCGACATTTCACGATATCCGATATCCAACATCAAAATATTCGGGCCGATACAATACCGACATCCGAAATTTTGAACATTGGTGCAAATGAAAAGAGCCATTCATCATTCAAATTCTTAAGAGAAATTGTGTGACCACTCCAATCATTTAACTTATTTGCATACGGACGCCATTGGAAGCTGTGAGGGGATTGTACTACAAATTTCGACGATGAAATTTTCATGATGACCGAGTCGTGCCACCATGTCTCCCAAGGTTTGTTATGGACAACGGATTTAGGGCTCAAGTTTTATCTCAAAGAAAGAAAATGTTCCCAAATCCACATCTGTAATATCGAGAAAGGTGCAAAGAGGAAGAGTGGTTCAACCTCATTTCTAGCCAAGTACTGCTTTAACAACCGCATGTCGCAGTAAAGACTGGCAAGAACTGCAGACCCCAGAGCAAATCGTTCACCTTGTGCCATTAGTATAGCAATTGGAAACAACTCTTTTTGTATTATCTCGCCCGGTGCTCTATAGGAAAAACATATGTGGCCAACCATAAAGACAAAAAGGTAATATGCTCGATTACATCATCTTTGCACTCCATAAAATGATGCATCCATACTGAAAAGGATGCTTTTCGTTTTTGTTATCTTTGCTCCCTAACCAAACGATTATTGAGCTCTTCAAGCTCTGGAGTGAGAGGTTGCACTCCTTTAACATAAAGCCCTAGTGGAGAGCAACCTCCAAGAATCATAACATGTTCTAAAGTTATGGTAGCTTCACAAAAAGGAAAAAGGAAAATATTGGTTTGTTAACTCCAATACTGCACTATCTCATAAAGGGATGTTAGATCTCTTCTAATTTTACAAACAGAAACCAATATGGAATCCAAAATTCCGGCTTTTTTCCATACAACATCGTAGATTAGCCTTAATTTTTCAACCCACTGTTCCCAATTTAGTTGTGGGTTTTGCCACCCTTTAAAAGTGACCATTGGAGCCTGGTTAGAGAGCAAATCAAAGGAAGGATCCTCTAATGGAGGAAAGTAAGGAACTCCTAGGTTTCTATACACACAAGGTTGAAGAAACCAACCTTCTCTCATAAGGTTGTTCATATTCGCCCGTTTTAATCATCATTTCTTCTCTCCTCGACGGGATATTCTTCTCGATTTGCATCCATTTCCTTGATAATGGTGGAAGTTATCTGTTTTGGTTGTTTTGTTTGTTCTTGCCACCTAGAAGTAGGTGCCTTCTGTTTCGTTATAGTATTCCTCAAAAACAAATTACGAGCAAATTCTACTTTGGTGTGCATACATTCACTCACTTTGAACCAGTCTTTTTTGGAAATAAATAACGGAATGATTTAAAAAATTCGGAAGAGCCTTTATACATCCCCTTTAAAATAATACCACCCCCTTTAACTTCATGAATTCTTTTTGGAAAAAATTGTTCATACATGTTCACACATTAATGTATCTTCACGCACTAATTGGAAGGTTTTTGTAGAGTTCTTAATGCATCTATTTTCATTCAATATATCCCTTTTGGATTCATTCAAATGCATTTAATTTAGATTTTCAATTATTGTTGCAGGGCAAGGTAGGAATTTTTCTTATATTTGAAAATTAATCATTACTTTCTCTATCCTGAGATACATTGGGTATTCTTTTTACCTTTTTCAGCTAGAATATGTTTACTCCTTGCATTTACATTAATTGGAACATCTTCATTGTAATCGTATGGCATTGACATATACATTCAGTACATCACCCTTTGGATGCACTCAATAAGGTAATCATTTAGTGCAATTAAATATTTTCATTGGCATTTCAAAATAGGAATTTGTATATAATTGGCTGGAAATTAATGATGAGATGAATTCTTTCTTCCCCTTGTACTTATCAATAATTAACAAATCTTTTATTCGAAAATAGAATTCCTAAATAATTATCATATATGTTGCTTTATAGAACTATAAGTTTAATAACGGTGAACCTGCATAAAATGCAAAAAGGACCGGATATGTACCGGCTTGCAATTGAACTGCATGCATCTCTTAGTATTTAATAAAATGGTGTGATGTACTACATTGTAATGCCAAACCCAACAAATAGGATAAATTTTCAACTATGCTTTAGTAAATGGTTCCCTTACCAAATTACTTGACAAATTTGAGATTGATCGAGTCCATTGTGGTTTATTTCTAAGCAAACTAATGTGACATAAATAACAAAAAATGAAAGAGAATTTATCATCTCTGTATCCCTGATGAAGTCCTCTGTTTCTTTCGGAGGTGCTGACCCGCATTATTGCAGATATGACTTAATATTCATCATTTCTGCATTATGGCGGATAATCTATTGGGTAGAAATGATTGCTTACGTGACACCCTATTCCATCTCATCCCCC
The DNA here is from genome assembly GCA_030015575.1 of Agapanthus africanus. Classification (NCBI taxonomy): domain Eukaryota; kingdom Viridiplantae; phylum Streptophyta; class Magnoliopsida; order Asparagales; family Amaryllidaceae; genus Agapanthus; species Agapanthus africanus. The sequence goes on from CM057339.1 coordinate 227,576,512, forward strand.
CCCCTAGGGAGAAGGTAAAGAAGGAGTTTTGGTACTTTAACCGAGTAAGAAGGTAAAGGATTGACCATCTAGTATTATCTATTAGAATATAACATTCTGCTCAATACATGAACAAATAGAACTAAACCACTAGATTATATTGAAAAATGAACAACAAAGACTAAAGTAGAGCTGGAATGTGAATTACTGAAAATAATTTCCATTTTGTCACATTTAGCATAAACACAACAGGATAAACCATTTTTCGCATAATTAAGAGACATGCATATACAAATACTTGCATATTCAACTTTTGACCATCTTAACCAGAAATAATGAAAGCTCTCCACAACATCTATTTACTAACAAAAAATCTTTAACAGAGGTCCAAATATAAGATTTGTAGACTCAAATCAAACTAAGAGGATACACTTGCATAATTGTTCAAGGGGGGGGGGACCTAGTCTTGCTACACTTCAATATGAATGTCAAATATTCCCAACACAGTTGAAACACTTGGATTACACTGTACTTATGACCTATGAGAAATATTATACGATATGTTAAAAATTGAAGTCGATCATGATGGTAAACAGGTACAGATTGATCTTTGGATATCCGCATATAGTTGATCAATTCCTGAGAGCATTAAATGATTCATATGGTGCACCAAAATATATTGAAAGCTTATGCAACAGAATCTTACAACATGAAGATAACTATTACTGATAATGAGAAATGGATGTAGAATAATCACTATCTAAAAGACTAAAACATATGATATATATATAGCTGTTGAGATTTGTATCCTTTAGAATCAAACATGGCCAACAACAGCATTGTTCACATGACTGTTGCAAACTTTTGTGGTAAAAACAACTATAAAAAATAAATCTACCTTCTACCTGATAAATTAGGTATGATTACTGCTTTTAGTGGGGTTTTCGGAGGCCGAAGCAACTCATGACCTAATGTCAATCAGAAGAAAAGAGGACTTCGACTCCCAACTCTTTGTTGATCAGGGAATTGTGAAATTGTGTTCTGTTTTTCCCTTTGATTTATATGTGCTCAAGGTCAAACATAATTTTCTAAAACAAAGGGTAAGCCAGAACACAATTTCACAATCTAGAAAATATTATATGTCATGAATATATCATCGAAAAAATGGAAAATATTAGATGGGGCTACAAGAAAACTATGGGAGTATATAATATTTTCCCATCTAGAATTTTTCTCTTATCTAGGGAAATTTAAAGGTCACTTAGGATTGTAGTCCATAGTTTTATTGGTAGAATTTAATTAATAATATGGCATCAGATGCACAACCAATCGTAAATTGTTCAAATCTATCATGAATTCTCCGTTGACAAGCCTTTTGATAAGAAAAGGCCTGGATGACGACGCCTTGTTCCTTGTCTTTGCTTTGTTCTCTGAACAAACTATTCTTACTTTAAGGTGAAGTCCCATGAACTTGCACAAATAACAAAAGGGAAGTAATCAAGTAAAGAAACCTTCCTTAAATTAAGTTAGGCTTATGTTCTGCCTGTAGTTGCACTGGAAATATAGTTTGTTGATTCAGTCATGCTAATAGCTTTATAAAGTTCCCATTGCATATACAGAAAAGAAAAAAATACACTAGTTTTAGCTCCTAAGAATCGGAAATGCAAAGACTATACCTTTATCTATCTAAGAGACAATCAGTCCAAACTCTAAACAAGTATACAGTGATATAGAACATGTCAGCCAGGTGACTGCTTGAAAAATTATTGATCATAAGATACAATTAGGCATGCATTATGCAAGGAAAGGGGTATCTACATCTACAGGATTGGTACATCAGAAATTTTATGGTGGTTGCAACTTAAATGCAAAATAGTCAATTGCAGGCTAGTTGGGTTATAAGTTACAACTAATCAGATAAGGCCATCTGGCTCCACATAAAAAAATAAGAAGCTAGATAAATAATATGATTAATCTCAAGATATCCAAAAACACATAAGTTGATATATGAACAGATTAAAAGACATAATTTGTTCTAAGAACTTGGATGAGCTCTACATTGTTATTTAATATCACAGAGGGATTATGTATAATAATCATACAAAATTCGATTAAATTTACTTCCCAGCTTATCCAAATAACACATTCGATACAATTAAATCAGTAAGAAAACATACCTAACAGAAAAACCAAATCAGAACAGTGGCTCTCCAGTCTGATTGATAACTCTTCTTATTCTCCCCTTCTTCATTCTCTCAGCCCAATCATTCAAAACACTAGAAACCTGAAACTTCCCCGAAGTCTTCATCTTTTCTGACAAGTCATACAACACCTCAGCCTTCCCTGCCTTCGAGAAATCCGAAGCGAATTTATTATAATCAATCTCGGGTGCTCTCATCCCCTTATTTATCATCTCCTCTATATACTTACAAGCCAAATCGGGCCTCTCATATCTTATATGCCCTCCAATAAATACATTATAAGAATTAACATCTGGGCAAATCCCTTTTTTACCCATTTCGTCCCAAACCAAGCACCCCAATTCATGTTCTTTACGAAAAGAACACTTCATCATCATATTATAAGTATGAATCGTCGGCTCAAATCCACACTTAATCATCTTTTTATAAATTCTCAATGAATCTTCTACCATGTTTCGATTTGTCATAAGCTTGATTAATGCATTGTAAGTTCTTCCATCAGGTGCACAGTCATTTTCTTTCATTTCTTTGAGTAAGCTCGAAACTTTATCCATTTGCTTCGCATTTCCGAACCCGATTATCAAACAAGTGTAGGTTGAAACATCAGGGGCACATCCGGAATTTACCATTTCATCGAAACAAGCCATTGCCCGCTCCATTTTTTGCGCTTTGCTCAAGTCCTGGATCAAAATCGTGTAGGTTCGAGTGTTGGGAGCTGGCCCTTTGGCTTTCATGAGCTCGAAAAGCTTAATGGCTTCGGGTCTCCTTTGCCCATGGATTAATCCATCAATCATTATATTGTAAGCAGCGATATCCGGTTTAAACCCTTTATCGAGAATCTCATTCCAAATTCTGCCAGCTTCGACCAAATTCTTAGTCGAGCAATACCCACTGAGAACCACACTATAAGTTTTCAAGTTCATCTCGAACTGATCCTTCATTTTCTCAACCAACTCATCTGCTTCCTTAGCCAATTTCACCTTCGCCAATTGATCGATCAAGCAGTTGAAGGTCTCGATTCCAGCTTCAAAATCGAATCTTTTCATCATCTTCAAAACCCCAATGGCCTTCTTCATCTCTCGATCCTTGGCAAACGCTTTGATTGAAACCTTAAACGCTTCAATCGAAAGCAGCCCTTTTGGCCCCATTTCCTCCAACAAATCCACCATTGTTTCGAACTGCCTCCCTTTTCCAAGAACAGCAAGCATCTTCGAGCAAGTTAACGGGTCGTGGGCAAAATCGGGTCTTGATTCAGCCCATCGGAAGAATCGATACGCTGGCTTGTGCGCGTGCTGGAATCTACTGAGCACGTTGATGACCAGCTCGGAGCTGAGATCGATGGAGGTCGAGATCTCGTCGAGGACCGCCTCCATGTTTCGATCCGAGGCGAAGAGCTCGTCGATGACCTTGCAGACTCGATCCGCCCCTCTCGGGTTCGGGTCCTGATCTGAATCGGGCTCGGATTCAGAGGAGAAGGGTCTCAGGAGTGGCACTTGAGGGGCACGTGGCAGAAGAGATGGAACTTGAAGAAGAGGACGAGGGAGGCGATGGATAGGGTTAGGGTTAGGAGGACAAGGCAAGGGCAGAGGAGGACGATGAGGGGAGATGATTCGGGTTTCGGATCCGGATCGGGATCCGGCAACGTTAACGGGTCGGGCATAGCGGAGAGAGGTGAAGGGGAGAAGGAGAGGTTTTAGGTGGGGTTTTTTCAAGAGGATGGACATTTTGATGCCATTGATAAATGAGGGGAAAAGGTGAGGATTTTATTTGGGTTAGGGTTTAAGGATGCACAGAGAGAGGAGGGAGGGGGATAGAGGGGGGCATGACCGTACAAAATTAACAGTAAAATTTTGTAGATATTATCATCTTCTGTCTTAACCTTCAGTTTTTCAAATAGTTAAAAAGACACTTCCACCGGTACGAAAATGCTCGCATGGGTAGGATTTAAAAACAAATCGGAACAAAGTTTTAAGGACGAATTTTTAAAATAGGTTTTTTTTAATATTATTAAAAATATTCCACTTCCAAAAATATTCAAAAAAATAGTCTATTTTTGGCCAGGTTAATGCCTGACGCTGGGCAGTTTAAAACTTTTTTTCAATGGAGCGCAGTTGGCAACTGTGCCCCATGCATCTCTTTTAAATTTTTTTATAAAGACAAGTGTGTCCCATACAAATGTATCGATCCTCTCTCTCTTCCCTCTCGATCTCACTCTCTCTCCTCTCGATTCTTACGCTCTCTCAATGCAAGACAACCACATAAATACATGGGGCGCAATTCAGAAGTACGCCCCATGTATTTATGTCGCCGCCTTGCATCGAGAGAGTCATGGAGGATCGAAAGAAAAGAGAGAGGTTGAGAAAGAGAGAGTGAGACCAGAGGAGAGAGCGTGTGTGAGATAGATTTGTATATGAAGCACTTTGGAAGTACGCTCCTATAAAATAAATTAAAAGGAATACATGGAACACAGTTGCCAACTGTGCCCCATTGAAAAATAAAATTTAAACAGCTTAGCACCAGGCGTTGACCTGGCACTGAGCTGGTGCCTACGTGGTTAAAAGTTGTTTATTTTTGTAAATATTTTCGGTAGTGGAAATTTTTTAATAATATTTTTATAAAAAAAAGTCCTATTCTAAAAAATTGTCCAAGTTTTAACCTTTGGACCCATATTGGATGTACGCAAACAATTATAGCAATGTTTATATAAATGAGAAATGTTATTCATAATTATTTGCACGCATCCCAAAATAAATTCAATGGCAAAAAGTTAGCGGTATTTATTTCCAAATCCTATCAATAGTAACGCAGTTGTACGTCAATCCTGCAATCAAGGTCTAGTTTAGCAGCCAAGTTTTTGACAGAAACCACTTGGTTGTTTGGTTGCTTGCACTTGGAAAAGTATTCACTATTCACAACTATATGTAGATTGAGAAGCCATGATTGTAATTTCATTCTTTTGTTTGGTTAGAATTTGGTTGCAACTACATGCTTTGCAAAACATGTGTTTGTTTGAATGTAGTTGCAACACAATAACAAATTTTTCTATTCTCATTAGCATTTCAACGCATGTAGTTGCAAAAGCGTTCAATTTAAACGTAGTTGCAACTATATGATTTTTAACCCAATTTGTTTTTCCAATTACTTGAACAAAACATTTGATTTTGATTTTATAATTGCATGTAGTTGGAGCCGCTTGGGGCTACAACTATACTCAACTAAACAACCTCTTATATGGTCCAGATCGTGGTGTTATAAAACTGACTTCTGGGGATATTTGACAACATAAATTATTTTTTTCACTTAATTTTTATTAAGTGTGGGGGAGAGAAAAGAAAGGAAATGAAACCTTGTGGAACCCCATCCTTCTTAGAGTTTAAAAAAAAGTTGGAGCAGTTGAAGCAAGCACTTGAAGCTGTAGGAAACCATAGTTTTCAAAACCGTAACCGTGCCGTTAAAAAAGCCCAAAAAATGTTTTCCATATACATGGTCACTTCTCCAGTTTGAATTTTATGAGAATCAACTTTGCTGCTTTCAATGTCAACATTTCTTTTAAATTATCTTCTTTTATAATCATTTAGACAAATCTCTTGCCTCTTCCACTGTAGTTTAAATATTTCCGAATGGTGCTTCTATCATCGTTTTATAAATTCATACCGTTTTATCTTGTTCTCCTTCGCTTATCAAAACGGTACAACTTTTTGGAATCTCAAACCAAGAAAAGTAAATGTAAAATGCTTACTCTTTTATTAATTAAGCTATCAAGCAAACATGAAACTAAAATGCCAAAAAAATACTCCCAAGATATTACATCTTCCATACCATTCATCATGAAGCCATGTCATGAGAGCGAGGCATCTATTCTCTATTTGAAGTGTGCTTGAATTCTGCTCCAACTAGGATCCGACTCAAGTAGTATAGCACCTATTCTTTTACTACCCTCCACAAACGAAGCGCCTGTTAATATTTGTGTGTGTGTGTATTGGGGGGTTGGGCATGGATTTGTATTTTTTTTATCTGTGATGTTGCCAGGTCTGATAGGCAGCATAGCAGAGAATAGAAATAGAGGTTCCTCCTCCACAATCATGCCCTAATTTCCCTGTAACAGTAAATTTGCTTACTAACAAGCATAAGATAAATTTATTGTCCTTGAGAAACCGTTGCTGATTGTATAACTGATGCAAGCTGGATCAGATTATGTTCTCTAGCATTGGCGCTTACAGTATATACAAAGAGAATTGAACCACCAATAACAAATACAATTCAAAAGCTGTCACAATGTCCGTAAAACTCAATTGAAATTCCTTCCCAAAGAAGTCATAAACAACACAATAAATTAATTAATAATACAAGCTGCCGATTTATCGACAAAAAGGAAATAAAACAATAACAGAATTGACTCAACAGATGTCAAGAAAGATATCAAACAAAATAATTATTAATATAGCACTAATTATAGGACAAGACTTCTCTTCCGAAAAAAACTATAGGACAAAACTCCACGACTACACGGGGAAAAAATTGTGGGAGCGAAGTGAATTAGCTCCCTGCAAATACCACGTCTCCCTTTACACTAACTTGCGAAAAAGAAAACCCTCAATTCATAGAGTCTAGTGACTCAATATCTCGGAAACCCTCTGCTCTGCATCATCTGGGATCTCCCGGCTTGGAACCTCAACCTTCACAAGACTCGAATACCTGTCGGAACAAGCTCTACATGATTCGTGGGATTAACAAAATGGGGTAAACTGCAGGGACAACCCCCCCCCCCCCCCGGCCATCATTTTTTTGCCCTTTTTTCATGATACAATCCTGAAAGTGGCAGCTTACCCCTTAATTTAACAAATGTGACTCCTTTTTTTCTGTTTCATGAACTTTTTTATTTCTGAAATATAATTTTACACCGACGAATATTTTGAGAGTAAGAAGATGCATAAAATAGAAACATTGATGTCTATTAAAACTGAGAGTATGTTATCAAATAATATTGGAAACATTGATGGTTGGTCTTTTGGTTAAAATGCTAGAGGTGCAGGTTCGAATATTGGGAACTCCACATTTTTTGGGCCTTTTTTTATCTTACACTTTCTAAACTACTTCATTTCAATATTTGTGTATAGCCCCTTAAATTTACTTTAATTGTTTCATATTACTTCTGCACATCAGTATTTTGTTTTAACGATTGCAATTTCAAATTACCTAATTATTCTAAGAAAGTAAAATGGTCACCATTTTGAATTAATGACATCTATATTTTAGTAAAATTATATTTTTAATCTGAAGAATTTCTAGATATTAATAATAAATCATTTTTTCTTCAAATTTAGTTGCATTTGTAAATTCAAAACATTTATAGTATAAACTTCGCCTCCACCTGACAAAAGGTTCAAGATCTGCCACTGATTTGTTCTTGTAATTTGCCCTTAAATTGATGGCAACAGAGTCAAATCATCAGTTGAGTGTGTGTGTGTGTGTGTGTGAGAGAGAGAGAGAGAGTGTGTGTGTGTGTGTGTGAGAGAGAGAGAGAGAGAGAGATCACTAGATGATAACTTACTCTTTTGGTGTGAACAAGTACACATGTTCCGCAATGAAAGCAAGCAAGGCCTGGTCATGGAAGAAATATATTTTCAATAATTTGATAGAGGATATCGAAAAAGAGTTTAGAAGCTTATAAGTGTAGAATTGTGCCTCAAATGGTAGATTTAGGAGCTCATAGTATGTGCGGACGCGATCTAATCTCTGTTGAACTGCCTCATTGTCTATTGATGGAATGGCTGCAAGAGCCTGCAATATCAATCATAGTTAAATGTTACAAACTTACAATACAACCTCTTCAGCACAAGATGTAAACTCATATATACATGAAAATAGGACCCAAAATTTTTTACAAAACCACCTTGTCTCGATTGAGGAATGCAGGGGTCAACTAACCTACGAGAAAAATCTCTCCGAGGTCGATCAAAAGCCAACTCTCTAGCAATCTTTTAAAAATTATTATAGGCATTGTATATCTTGAACAACATATTCTAAGAAATAATCCCAATATTGTGTGGTTGTGATACATCTTGATCTTGAATTGGATGACTGCAAATTTAATGGTTTGCCGATAATACAACATTTTCCATCGCTAATTCAATGAACAAATGCTATCAGTCACATGAAACTTGTGTTGTATGCTATGAGGATCAAGATAAGTGTTGATCATCAAATTTTAAGAATATCGTGGAAAGTCGACTTATAAACAACCTAGGAGAGAAATTTCATCATGAGAACATACATATGCCAACACACATTATCCTCGTTTAGCTGACAGGGGTTGCTTATTGTAAAACTCGGTTTGGGCCCACAACACATGCGCTTTCAATATAGTGAGACTCAATCCAAAAGGCTCAAGCCTCATGGAGGTTTATCCCATCTTATATCTTATACCCATATGCATCCCATAGTTTTTTCAATGTGGAACTAAATGTTAACCATATTCTCAAACACTCCTCTCACGTGCAACGTGCACATGCTACAGGGACTTTACGTGCAACGAGGGATCAAACCTCATAAGTGCAATGTGGACAAACAAACACCCGAGCTCTGATACCATATAAAACTCGGTTTGGGCCCACAACACATGGGCCCACACATGAATACACACGGGCTTTCAATATAGTGAGAATCCATCCAAAAGACTCAGGCCTTATGGAGGTTTATCTCATCTTATATCTTATGCCCATATGCAACACATAGTTTTTCCAATTCTCAACACTTGTAACAAAGTTCTATGAAAAATTTGGAATAGTTTTATGACTGTTAGTTGACTACTTGACTGACATTAACTCAACTTAGATTGGTATCAAAATCCTCCAAAAAGTGATATTAAAAAAATTATGGACAAGTGAAGTTTGTCGTAATCCAATTGACATCTTACGAATTATCATAAACTGGGAGACAAATATAGAAGGGTAACTGATAGCTATGGTATAAAGTACAAACATAACCAAAAGCAAATAAATTAGAAAGCAACTTATATAAATTTAAGCACAGTCTAACGACTCTAACCTGTTCCAATGCAATGGAATTTCTGCATATCTGCTGCACTCCGAGTAGGTTAATAGATTTCATTTCAGCAAGAGCCTGTTTAAAAATTGCCAGCAAGTAATTAGTGGTACAGAAACATGCAAGTCTGTAAATATTCTGGAATTGCAAATACTAGAAATGAGAGGGAAGGGGAAGTTAAAATGTGGAACCTTGATTGATGCATTAGCTGCAACACTGCAAATCCCACCAAATATATAGTTCCTCTTCAGATCTGCAACAAATGGGGCCATTTCCTCATCTCGGCGCATTATCTGTGAGTATAAGAATAAGCCACTTAACGAAGCTTAGTACCATTAGCAGCTAATAGACTAATACATGGGAGAGCTCATAATGTATGCTATAAATCAAGAATTTGCAATGTCCCTTCAGAATTCCAACTCAGGTTTAAGGCTTCAACATTCTAACCAAAAGAGAATCATCGAACACCAAATCAAGTTTAAGGCTTAAACGTTCTAACTGAAAAGAGAATCACCGACTCAAAATTGATAATAATTTCCTTTTTCTTTCAAAGAGACAACATTGTTCCTTTACGTGACCAGTTAAAAGCAAGCATTTATATCTTCAAGTGGATGGATTGAGGAGACAAATGAACTATGTGATACTGAGGTGTTTTCTTTGTTAGGATTACAGCTAGTAGTCAGTTTCCATAGCCACTATAATGAGGTAATATCCATCCATGCCTTCTCTCAGCCATGGAGAATATGTTCAGATTGAAAAGGCCAGAAAAACTTTTAGTATTAATGCTGCATGTCAATCTGATATTGATATTTTGAATTGTCGCCACATTCACGGCCAGGTAAGCTATGGGCAAGAGTTATTTGGTGAAATGATATATACATTATTGGTTGTGCAGATAATATCATGAAATCATTACCCAAGCTTCCGTAATTTATTGAATTAATAAAAGAGGGAAAGAGAAGTTTTATATAACTGCATCCAATTCTGAGGCTTGACACAGATTTCGAGAGGTAGTACAAGGATTTGGAAACTTCAGAGGCAGAAATGTAGAGCCCAATATAAGAAACTAAAGAACAACTGAACACACTGCCTTCACATTTTATTCAACTATAAAGTACTTAAGGATTATTTTAAAAAAAAGATATAATCAAAAGCATCTAAAACTTACCTGTGTAGTAAGGGAAATGACAAAATCATCAGGTTCTTCCGCATCTTGGTCTTCTACGTATTCCCTAGTGGTCATTTCCTGGGTGAATTTGTAGACATTTAGTTATCACCCTTTGCAAATTGGTGTAACATAGTCTATGCTTTAGCACGTCACACATTACATCAAAACTACTAACCTGCATGTGGAAAATTGTTTCCAATTGCATCTCCAGACGTAGAACCTTGAGACAATCAGTTGCAAGTCTTCTGTAATCGTCAGAAAGAGTTGCAAGATTTTTAGTAAGTGCACTTGTAGTTCGTGAATGGCGATGACCTGGATAAGTATGGCTCTTGTCCTCTGTGCGTGTTTGGGGCCTGACAATAGACTCTCCAAGCCTGAATTATGCAAGAAAGAATGAAAAGATAAAAGTAAGCCCATCCAGCCAGGAGAACAATGTAAACTAACTTACCAATAAAAATCACAGCACGAATCATTAAGGACTTTGATGGTAAGGGAAAAATTGCATAAAATGCCTGATCAGAATCACAAAAGATGGGAGAGTTGGTGGAGCATGATAACTGTGACAAGGAGGTAGCAAGTTCGAGGCATGCAAGTGTGCATAAAGGGAGAGGAGACCAACCCTACTTATTTAGGGGAGGGGAGGGGAGGGATCCCATATGGTCCCATATGCTTTGACAGAGTTGAACTAGAGAATACATTCAAGCTCACAAAAAAAGCCTACAGTTTGTTTGGAGCTACACTAGTGTGGATATGAGCTCGCAAAGAGATTCAAGTTTCTTTTAGAGTTAGTGTAGTGTGGAATAAAAATTTATAGTCTTGTACATAGTGAGTGCTAATTTTCTGATTGTAGCGGAAAGAATAAGATTTTTTTTCAAGTAACATATACGAGTGATGCTAATTTTAGCCCTACAAATCAAACAAAGAAAAATAAAAGATAAGGCAGCAATTTGGAACAAGAAACGACAATCTAACTAGTTTGAAGAAGGAAATAGAGGGAGTGCACTTAACCACACAACAAGATGAAACAATAATATATACTCTCAAACATGGTACGGTGAATAGGGGAAACAAAAGAATACAAGTGGAAACCTGAGTCAGCTGCAACGAACCTGAACTTAGGGGACACTACAAATAGGGGACGGATGAAATCAATTCCAACAATCCGATGATAAAATAATCAATATCATTTAAGCAAAAACATAAACTGACTTTTAACTACACAACAATTTGGACTGGAAACAAAATCATTCAAATATTAATAGTGCAAGTTTCTGGCTATGGATTTGTTTGGAAAATTTGTGGCGTTAATTAATTAATAAACTATTGCATGGTTGTAAGAACAAAAGATTGAAATTTCAACTTAAATATTAGTTCCATAATTTTAGGGAATTGAATTTTATGCTCAATCTTTGGGGGAGAAGAGAGGTGCTATGTGGTGATCTGAATTTTGGAGATTTCGGAAAAGAAAGGAGGAAAAAAGCATATTCTTTTTTTAAAATAAGAGTTTATTTGCACATCCAATCAAACACGCCCAAACAATATATTACTGAAATTAGGAAGACTTGAGATTTGAGAGTTGCCTGATATTAACTACTTCAAGTAGTCATATCTTAGCACAAATTTGTCAAAAGCAAATATAGGGCAATGCTATAGGACCATTGAACCACAGACCATGCATTCCCACTGGCACAAAGAAAAACCAATTCAGAAGAAGCTTTCAGTATTGCCTTACGTCTATCACTAGGGACAAATCTAAAGTATCATTGCTATTAGTTGTAAATATCTATCACGACCCCCTCATGAACCTAAAATCAATTGGTTCGAAACATGTAGCCTCTGCATTGAACAAATAAAACCGACTGATATTTGAAACCCTTGACCAACACGCAATTTTAGAAAATATGATGCGAGTAGGTCCTCTTTTTTTCCTCGTATGATAAACCATTGTTGGGGTCAAAAATTACACCCCGGTTGACCAAGTCAGAGTCAAAGTCAACTTCAAGTTAGGTGGGCCCAAGCCCAAGCCAAGTGGGCCCATACCCAAGTCGAGCCCAAAAATGAAGAGGCCAACCTCCCCCATGCCAAAAAGAAAATTATGTAATAAATAATTTTAATGTAATTTTTTATGAATAAATGTAAGGAAAATTGGCATAAAGCCAAATTTTTGTAAAGCTCATGACTCATATGCAAAAAGAAATAAGCACATGGACATGGGATGAGCAAAATGCCATTTTGTAAGGCTCAATGGGCTAAATGTAAATTTGTAAGCGTATATAAAGCAATATCATGAAGAAATGAAAAAAGGATCCATTCCCCGTAAAATTTCTAGGGTTTTGTGCCTCCTTCAAGGTTCAAAGCCTCCTTTTTTTTGTGAATTAAATCAAGAGTTTAACTCTTATTTTCTCAAAAGGCAATAATTTTCCACTATAAAACCTTTGAAAGGAAATCCAAATATCACATCAAATCCCTAGAATAGAAGATTTTAAATCTCACCGCCCTTCTTTAGAATCCAAAAAAAAGGAGGAAAACCCGTCTCAAAAAAAAAACTCACCTTGGGGCGGATTCAAGGCTCAAAAAGAACAAAAAGGTCCCTTCTCATCACCCAAGATATAGATCTTGAAGCTTTAAGAGACATCTTTTTGATTTTCTTTTCAAATAAAATTCTTTTAGGAGTTTTAACTCCAAAATAAAATCTTAGGGAGTTTAACTCCAAATAAAATTGTTTTGGGAGTTTAATTTCATATAAAAACTTTTGAGAGTTTAACTCCCTATAAAATCTTTGGGAGTTCAACTCCATATTTTAAAATCTTTTGGAGTTTAACTCTATGATAATAAAAAAAAATTAGGAGTTGAACTCCATTTAAAACCTTTTGGAGTTCAACTTCGTAATAATAATAAAATCTTTTGGAGTTTAACTCCATAATAAAAATCAAAGGAGTTTAACACCAAATCCAAGAGCTCAGCCTCCTTTCCGGTCCGCGGGCACCCTCCGCTTCCCCTCATGTGAGTGGGGGTTCCCTTCCCCACGTGAGGGGAGGCTCCCACTTAGTGGGAGCCCCTGCTCCCTCACGTGAAGGGGAGGGAAGCTCCCACTAAGTGAGAGCTCTCCACCCCCTTCACGTGAGTGGGAGGCTCCCATTAAGCGGGAGCCCCTGTTGAGTTTCCCTCCCTCACCCTCTCACGTGTGAGCGGGAGGCTCCCATTAAGCGGGAGCCCCTGTTGAGCTTCCCTCCCTCACCCTCTCACGTGAGGGGGAGGGAAGTTTCCACTTAGTGGGAGCTCCCTTATTTTTTATAAAAAAATAAATAATAAATTAATTAATTAAAATAAAATAAAATACAAATATATATAAATAATAAATAATTTTTTTTAAAAAATGTTTCTTTGATTAAAAAAAATCTCGTCACAAATAGGATAAATAAATTAAAAAATGAAATGAACGCGCCCTTCTGCATTACTTTCAAACACCGACAACTTATATTGAGTTCGCATGACCAGTTTGACCCGTCAATCAGAAGTTCTTTCGCTCCAAAAGTGAGGGGTAATTAACGGTAGCTTAGTTCGCGGCCGTCGGAGATTTGGATCCCTATAATCAATAAACCCCAGCCTACCCTGGGCAGGAGAAATCTGTATATGCCTGACAAGCGCATGTATTCCTATCTCAATAAGCTGACGAAAAACACTTTGCAAATTCTGGCAAACCCGGTGGGACCTTTTCTTTCCTTCCATATTTTGGATTAAACGTTCATGCGAACTCAATCAACATATATATCGATCGTATGTACTGAAATCATGCTTCTTTTTGCAGATTAACAGCTCTCAATTGCAATCTCGAACTCGGCAACCATGTCTCCCAAGACGATCTTCGTTTCCGACGCAACTCCGATGACCTATGTGGTCAAGACAAACGCACACGTGATCCTTCCGGCGAGTCTCATGAGGCAGTGGAAGGGCCCTCCACGCCAATTCGGTTCCGTCATCATCTACCCGCCGGAAGTGCTCATCTGGTGGAGACCCGGGCAAACCAAGTGGCCAAACCGACCTCAAAGGGCCGGAAGCCGAATGTGGTAATCGCAAAGGCACCACAATTCAAGCACAAGTCGGTGTTTGAACGGCTTTCCGTGGCTCCAGCTGGGGGCAAAGCCGTCGGAACAAAAGAAGTCGCCATACATCACGGGAAAGCTCAGGTGATGCTTTCGATGGATGCGCCAGTGAATGTCTTCTCAAGGCTCCCCATCACTCGGCCTATGGCGGCTTCCCGAAGAACAGAAGCCCACCAGGTGCTCAAATTGGAAAAGCTGAGGCAGAAGCAACTCAAATATAAGGCCAACAAAAGGGCCATGACTCCGGCCAAGTTAAATTTTGTGAAGTTCCAAGGCCCGGATTGCTCCGTGACCACAGTCGTGTCGGCCGTGAAAACACACAATTCTTTCGAACCCTTAAAGTGGGTCCAGAAGAATGTGATATCAGCCAAGAGTAAGAAGGCCACAATTCAAAATGTGTTACGAAGAAATGTGTCCACGCTCCGACATAAAAGGCATGACACCCTCTTCAGAAGTCTACCAAGCACTTCGTGCAGCGCGAAAGCAGCGGGCAAAATCAGAAAAGAAGCGCCAATGCCACCTAAGGACCCATCCAGGTCAACCGTCTTCAGTCGCTTGTCCTTCCCTAAAGAGAAAGGGCCACAACGGCGGTCTGAGAAATCGGCCATAAAAAATAAAGAGATGGCTGAATATGTGATTCACACTGTCTACATGGCGGGAACACGCAGCAAGAGCAAAGATGGGGCCACCACATCCCAAGTCTAATCTGACTTGAATGTGGCCCCACTTTCCAAGATCAGCCTCCTCCGCAGGATAATGAAAACCCCCTCGATGAGGCCGATAAGCAGAAGGACCCCTCTGTCCATGTGGAATCAAGCTCTGACAGCGAAGAAGAGCCAGTTTTTCTTCCCAGGACCGCAGAACAGGAGCTCCTCCAAGAGCTCCGGAAACAGCTCAGAAGTAAAGACAAGGAGATGGCCAAATTTTACTCCAAAATTGATGACTTGACGAGTATCGTGATGCAGCTCACGACTTAGGTTACCCGGACGCCTTCCATTCAAGCGCAAGTCTCTACTTACGAGCCGTGTGACAACGATCCGAAGCAGCCAACGCCTGGCCCTTTAGGTCCAATTATGGGTGAGCCATATGAAAGCAGCTGCATTCCGCTTCGAGGGACACCTTGACCCCAGATGGCATTGTTCCGTTAACACAAGAGCGGATAATGAGTTTGGTCACCTACAAAGTCAAAACATTGGTAGCTGAAGTGCAAAAAGATGTCAGCAGTAGTGGAAGAACATATCCTACTCGGTATGATCTGATAGAGTTTCCTAATGGCTATGTCATCCCCAAATTTGGAAGATTCGATGGGACGGGAAATGTGAATTAGCACATCGCCCACTTTAAAGCCTCATGCGGGAATACTGGGGGTAATGATGTGCTTCTCCTCCGCCAGTTCGTTAATAGCCTAACCGATGTCGCTTTCGACTGATACACGAGCATACCGGATGGTTCCGTTATTACTTTCGTCCAAATGAAATCTCTGTTTCGGCAAACGTTAGTGTTAACGATAAGATCACCATTGCCGACCTTATAAGAACCAAGCCAAAGAACAACGAAAGCAGCACGGATTTTATAATCCGATGACATAATCTCTTCGTCAAATGCGAGCCACCGTTGGAACAAAGACCAATCCGTCAATCTCCTCATCGGAAATCTCGGCACTTGGATGGATCCTTTTCTATGCACTGCGGGTCTCAAGACGTTCCAAGAACTAACCAAGAAAATTCAAATATTGGAACGCTCAAAGCAGAAATCTTCTTCGGATTCCCAAAATAACAATAAATTCTAGAGAAACCGAAAGGACAATAATCGCAAAAGTGGAAATTCTGACGATACTGAATCTTTTAACACTTCGGCTAACCGAAATAAGCGAGGGATGAGCGAGCCTATTGCCACAGCCTCGGAAGCCAGTGTTGGGAAAGGGAGGAGAATCGCCCTTGAAAGAGAAGCTGGATAAGGTTTATTCTTTCAGAAGGAACAAGGTCCGTAAAATATTCAAAGATGTCCTAAGAAACGGTCTACAATTGCCAGAATCAAAAAGACCGCAAGGAGTAAATATGACCGACGACCCCAAATATTACCCCTATCACAGCGTGATAGGTCATGCTATTGAGGACTGCTCTGTCTTTAAAGATTGGATCGAAAAACAATATAAGGCAGGAAAGATAGAACTGTCTAAAGATGTGTTAGCAAACAATTAAGCTGTGACCGCCAATTTCATACAAACAGAGACCGAAACCCTTCGGGAACCTGCTTCTCTCAGTCATTTGCCATTCTCTGAAAAGAACGGACCAAGACAAAAACCCAAAAACCAAACAAGCAACATTGCCAATGAAGAAACATTAAACGAGTACACGACCCATACGGTCTTTATAGTGGAGCCCGGAGGAACAAGTCTTCCTACGCCTCATAACCATGACAATGACGTGGTTGTTGCCTTCCAACACCGGCTCGGTCCAGATGATAAAAACCCCGCTCAAGCCATTAAGTACTAAGCAAAAGGGGCCCGTAGTTCCTGCGGAATCAAGCTCAGACAGTAAGGATGATCCAGTTATCATATCCGGAACTATAGAGCAAGAATTATTCCAATGGCTTCAAAGGCAATTTCACGATGGGGACGAGAAGTTGGCCGAGGTCCATTCCAAAATCGACGAGCTAGTAAACGTCGTGGCAGATCTCACGACCCAAGTCGCCTGATTGCAATTACAGCAAAATAAAAATTCGGTACATGAGCCAAGGATTGATATCCTGAAACAGCTAACCAATACTCCTTCCAGCCCAAGAGCGGAACACCTTTGCGAAAAACGGCCGCGATTAGCTTCCAGTCCCTCCGATATGTACACTGAATGGGGTAAGCGGACAGCAGACGAACCAAAGACCGATCGGCCTCGAGGACCAGCATCAGGAAAGGCGCCGACTCCAATGGAGAGAAAGAAAAAAGTATACTACTTCAAGAGGGACGTAGTCCGCAAAATATTCGAAGACGTCTTGAACGGTCTGCAACTGCCTATTCCAAAAGGGCCATATGAAATGAACATGACCGACAATCCCATATACTGCTCATATCATAGGATGATGAGTCATACCATCGAAGACTACTATATTTTCAAAGATTGGGTAGAGAACCAATATAAGGTCGGGAAAAACCTACCGTCCCCGAATGTACTAGCAGACCACCGAGTTACGATCATCAACTAAGCCCCGCCCAGATCAAAGTTTTAGAGGGTTGGATAAGCAAACACCCTTGACCACCACGTCGTTAAACTAGGAACAAATGACCACCACGGCGTTAAACTAGGAACAGTCGAGCCCCAAGTCGTTAAACTGAGAGTGTAAAATAATAAATAAAGAAAAAGCCGAAATGATGGGGCAACCGCGAATAAATAGCCGAAATGAAAGGGCAATCGCGACCTTCGGATAAGAAAAGCTGAAATGGAGCAATCGTGGTAAAAAATGTGTATATAAATAAATATTTCAAATCCCCGAATATCCCAACGGTGAATGATGAGTCACTCCTAATACCATTTCAGCGTTAGCGATGTAGACGCCAACAAAATTCTAAATCCCCCAAATTCTCCCAGCCCTACGATCGGTCTCCAAATTGACTATCGTATACAATCCACGAGCATAAACAAGCTAAATCACACCTATGCCCCACCGCAATCACCAGCCCCGCGGCCGGTCTCCGCCCTTAGAATTATGCTCCATTTAGGAAGACACTCATGTGTCCTTACGATACATGAGAAGAACAAAGCTTGTGAGATCCTCTCGACTCGTAAGAAAATATCTTCGTGGGATCCTCCTTACGACTCACAAGGAAAAAACACACTTGGGGGTCCTCACGACTCCTAAGAAGAAAATACACATACGAGATCCTTTCGACTCGTATGGAGAAAATGTTTTTATGACACCCTTACGGCTCATAAAATTGAAAAGTCTTCGGTAAGAGTGGCCTAAACCTGCCTCTTAAGCTATCGCTTCCCAACGGGCAAAGGCAAATGATGATTCGCTCCTGGTACCATATTCTAATATTAGCGATGTTGATGCCGACCCAAAACCCAAATTCCAAGTTTTCCTAAGGCAAATGATCAGTTGCTCCCGACACTATTCCAGTGCAGCGATGCTGATACCAAACAAAATCCAAATTCCAAATCCAACTCAAATTCAAAGGTCGCACCAAACAGGGCAAGAATCAAACAAATCAAATCAAAGTCCCACCCGACGGTGCTCCTAAGCTC
The DNA here is from genome assembly GCA_030015575.1 of Agapanthus africanus. Lineage (NCBI taxonomy): Eukaryota > Viridiplantae > Streptophyta > Magnoliopsida > Asparagales > Amaryllidaceae > Agapanthus > Agapanthus africanus. The sequence continues at coordinate 227,595,245 of CM057339.1, forward strand.
GAAGGCCCCGTTGGATGGACGAGAAACTCCCAATCAAACCAAATCGATCGGGTCAACCAACAGTCTGCCCCCACGTCGAAATCATGCTTCGCCCCGGAACCCTGCGTCAGAACCATGCTTCATCTCAGAACATACGTGTCCCGTGTCGGAATTATGCTTCGTCCTGAAACCCTGCGTCGGAATTATGCTTCGTCTCAGAATATACTTGCCATGCGTCGAAACCATGCTTCATTTCAGAATATACTGGAACCCTGCGTCGGAATTATACTTCGTCTGAGAATATACATGTCCTACGTCGGAAACATACTTCGTCTCAGAATATACCGGAACCCTGTGTCGAAATTATGCTTCGTCTCAGGATACACCTGTCCCGTGTTGGAATTATGCTTCGTCTCAGGATATACCTGTCCCGTGTCGGAATGATGCTCCGACCCCCAGAATTATACTTCGCACCTTGGAATGATTCTCCGACCCTGGAATTATGCTCCACACCTCGGAATGATGCTCCGCACATCTGAATTATACTCCGACCCCCGGAATTATGCTCCACCTCAAAATCAAACTTCCCACGGATCAAGACCCATCAATTTCATGCACACAACCCATATACGCAGTGTGCATTTATTGATGGGGCACTTTGTTGGGTCAAAAATTACAACCCGGTTGACTAAGTCAAAGTCGAAGTCAACTCCAAGTCAGGTGGGCCTAAGCCCAAGTCAGGGTGGGCCCATGACCAAGTCGAGCCCAAACATGAAGAGGCCGGCCTCTCCCATGCCAAGAAGAAAATTATGTAATAAATAATTTTAATGTAATTTTATATGAATAAATGTAAGGAAAATGGGCATAAAGCCAAATTTTTGTAAAGCTCATGGTTTATGTGCAAAAAGAAATAAGCACATGGACATGCGATGGGCAAAATGTAAATTTGAAAGCCTATATAAGGCAATATCATGAAGAAATGAAAAGAGGATCCATTCCCCATAAAATTTTTAGGGTTTTGTGCCTTCTTATTCAAGGTTCAAAGCCTCCTTTTTTTTTGGAATTAAATCAAGAGTTTAACTCTTATTTTCTCAAAAGGCAATAGTTTTCCACCATAAAACCTTTGAAAAGGAGTCTAAATGTCACATCAAATCCCTAGAAGGGGAGATTTTAAATCTCACCATCCTTCTCCAAGATCCAAAAAAGAGGAGGAAGATCTATCTCTAAAAAAATCTCACCTTGGGACGGATCTAAGGCTCAAAAAGAAGAAATGGGTCCCTTCTCATCATTCAAGACATAGATCTTGAAGTTTCAAGAGATCTCTTTTTGGTTTTCTTTTCGAATAAAATTCTTTTGGGAGTTTTAACTCTAAAAAAAATCTTTGGGAGTTCAACTCCAAATAAAATTGTTTTGGGAGTTTTACTCCATATAAAATATTTGGGAGTTCAACTCCATATTTTAAAATCTTTTGGAATTTAACTCCATAATAATAAAAATTCTTTTGGGAGTTTAACTCCATAATAAAAATCAAAGTAGTTTAACTCCAAATCCAAAGGCTTAACCCCCCTTCCGGTCCGCGAGCATCCATTTTCCCCTGTGAGTGGGGGTTCCCTTTCCCACGTGATGGGGAGGCTGCCACTTAGTATGCTCCTACTTAGTAGGAGTTCCTGCTCCTTCACGTGAGGGGAAGGGAAGCTCCCACTAAGTGGGAGCTCTCCACCCTCTTCTCATGAGGGGGAGGCTCCCACTCTGCTCCCTCTTGCTTACTCGTGCCGGGTAAGGAAGAATGTCGTAATAGACCATCAGTTGAGAGAATGTGAAAGCAGAATAGTCAATAGCCCATCACATCTCCCTAGCGCCAGTTGGAGAAAGCTTAATGGAGTTGGAGTGCCAATCGGCCACTCTCTTTATTTCAATTCTCTCCCCTTTTTGATAACAAGGCAGAAACCCCCGACCCGACATTCATGAGTTTCGAATGAAGAATGAAGAGTGCCCTGACCTTCTTCCCGTCATCGTCGGATTTTTGAAGTTGACGTCTAAAAGGGAAATTGAAAGCATTTTCAGGCTGGCAACTAATTACAAAGACCCAGAGGACCAAGGAAAGTCTAGTTTTTGACTAATAATAAAATAAACCTTTCTAACGCATATTCTGTCGTACCGGCATGGCCCCACTGATTTGTTTTCGATCGGAGCATCAAGCAGCACAACCCGGTTCTACTTGACTAAGCCCCGTGCTCTCCTATAGCTTTCTTTCCTCCCTTAAGACCCCTTTGTAATAACTGTCTTTCTACCGCATCAGATGCATTTTTTGAAGGTACATCAGTCGCAAAAGGAGTGCAAAGAACTGTCCGAATCCTTGCTCAGTCTGTCGGGGTGCACAATGACTATTTCAGTCCGGAATAGGGCTGAGGGAAGCTCCCACTAATTGGGAGCTCCCTACTCCCTATCATGTGGGGAAGGCTCTCACAAAGTGAGAGCCCCTGCTCCTTCTCACGTGAGAGGGAGGGAAGCTCCCACTTAGTGGGAGCGCCCTTCTTTTTTTATAAAATAATAAATAATAAATAAATAAAATAAAAAATATAAATAATAAATAAAATATTTTTTTTAAAAAAATGTTTCTTTGAATAAAAAAAAAACTCTTGTCACAAATAGCATAAATAAATATAAAAAAAATGAAATGAACATGCCCTTCTGCATTCCTTTCAAACACCGACACCTCATATTGAGTTCGCATGACCAGTTTGATCCGTCAATCGGAGGTTCGTTCGCTCCAAAAGCGAAGGGTAATTAGCGGCAACTTAGTTCGCGGCTGCCGGAGATCTAGATCCCCACAATCAATAAATCCCAGCATACCCTAAACAGGGGAGGAATCTGTATACGCGTGACAAGCGCGCGTATTCCTATCTCAATAGAATGACGAAAAACACTCTACAACCATGTTCATATAGAAATGAACCAAACATTATGAATATGGTAGGCTTCCATTATGTGGGGCATCTCTGCTGTATTTAGCCAGGGGCCCCAAGAATAATTATTAGAAAATCATCATGTGACCTGTTGCAGTTATACTATATGACATGGAGTCATAACATTTAAAACATAGAGAATCGAGTTGATTACGGAAGTCAATAATGGAAGTTTTAGGTTATAAAAAACGCCAAGGACTGGACTCTATCTAAACAGCTTACTGTATTACTATCAAGATGACCATAATTTAATAGGAAAGTTTTGACTTTTGATACTCCTCCGATCCAGAGTACTTAAGGTCACCAAAATCATAGGTCTTTCTGTGCAGTAAACTGCATCTTCACAGGCATGTCTATTTCACCGTGATCTAAACATGAGATGAGATATAGAAAACAAACTGTATGTTTCACATAAACAAATTACAGTTACCTTTCAATAGAATCTGCCAAATATTCCAGAGAATCACTAAAAGACGCCAACAAAATGAGTTTGTGATCGTCATGGATTAGATGCTCCTGCACACAAGACAAGATCCAGTTTATCTTTGAATGGATGCTACTCTCTATGATAGTCTTTCGACCACAATATCATCAAATCAAAATAGCTCCTATAAATAACTAAAAGAAAAATGTCAAATATGAGCAATCTCATGTTCGTGTGTGTGCATGCATGTGTGTGTGGTGCAACGGTGGTAGTTGGGGAAAAAAGATGTATAGCTGGTTGAATATGATATTAGGAAAATACCTGCTTAATTGGGCACAAGTTCAACAGTAAACCACTCAATTCTGTCTCTGCTTCCACATTTTCGGCATCTACAACATTGTTTTCAATAAAAGAAGAATTTTGTAAACAAGCATTGGCTGGATCAAGTCGCTTCAAGTTCTCAACATCACTTCTTCCAATGAGCATATAACTCTGCTTTTCAAGGACAGCCTGCATATTTTATGGAAGAGGTTGGCATGGTTCTTTGGTCATAAATATCCAGGAACACAAAATAAGCTGCTGCAAGGATAAACTTAAGAGAAACAAGAAGTTAAACAGATGTAGTTTGAAGGACTATGACAGTGAAGGTAAATAATTTTCCTTATATATATATAGAATAGTGAAAAGCACCTGAATATAAGAACAAGTTTAATAAACGGTTTTTCACTGTATGTTTTTATTTAAGAGTTTGTTTCATGATCTATTAAGATTCCTTGCCATTGTTTTGTCAAGATTTGTAAAAAAAATCCTACGCCATCAACCCACCTACCTCTTTCTACAACCTACCATCTACAAATTGTAAAGCTTTTGAGGCAGTACTAACTATAGGGTTTAATTGGCATGATATGTTAAATACAAGTATCTGATGTCAAAGATGAATCAAACACCAATATTCATGAGATTTAACATCCCTATAAGTCTAGAAAATAAATCATAAAATGATATGAAATAAAACAGATATATTAGAAGGGTAAATTTAATATGGCACCATCGAACTTTCATGCGTTGAATCAAATACCGGTCATATCGTCTCATATATCGTATCGGGATCTCTCATGATACGATACGATAAAACCGATAAAATTTCGCCGATATATCGGCCGTATATGACATATGAGACATCTAGCTGATACGATTCCGAAATCCGCCGATATCCGATATTTAAAACCTTGCATTCATGGTTTTGAGATGACACCATTGTTTAAAAATGACATGACCCATCCCTAAAGAATATTATTGTCCAAAGGTTGAAGGGTATTCTCATAAAATTTACCTTATTCAGTTCAATTTGTGGCTATTTAAATCCATATAAAAGATCGTCCTGGGGTTAGTCAGTCCATTCGTGCCTTAAATCAGTTAACGAAAATTGCATTTTTAGAACACATTATCAGTAGTTTAGGGGGGATCATGGCATTTAAAGTTCAATGGTGCTATATCAAAAACTCTGAAAGTTCAAGGGTGCTTTATGAAATTTACCCATATTATAATGCAAAAATAAAAGATGAAATGCAACTCGAGATCTCTAGATACAAGAGATCCAACATCAATCAATTGCGATAGATCTCTAGATACAAGAGATCTAACATCAATCAATTGCGATATATCAGTAAGATGCATAAAATCTGTGCAGTTGATATAGTCAATTGATTTTACATATTACAAGCAGCTTAAATCCTGAAGCCACCTTCTCCTTCTCTGCCATAAATTATGCCCCTTCATATTTCTTTCTCTAGATTCGTAACCTATTGGATTTTACTTCGCAATTTTTGTCATTTCATTAGATAATTTGGCTGTTGACATTTTGGGTAATTAAACTTTTATCACAAATGCTTGTCAGACATAATGGTGATGTTTGCATTTCATTTCCTTATGTTCATTTTCTTACTACCTAATGCTTGTCAGACATAATGATGATGTTCGTGTTTCATTTCCTTATGTTCGTTTTCTTACTACCTAATAACTAATTTATTATGAATACATATTCTTTACTTGCAATCAATTAATTTGTTGATGTGGTATTTGTTTCCAACAAACATGCAAATTCATGATCGACCCTGTCACATAATGTCCAGTTTTGTAGATATGTAGCTCGTACGTGAAAACTTATTGTAATTCTTCTTCTTCTATTATTGTTTCTCTCTTAAACATCAATGCTCAACAGAAAGCCAAACTTGTTATCCTGTTAAGCCCCTGCGTCCTTTATCTCAAACTTTAATTCTTCAAGGATCTTAAATGAAAATCTTATCCTTTTTTCCATCTCACAAAGACATCCTCATCTCTGATACACCTAGCTTCTATCTCCTATTTGTAGCATTCAGCTCCAGAGACATAAATTGAAGTTATTTCGGAATGCCTGGAAAACAAAGGTGCATTAAGGACTTATTGCACAGCCTAGTCGAAGAACAAGAGAAAAGCTGTATTACAAGAAATATGTTTCTTCATATGTAATTAATTTCATCAGAAAGATCAGAACTTACAAAATTGAACAAAATTTTCTCTTGAACATGCATAAAATTGTGCTCAACAAACCTATTATTATATAAGAATTTGAACTGTCCTATAGATTACAGTTTGTTATCCATACCTCCGTGAATGATGTCCGGCATCTTTCATAAGCGCGTTCAAGAAAAGTTTGCACATATTCTACGAGTTCACAAGTATATTTTGGCATTAACTGTGCCCAACCAAGCACCTAAGACAAATACAAAGACATTTAACAGTTATGAGCATCCTGAAAGCTTACATGATAATTAGGAAGATGAAAATATTACATAAATGCACCTCTTTAGCTAATAAATCAGTAGCTAGAAGACCTTGTAAAACAGGTCGTCCCTTCTCCACTAACGGGCTATACACTGTAGCAGTATGGGCCCGCGGCCTGAAGGCTGCAGGACCTGGAACAAAATTTCCATGGTAAGATGAATGGCTACAGGTTTATGGAATATGCAAGAATTTAAATGATTTATGGCAAGATAAATACAAGCACCCTAACTTCATCTATTTCCATCTGAAAAGAGTTCCAGAGAAAATAATTTATTGGAATAATAAAATATGAGTTCCTACTACATATATATAGGAAGGATAATAGACCAGCTCTTCTATTACAAGCAATATGGGACTAAAACTAATTATATTCATAACACTCCCCCGCAATCTGGAGCATAGATGTCAATCATGCTGAGCTTGGACATAAGACGGAAGAAAACCGGTCGAGAAAGAGATTTGGTGAGGATATATGCCAGTTGAGCCGAAGCGGAAACATGTTGGAGCGCAACTATCTTATCGGTCATCTTGTCACGAATGAGGTGGCAATCTATTTTGATATGCTTGGTCCTCTCATGAAAAACTGGATTCTCAGCAATGTGGAGCGCGGCCTTTTTATCACATAAAAGTGTAGTCGGAAGAGAAGATGGAACCCCAAGATCTGTCAGGAGTAAGGTAAGGCATAACAACTCAGCAACTATATATGCCACAGATCTATACTCAGCCTCAGCAGAAGAATGAGCCACTACATTCTGCTTCTTACTTCTCCATGAAACCAAGTTTCATCCTAAGAAGACACGGTAGCCATTAGTGGAACAACGATCATCAATGGATCCAACAAAGTCGGCATCTGCAAAGGCCGTGAGCAATAATATAGATGATGGTTTGTAGAGAAGATCATGTCCCAGAAAACCTTTGATTTATCTGAGAATATGCTCAATTGCCTTAAAGTGAGCGGTCAAAAGAGTCTGCATATACTTACTCACTGTGCTAACAGCAAAGACAATATCAGGACGAGTGACAGTGAGGTAAATAAGCTTCCTAACCAAACGTCGATATCGTCATGGGTCAGACAGTGGAGGATCTGAGGAAGAACTCAGTCGAGAGAGCTTGACTGTGGAATCCATAGGAGTGTCTGATGGTCTACATCTCAGAAATCTTGTCTTAGATAGAAGATCGAGTATATACTTGTGCTGAGAGAGCTGTAATCTACTAGACTTTCGAGACACTTCAATTCCAAGGAAGTATCTAAACGGCGAAAGGTCCTTGGTATGGAAGTGTGAAGCCAAATATTCTTTCACCTTAGAGTTGCCAGCAGAATCATCTCCAGTAATGATAATATCATCAAGATACACTGGCACAATCACCATACCCAGAGGACGATTATGTGTAAAGAGAGATGAGTCAGTGCAACTGCGTTTGAAGCCAATCTTTTATAGGACCACACTAAACTTTTCAATTCAGGCATACGGGGCCTGCTTCAATCCATATAAAGATTTATGTAGGAGACAAAATACTCTCCTGATCGCTCAAAATCAGGAGGTTGTTGCATGTCCGAAAGATCGCCATTAAAAAAGGCATTCTTCACATCAAGCTGATGAAGTGTCCATACGTCAGAAGCAACTAAGGATATAAGAGCACGAACCAAGGTCAACTTTGGCAATCGGAGAAAACGTCTTAACATAATCCAAATCATACTGCTGAGTAAAACGTTTGGCCACCTATCGAGCTTTGAGACAATCAATCGTCCGATCTGGATTTTGCTCGACAGTAAAGACCCATTGACAGCCGACAACCTTCTTATTTGAAGGAGAAGGTACCAATTTCCAAGTCTTATTAGAGCGCAATGCAGCAAGCTCCTCTAATATATCTGCATGACAACCTGGGTGCTGAAGAGCTTCATGAATAGTGGAAGAAAGAGTGATGACGAACAAAGAAGAAACAAAATGACGCGCAGATGGTGTCAGTCTATGATAGAAAACAAAGTTAGAAATCGGATGTGTTGTAGTACATAAACGCTTACTCTTGCGTAAAACAATACAAAAAGAGAGATCTTCTGAAGACGGCAGCGGCGGAGAATCAGGAACAGAGAACTGTATCGGAGTACCTGCAGACGATTCGTTAGAGTAAAAGGAGAAATAGTGGGAGGGATGGAACTTTTGGGTCACGACGGTGATACATCCGTGGATAAGGTAACGCAGGCTTAAAATTAAAGCACATAAATTGAACAGACGAATCAAGCTCCGACGAAAGTAGGTGAGAAACATGGATAGTAGAAGTGGGGTCTTGACATGTGCTGGAAAATATGCTTGATCTTCTAAGAAGGTCACATTACAAGAAATACAAACTTTAGATGTTGCGGGGTCAAAGCATACATACCCTTTCTGGGATCGTGAATAGCCTGCAAACACCATACGCCCATACGGGTTGCTCGAGGATCAAGCTTGTCTAGCTGAGGACCTAGAATATGAGGATGGCATAGGTAACCAAATATCTTAGGAGGACCATGAAAAGGTTTGTCCTGTGAAAACAAAACAGAAAAAGGAGAATGGTTGCCTAGGACCGGAGAAAGAATACGATTGATATAACATGCAGCTAAGATCGCAAAATTCCACAATCGTTTAGGAACATGCATATGCAAAAGAAAAGAACGAGCTACCTCAAGCAAACGCCGATTCTTCCGTTAAGCAATTCCATTTTGCCGAGTATAAGAATATGAAGTTTGATGCAATATGCCATGTGACTGACAAAATGCTGTAAACTCCATGTTAATATACTCTTTAGCATTATCTGAATAAAGAACTTTTACCGAAACACCAAATTGATTGGTAACCTCAGCTACAAATTTTTGAAAGGTAGACAAAAGTTCAGACCTATCAGGCAGAAGATACAACCAAGTCATGCGTGAATGATCATCAATAAATGTAACCAAATATTTATAACCAAACACACTAGAAAATTTAAAAGGACCATGTTCACCGCCGAAAGACGCGACCGGGACGATAGGACGTCTAGCCTGAATTTTGAGGGCAGATACTATTTGGATTTATCCGTCCACCTTTCCGAAGATGCCAAATTGATTTATGACACCTTGTATCAGAGGTTTGGACGGATACGGCCGTTGTAGCGGATTTCGTCAGATTCCCCCTCGTTTGCGAAGGATTTTGATTGTAGGGATACTCTTCCCTGCAGGCGCAAGCCCCTGCAGTTAATTACGTTATCGCATCGCGATAACCACTTTCTCCTGCTCCGAAAGTTCACTTGGTTGTCCGTGGATTGTATACGGAGACTAATTTATATCGTCGTCCGTAAGGCACGGATTAGTCCAAATCCGTATATTTTGGATTTGGATTTGGGTTGATTTAAGGATCGTTAATCTGATTTGAGATTTAGAACAACTTAAACATATGAGCATTTCGAGCTCGATTGGTTTTTTGTTAAGGATACGTTAATCCAATTTGAGACTAAGATCTACTTAATAAGGTCTCAGGATGCTTCAGATCCAACAAAAGAGCATTTGGACTCTGTTGTTTTAGTTTAAGAACGTTTCGGTCCGTTATCGCCATTTTGGAGGCGAAGTTTTAGTTTGAGAACACCTCGGTCTTTGGAGGTGAGGTTTTAGTTTAAGGATGTCTCGGTCCGTTGTTCATCTTGCGCGCACGTATATTTATTACGTGACGAGATGAACAACGATGATTTGGGATGTACCCAGTTTGGGATGTGCATATCAGTTTGGAAGTGCACCAAAAAGTCGTTGGTTGTTAGGACCCGCCACCTCTCTGAAGACGTTGAGAAATTATGACGTAGATCAAAGATGTGGAGAGATGTACCCTTGAACCAATTCCCGTATTTAAGGGAAAAAGGAGTTAGTGGTAAACCTGGAAATCATTAGTCATATTTTGAGGCTAAGATTTCCTCGGGGGGATGTGGGATGAGTATCATTTTGAATATCATCAGGTAGAAGATCAATAGTCATATTTGGGACAGATCAGTTTGGGAAATCATGAACACATGGGCTCAGTTGATCTGAATCAGGGAGATTTTATCCTCGGGGGACCTAACCAATTTGGACTTGGTCCATTCAGTTTTTTTATTGAAAAGTGTCAAACACTTGTTTTGGCTCTATTTGATCAGTCCCTCTTTTTGTAAAAGGGCTGGGCACTTATATAAGTTTCGACGCTCATGTATAACCATGTAGGCTCTCAGTCTTGATGATTTATCATCTCCGTTGGATGTTTGATCCAACGGCTCTGTTTAACAGAGAGTAGAATTTAATTCTATCTGGACGTCGGCGCTCACGTGTTGTGCACATGGACGCTAATTAAGGCTTTAATTCCTTTATGTGCTTTGCACATTGGCGTCCACGTGAGGAGCACGTACGGTATCAATATAAGAGCTTTTAACTCTGGCGCTGACGCTCTAGTAGAAGGAATGTGAAGCGCTGTCTCTTAAATTTTGAACAAAGTTTTGCTCTTTTATTGGAGGAAACAAACCCCAAATAACAGAGTGAACTAAAGCAAAAGGTAAATCATGTCTCTTATTAACTGGAGAAAAAGAGAAGGAATACATGACTCACAATTAAATTCTGATAAATTAAAAGAAGACGTCATAGTACGTAAAGCAGAAAGAGGGGGATGACCAAGTCTCCGGTGTCACCGGATAGTAAAAACAGCTGTAGATGTACTGGGAAGGTAATCAACGTAGTACTGTTTATTCTGCTTATGCCCCCATCAATCCTCTGCTTCGTCAGAAGGTCCTGTATCACAAAGTAAGATGGATAAAATGTTATAGAGCGGTTACAATCATTGGTAAGCTGACGAATAGAAATCAGGTTTTGTTTTAAAGATGGCACAATCAAAAATTTTCAGGTGTATAGATGAAGTGAGGGATAAATCAGTAGAGCCAGAAACATGTGTAGTGTTACCATCAGCCATGGAAATAAATTTGTGAGGACTAAAAGCAAGATCAGATGGTCCATCACGAGACATGATTTGAGGCGTCAGAATCAGCGACCCACTAATTAGAATGAGAAAGTAAAGATATATCTGACGAAATGAAAAGATCGGCAAGAGACAGGAGAGAGGAGACGGCGTAACTGGCACCACTCATTACTGGATATGGGTATCTGCCGGCTGAAGAGGAAGGTTGGTCGGTAGCAACTGGTGTGGATATCTGGCAAGCTATAGGTGTATCAGGGAAGCCATGCTTCTCCCAACACCGGTGTTTAGTGCCGCCACAATAAGCACAATAAAGGCCGGCACAGCCACGGCCGCGTCCACGGGAACCATGACCATGAGCGGTTAGAGGGGGACGAGTAGTCAGACGGAGACCACCAGAATACATGATGAATGACACGGAAGTAGATCACGAGAGAGGGAGAATAAGGTTGTCTAATACCCAAACGAGTACAAGCATAAAGAAGTCCAAGCAAGACAATCTAATAGTGCATCGTTAGTAATCGAGAGAAGCGGAGACGGGCGATGAAGTGGTGGGGGTTGTCGACGATGAAGAGAGGAGACGAGAGGGCTATGGTGGAATGGAGGCAGCTAGGGTTTGCAGCGATGAAGGGGAGGGGGCTGCGGTTGAGCATCAGGAGGCGGAGGTGAGGGCAGCGAGAGGAGGCGAGGCGGCTAGGGCAACGAGAGGAGAGGCGAGGGCAATGGGAGGAGGCGAGGGCAGCGGGAGGAGGGGAGGTGACTAGGGCAGCGGGAGGAGAGGCGGCTGCTAGGGTTTTGGCGAGGGCGGCTAGGGTTTGGGAAAGAGGATTAGGGTTTTGGTTTTTGGGAGATTAGGATTTCCTCTCAATTCTTTTCAAAACTCTGATACCATGAAAAGAGTTAAGAGGAAATAATTTATTGGAATAATAAAATATGAGGTCCTACTATATATATATATATATATATATATATATATATATATGGAGAATAATATACCACCTCTCTTATTACAATCAATATGGGACTAAAGTTAATTATATTCATAATCAACTCTCGTATCCAAATCTTTAAGTAGATTTGTGTCTCAAGAGATAATGGGTTAGGTATATCCTGAGAGGGAAGGAATGCCTCTCACACACACACCAGCATGGTACACAGAGATCCCATTATAGCATAAATGTCCCAAAATGCAAAGTGATATTAAAATGGGTCCTGAATTAGAAACTTACTCGAGATAGCTTGTTGGACGCATTTGCGATAATCTACAAACATTGCCGGAAGAAAATGATCTTTCAGAAAGTTCTCCACAAATGCTAGCAAACCATCATGTCTGCATCTCAAAAGTCCAGAATCCAAATTTCTATCGTTACAAGACTTTTTCTGAAAGCATATATCTTAACTTGTAAATGTGGAAAAATTAGGATTTATACAGAAATTTTTAAATAGTTACTTGACATCTAGAGAATTAATTAGCAGAATAGCTTGAAAAGGCCACATTCAAGTTTCTAATCTTAGCCATTAATTATGAATCACAAATATATTGATACATAAGAATATGGTGAAACAAACAATTTTAGGACTTTTATGTTAGTCCAACAAGTAAATATTAAAGCGTATCCATATGTAAGATATATATTATATTAAAAAATAGATATAATTGCATTTACAAAGAAGAGGCAACTAATGGTAGTAAGCCACCAATACACAATTTAATAATAGATATTGGCGTTATCGATCAGACTTGCTAACCTAACCCACAACACATCCGTCACCTGCCTTCTTTTTTAAAATCAGTATAAAAAACACGTGAGATGTTTTTGCTCTATGTTTCTCCATCATTTCCCTAGAATGAGATAGCTTCCATAATTGATAGTTATATCATATGATTCTCAGAAATAACTGATCCATATCCTATTCATTTTGAAAGTGACCCCTGAAGTAGAGGGGCCGAGATTTCATTCACCTAGGGCAAATAATAATAATAATAATATGGTATTTCATTATAAGAACTATTACAGGGAAAATTCACACTGAGACATTCAATCCATGAAGCTAACTTCAACTAATGTTTAATACTGTTAGCTTAATATTACTACAAAAATTACTCAACCCACTTTAACTCTAAAATCATACAAATGATGGTACAAAAAATTTAACAAATTCATTTTTGTTAGGAGTAAGGAGTAGTTCTCCTCATTACTGTAAAAGTTTTCTTCTATCTATAAAATCTGATGGGCTGGCTGGGGTCCAAGATAAGTTCAGAGTTTTTTTTTTAAAAAAATAGTACAAAAAAATTATTACAAATAAGGGATTCCAGCTTTTCTAAACCTCAAATCCACCAACCCTGGCAACCCATGTGTCTCTAACCACTACGACAAATTCAATTTCGTCTAAGAAGTTAGGTTCTATTAGCAATAGCATATAAAGACTTTCAACACAAACTTAAATGAGTAAGAAAACAACCAAATCATTGGCTCTCTTGCCTAGCTCAACCCACCTCCGGTCCACCCATATGCCCTTTCAAAGTTTTATAGCATAGCTCATAAAGTCATGCATCCTTGGTATTCTTTATAACTCTGCAATTCTCCAATATTCATAGCATATTAATATGCAGTAATATGTCTCTGGTCACTTATTGTATCTGTCTTTTAAATTACTGTTGAATACGATAATTAGCCATACTGACCCTTCATCTACCACATGGTTACAAACTCCATAAGAATATAATCAAATCCCCTGGCTTATAGCTCTGCCCATGTATACCATGTTCAAAGCATCCATCACTTCACTAATCCTAATTTTTCAATAAAGACGTTGTTAGCCTTGTTATGTCATTTGTATCTATATGAAATTGTCAACAAGGTCCTACTCAAACAAGTCTTGAAAATAACTCCTTCGCCTTTCTTGAATTCCAATTTGCTTATCTATTTATAGCCAAAATTACTTAAAATTCTCTCACATTTTTGTCAGAGATGACTTAGCTTTCGTTTTCCATGTGTGTGATGCTTTCTTTAATATTCTTTGTAGATAGTTTTTGGACTTCCTCATTCCACCATCACCATTCGTTAGAAGGGAAATCATTACCACTAGATTATCCTAGGGTGTCTATTTTAATGCACCTAGACATTATCTACATGGTACAATACATTAGTTGCTTCAACCCTGCCTACCACTTTCTATATGATGCCTACTTCGTTCTTCTATGAATAGAATAGTGTTGGTATACCATAAAATTAATGGATGGTTGGATAAACAAATGGAGAAACAGGGAGATACAGCTTCGAGCATACCCAAGTTGTGAATACTTTTGAGGAAGCATTGAAGCAACTTTATCAGTAAACTGCAAAATATCAATGGTTCTGCATTAGTTTATAGAAAAATTTGACTACATAACAAAGTTTTCTTCAGATGTCTAACTTATTTGTCCATGCCAACCTGAAGAACAGGTCGATAAATTGAAGCTGCAAGATAAATTCCTTGCTCTGGAAGCACAGCTGCGGTTCCATACCCCTCTTGTTGAATGTTTGACCCTTTCCTCCATCCTTGGCAGACTCCTGAAATGATGAAATTCATGAAACCATTTCAGTTACAAAATTAGCCCAAAAAACACAGAGACAACAGCAGAGAGGAGAACTGCTTCAAGTAGTGCATGAAGATCAATCTAAACTGGGTGGGACACCTAAATATGAAGTTGATTGTGGTATTTTATCCCTATTTGGTTTGGTCTGTTTATAGTATAAGAACAAAATTAATAAAAGGTAAGAACTTACTTTAGTTTATATTTCCATATACCTTTCATTATTATTCTTGTCTTCGCAAACTGAAATAGTTCATGAAAAACTAATTTCAAGACTTGGTGAAGTCGGCAAATAGTTGAGTAGGTTTGAACTTTGAAGGGTTGCTTCTGGTTATCATATAATTAGTTCTAGTTTTCTATTAGGAGCTACAAAAAGTTCAATAGTTAGATTTTTAAACAGGTCAAATAGGGTTTGTAGGCTGACAAGTTTATTAGTCGGGTTAGGCGGGATGACCCTTTATCACCTCCATTCACTTAAGTCCGACCCATACTCGTTAATTTCAGGCAATTTTGGATCAGATTGTTGGGATGGGTCATAATTGTCACCTCCATAGATAAGAGAACACGTTATGTCACTCTCAAGAAATCAGAAACTCAAATATTTGAAGCAATAATTGACGATTAGCATCATTATAGAATAACCTAGAAAATCATCATTGTTAGAACAAATTGTAAAAAGAAGTCTATGAAATTTTTATTATGATATGGGATATTCCTATAATAAGCTATAAAAACATTTAATTGGATATATCTAATTAAGATGCACACTGTTTCCCTTGATTTTTTCATTGTTCAGGTAATAGTTTGGTTTAATTCACCAAATTATTAATGGAATTCATGTATACCTTGATTGGGTATAGATAATGTTGCATCTGTAAAGCGAAATGCAAAAGAAAGGCCTTCTGATCCATCCCTGTCAGCATATGATTGTAATTTTGATTCAAACAAGTTATTCAAAATGAAACAAATATGTATAAGGACATTGTGCTACTAACTATCTTCGCAGTATGAATCTAATAGTATAATGCTATATATATGCACCATAACTTGCCTCTTTTCCTTGACAGGAGCCTTGTTCGCAAGCCTAGCTGTTTGGACAGCAGCATCAGATGTTGCAGCTTCTGGAGTTGCTCGTAGAATTTCACATATGAGCTGTTGGCATTCACTCTATTCTCCAACAATATATACAAACATACAAAAAAGAAAGAGAGCCACATAAACGTCGTTTTATATTTTTATCTTTTTAAGGTTGAATACGTCTAGAAATCAAAATCCTTAAGAAAGCTGCAATTTACCTGTATGACTGTCAAAGAAAATCCTACACTAAACCCTCCAGTAACTTGAGAAGATTCAGAATCTGGGTTCCAGTTTATATCCCCATTCATTGACTTTGGTGTGTTTATAACATCACCTTGTTGGGATGATTTTGATTCCAGCAGCTCTCCAACAACAATATGGTTTTCTGGTTGTGGACAGCGCAAAACAAACTATGGGATAGTGAATATTAAATTCAATTGAACAAGACATGTGCTAATATCCATGTATCTTACCAAGTATACGAATGACGAAATCTAATGCCGAACTGAGAAGCTCACTAGCTGCTGACTGTGCTGTTCCCATGGGCGTCAATGTTGGAGGGACCGGGCTAATAGCCAATTGTGTTCCCGGTAGAGATGTCCCATTTTTACCTTTTTGTCTAAGAGTCAGGAAATTTTTTAGCAATCCTTTTGCATCAAGTAGATCAGAAGTAGACGACCTTGTAGCCTGATCTATGTGTGACCTTGATGAACTCCGCACTGCATGGGTTTTTATCTTATAAATGATGATATCATGGATGGTGGGCCGCAACCTTTGGCTGTTTCACAAAGAAAGAACATTCGAAATTATTATGAAGACAGTTGATGCTCCATAGCAAACCCATTTTTATGCTATAGGTTTTGATGATGATGGTTGGTTGAACAGATATTTGTTAGATTTGTAAGTATCAGCTAAACTACAAACAAGCAATCAGAAAGGCCAAACCTGCTGCTCAAAAGACTGAACCAAAAAGATAAAAACTAAAATTAATCATTGAAATTTCAGTCCATTGGTTCTACGAGTAAGCTGATAAGAAGTTTGGAAAGGGGTCGGTAGACTTGATAGTTGATCCTCAATTAATATTGCAAAGTAAATTTATCATTAGAGAGGTCAAATATTCAATTACAGCTGATCATCTGAATCATCTGAATGATTATTGAAGAGACAATTGAAGTTACTATCCTAGAAAGTGCATCCAAAGATTTTCCAGCAAAAACACTATGGGTATATCCTAATTTCAGCTCCATGGCACCTATTTGAACTTTGAAAGTGTCCTTACACTAATTGACTCTACATAGCATCTACTTCACTACCATGCGTGAATGTATATTTTCAAAACTCGAAGAAGGAAACACAAATACCCAATGGAATGTATTTACATATTATAGTATTATAGTAGAAGAAAGAAAAACAAGCTTCGGAGATCCAGCATGTGAAAGGGTGAAAGATGAGGGGGAAAACTCTAATAAGTGGTTCTCTTCAAATTTTAAAAAAGAATATACCAATAAGCAATTCTCTAGCAGTGGACAACTTACCTAGGATGTTGCATTTAGCTGGACATCAAGATATTCGTACTCTACCCAATCTCATAGGTGAGCTCAAAAACTTGTCTTACATACAATTTGTTGATGATACCATCCTTTTCAATAATTCTAAGGCTAAACTCTAGAAAAAACCCATCAAGTTTCGTTGTTTGGTAAGATACTTCCAAAATTTTGTAAACTCCAAAAAACTATCATGGATAACGATCAAAGTTGGTCAACTTTAACGGTGTTAAATATAACCCTTTTGCCCTTCTAATATTATTTTTATTAATTATTTCAGTAATAATTTTTAATAATTGCTAATCGGGGGAGGGGAAGGGATCCGGGTCGGGTGAGGGGGCGGGGCCGAGGGAAGGAGGGGTGAGGTTGCTGGCTGGTAGGAGTGGAGAGGGGATGGAGGACGGGGTGAGGTCAGGGTGGGAGGGGGAGGAGGGGTTGAGGCTGTGGGAAAGGGGTTTAGATAAGTGCGGGGAGGGGAAGAGAAGAGTAGGCCAGTGCTGGGGAGAGGGGTCGAGGTGGGGTGGGTGGGGCGGGGGAAAGGGGGGTCGGGGCCCGAGGAGTCAGAGGCAGGGGTGAGAGAGGAAGGGGCCAAGTCAAGGGCGATGGCTAGGGTGGAGGGGGAGGCGGCGGGGGTGGCAGTGCCGACGCCAGCTGGTGGAGGAGGGAGTATGGTTAGGGCTAGTGAAGAAGGCGGAGGAAGAAGATGACAGTTTTGGAATTTTTGAAAATTTTAATATGATGTAGCAACTTTAATGACATGACACCGTTAGCGATGGCGTGACATCTTATCCATGGTTTGGGAGGAGTGGGGAGGGGATGGAGGACGGGATGAGGTCAGGATGGGAGGGGGAGGAGGGGTTGAGGCTGTGGGAAAGGGATTTAGATAAGTGGGGGGAGGGGAAGAGAAGAGTGGGCCAGTGCTGGGGAGAGGGGTCGAGGTGGGGTGGGTGGGGCGGGGGAAAGGGGGGTCGGGGCCCGAGGGGTCAGAGGCAGGGGTGAGAGAGGAAGGGGCCAAGTCAAGGGCGATGGCTAGGGTGGAGGGGGAGGCGGCGGGGATGGTATGCCGACGCCAGCTGGTGGAGGAGGGAGTATGGTTAGGGCTAGTGAAGAAGGCGGAGGAAGAAGATGACAGTTTTGGAATTTTTGAAAATTTTAATATGATGTAGCAACTTTAATGACATGACATCGTTAGCGATGGCGTGGCATCTTATCCATGGTTGTTTTCTGGATTTTACAAAGGATTTGGAAGTTTCTTGCCAAACAACGAAACTGATGGGGGGTTTTCTGAAGTTTAGCCTAATACTAATGATGATGAAGTCTTAACATTGAAACATTTATATATATATATTTATGGAATTTTAGATCTTGAAATCAATTTTTATAGGCTCAATCTTTATTTTGATAAAAAAAAATTGTTCTTGTTAACAAGTTGGCTTAAATTCTTAACTGTAAGTTAGCTATTTCTTCAACCAAGTATCTAAGGCTATCTCTCAAGTTTGATAAAGTAGACAAGAGAAATTTGTGATTGCTCATTGCTAAATTCCATTTTAAATTATCAAATTAGAAAGGAAATTCCCTATTTATTGGTGGTAGCCTTACACTTGTTAATGTTCTTTCATCTATACCCTTATACTATGTGTCATTCTTTAAGTTGCATAAATCGGTAAATAAGAAAATTTGATCTTATTTGGACCTTTTTTCTTTGTAAAGGAAAGATGAACTAATAGTGCTGGTAATAAATTTTATCTTGTCAAATGAAATAGAGTGGGATTCATACTAATAAAAGAAAGGGTGGTCTGGGGTTAAGAATATTGAATAACTCAAACTTTTTTGTTATGTAAATGGATTTAAAGGTTATATAATATTGACATTTACTCATCTCAGGTCCTTGACTCCATTTATAATTGCAAAAATTGATTGCATGCTCAAATATATGCTTCTTGTTTTTTAAACAAATTTAATGGAATGATTGTTTCTTTAGTAACATTAAATAGACTATGGATGATGGTAGAAAAATCATGTTTCGAACTGATAATTAGACCTCTAACACTTCAGCAGTTTAACTTTCCTACTCTTTAACTTGAAACAAAAAGGCTCAGATATGTTCTGTGTAATAACCAAAAATAACATTAAAGTAGTAATATATTGGATAAGGATATCTAGCAAAAAAATAATATTAATAATTAAATAACAATCCATTGAGTTGGTAGAATATATATAATATATTACATAATGTAAGATATTAAAATATCTAACATATTTATGGTACAATCTTAGCCAATTAATTATGATTAATAATTTATTTTCTATTATCTAAGCCTATATAAAATATTCCAGAAATGAGAAATTTCCCTATAATTTTTATTAATAATAGGGTAAATTGTCAAAAAGCCCCTAGCCCACTCAGGAGTTGTCTAAAAACCCCTGATATTTTCGAAATTATTGGGAAGGGCATACTATAAAAAATTTGTGAAAAAACCCATGGGCTACATTTCATTTAGGTTTTTATTCCCTCCACCTGCTTAGGTTTTACCAGCAGCCGCTAGATATTACAGGCAACTCGTATAAAAGGGATTTTAATTAGGCCCATGGGTTTTTTAATAAGAGCAAAAAGCCCAAGGTTTTTAAAAAAGTTTGAAGCATGCTGGGGGCTTTTTGACAGTTTACCCTTAATAATATCATAAAAAATATAGTAGAATAAGAAGGAAAGAGAAAGAGAAAAGGGCAAATGAACTCAAATGAATTCATAGATCTTCCAAGTATATCACGACATAATAAAGTAATGTCTCTTGTATAAGTTAAGGTAAGCTTGACATTAAATCCATTGAGAAGTCGGTTTCGATTGCTAAAAGGTATCAAACTTGGGGTTTCATGTGTCAAACCTGAGATTGCACATGATGGGACTACGTACTGGGATTTTAATCCCTTTGTATCACTTGCAATCAATTTTTTTTATTGTTTTCATTTTTTGTATTTTTTGTGAGATTTAGATACTACAACAACTAGAATTGTTGCGGTTGTGGAAGGCGCTGAAAATGAAGGTTTCAAGCAATTTAAGACACTTCATAAAGGCAGGGGTTCTTTTAAAAGTCTTTTGGATAATTTAGTTATGGGTTCTATCTTGGGTGCTATAAAACAAAAATGTATTTGTTTTCGAATGGGTTTTTAGTTTTGGGTTCTATCTTGATATGCATTCTTTAATTGTGGGCTTTTCAGTTATAATAGAAATGTTTTTAGTTTTGAGTTTTTTAGTAATGGCGGAAATGGATTTTACATATCGGTTGTTTAGTTATCGCTTTTTAATTATGGCGGAAATTTTTTTAGTGGTGCTTTTTGTCGAAAATAATTTTTGCTTCAGTATTCGTATCAAACTTAAGATGTGATAGTGTACGTAGACATATTAATCTAATATGATATATAGGTTTATATACGTATATATAATTTCTCTAAAATTACTAAAGCTATAACTAAATATATACCAAATGAAATTATAACATATTAACTTCCCTAATATGATTATATATACTTCATCCAAGTCAAATTTTCTACATGTACATATGTAGATATTACTAAATTCTTAAAAAAAACAATATAGATTAATTACTAAAGTATGTGTGTATATAATTAATAATTGAACTATATATGAATTTGTTGTGTTACCCAATTATTTTTCCATGCAAAACTCTTATCTTTATTTTCTTTTTAGTCTTCCCTCCCCCTACCGATTAGGTTTTTTTCTCATTTCCTCCGTTATACTTTGGGGCCCAAACCATTATCAATAAATAAAAAAAATTATAAGATTGAAGGTGTATATATATACACCTTTGTTTACTGAAGTATATATAATCTTTGTTTAAACATATACTTCATGTTTAAATTCGACAGAATATTAAGTTGCGTGGATGAGCTTCAGTAAATTATATTAAATAGTCAATTAATATATGAATATTAGGAGAACAAAAATACCTTTTGCGTCTGCATATTTTAGGCAACAAGTTTTTTATGTTCTTTCATCACTTGAATAATATTTTTTATATTATTTTAATTGATTCAACTTATATTTAAAAGAATTGAAGAATTGAAAATTATTGGAAAATAATATTTGAGGTGTTACGTTTATAATTAAAGCCTAATAATCGATAAGAATTAAAATCATAACTTACATCTTAAGATAAGTTATGAGAAAATATGTAATTTTGTTTTTACGTTATATTACAGGTAAATTTCATAAAGCGTCGTCTTTCTTTTACCACGAACAAATCCCTCTTTTTTCTCAAGCGACGAAGAAGCCATTTCTTTCTTAAGTACATCCACCATTTTTCTTGCTATTTTACTCAATTTCTTCAATTGAAGATGTGAAAAGCCTGGTTTTGTTATAAGTTTTTTGAATTTGCCGAATTTTTCTTGCTATTTTACTCAATTTTGTTGTCAAGTACAATTTCCATACTGAAATACTAAACTTGGTTGCCAAAATACTAAATTTTACTACTAAGTTGTTAAATAAATAATATCCAACCATTTACTTTTTTGTTTTTTTTTGTAAAATGCTAAAATTTATAAGGATTTTTTTGCTAAAA
Organism: Agapanthus africanus; assembly: GCA_030015575.1. Lineage (NCBI taxonomy): Eukaryota > Viridiplantae > Streptophyta > Magnoliopsida > Asparagales > Amaryllidaceae > Agapanthus > Agapanthus africanus. The sequence goes on from CM057339.1 coordinate 227,617,149, forward strand.
TTGTTAGAAAAATACTGAAACTATATTTTTTGCTATATAATATTAAAAAGATATAGTTGTGTCATCATATTCTATATTTTGGGATTTTGCAATGTCCGAATGTCGCATCGTATCGATGTGTCATTAACCGTACAATTTTGTTGCTCATCCCTTATATGTCAAATTTATATATTAACATGGAGTTCATTGGACAGCCGAGCAAGTATATGTTAAGGAGTATTAATTTATTATTAATAGCAATTAGCAAATGATTTTAGATTTTTTTTCGTTTTAGATTATTCATTATAATAAAAAGTTTTCAGAATTGAGGCTTATTTGGTTTATGAGATTTTAGGGACATCAGTGTTGGATTTTTTATTACTTAATTTTAGTTTGAGAATATATTGATTTATGGAGATCATATGATTTTAGGCCTTGCCGGGTCTAATGGTAGAAACGGTGACTGGGCATACATTAATTATAAGAAAAAAATACAATCAGTTCTGGAATGTCATATGTTCGCAAGGTTTTTTCGCTGAAGATGTTCAGAACTAACCAACTTTTAAAAATGTTCTCTATTTAAAATAAAATGAACTTCAGATATCGATTACATGCATATCTAATTTCAACCAAATGTCAATGACAGAGAAGATTTTAAGTGAATTATACACATAATAGGGTTTACAATGTCAAATCTGCATATGGCGTTACTAATGCCACTTCCTTAGCTTCACTGGCTACGAAATCATTTAGAAATGCCATGTCCATTTTAAAGTCAAGATTTTTATCCGGATGATTATATTAATAAGATTCTTGCAAAGAAAACTTAGTCCTTGAAGGATGATTTGGTAATATTGCTTGTCTTTTATATTATGATAAGATTAAGTCTGCTAACCATTTATTCATTGATTGCAAGTTAGTTAAACAAGTTTAGTAATTCTACTGAATGCCCTTCGGGTTCACTCATTGCCTACTTTTTCTAGTAAGTTGTTACCATGTAAAATCCATCTACTTAAAAATAACATTATTTATATGTAGATATTCCTGACGGGATTCCTATCGAGATTTGGAGATGCTTAGGAGAAATAGACGTTAAATGACTGACAGATCTGTTTAATAAGATTTGGCAGACAAAAAAGATGCCAAATGAATGGAGGAAAAGTATCCTTGTATCTATCTACAAGAACAAGGGTGACATTCAAAGTTGCTCAAACTACTGTGGAATAAAACTTATGTGTCACAGCATGAAACTTTGGGAAAGAGTAGTTGAACACAGGCTAAGAAAGGCTATTAAGATAACAGAGAACCGGTTTGGGTTCATGCCTGGACGATCGACGACAGAGGCTATTCATTTGCTTCGTCAACTTGTTGAGCGTTTTCGAGAGAGGAGAAGAGATTTGCATGATATTTATTGATTTAAAAAAAGCGTACGACAAGGTACCTAGAGAGGTTTTATGGGGGAAAATGATGAAGAAGGGGGTCCCCGTCAAGTATATTGACATAATCAAGGATATGTACGATGGAGTAGTGGCAAATATCAGAACTTGCGGCGGCTTAACGAGTGATTTTCCGATTACAATTGGTTTACATCAAGGATCTGCATTAAGTCCATTCCTGTTTACCATCGTGATGGATGAGCTTACTAGAACTATCCAAGATGAGGTACCTTGGTGTATGCTATTCGTTGATAATATTGTTCTAGTAAATGAGACGAAAGCAGGGATTAATGCCAAATTGGAATTATGGAGGCAAACATTGGAATCTCGGGGATTCAAATTGAGCAGGTCCAAGACAGCATATATGCATTGCAAATTTAGTAACCAGAGAAGTCAAAACCATATTGGTATAACATTGGAAGGGCAAGAGATATCACAGAGCGACCAGTTTAGATATCTAGGTTCCATCATCCAAAAGAATGGGGAGATCGATAGTGATGTTAATCAAAGGATCCAAGCTGGTTGGTTGAAATGGAGGAGTGCAACAGGGATTTTGTATGATCGTAACTTTCCGTTAAAATTGAAAGGAAAGTTTTATCGGAGCGCTATTCGGCCTGCCTTATTATATGGTACAGAATGCTGGACTCCTAAGAAGCATCATACACAGAAAATGCATGTAGCGGAGATGCGCATGCTTCGTTGGATGTGCGGTAACACTAGAAAAGATAAGGAGCGAAATGAGGATATTCGTGCAAAAGTTGGTATAACACATATGGAGGAGAAGATGCGGGAAAACCGGCTAAAATGGTTTGGTCATATGCGACGCAGACCTATGGAAGCACCGGTTCGACGAATAGATACTCTCGATATGGACAATGGCAAAAGGGCAAAAGGGAGACCGAAGAAAACATGACTGGAGGTGATACGAAACGATATGGTTGCCAAAGAACTCAATGAAAGTATATTGTTCGATAGGAGTGAGTGGAGGCGGAGGATTCGTGTGCTGGACCCGGCGTGATTCTCATGTTGGTTCATGTAGCCTACCCCATATGCTTGGGATAAAAGGCTCAGTTGTTGTATATTCCTTTCTATTATACTTGCGAGAATATTTAGAAGGCTAGAGATATCGAGAACCTTCAAAGATAAACTTTGTTCTCCGTCTCAAGTGGTTAATTTTTTTCTATCAATACAAGAGTTTCATCTAAGGAAATCCAAGATAAATTCTTGAATTCCAATGAGTTTCAAAGTCTTAAATGCACACATGTTGGGGATATGCAACTCCTTTAGAATAATTACAATCCATTTCTATCCCTCTAAAGTTATGGACCCTTTCTTTTTTCGCATCAATCTTTCTTTCCTTTTCTGCTCCTTCTGCATTAACCAGTTGCTTAGGATGTTGCAAACACACCTAATAACCACTAAACCATTCAAATAGAAATTCTCTTATTAGTGTTAGACTTCTCTTTTCCGGATAATTACTATAATTTATTCAGTATGGGCCTATTTATAAAATTGTTTTCTTTCATTAGAATAGTGGTTGTTGGGTTCTCTTAAATTTATATTGGTTAATGATAGTAGAACTATAATTGGATTTCAATTTTGAATCATTGCTATGTTTTTCTTTAGTTCTTGATATGAAAATGTTTACTTTATAAACCTCATCCTCAAGGATAATTACGTTAAATCCCTATAATTGAAGTCTAGTTAGTTAATCTTCGTACTTGTCAATTCAAGTTATCTTTATAATATGCCCTATTGGGACACTTGTAATATAAATTCTCCCAGCGAGAAGAGGACGATCAACCAGTAATAATAAATATAAATGAGGTATATAAATAAAGATTATAGGCCCCCTTGAAATATCTATGTTTGTTGGGTATGTTTGAGTGTGTTCGTCTTGAAATATTATCCTATCATATAGTAGTTATTTCTGCTTGAGTTCGTATTCGTCCTTATACTGCTTGTTTTTAACACGCATTGAGCTCTCAAGCTTTTCTATATTATTGCAAAATTGTTATCCCTAACATCTTTTGCATAAAAAATACAATTTGTTCCCTTGATCTAGGCCTTGTTTTTACTAGTTCAAAATTTTACTCTGTTGCTAGATTTTGTTTGCCCTTTTTCCAATTTGTGGTGTGGCGGGTTTTGTTCCCTTGATCTAGACCTTGCTTTTCCCTATTTTACCCGCAATCCCCAATGACCCGCCAGCGAGTGAACGACCGGCCCGTTTGACACCTCTAGTTACTACAATTGTTTTTAACAAAAGCTTAACTAGCTAGTGCATCGAGGTATTTTTCTCACGTCTTCTTTCCTCTCCTTGCCTGGATCGCTCCTTCCTCTATATGTTCATTTTTCCAGATTGACTCTTAAAGCGTAAGCAATTCAGTGTTCTCATTAAAAACAGTGATTTCCTTCTATAGTGAGCAGGTTTATCTGGAAGTAATCATCTGCTGATGCTCTTTTACAAGGCAAAAGGTTGGCGTACACAGTTGTTGATCTAGTTGCTGCCTCTGTCTTTCCTAGTTTTTGGAAACGGTTGACTATAAAGTGTCCATTTTATTTTTACGTAAATCTTGTCCATATTAGATGTTTCATAGTTTCCGTGTTCTGCTTTCTTTTCCCCTTGTTTGATCTTGGGTTGTGGTGTGTCAACCCAAAAGTGTTGTATATATTCAGGCTTTGTCTAGATTTTCGCACTATTTAATGATATTCTGCGTGATACGGGCTTTAATAGCCCATTTCCTAAGAACGAGAATATACCAAGAATAATTGCTGCTGCGAAGGAAGCTCAATATAAGTTAATAAATCAGAAGCAAAACTGGCCCATCATAATTACTTAATTATAGTATACAAAAACATCAAACCATACCATATTATAGCACCAGCAGCAGCGACCTTTCCAAGCATGCAAAGGCATTCAACCAACGTCTGTAAATATTTCACACTGAGGGGTGTGTCACTCTTTTTTATTGATTCCTGCAACGAGAAGGGCAATAAAAGTTTAGTTCCCGTTACTACCTAAAAAAACGCATTATATTGCAATATTCTATATTTCATTTCAAAGTCTTACAATAAACTCATCTGGTGTAGCATGTGAAAGCCATATTGGAATTTGGCGAGAAGCACTTCTGATGTCCTTTATATATCTATCACCAACATGACTCCTTGCTGATGGATTACCATCAGTAATGGCACCATCAACCATTTCCAGACTACTCTCATCATCATGACCATCAAATGAAGAACTGTAAAGGTTAATTGTTAGAAACTTCATTTAATATAGCTGATAAAAGAAAACATAAAAATAGTTTAGCTGTGATTGGTACTTCACTACCTTGTTAAACTGAAAATACGTATGTATACAATATCAGGTTTCTTCTAAAAGTTAAATATTCGATCATCTTAACCAGCAAATATCAGTCATCGCCCTTTTTTTAAAAAAAATAGGCTAAAACCTGATTCAAGTGGGGTTTGAACACTAGACCTTTTGGTCAACCAAAAGGAGGCTTTACCGCTAGGCTATAGTGGCACTTGCATCAGTCATCGCGTATTAAACACACATTATAACAAAAAGAAGCAAAGTTAAACATCAAACAAACTGGTTGTTGACTACATATCTGTTCATCAAATTCCAAAAGAAACTATTTAGAAAGCAAACCTCCGAATTATGGCAGATTTACCTGCTTTGGGCCTTCTTGCTTAAAAATGTTTTATACCTTGTTATAGTCAGAAAGACAATATTTATTATGTTTCAAATAGGTCGGTAACCCATTAGTTTCATTTTATCTTTAAGCAATCCAGAATTCGGATAGTTATGGCAGTAATATAGTTGACCTTGGTTACGTTTTTATATGAAAGGGAAGGGTATGCGGGATAAAAGAGAAGAAATTATATTTTAAAAAAGGTTTTCGATTTCTTTTAAGAGACCACACTCCTAAATTCACTTGAATGATTTTATAAAGGTATTATATTGTCATAAGATCGCTATAAATAAGTAATCTAAGATCTTATATGGATGAAGGAAGACATAAATGTCATGGATAATGCGTTGCAACTAAGAACAACGACCAACATGGAATTTAGGATACCTCTAATGCACGTATAGTCTGATGTTTATAAAGAAAAAACAGCTTCCTAGGAGTCAAGTCATTTAAACTGATGACTTCTTACCACCCATTATGCCACGTCAGTGTTCACTGTGTTCACTCGTAATTTAAAATAATACCAAATGGTTTTTGGTCAGTCTAGGTTTACTGATAGCAAGGGGAGTATGCAAGGATAGGAGCGAGAGTGGAGTACTTAAATGCTTCTCAAGGCACATGTAATGATGTACAGTTCAAGTACTTTCCAATCACAGTGGTGCCGCAACAGCTCTCGATCACCCTAGCAAGAATAGCAGATCTAGTTGACAAATTCTTTTAGTGATTAGGCTCTTGGTTCACTATAAGAACTTTAGTTTCTCAAAGGAAAAGGCAGGCAAAAGAATTCTTCTCAAACAGAAATCTCCAGCATTGTTTCATAATTTAACTATTGGGAAAGATGTACTAAGAAAACAAGATGAAAACAGATTACTAACCCCCGAACTATATGAAAAGGAAGGATGGTATCCCCCATAAATTAAAATAAATAAATATAAAAATGGTACAAGTTGCAAGTTTTACTATACATGAAGACACCATACATGAATAAGACATAAGTGCTTTTTAAGGTCCCTTCTGATTCTTGCTATGATTGTTACATCAAGTGAATTCCTAATTTGGTTGATAATTAGAAGGAACGCATAAATGGCACCACCGTCACAATAAGTCGGTATTAATATATTTTAATTGGCTTACAAATAATAATACAAGTCACCTTCAGTTTTAAACCCTACCCGTCAATAGAACTTGGCCTAAAAGATCCATCTCCAAATGACAAACTGCCTAAGTGATTGTCAATTTTTACTGATCTGGTTCTCCTAGAAAGAGGCTGTGAACTGCTTATTGAAAATGCAGTGCTACTGGCAGTTGGTGCTTCATCATCTCTATCTGGTAACAAGCTAGCTGAGCTGCAAAAAATAATCAGTTTGGCAATACTGCACTTGGTAATAAATTTTAAAGTCGTTCAAGTAGATAGAGCAAGCATGTGACTGAATTTTACAAGTCATCAACTGTGAATATTGGCTTTGCTTGAAGAAAAAACCACAAATCAACTTTTCAACCAAAACTTTGGTATAGCTTCATGTCCATTAGACCGCAAAGAAGGAAAAGCACAAAGAGAAAACTGTTTCCATGGTAAAGAAATTTGTCCTGTTTTTTCTTTGTTCTCGATTTTAAGCTTGCAACAGAAAAGAAACTTTTGCTTCCTTATTCTTCAGTCTCTCTTCCTTTTCTACAGTTTTAAATGACGGGAGGAGGAAATTTTACTTTGGCTACAGAAATGGCCCAAGTTCTTTTACAGTTAAGAAAGCAAATCCTTACTATCGTTTTTTATTAATCTGGTAGAACTATTTCTCAATGCCGACCCTTCACCAATACATTGGTCAATGACTTCTAACCCTTCCCATGCAATCAAATGAACACTTGTAGCATATACATTGATCAACCAGACTAATGAAAGCCACTATGGCTAAACTTCTACAAAAGGATGGTGAATGAACCTTTTGGCCAGACTTCACTGCAAATACTCAGGCACACAATTAACAAACATGCTATACAGTACACAAGAAACAGTACCTGTATACTCCCTTGTTGTAAAGATGGCTATGTAGATCTTCCAGAACTTTATAGAATAATACTCCTCGCAACTTCGTTAGCTCTGATCTAACATCTTGAAGAGCACCAACCTGGGGGGGAGACACCAGCATGTGAATAATGTCTAGTTGAGTGCAACCCCAGAATACAAGAGAATGCAAACCATCAATTCATATAAATTATGATTAAATCCACCTTGGGATTCATGCAAAAGCACTTCGAGCTAATAAAGGAATGTGAACATAGAACATGAAAGTTGGGTCAGACAGCTACATGTAAGAGTTTTCGGTTCAGTCCACATTGTAACAAAATGCAGGACCTTTTTATCCACACAAGGTTGGGATGATCCACACACTTCATCCCGATCTTAATACCTTAAAATCTCTATGTATGAAACCTCACAAAAAAAATAGCTGTCTATACTCTATGCATTGAATGAATTTCGTGTTCCGTTGAAAAGACGTCCATTTGCACTCATTTGATGCATGGGAGTATGGGACAAAAGCATCTAAGTCATAAGATATTTATTACATAGACGTTTGAAGATTGGAGATCCAGGTGAATAGTGTCCTCTGGTTAATGATGAACATGAGGTTGATTTCCATGGACAAGGGAGGGACGTGCCATTAATTCATATTGGTGTTATGAGTGATGCATTTTAATCTCATGCACCATCCAAAAACTCCTAGACTAAGAAAAGATCTAGAAGAGGGAAGATGATAGCTTTACTATAGATAACCACATTCATTAATTTAAGTTTAATGGAAGACTTAAATAGATCAAGCAGTTTTATCACACCACATTTGGACGTATAGCAAAAGAAACACCAACCACTTGAAGACCCTCCCTCTCAAGCACCAATGATGATTGGGCGTGCAACTGAACTGCAGCATATAACTGTCCATCTTCTATTAGCTTCTCAATGCGAGCAGGAACCTGTAATGAATGTAAATATCTAGAATGAATATAATGATATTAGAAAACATTTAAATCCAAATTCATTATACAAGAGAGTATTGCCTTTCCTCAGAAATTATCTGTGGAAAATCTCCTTTACAAAGGATCTCCAGTGATCCGTAGGTTTTTTAATTGAATATCACTGTAATACAACTATAACTTTGTTTATGTGAACAAAAATTCTTTCACATATTGAGTGCTATTATAGAATTTTGCAACCATAAGTTCTTAACCGTACGGTAAGGAAGCAAGGTCCCTTGGCATGCACATGCAAGAGTCAAGGCTCCAGAGTTAAAAATATACTTAGAACTACAACCACTTAGTTGTACGTCCAACAGTCATTTCCCGTAACGCTCAAAAGTTCAGCAAACATGTAGAATCTTAAGTTCGAGATATAGTCCTAAAGATATTTGCTGCGACACTTGAAAATTCAGAAAATATTCATGGATTAGAATCCTAGTGTAAGTTACCGAGTACAACACCACCACTGAACAGGCATACCGAATGTAATGATATGTGAACACGATATGCTTGCTTCATTATAGAGATTTGAAAAAGAGCAAAAACAGAGAAAGATTTGAGAAATATAAGATAGCTAAAAAGGAGATTAAGAAAGCGTTCGGGAAGCCAAAGCTAAAGTCCACAAAGAGGTAAACGAAAAGATGGACACAAAGGAGGCTAAAAATGACATATACAGGATTGCTCGAATGAGAGAAAGAAAAATCAGAGACTTATGTGCAGTGAAGTGTGTCGAAGATGAAGATCAAAAGGTTTTAGTTTGGGATGAAGATATTAAGAAAAAATGGAGAGGTTATTTTGACAAATTGTTCAATAAAAGATCTACTTAGGATTTGGATGGTTTTGTCACTCAATCTCAATATATAAATCGTAATTTCAAGCGTAGAATAAGAATACATGATATTACAGAGGTTTTGAAAAGGATGAAATCAAGGAAAGCGGTTGGCTTATACGGGATACCTATCGAGATATGAAGATGCCTAGGAGAGATAGACGTTAGATGGTTGACAGACCTATTTAATAAGATTTGACAAACTAAAAAGATGTAAGATGAGTAGAGAAAAAATACTCTTGTACCTCTCTACAAAAATAAGAGTGATATTCAAAGTTGCTCCAACTACCGTGGAATAAAATTCATGTGTTACGTCAAGAAGCTTTGGGAGAGGGTGATCGAACACATGCTAAGGCAGGATATCAAGATAACAGAGAACGAGTTTAAATTCATACATGGACGATCAACAACAGAGACTATTTATTGGCTCTGTCAACTTATTGAGCGTCTTCGAGATAGGAGAAAGGATTTACATATGGTTTTTATTGATTTAGAGAAAGCTTACGACAAGATATTTAGAGAGGTATTATGGCAGGACAATGATGAAGAAGGGAGTCTCAATCAAGTACATTGACATAATCAATGATATGTATGAGAGACTAATGGCAAATGTAAAAACTTACGGTGGTCTAACGAGTGATTTTACGATCACAATTGGCTTGCATCAAGGATTTGCATTAAGTCTACTCTTTTTTTTCCATAGTGATGGATGGGCTTACTAGATTCAGGATGAAAAACCTTGGTGTATATTATTCGCCGATAATATTATTCTGGTAAATGAGACGAAAGCAGAGGTTAATACCAAATTGGAGTTATGAAGGCAAACGTTGGAATCTCGAGGGTTTAGATTGAGCAGGTCCAAGACGACATATATGCAATGTGTAACGACCGCAAAATCTATCTACTCTTTCTTCATAATAAAATCATTTCTTTTGAAACTTAGTGTATATTCATTTCTATTTAAATATATGCATGGTCATTACTTGTATTCATTTGATCAAGATACTGTACTACTAATCCACTGGTCTCAAATTCAAACCCTAACCTCTCTAAATTATTTATTTCTTTGTTTTAATTATTTTGCATTATAAAATCTTGTTTCTAAAAAGAAGGAAAAAATTTTGTTTTTAGATTTTATTAGATTTTTCAAAAGAGAATAAAATATTGAGATATAATATACAATGTAATAGTTAACATATTTAGTTGCGTAAGCTAATTTAAGTTATACCATATTTGAAATGTTTAATAAATGTGACAAATCGATAATTACTAGATTTTATATGATACATGTAAGTTATGAAAATATTTTTTACGCAAAAAGATTACGTATCTTATCTCTTTTAAGAAAAGATTGGAACCCTTAATCTTCTTTTATTTCCACCGGCCATCTTTCTCTTCTCTTCCACTCTGAAAATTTCTTTATCTCCATTTCTTTCTCATCTCAAATCTCTTCTAAAGAACCCATTATCGAAGGAGCAGGAGTCGTTGATCCATCATTCGAGGCTCGAAAATCAAATCGAAGCTATCTCTACATCGAAATCGACGACTTGATACCAAAATCAAGTTGTCTCATTGTAAGTTCTCTCTTCTTTTTTCCCATCGATCTTTATCGGTAAAGTTTAAATTTTAATCTTTTGTACATATTTGACAAAGTATCACATTATCTATTTGTTTGGTCTACTAAAGCTTATATTATATATTAGTTATATTAAAAGGTATCTAAAGTATAAAGTTATAAAAGCAAAATGGTCAGATTATATTAATGTTAGGTTGAATATATAGTCATATTGAGACAAGTCTAGTCATTTAATAATATCATAGTGCTTATTACATTCTTTGAGGTCAATGAGCTACTTTTTACAAATATAAAATGACCTTGCATCTCCAAGCAGCATGTCAATATGTTTCATTTATACATGTAACACTAAACCTGCACTAAAATTCAAATTTTACACTTATGATAATGCTATATATGTACTCTAATTTCTTGCGTTCACGTTATTATCATATACTCCTATCTATAGATATGACAGACACAATATAATTATCATCTCTACTTAACGCTACACACTGTATTTAATATTTCTACATGTAATCTTGATGCTACATATTCTCAATGTAAACACTATATTGCTATAACATAAATGCAATCGTATATATATGATACAAATACTAAGACAATTTTTTATTTTCTTACTATCAACAACCATGATTTTGACATTCTCATTACTCTGAATATTATCCTACACTTTTCTTCTTTGCTAGTTGATATACTGTACTTTCATTTTAACTAAAAAAATATTAATCCAAGTAACAAATTATTATCATAGACTTATATCTGCCTTAGTTTATTATATTTGTAAAATGTTATCCTCGATAAATGAATTATTTTATTGACCTACCACATAAATTATGCTACTGAATTATCATAAAAACTTTCTTTCATTTTAACTACACATACATATAACAGTATTCTGTGAGTAAATACTGAATTCTTTATTCAAATAATTTAAATACTTGTTTATAATTATTCAATTCATACAAATGAACTATAATGACATTAAACATTTTCAAATATATCTACTACCTACTAAGTCATGAATATATGGATATATATCGGTACTTTAATATCAAGAATATCATGCGAATGGGGAAGCTCGAAGAATGGGATATTTATATGTAACAGGGAATCATACATTGTTTTGCATTACATATAAATCTTGAATCTCGTGAATCTCGTGTTTTGCCGTGATTCCGGGTATAAACGGAGTGCTAACTTACATGGTCGTGTAGCTATGTTTCGTTGGCATAAAACGAAACACTTACCGATCAAAAGTCCCCCGCTATTCCTATCGTGTAGCCGTGTTCGTCGGTATAAAACGAAACGCTCAGATCAGAAGTCCCCTATCGTGTAGTCGTCACTCCGGACATTGATGGAAGCTAACCTAATTTCATTTTACCGTTGTTCGTAGGAATTACGGAATATCCTAGTTACATGTAAAATGCTCATTAATCGAGCTTATAACTTAAAACACTATAATAACTAATATCACGACACTCTAGTTATATTTTTCATTCAGAATAGCAGTAGTATAAACGTGTGCAGAAAACTTGCAATGAATTCGGCTGTTGCATTTCATATTGTTTGACATAAACCTGACATGAACCACTTGAATACATAAAACTCATTAACTCGTGAATCCATGAATCTGACATGAATATACAATTTATCAAGTAATCATGAATTCGCGCTAGCATTTGTGTCAAACTCTAGAACTTAAATAAATAATTCACATGGGGATGGGAAGTTCGACAAATGAAGGTATTTACGTGTAACGGGGATCATGCATGATCGCCGTAGTTCTGGGTATTACGGAACAATGCATTATTAACACATGAATCCCTTGAATCCGTGTTTCTGTTGTTCCGAGAAGAAACGGAACATCCTTGTTACGTGCAAAACCCTCACCAGATGAACTTATAAACTTAAAACATGATAATACCGTTTAGAGAACAAACATCATGAAATTGTTACCTTATATCTGTTGTTATTTATACATACTTGATTGTTTCCTTCTTTTCTTTATATATATCATGTTTCTTTTTAATTCTCTATGTTTTTTTAAATTGGGAACTTACCGAACTCCAGTTCATTGACGGGCATTCCATTTTCTGTGCTTTCTTTCTTTTAGGAATGTCCGTCAAATGACTTTGAGACAGAAAACCAAGCTTAATACGAAGTTGAGCCGAGCGAGCAGGATAGCAACTACTTTTCTTTCCAAACCGAGCGTTAACTTTGGTTGCAGTATGCTTTCTTTTGTTCAAGGCTATTTTTTTTATTCCTAGTTCCTTAAACTTTTAGAACTGTGTTCGGTTATTGTTTTTGGGATTGTAATAAATGTTTTTAGACATTGTTATTATTTTAAATTCTTGTATTTATTAGCTTTTTGCTTGTAGCTATGCTTAGCGTATTCATGTCGAAAAGAAGTGCTTCTCGGTGTGAATACGTTGTGGGCCTCGTCCGCTCTCGCTCTCCGTCTTTTGGAAACCAGGGCGTGACACAATGCAAATTTAGTAAACATAGAAGGCAAGATCACAGTGGTATAGCACGGGATGGGCAAGAGATATCACCACAAGATAAGTTTTGACATCTAGGTTCCATCGTCCAAAAAGATGGGGAGATTGATAGCGATATCAACCAGAGGATTCAGACTGGTTGGTTAAAATAGAGGAGCGCAATGGGAATTTTGTGTAATCGTAACTTTCCGTTAAGATTGAAAATGAAGTTTTATTGAAGCGCTATTAGACCTACCATATTATATGGTACAAAATGCTGGACCCTTAAGAAACATCATGCACAGAAGATGAATATAGTGAAAATGTGCATAGTTCATTAAATATGTGATAACAATAGAAAAGATAAGGTGCGAATTGAGAATATTCGTGTAAAGGTTGATGTAGCATTTATGGAGCAAAGATGCGAGAAAACCGCCTAAGTGATTTGATCATGTGCGACGCAAACCTACAAAAGTGCCGGTTCGACGAATGGATATTCTCGATTTAGGCCAAGTCAAAAGGACGAATGGAAGACCGAAGAAAATATGGATGAGGGCAATATGAAAAGATATGGATGCTAAAGGTCTTAATAAAAGTATATTGTTCAATAGAAGTGAATGGAGGCGGAGGATTCATGTGATTGACCTGGCGTGCTTCTCATGTTGGTTCATGTAGCCTACCCCATATGCTTGGACAAATGCTCAGTTGTCGTTGTATTATAGGGATAGGCTTCTTTAGAACATTGAGATGGAATGACATAGTATGGGATGGAACTAACATCTAAAGACTAAGAAATTTTAACTAGCTATTTTCAAAATCTTAGCCAACTACTTTTCATTATTATTTAATGGGAAAATGTCCATGTTGTAAACATGTAATTGTTGATTAAAGATAGCTTTAAAAAATTCAGACAACTATATTTCCAATTAATAGACACTCGAGAAATCTGCCCATGTTGTAATTGTTCTTTGGAATGCTAAATATAGTGTTCTTTGGTGCTCCCCTAGTACTATCAAATATACAATTTGCAGATTTACTTTAATGGGCCTCATTTCCTCAATCATATAAGTGGCAAATTTTTTTAATCTGCTCCAGTAACAGAATACTCGGCTATTTATTTGTTGCATGTAATTCATGCAAGAAAAATTTGAATCGGTTATCTTTTATTAAATCTTTAAAAGGATCACGCATGTCATTGTAGGATGTTTTTCGTCATCCCATTGAGATAGGAATACACATCGTTTGTCAGGCGTATAAAGATTCCCCCTGCCTAGGTTATGCTGAGTTTTATTGATTGTGGGGATCCGAATCTCCGACAGTCGCGGACTAAGCTGTCGTTAATTACCTCGCTTTTGGAGCAAGAGAACCTCCGATTGATGAGTCAAACTGGTCATGCGAACTCAATATGCAGTGTGCGTGTGTTGTGTTTTGAAGAGAAGTGAGGAGCGTCCTAAGGACGCGTGAGACGGCACGTAGGTGTTGTGCGCCAGCGGGTCATGTGCCTGCGTGTGGGCGCTGGGTGCCATCGGGTCACGTGCACGGCACGCGACAGCTAGAAACACCAACGTAAGGGGTTTAACCCCTGGGCTGGGAGTTGAACTCCCAAGGAACTTTGGAGTTAAACTCTTAGAGAAGAAATTGGATATGGATTTGGAGTTAAACTCCCAAAAGATCTGGATTTGGAGTTAAACTCCTAAAAGGTCTGGATTTGGAGCTAAATTTCTTTGAGGATCTGAATCTTGGAGTTGAACTCAAAAATTGATTTGGAGTTAAACTTCTAAAGGATTTAGAGTTAAACTCCTAAAAGGTCTGGACCAGGAGTGTCTGGATCTTGGAGTTGAACTCCTTTGAGGATTGACTTAGTGTTAAACTCCTAAAAGATTAGATCTTGGATGGTGAAAGGAGGCCCCTTTTTGTCCTCTTCGAGCCTTGAACTTCCCTAAAATGGGTTGTTCTGAGATGGGTTCCTTCTTCCTCCCCTCTTTTGTTAAATCTTAGAGAAAATGGACGTTGAGATTAAAAGTCTCCCTTTCAGAGATTTGATGGGAGATCTGAATCCCCCTTCGAAGGTTTTATGCTGAAAAACTATTTCTTTTTGGGAAAAGAAGAGTTAAACTCTTGATTTAATTCAAAATAGAGAGAAAGATTTAAAACCTTGAGTAAGGAGGAGGCACGGAACCCTAGATTGATATGGGAATAATCTTGTTTGTTATCATTCATCATGATGCTCTATATAGGCTTTACATTTTACATATGGCCCCTTGGACTTTTCAAAATGACACATGTGCCTTTCCCATGCCATGTGCTTTCTTTCTTTTGCACATAGACCATGAGTTTTTACATAATTTTGGTTTGTTGCCGATTTTATTACATTTATTCATAAAAATTACATTAAGCATATTTATGCTTTAACAATTATTCCTCTGGCATGGGGCCGGCCTCTACATACTTGGGCTCAACTTGGCCATAGGCCTAGTTGGCTTGGGTTGACTTTGAATTTGACTTGATCAACCGAGGTGTAATTTTTTATCCCAACAGCCATCATCTGGTAGTCGATGCCCTTTGGAGGTCATTAGGATGTGTAATTTCTTGGCTTACCTTCCTCCTTAGGTGTCTCCAATTATTAGGTGTACATTTGATTTTTATGAGATCCTATAACTATTTTATCAGCACCACATAAACATTGTAAGTTCTATCCTTCAAGGTAAATTTTTTTCACAAACAATCGTGTAAAATCCGAAAATATTTTCCTTGATTAGTATATGGTAATAATCCTTTTTTATATTTATGATCAATATAATCTATGAAATAGTCAACATAGAAGATTTAATTTTTATGAAAATTCAAATTTGCTATTTTTGGAATGAAACCATTATATTATTGTTTGACCGAAGATTTATAGCCATCTTACCAATTTTAATTGAGGCATAAGATTTGATATAAATCTATTTATTTATACATAAAACCCTAATTCCTTTTTCCTAGTATTACACACAAAACAAAATAAAATATTATACACAAACAAAGAGAAGGAGGCAGCGAAAAATTCAAGATCGGAGATTTAGAGGAGAGAACTCACCTGATTGTCACACTTGCCTTCTAAAACCCTCAAGATCCTCTTGGATTTCAGTCTAGGTAAGATTTTCCCCTATTCAAATTTTGGGTTTCGTAAGTAGAGAGAAAGGGTGAGAGATGATGGTTAACGTTGGCGTAGCCATCGTCATAGTTGATTTTGATCGATTGAGGCGAGGTGGAAGCCGCCATGGGTTATTCTAGGGTTTCGTTAATTCAGAGTCGTGGGAGATGAGAAAAACGTAAGAATGAGTTGCGATGAATTTTTTTGAGGAGTTTGAGTTTGGATCCGGGTCGGATTTAAGTTAAATTACTCACCCGATCCACTAAACACGAAGGTTTTAAGATAGATTTTTTGGTTTGGATTCAGATCCAAACTGACCCAACCCATTTACCGTAACTCTGTACATAATTAATAAAGCAGTGACTCTTTAAGAACTGGAAAAAATTCATTTCAGTCCCTGAATTTCATTATATTTGTTTTAAACCCTTTAGCCTATATTCTTCTCAATTTCGATTTACTGTAAAAAAAATTATCAAACCTCATACCACTAAAACATTTATTATTAACCCCTCTAAATAGCTACCTGGTAACAGAGAATATGTTGGGACTGGAAAATTTATTCCAACCCCCTGAGTTTCGGTAATATTGTTTTAAAACCCTGAATATATATAAAACTTGCTATGTGAATAATAGAAAACATTACACTAAAATTTATAAACAAAGTATGAATAATTATGTCTTTTAGTTGGTTTGTATAGCATTGGTATACATTCCTTAGTATTTAGATCCAACACATATTTGAACATGTTTATTAATTATATATTATATCTATTCCTTAGAGCCATCTATTGAGAACCAAGGAGTGCCGTTGAAGTTTATCGAATCGATCTGGTTTGTGCGGTACCTGTAAGTGGATACATTTCCTTTGGCCAGTTCATATGTTATTGCTTGCTAATTGATGACGTGCTTATTCGATACTTGATATGTAATCTATATAATATGTTTATTGTCTTTACCATATATTAAATAAATCGGCATGTTTTTTCATATAGTGTTATGATGTATACAACTTGGTGATTTTAATCATAATTTGTGTCTTGAGCACGTGGTTGGCTATGTTTAAAGGATATATATTCTGTTTTGGAAATAAAAGTTGCCGTATGCGTCTCATAGGTTAATATCAGTATGTTAGGAAAATAATGTAGGTTACATCCAGACTGGTAGTGTAGTCCCAGTGGGATTATAGCACGCGCCGTAAGACAATCTCACCGCGGGTCATAACATGCAGTTCTCCCTACTACGGACTATCTATAATGACATTTTTTATGTCAACCGAGATAGAGGTAGAGGTGTTAACCGCACTTAGTCGTAACTTGCTAGTTTTTTTGTGCATGAAAATTATGTTTTCTCAAATACTACATTTTTATGCAAGACTTCTACGCAAAGTAATATCACCGTTACTTGTACAATTGATTGCTTCATGTTTTGTTGTTTTCTAATTTATTATAAATGCCTTTAACATATATTTATTGCCTAATTAGCGTTATAGCTCACCCACTTTTGTAGGTGGCTGTCAATCCTAATGCAGGGTAGCTTTCTGAAAGAGTTTTAGTAGAGAGGCTAGGATGCACATCATCTTGGCAACTTGTGGAGCTTTACGTTCTTGCTATGAATAAATAATTTAGTAGTCTTTCTATGAAGTGGCCAGAATAAGCTTTATTCGAATAAAATGCCATTTAAATGCTTTATAATAAATCCACTCTATGACTTGAAGTTCTTATTGTGGAATTTAAAACCACCGGTTATGTTATTTTGGGGATGATTTTTATGTTACATTGATCTTGTTAGTTGCACCGTGCGGTCTTATTATCGAGATTGCGGCATGTCACGCATTTGTTGGTTGTATTTATACATCTGGATTTGTGGCGTGACAAGTCCAAATTCATTTTCGGGTCGATATACCAAATGTTGAACTGAAGATTACTATAAAGCCCTTAAAATCCCTAAAAGCGAACCAAATGAAGTAGACATCATAAGAGATGGAAAAACTAATTAATAGTGCTATCTTATTAACTATTATCTCATACAAGTCATGTGTCAACCATTATTAGAGGACTTCTTTATATAAAGATATTAGTCAGCAAAAGAACTCAAATTAAGTAGGCAGAATCAAGCAACTCCCCTAGAAAAGCATACCTTGGCTACGCTTTCAATTTGATCCAGCAGAGATAGTACATGGCGCAGTGTTAAAGATCGATACCACAGCTGGCGCAACTGTTTATTGCGAGAACCCAGTAGTTTCTTTGCCTCTGCCATATCAACCTTTAGTACAGCAATGCTTTCAGCCGATTCACTAAACAACCGCAGTATCTGGAAAGGGGGGAAAACGGTAAAATGCAGGTGAGTTAATTTGAGAAATTATACATAACAAGTCAAGAATTGGTAGACATATAAGGTAAGAAATAAAACAAGGAATGATCATAAGATGACGTTAAGTTATAGGACTATCCAATAATTAGAACTAACCTGAGAATAGTTCTGGATTGCTTTATTGAAACCATGATGATAGGCATGCACAACTTCATCCACCACATCCTCAACAAGATCACTCTGTTCCTTCAAGAATTGCACTTCACCTTCACGATCCTTGGATGTCAAAATATGGACTACATGGGGCAATGAATCAAACCGTGCAGCTGCCCAACTTTCATCTATTCTCGAAAGCCCTTCTCTCAAGTACTGCATAAGCAAGAAAAGGTATAAGTAAGAGATATTGCTAAGAACATGAAACTAAAGTCTTGGAAAATACTATTTGTAACACCCTATTATGGTTTTACGATATTAATTGGTATTTTAACACTTACTTTATATTTCTTTTATTCTATCTATTGGGTCGCGAATGGTTCGAATAGTAGTAGTCGTTATCTGACCCGACCCACAAGTTTAGAACCCAATATGGTGCAAGATTGTATATGAGATTTACCAGTAAAATGTATCTATGTGAATCTAGTATAATACCTATATTATATTTTTAGATTTTTATAAATCATATATCTAGATCATCATATATCTTTTAATAGCCACAAATTAAGCATAAATTATATTTTGTTAAATCTCAAAATATCTAATATCATATATTTACTAAATCTAGATATATTTTTACAATCCTTTTAAATCTTAAATTAGAGGAATGAGTTATTTAAAATATATTCTTGTATTATGGTTGAGAAGTTTACATATATGAATTATATTCCAAAATATATTTTTGATGAGATTTTGGTGGAAATTGGTTGTAATTTGATATTATCTATATACATTAAAATTAATATATATTTATAACCTAATTTAAACTATACTATATATATTTATATTAAACGCAAAACCTCTCTCTCTTTCTCTCTCTCCACAAAACATCTCTCCCTCATCAATTTATATATTCTCCTTCTTCGTTCTTCAAGCCAACACCCATTCTCGCCGACGCAGCTCCAGCCACATCATAGAACCTTAACCGAGCCATCAAAACTTGGTGTTGATTTGTATAGCGTCATGTTGCTTCCGTTCATCACGTTTGTTTCGAGGCAAGTATACAACTTGCTACATGCTATGCTTTATGTAATTTACTTATATGTTGTCGTACTATTATTATTATTATTATCATCATACAGCTATATCTATATAATTTATACACCGTAGTTATTTAACGTTAATCAGTTTTATAATATACGATATATGCACGTTTACAACTTGCGGCATGCTATAATTATATCTATAAATATATATATCATCGTAATATTTCTTATTATTATCATTAATTAGCTTATAATCTGCATTTTATAACGTTATACAAAATATAGTTTGAAAATATTATAGTTTACACATGTAACGTCGTCGCAAAGCGGATACGACAAATATGAAATTTACTGTACACCTTACCTTATAAAATTCATTATAAATTATAAAAAAATCATTATCATACGTTCTTTAGTTCGTTACGAAGCTAACTCAGAATACCATAACCCCGTGAAATATTTACTTGCAAAATAAATTGTTTAAATAACGTAAACAGTAAATGAAAGTACCTCTGAACTGTTGTCCAGGAAAATTCCAACAACAAGCTTTCAACTTCAAACGTTCATAACTTTTTGTATGAACAATCTGAGATATTTTAACTTATAAAAATGAAAACCTTATTGAATTAGCTTTGTTTTGTTATATGATACGTCCCTTTTGGAGAACGTTTGTTATTTTTAAGTTATTTTACAAATCAGGGTAACGTTGAATTTCTGAACGGAACTTTCTTGTGCATGGTTAATCAATACCACTTTTATAATAATTAATCGAATTGAATATGTTATCCATGTTAATGTTATTATATCAATATCTATTTAATAAATAATAGGCATGTGTTTTAATATTCAGCAAATATTACCGATTTACAATTTTATAGTATCTGTCTGTATCCGTACTGATAATAACTTATCTAGTTGCATGTCGGAATGTCACAACGTTATCATACTACTATATTAGTTCAATATGTTATCTACATTGCATCATATATGGTAATGGACGTATAATGGTTATTATAAATAGATACGTATGCATCCTGGCATTAGTCGTGTTTCGATATTGATTACAGTTTTACATTGGTATCTATTTTGGGTTAATATATATTACATGACATGTTCACGACCCACTACCAGACTTGTTACTTGGATCTTATTACTAATGCCAACAATCAGGTTTGTTGTCCTGATGGACGCGACTTGTTGTCTGCATAGACAAAACCTGTACCTGCTTGATCCTGGCATTAGACTTACATCATCAATACCTGATTTGAACACATAAACTTGGGGGAAAGGTGGAAAAGGGGAAATCAATAATGAAACCTGACTTGTAACTCAACAGTTCGATACTTATACTGATCAGTCTTTACGGGCTCGGCCAGCCCCGGAATGATGTTGCTGACATCATTCGTCTGTATATGTTACATGTTTACTGTCTAGCGGCACGTCTCGGATTCAGCCCGACAGTCTTGACCATGGTCCCAGGCACGCACAGGATACTATTGAACTATATCGACGATTACATTAAATTGATTTCAAAGACTTTAGAGTAGATAACCTAAAAGCACAGTTTTAGGTTACTCATCGCACTTCACATACACATACATACCTCATTGTTTCATATCGGAATTATTCATTATATTCATGTTTACCTGTATCATTACATCCTGGTTATTATTGTTGTCTTGGTATTATGACGCACCGGCGTCGGGATTTAGCATGGCCCAGTTCCTCTATCTGTATCACAGGCTGAACAGAGTACTTTAGGAGCCAAGCGGAGCAGTGGGGTATTGATTATCTGTGGTTTAGAGATGTTTAGCTTTTAGACTCTTAGCTTATTTTTCCGCAGTTATTTTCTTGATGTGAGCCCATATTAAGACAAGTTTTCAGATGTTATTTAACAGAGTTTGATTCGTTTCCGCTTATACATTTTTCTTGACTTTATTTACTGTGGCAAATGGACATGTATTGGCTAGTTTTATATATTGTAATGTTCTTGATCTTATAGACAGCCGTAATATAACTATGGAGGGATGATTCCTAATCACAGGTAGCATGGCTGGCTCTGTCACGTGCCTTAGTTTGCGCACTCTAGGAAGCAGGGCATGACAGTGTTTGTTTGGTATCAAAGACATAGGATTTAGGATTAGTCGGGTTTGGTTCTTTTGTAGTTGGGTATTGGACCCAATACACTAACCAGAAAACCCAGAATTTTAGGAACATGTCCTGCCACATTATTGTGATGTTATTCAAATTCTTGAATTTTATCTTTCCTTTAACTCTTGTTTCTTGACGATATGGAAATGATTTTGCATCTCAACTTGGAATCCTCTCCTGATTCCTTATTGTTTCTTCGTTCTTATTCCTTCGATTCTGATAGTAGAATTTGGACGACTTGAATGGAGTTATGTGATTGTAACTATGAATCGCGGCATGGTTACAATGCGGTACTCTATTTTGGTAAGCTGAAGTCCTATTTTGATTCATTTTCTTGACTTATGGTCGTTGTATTACCTTATTTTCTCTCGTTGTCATTGCTTACAAGTTTATGTCTTATCACGAACTTGAATCCAGCAACCACGATATATCTTTCCCCTTGTCCCGTAGGGACCAGTCCGTCTGCGTTTCGAAGAATAAAGAGAAACACAGGAGAACATGTGATGATTGCAGTAGTACAGACTGCTTCAAGGCCGATCAAATATAAGATGTTTGATTAAAGAAGTTCTGACGAACCTGCCTCAGTTTATCAGAGTAGCGCAGCGGAAGTGTGGTTGGCTGATAACCCATAAGTTTTAGAACAGACTTTGTAAATTCATGATGAAGGGAACTGTTTGTGTGTGCCGAAAGGTGAGGTTCGTAAACAGGTTGCAGATGAAGCACCGATAGTTGTTTGGGAATTCATGGAGGTATTCAAGGAAATCTCGGATGTACCGCCAAAACGAGATGTGGAGTTCGCGATTGACCTTATTCCTGGAGCAGCGCCGATTTCAAAGGATATTATCCGATGACACCAGTAAAGCTAGAAGAAGTCAAGAAACAGGTCGCCGAATTATTAGAGAAAGGTTGAATTCGCAGCAGCAATTCACCCTCGGGAGCTCCAGTTCTTCTAGTCAAGAAGAAGGATGGCACACGAAGAATGTGTATTGATTATCGAGAATTAAATCGGGTGACTATTAAGAACAAGTACCCAATCTCTCGCATCGACGATTTATTCGATCAACTCAGTGGCGCGAGGATATTCTCGAAGCTGGATTTGCAATCCGGATATCATCAAGTTCGGATGAAATCAGAAGATATTTGCAAGACAGAGTTCCGAACTCGATATGGGCATTATGAGTACTTAATGATACCATTTGGAGTTACAAACGCACCGGCAATATTTATAGACTTGATGAACCGAATCTTTTCACCATATTTGGACCGGTTCGTAGTGGTGTTTATTGACGATATTTTGGTCTATTCAAGAAGCAAGGAAGAGCATGCAGAACACTTGAAGATCGCACTGCAAACATTGCAGCAAGAAAGATTATATGCTAAGATGAGCAAGTGCGGGTTTTGGCTCGAAGAAGTGAAATTCTTGGATCATATCGTATCCGGAAATGGAATTGCCGTTGACCCTGAAAAGATTGCAACAGTTCATGATTGCCCGATTCGAAGAACGTAGCGAAGATCAGGAGTTTTCTTGGGCTTGCCGGATATTATAGAAGATTCGTGGAGAACTTCGCTCAAATAGCTGAAATATTGACCAAGCTAATACAAAAGGAGCTACCGACGGAGAAATGTGCATCAGCTTTTGAAGCGTTAAAGCAAAGATTGATCACCGCTCCTATCTTGACAGTGTCAGACGGTTCCGGAGGGTTGGTTATTCACAGCTAGCAGCAGTGATTTTTGCTTTGAAGATTTGGAGACACTATTTATTGGGCGAAATGGTATAAATATTTACTGATCACAGAAACTTAAAGTATATGTTCACACAGAAAGAGCTCAACATAAAGTAGCGTAGATGGTTGGAGCTGATGGCTGACTGTGATCTTGATCTAAAATATCCGGGGAAAGTTAATGTAGTGCCGGATGCGCTAAGTCAGTTGCCAGCGATACGGATGTTGACTGCACACAAAAAATTATAGATAATTTTCAGAAATTCGAATTGGAGATTGTATACCGAATTCTTCGGGACAGTTGATGCAGTTGCAAGTATAGTCATCCATAATCGATAACATTAAAACAGCGCGGTCGCACGATCCAAGATTGCAGAAGTTTCGAGAACAAATAGAAGCGGGGCTTCGAACGGACTTGTTAATTCATGAAGATGGTTCGTTACGATATGGTAGTCGTTTATGTGTGCCTAAAAGAGATGTTCGAGAAGAAGTCATGAAGGAGGCTCATAGTTCCACGTATTCAGTACATCCGAAAGGCACAAAGATGTACAAAGATCTGCGACAACATTTCTGGTGGGAAGGCATGAAAAGGGAGATTGCTCGTTACGTATCGAAGTGCTTGGTGTGTCAGCAAGTCAAAGCTGAATATCAAAGGGTAGCTGGTTTGTTGCAACTGTTGGGTTATTGCAGCGCCCTGGCCATCAAACTGTGGCCGATAGCGGAACAAAAATTTTCAAAACTGGCGCTAACCAAACCCACTACCCGGATCTACCATGAACCCTAAACTAGCAAACTAAATATATAGGAGTTAAGAATGGTTATACCGAATTGATCTGTGTCCTTCGGTCTTCAACCACCTTCCCAAGCTCCTAGAGGCCACCATGATCTAGCTTGATCTCCGGTCTCCCTCCATCGAAGATGATTCACCTGAGGATTTGTATTCCGAACTCCTACCTCAATAGCCGAGGTAACTAGGGTACCTAGTTCGCTAAACTAGATAGCCTGGGGATGTAGAGTGTAGTGATAGATTAATTTGTCTCCAAACACTCTAGCTTGCTCAACAAATGAGACTTGAAGGGTGGAGATAGAAGAAGTGGCTTGAGGATGAGAGTGAGAAGCAACTCAAGAAAAATGGCTAAGTCCAAAAAATGGCTAAGTGTTGTGTGAGCAATAATTGAAGCCATAATAAATATTTTAAGTCTCCAAAATATCTCACAACCCTTAAAAATATCAAGCATGCCTCAATAGTGCCACCATGAGTCACTCCATGAGTCACCTCATGAGTCATGCTTCATATAATGCCAAACACACCTTATCCTCCACCTCATTAACCATTAAATCTTAAATGGTTAAAGCTAAATGAGGTGGCATCTTCTAGAAGCAACTTGTAAGAAATTACAAGAATACTCCACATCCGTATATACATACACGCATCCGCATTCCGAAGAATACGAATACAAAGAGACGATAATAATCCAACAATATAATACTAGAATCCGGCTTAAACCAAAGCCCACTAGTATTATCCGTCCGAATCATGATACGTGCACAAGTGCACGTATATGATTAAACATTGTCGTAAAACCATACGGCCTCTACATCGTTTCGTCCGAAGCAGGAAAACCCTCTGTGTAGGACTCTAAAGACTCGTCAATACGCTGACAGTAGGTTTAACCACAAGCACGTCAGCGGCACTAGCTGTACATAACGGCTACCCAGGTATTGAGCGAAAGGGAAGCCGACGAGCAAACTCATTCGAACCCCTACTGAGCCTGTCCGTGACAATATCCGTCCAGTCCAGTCCGGTCTGTTCGTTTAAGAGTATCGCATATCGAGTCTAGGGATGGATAAAGTCAGACCCCTAATAACGGGACATTTCGTGTCGGTATGAAGCCCATCACCAACCGAGAAATTGCTGATCCAAATCAGTAATTCTTGACTATCTTGGCCAAGGATTTCTGGTGATGGCCACCCATGCACTGCGCGACATCAACCCCCAATTCCGAGAAAGACAAATCCCCGACGATCTGTCTCCATGTCGCTCGGGACTGTACCCAACTAAAACCTGTTTGCACGACTCCTTTGAGCCGTGGTAGGGTAGTAATCAAAGTACAGTGAAAACTCACACGAGACAAATGACGATCTCATATCGACAAACTAACATGCACGCACATCACCTAGGAACTGCTATCTGACAATAGGTATATTACCAACTAGCAGGTTCCCTACGAGTCCGTCCAGTGTACTCATAACCCAATGAGCACCTGTATACTATCTTAGGTGAACAAACTAACACCAATGGCTTTTGAGACCTGGCCACCGCCCCTCGTCGGGGTCTCGATCAGTATACACTAGTCTACTCTGAAGTATCGATGCCCAGTCTCGAAACTTTCATGACTAGGGACATTTAAGGATGTGCTTATAGACCACTCAGCTCTCACGTATATGATCGCCATCATAATACTGGTAGTCAAGCAAGAATCCTATGGGCTCTATCAATATATAATAGTGATCTGTAATACCACATAAAACATGTATATGATGATAAAAACAAACCATATAGCATATTGTCATCTTGAGTAAGACTGTTCTATCCGTATAGATCCTCCCTCAATCATCGTAATCACGTGCCTGCGATTCAATAATTGACTTGAGGGCACTATAGCCAACAGCAACCACTTCCGATTCCTCAATGGAAATGGGAACATAACCATGGATTTCGAGCCAACTCTACCGTGGAGTCCAAAGGGCAATAATGCAGTTTGGGTGATTGTTGATCGATTGACCAAGACAGCTCATTTTATACTGTTTCAAGTTGGTCAGTCGACAGAAGATTTGGCAGAGCGGTACATGCAGGAGATTGTGAGATTGCATGGAGTACCCGTGAGCATCGTTTCCGATCGTGATACTCGATTTCTATCACACTTTTAGAGCGGTCTACATAAAAGTTTTGGAAGTCGCTTGAAATTTAGCACGGCTTATCATCCTCAGACAGATGGCCAGTCTGAAAGAACGATCCAAACTCTTGAAGATGTATTGAGGGCATACATGTTAGACTTCAAGAGTTCATGGGAGGATCATTTACATTTGGTGGAGTTTTCATACAACAACAGTTTTCAGGCAACTATACAGATGGCTCCATTCGAAGTATTGTACGGTCGTAAGTATCGCTCGCATGTTTGTTAGGACTATGTTAGAGAAAGAAAATTGTTGGGACATGAACTAATTGTGCAAACTGTGGAGAAAGTAAACTTGATCCGTAATCATATGAAGGTGGTACAGGATCGACAGAAAAATTGGGCTGATATTGGAAGAAGACCTTTGGAGTTTACTGTTCGTGATCTTGTATTCTTGAAGATATCACCGACTAGAGGAGTAATCCGATTTGGTAGTCGAGACAAGCTTAGTCCTCGATTCGTGGGGCCTTTCGATATCATCGAGCGTGTTGGAGAGGTAGCTTATCGATTGGCTTTACCGCCATCCTTAGCGGGTGTTCATGACGTGTTTCATGTATCTCAACTCCGCAAGTATGTTCGAAATAAGACGTGCATCCTAGATCACTCGAAGATGACAGTAAAGGAGGATTTAACATATGAAAAGCAACCAACGACGATTGTGGATCGACGAGAAAAGGTTCTCAAGAATAAGGTGATCCCTCTAGTGCTTGTTTCGTGGGAAAATCATTCGCATGGAGAATCTACTTAGGAACGTGAAGACGAGATTTGACAAAAGTTTCCTCATCTCTTTCCTTAGATCCGTATCTTCTTATCTTTTCCTGTTTCATGAATTTCGAGGATGAAATTCTTTTGTAGTTGGGTATAATGTAACACCCTAGTACGGTTTTACGATATTAATTGGTATTTTAACACTTGCTTTATATTTCTTCTATTCTATCTATTGGGTCGCGAATGATTCGAATTGTAGTAGTCGTTATCCGACCCGATCCGCAAGTTTAGAACCCAATATGGTGCAAGAATGTATCTGAGATTAAAGTGTATCTATGTTAATCTAGTATAATACCTACATTATATTTTTAGATCTTTATATATCATATATCTAGATCGTCATATATCTTTTAATAGTCACAAGTTAAGAATAAATTATATTTTGTTAACTGTCATCATATAGTTGTCATCCCATATCTTATTTTGCTTTTATCTTTTACGTTTAAATCTCAAGATATCTAATATCAAATATTTACTAAATCTAGATATATTTTTACAATCCTTTTAAATCTTAAATTAGAGGTATGAGTTATTTAAAATATATTCTTGTATTATGGTTGAGAAGTTTACATATGTGAATTATTTTCCAAAATATATTTTTGGTGGAGATTGATTGTAGTTTGATATTATCTATATACATTAAAATTAATATATATTTATAACCTAATTTAAACTATACTATATATATTTATATTAAACACAAAACCTCTCTTTCTCTCTCCATAAAACATATCTCTCCATCATCAATTTATATATTCTCCTTCTTCGTTCTTCAAGCCCACACCCATTCTCGCCGACTGTTCATACCATAATTTTGCATTATTATATTCCCCATTCTTATTCATTTTACAAATAAACATGTGCTTTTAATCCATGTTTGCTACATAGTTGCAAGTTACGGGTTCTCGGAACAAAACAGTGAAAATGATGAAAAGATGATATAAAAGAGACTTCGACCAACAAATAGAGAATCTTTATCATGCCTACAGTTTGAAGAACGAAGATCAATGAACAATTTCACAAAGTACAGAGGCAGCACAAAGATTCAAGACTTCAACGCGAAGCAAACGATAAAAGTCCACAATATTATGCACTGTGGAAATCTGGAAGAAACTAGAAAACATTCTGAGGAACCAAGTGAAGAAAAGCTAAGCAAAAAGCAACAGAAATAACCCCAGAAGATTCCGGCAAGAGAACCCACCATAAGGCCGTGGATCCGCGGCCAAACATGGGTTTTGGCCGCGATTCCGCAGCCATATGGAGCACGTGTCGGTGCAATTTTTGTCGGTGGGGCGGTGTGTTGACTAGGCTTCTTAGGGGTAATTTTGTAAATGCAGATAGGGATCGAATATAACCCTAGGGTTTCTATGATCTATAAATAGAAACCCTAATGCTTTTTTTGGAGCATGCCTTTTCTTGTGCCTCATTTCATTTATCAAAATTCAGAATTGTAAATTCCTGTAATGTTTGAAGAGTGCATCAAATAAAAGATAAAGTAAGTTTTTCCTTTCATTGCCCTAGTTAATTTTCCTTTCTGCCCTAATTAACTTTTATTTATCTGCCCTAGTTTAGATTTTATTTATCTGCCGTAGATTAGATAACTAGGTTATTAAAAACAATCATAAAAAATGAAATCTTTTAATTCCCTAATAAGTGAGTAGTTCCTCACTTGTTAGGGTTAGGAATAGGAGAGATTTGAGAGATAAAAATCTCTCACCCCTTTCTTGCCCATCACATATTATTCATAGGACTCCATACATACATACACACACCGCTCACTACGGCACCCTATCCCACGAGATAGCGGTGATACCGTAGTTTAAAAGACCGGTTGTATATGTTTTCCATAGAGGTTAGGGTAATTAAGAAAAGAAGGACAAAAACCTAGAGGAAGAAACACAGTTTCTTCCCGATGGTACTAATCCACTTTATTAATTATTACCATAACACCTCATAGTTCTTAATTAAGGCATAGAAAGCGGTGAGGAATATTGAATTTCCAAACTTAACCTAAACCTAACCCTAGCAAGATTTTAATCCTAATAAACTCATTTCAGTTTTTAGTGATAATCAATCCAACACCGTTTGGAATTAACTCGTTAGAACAAATTGAGAATACACAAAATCCCTGTGGACCGACCCATACTCACCGGCTAGCTACCAAGCGACGCCGTTCTTGATTGCGGTAAACAATATTTTGATCACAACATCCATCATTCAATCACCGACGCAACTCCAACCGCATCCTAGAACCTTAACCGGGCCATCAAAACTTGGTGTTGATTTGTATAGCGTCATGTTGCTTCCGTTCATCGTATTTGTTTCGAGACAAGTTTACAACTTGCTACATACTATACTTTATGTAATTACTTATATATTGTCGTACTATTATTATTATTATCATCATCATACAGCTATATCTATATAATTTATATACCGTAGTTATTTGATGTTAATCAGTTTTATAATATACGATGTATACAAGTTTACAACTTACGACATGCTATAATTATATCTATAATTATATATATCGTCGTAATATTTCTTATTATTATCATTAATTAGTTTGTAATCTGCATTTTATAACATTATACAAAATATAGTTTGAAAATATTATAGTCTGCACATGAAACGTCGTCGCAAAACGGATACGACAAATCTGAAATTTACCGTACACCTTACCTTATAAAATGCATTATAAATCATAGAAAAATCATAAGCATGCGTTCTTTAGTTCGTTACGAAGCTAACTCAAAATACTATAATCTTGTGAAATATTTACTTGCAAAATAAATTGTTTAAATAACGTAAACCATAAATGAAAGTACCTCTGAACTGCTGTCCAGGGAAATTCCAGCAGCAAACTTTCAATTTCGAACATTCATAACTTTTTGTATGAACAATCTGAAATACTTTAACTTATAAAAATGAAAACCTTATTGAATTAACTTTGTTTTGGTATATGACATGTCCATTTTGGATAACGTTTGTTATTTTTAAGCTATTTTACAAATCAGGATGACGCTAAATTTCTGAACGGAACATTCTTGTGCATGGTTAATCAATACCACTTTTATAGTTATTAATCGGATTGAATATGTTATCCCTGTGAATGTTATTATATCAATATCTATTTAATAAATAATAGTGCATGTGTTTTAATATTTAGCAAATATTACCGATTTACAGTTTTATAGTATCCGTCTGTATCCGTCTGTATCCGTACTGATAATAACTTATCTAGTTGCATGCCGGAATGTCACAACGTTATCATACTACTATATTAGTTCAATATCTTATCTACATTGTATCATACATGGTAATGGACGTATAATGGTTATTACAGATAGATACATATGCATCATGGCATTAGTCGTGTTTCGATATTGATTACAGTTTTACATTGATATCTATTTTGGGTTAATATATATTACATGACATGTTCACGACCCACTACCGGACTTGTTACTTGGATCTTATTACTAATGCCAATAATCCTGATTGTTGTACTGACGGACGTGACTTATTGTCTGCATAGACAAAACATGTACCTATTTGATCCGGTGTTGGCATTAGACTTACATCATCAATACCTGACTTGAACGCATAAGCTTGGGGGAAAAGGGGAAATCAATAATGAAATCTGACTTGTAACTCAACAGTTCGATACTTATACTGATCAATTTTTACGGGCTCGGCCAGCTCCGAAATGCTGCTGCTGACATCATTCGTCTATACATGTTACCTGTTTTCTGCCTAGCAACACGTCTCGGATTCAGCCCGAGAGTCTGGACCGTGGTCCCGGACACGCACGGGATACTATTGAGTTACATCGACAATTACATTAAATTGATTTCAAAGACTTTAAAGTAGATAACCTAGAAACACAGTTTTAGGTTACTCATCGCACTTCACATACACACATACCTCACTGTTTCATACCCGAGTTATTCATTGTATACATGTTTACCTATATCGTTATATGCTGGTTATTATTGTTGTCTTGGAATTATGGCGCACTGACGTCTGGGTTTTGCATGGCCCAGTTCCTCTATCTTTATCACAAGCTGAGCAGGAGTACTTCAGCAGCTAAGCCGAGCATTGAGGAATTGATTATGTGTGGTTTAAAGATATTTAGCTTTTAGACTCTTAGCTTATTTTTCCGCGGTTTATTTTCTTGATGTGAGCACATATTGGGACAAGTTTTCAGATGTTATTTATCAGAGTTTGATTTGTTTTCGCTTATACATTTTTCTTGACTATGTATTAGCTAGTTTTATATATTTTATTGTTCTTGATATCCTATAGACAGCCGTAATGTGACTATGGAAGGATAATTTCTAGCCACAGGTAGTATGGCCGGCTCTGTCACGTATCTTAGTTTACGCACTCTGAGAAGCGGAGCGAGACACTATTGTAAAGTAAAAAGTTTAGGGGTGAAAAAACAGTTTTATAAAACATTAATAGTCTGGCTACAAATTGGGCTGATGGGATGTTCTTTCTAATCGAAATCACACGGATGAGGAAGCATGAGGGGAAGAAGCAGTTCAGTATTTCCCATTCAGATATTTTTATGTTAAATTAATACACTTTGCTTTTCATACTTTTCCAAGATAGGTATCAAACAAGATTAATAATCATATCCCAATTAATGACGCATATTGTTAGAGTGTACAACCCTCCTCCGAGTGAAAAGGTTTGACATGTGTATCTATTGAGTACAGGATATTGCATGGAGATTATATCTAAGCGGATTGTGCTTATGTACAAAGTTGCAATTCTCTATATGATTACACACTCGCACTCGGTGCTTATGTTTGACTTGATTTTGAGGAGAATTCATAATAAGTTGAAGGCCTGAATTTGGTGCATAGTATATTTCTTTCGGTATAACCATTGTAAAGATAACCTATATGGGCAGAGTTAGGAAAGCCGTGACACGAGGTAAGAATGGAACTCTTTCTAACTTCCAAGAAACCACTAGTTAGGTTATCGCATGGCCAATCAAATGAACCAAATAGACAGACCCAATAGACAACTGCAAATTGTGTGTGATTTCGTTAAAATATGACAAATCTCTGGTTTGACACATAATAACCATTCAAATGGACGCAAATGTCGTGAGGTACAATCCTGGCATCCAACTTATTGGCTATTGTACAATATATCTTGTTCTACAACTGCTTGCATGATTTTTTTGACTACTTTTGAAACTAGTACAGTGATATGGAACATTGTCTCCTCGTCCTTTCCCTTGCCTTTAAAACTATGCCAAAGTTTTTTATTTTGTCAAAACTTTAACGCTCTTAGCTAAACTAATCAGTTAAAAAATCCTCAACTGATTCATTACTAGGTGAATTTGGAATATGTTCCATTTTGCTCTTGTCTATATTTGTGCCTTAAAGTTTACCATAATTCATATAGCAAATATATCATTTTTCCCCTTCTTGTAGACTTCTCTGTAGTATGTGAGAATTTAGAGGATGCCAACCGGTTGTTTAGATATTTTTCATGAAAATTTTTCTTCTTCTTATAAACCATTATCAAGTATCTTTTTCCTCATAGCAAATCTAATATCATTATGATTTCCTTTCCCCTTCTTCTACATCCCCTTCCTTGCCCTTTCTATCAGAATTTAGAGAAGGCCAACTGGTCTTTTAGGATAATGGATGGCCCCTCTCAAATCCATAGTTTCCTCGGATTCGGGAGTATTTAAGCCGCCTACAACGACGACTTTCTCCCCTGTTTTAGTTAAATTCTCTAGCCTTAATCTTTCATATTAATTAGTAACACTTCTACGAACACCATCTATGAACTCGTCAAAAAAAAATTGCAGCTTTTCAAATCAGAGCACAATTGAGCCAAATTGAAGTGCAAATAAATGATTACCTCTTTGTCTGAGGGAAGGGGCAGCCCATCGAAGATCCCTTTGCTCATCGTGCCCGCGATCTAAGAACCAATCACAACAATTCCATGTCGAAGATGATCGAATTAAGCTCAAAAACAGCCCTAGGGTTGCATAAACCAATCAATCGAACGCTCCTCGATCTCGCTTGCTCGGACTGATCTCAACCTCAGCTCAAAAGATAGGAATTGAGATGGAACGATTCTAGATCTAGAGGATCAATGGTGAAAAACATGAAAGAAATCAGGAGATTCGTAATGGGTGCAGCGATCTAAAGCAATTTGTGTGTGATTTGAGAAAAAGTTTCAGAGAGAGAGAGAGAAGAGAGAGAGAGTTCAATTATGATCTCTCGTTGAGGACGGCTTTTCGAGGGCGAGGGTCGAAGGTCGACGGTAGCGAAGCACGTGAGACGGTGAGAGAGGAGTGCTGTTAAGATTATAACTATTTAGTATTAGTCCCTGTAATCTCCGTATTTTCTGTCATTTCCCTAAAAATATTGTTTGATTACTTTTATAAAACGCCCTTCATTTTCCCAGTTGTTTTTTTTTTGACTAATAGGCAATAGGCCGTCGCCTGATGCAGCCAGGTTCGAACCCTAGACCTCCTGCTCAGCAGCAATAAGGTTTCAGCTTTGGAGTTCCGATCCAGCAATGTTGCTTGCATAGCGGACAAAAACATTCTTTGCTTTTCTGACGGAAATACCATCCATGAAAGTTTCGCGTATGGTATCTCAACTCGAAAAGTCGATTGCGTTTTATAAAATCACACGGTGTTTTAAGTTCTTACGAACCAGGACAACACCATCCGAATCGTCGTTCCTCTACAATTACAATGAGAAGTGAAAAGAGTAGAACGAGTGCTCTAGTGACATGGGACCTATGCAATTGTTAGTTTTGGTGCTTACCTTACCTCTTCTTGATTCGTATTCTTCTTCTGTAATGTTATTTCTTGCATTTATGATTGATTACCATGAGATCTATAAGTTGGTTTCATCATATGATCACAACCTAAAATACTAACTAATTCAATCAAGAGGTTCGATAGGATAGGGAAGAGACGAGCATCGGAGTGGTGCGTCAATGGATGTGGGTTATGTTAATGTTATGGCTTGGTGGACACTAAATTGCTTCACGACAATATGCTTGTCACATAGCAATTACATGTACCGTTTCTGCTGGAGAGTATTGTGAAGCCGAACATGCACCCAAGGTATTATCTTCAAAGGTAATGATACAAATTTAAGCTGGAGAATAAATATAGGACAATAGTAAGATCTTCGAAGAGTATAATTTTATTGAAAACAAACTAGGGTTCCTTCTACTTATGATTCTCGGCTCTCATAAAAAAAATGGCGATTTGGAAGCGTTGGTTACGTTGTTATATTTTGTGTTCCGTGGCTTTTGAGTAGTTTTGTTCATTAAATCCTTTACAATAATATTCCACATGCAAATTGTCACATCGTCTTCCTCAAAAATGAAAATCAACAACCCGGAATATTATAGAATTAAAATGAAATATAGGAGTAGATAGCGGATTCATTTAAGACTTCCCAAATACATCCATGCAATATAATAATTAATATACCAATCATTTCTTCTCAAAATGGTTCTGATTAATATAGAATTTCATTTATTGTTTTCTCTAAGCAAAAACAAAAAGGTGATTATTGAGACAATTCATATTGGTGACATGATCAGACATATATAATCCTTGATCAAAATCTTATCCAGAGTTCGAGCCTTTGCACGCATCCCTTAAAGCTCATCCTGAAAAATCGAATTAACAAAATGAATTAAGCCGGTAAATTCTAATTATAGATCTTTTCCATCAATAGATAGAGAGATTAAGCAACAATTAATACATGTCTTTTATCTTTAATTTCCTCGTCCTCGTCCTCCTAGAGAAAATTTGTATAGCTCTGTCTTAGTAAAAAGAAATTAAAAGCAAATAAACATATTTTTTGGTTTAGTTCTCACGAGCGCTGAACCAAGGATCCCTTGCTGTGAAACAAAGAACATAAAAAGAATTAGAAATAATAGTATTCCCTATACCGCTCATTTTATTAATATAATGTTTATCTTCTTCTATAATGTAAATGGACCTGGTTAGGTTCACCATTCTCCATTTTTTAAAAACAAAGAAAAAACGAGAAAATTTCTCCATTCTTAAGATGCCCACATCATCAAGAAAGGACAACACAGCAACAAAATATTGTTCATTTGAATTCTAAAAATTCAATCCATAAAAAGGTAAGATAAAAGAACTTTCTAGACAAGATTTTATGTTAGCATATTTCAACTTTCTAGATTTCTCTTAAAGTTAACATTTTACTTGAATATTTTTCTTATTTAAAGTTATTTAATACATATCCACTAAACTATATGGTATTGTTTTTCTAGATGTTTCCATAACTTTGCATTTTAATTTTTAATTTTTTAAATTAGCTTTTAATCATTTTTGCAATATATTTGATAACTCAAAGACGATGCGTTATTGACATTCAAAATTGTGTATTTTCTGTAAAAGCTAACTGAAAGAATTTTGAACGAACCATTAATTTAACTAATAATATATATGGCTTTACAATTTCAATTACAAATACATAGTTGATTGAACCAATACGTGCAACGCACGTGCAGAAAACTAGCCAATACTTAATAATGAATTTGCTAGAAGAAACTAGTTTTACCTCGTCATTTTTCTTTTTCTGGGCTTTTTCAAATTCTTTCTTCTCGGCCTACAGAATTCAACGTCTCTCATGGTGAATGTGCATGCTTTTAATGAAATGAAAATAAATTTAGCAGAAAAAACAAGTTCATGACGCTTACATCCTTCAACTTGCCCCATGTTTCTTCAGCAAAATTCTTCACGTGCTCAGGGTCGTCGCAAATCAAAATGTTGTCGAACAATGTACCTGCCTTCACCTATCATTTGGAAAAAGTTAACAATAAGTTCATGGATTTAGTTAGGATCTCACGAGCCATACATCTGAATAAGTTGATCAAGAAATATTGCCTGCCATGACTCAAGGGCTACATATTTCAAATTGGGATAAATATAAATACCGGGGTCCTCTTCGTAATCTGCATTATAAAATCACTAAAAAATATCAATGAGTTCATTAAAAAAGAGGGAAAACGAAAAGAAAATGATTGACCTGGGTTATCAATCATCGGTGCCTCCCATTTTCCTTTGTAATTAGGATTCTTCATTTTCTGATGAATATTAAGAAAGAAAGAAATTTAGAAATGCTCATTTCTCGAGTTAAAGTATGTAATTATTAAGTAATATTTTTAGCGAAACCTTTTGCCTCCAGGGTCCCTTACATTCAGGATTCGGTACCATCGGTGCTTTCCATTCTCGCTTTTCTTCATCATTCCAATCGTCCGGCTGTAAAATTAATATATTATGGGTAATTTTTAATGTTAGGAATTGCGAAGTAGAAATAAAATATAAAATCTTACTTTCTTAGCATCAGGATCAGGTATTTGCTTCGGTATGTCATCATATCCCTTGATCAAGAATAAGAACCAATTAGAATTAGCAATATATGTATGTGCGCGCGAGCTAATGTACAATATTGAGATTAATATTTCCCCCCTTTTTACATGAATATATTTTCAGAATAAAATGGCGTGTAATATTGCAGTTTTGTGCAGGTACATGTGCTGGAACAAATGCACAAAATGGCGTGTAATATTGCAGTTTTCTAAAATCTATTTATTATTTTTATAGGCTTAAAATGTTTTAATAAAATTTTATAATAACTTAAAATAATCTACATATTTTTATTATCAATTAAAATAATTAATTCGTAATTAAAATATTTTAAAAGATAAACTAGATTTTTAAATAATTATAATAATTAGATAACACCATAGAAATGGATATATTATTTAGTTTTAGCCCAAATTATTTTTATACTAAAAATAACAATAAATATATTTTCTGAAATTTTTCCAGAATTTTCCTGTATTTTTAACAATTTTTTTAAAACCAAATTCAAATTTTAAATAATAAACAGTTCATTATTTTTATTTTAAAAAAAAATATTATATTAATCCCTTGATCCTGGACCGTTGGATAAAAGATCCAACGGCCCAGAATCACTCGGCGGCGCCCACGAGGTGGGGACCACGCGAAAACGCGTGGTCTCCTCTTGCGGCCACGAAGGCACGCTGGCGGCGGCGGCTAATCACGGGGAATGATTGGGGGCGCGGACTCTGAGGATTTTTTTAACAGTTTTTGGATTTTATGGTTGGTAAAAAAGCCCTATAAATTGAAACCTTCAATCAGTGAATTCTCACAACTTAGAACTCTAAAAATTCTGGAAAAAAATATCCACGCCTTCGTATCGACGACGTCGACGCTGTGCTTCCATCCAAGTATCGAGGAAAAATCCGAGCGCGGAACTATTGTGGATTTAGTATGAGCCTACGTTTTCAACCCATCGGCATCCGACTCAAACAAAAGGTAGGATCCGTCTCTCTCCACTCCTCTGTCGCCTTCTTTCTCATAATGATCTTGGTTTCAACTCCTGATCCCTAATCTTATATTAAAATGATATTAAAAATATTCCTGCATGCCTATTTTTTTCTGTACCTCTTAATGATGATAGGCTTAATGTTATACACCACGGGGCATCAATACACCCCTTACATACCCACACCTATCCTTATTACCTTTGTGATCTCGAAATAGGTTTCTTCCCCAAAATACCTTCGTTTTATTAAAAGGCCGTATTTGTTTAAAATATCCGTATGAGATAAAGATATTTGGAATAAATGTTTTAGCTACGATATATATATATATATATATATATATATATATATATATATATATATATACACACACACACACACACCTTTTTCACCAACTACTGTAATTTTGTTAAATCCCTTTACCTTTTGAAAGGGGATAATACTAAATCTAAATAACGGCATATGGTTCTTTCCAACTTAGCCCTTTCTCTTGAAAGGATGTTTTTATATTAATTCTTCTTAGAATATTAACTAAAGCTTAATGAGTTATCCTAATAATAGGGTAATGTTTTACGTGAGTACCTCGTGGTTGATAGGCAATCGTCCCTGAAAATGACACAAATCCTGCCGTCTATGTGCAACGGTTGCCAACACGAACGTATTTTCTAAAACGTTACCTCAAACTTAAAACACTATAATTTCATAAAATTATTATTTACAAAAAAATACCCCAATCCATCGTAAAAAGAGATAATTTTATTTAAATATCTTGATCTTTACTAAAAGGCTATTTTCAACAAAGACCATAACACGTATAACGATATATTAAAAAAGAATATCTAAAACCATATTAAAAGATAATTTTCAGATAAATACCATAACCATTTATTAAAAGGATATTTTCTCAGTAAAATATTATGGGTCTTTAAAGAGATAAATATTCCAAATATCGTGATTTTCTTATAAACAAATAAATATAATTAAACACTATTATCCTTTATTAACTAAGTGTTCTATAAGATGATACGAAATACCTTACAAACTTAAGAATATAACAAGATAAAATGAGTGGTTGTGGAAGGCCATATTAAATGAGATCAACTTTTAAATACAAGTTTACGACATACATGACACATGATACGGTTAGGGTTAGAATACGCGGACCTAGGTATGGAATACTTATATATGAGAATCTTTGCAGGCAGGGTGAACAGTCCAATGTGTGGACGACTACTAACCCGATATTCGGACGAATACTAACCCTATTTGAGAGCGAATGATCCAATATGTAGATGACATACAATGTGGAAATTTCATGCCTAGAGATATACGCACTAACTCTAATTCGTCAAAACCTTTATATTGTACCACGGGGATGGGTAGTTTGATTAGGCAAGGAGATTCGGAACTCGGATTCCCCTACTACTCGATCATGATCCGGAAAGTGAAACGGTACATTTCACTTCCCCAGTTGTTGTTCCGTGGCCACAACGGAATAATCACGAGTATCCGGACCCTTGTTTGACAAACTAAAACGTTTACAATACCTATTAATACTCAACGCTAAACTCACATCATGTGCTATACCCACCTGTTACCTTATCTATCTTTCTTTATGAGACACGGATTATTCAGTATCTTGGATGTGGATATTTTACCAGTTTAGACTTGTTGTTTATTATGAAACTGAAGGGTGGAAATACCTGTGCACTTGAGTGATATTCACGCTAGACAAAACTCCATAGTAGTCATGGGACACCTTTCGGGGATGTTCACACTACCGCATTGATTGCCATCCCAGGCACGAGCGCCAGCTAGTCATGGGATACCTCAAGGACATGAGTATGTTCACCAGTCAATTCCATCAATACACACCTGGTTTAACCTGATCTAACTCTTAGACCGAATATCCATTTGACTTGACTTGAACTTTTACCAAACATATACCTCACACAACCTACTCATATTCACATATACGTCTGTCAACATATCTAATTTGCATACAAGCTCATACAATTATACCCATGAACATCATATTCATTATATTTATATACACCTGTTCGTTTCTATACCTTTACTTCCTTATGAGGCAATCCTACCCGAATATAACTCGCTGACGGACCTTCCTTTTCTTCCTCTATTGTAACACCCTAGTTCATTGATACCAGTTCTATTTTGAGTATTTCTTTATTTGTGGCTATTCTTGATTTATTGTGTTTTGGGTGTGAATAGTGTAATTGGTATCTGTATTTGCATTCGATCCGACCCGCTTGCTGGAAACCCGTCTTGATTCATGTTTATGATTTATCCCGGCTAGTTATGAGAATTCGTGCACTTTCATATTGTATAACTGCATTATATCTGACATCCGCATTTTTCAATATAATATATAAAGTCAAATAAAATATTTTTAAAATATCTAGCATGGCCTGCATCATACCCCTGACCCTGTGATAGCATCCGTGTATCTTGTTCTCGTTCCGTTCAGTGAAACGGACCCGTTTGGATCGCTACGTACACGCTACGTGTATCCGTTCTTAGGGGGTATACTTTTTCGTTACCCGGATATCGTACTTTGGTTTTGGTTGATACATATATTATCCATATTTTAAAACTAGATTTTTAGACCCAACCCGGACGTGTTTTGGACTATTTTTGCATTAACCAGAAAACTCAAATTTAACTAATAATATATTCATTTAGTATTATACTATTAAAATATATTCGTTATATTTCACCAACCAAAACTAACACTAACAGTTCAAATATATTTTCAAAATTCTAACTGTTTAAACAAATATATAATTTATTATGAATATTCTCCTAACCACTCACACAGATCTCTCTCTCTCTTCTGTATTTTATTCATTTTTCTTTCCCCCACGAATCCCGCGACCGCCCTCCCACTACTCTTACCTTCCTTTCTTCTCTTTTCGTCCCCTTCGCAAACCCTAACCCTCCGCGAGAGCCGCGCCCTCGCCTCGTCGTCGCCACCACTCTGACCCCATTGCCTCACCGACAACCTCCTTCACCACCTCTTCACTTCCTTTTCCACAAGATCCCGAACCCATAGAAACCCACGCACCCATCACCTACGACCCAACCTCGCCTGTGTCCCCGTCACCGTCGACCTCAACGTCGGCGCCAACACCACCTCTTCTCTTCTCTTTCCTCCACTTCCCTTCACTCTTCTCCAGAGCCCCTGCAAACACCCCGACGAACCCCGACACCAAGAACCAAGAACACCACTGCCGTTGCCTGAAAACCATCGCTTGCACCTCGCCGTCGACGGCCCATCGTCGTCGACGACTCCCTCGCCTCACCTCTGACCCCAAAGCACCCAAGCCCAGAAAACAACCCTCTCTTTCTCCCCCTTCTTCTTCTTATCCTTCTACTCTTTTCTTTATCTCTTCTTGGATTCCGTTTTCCGGTGATAGCCGGAGCCGTGCTTGTCGCCGACGATTCAGGCGACCCAGTGGACGTTCCCAACCAGCGTGGTCCTGTTCTTGCTTTGCCTGGACCTGTCCTGTGTGCGCGTGTGCGCGTGTGCGACGTTTACCAGACGTCGGACGCGGTGTACGCATCCCGTCGTGAGATCCGTTTAGGCAAGTTTACCTTGCTACATGCTATGATACTTATTTTGTATCCATATGA
Organism: Agapanthus africanus; assembly: GCA_030015575.1. NCBI lineage: Eukaryota > Viridiplantae > Streptophyta > Magnoliopsida > Asparagales > Amaryllidaceae > Agapanthus > Agapanthus africanus. Next base: position 227,658,441 of record CM057339.1, read on the forward strand.
ATAAAAATATCACATGTTGACCGCATTGTACATCCATATTATTGTTTTACTGTTTTCGGATATCCGTACGCATCCATATCATTAATTACATATCAGGTTGCATACAAGTAGCTTGATACGGGCTATATTATACTCGCATCTATATTAATAAGAATATTGCATATTTATTGTATTGTGAATCCATGTTACAGTTTTACCGTTTTTCCGATATCCGTTCGCATCCGTATCATTTGTTATATATCTAGTTGCATGCCAGATCACATTATTTTATGTTATTGTTATATTAACACCCCATGCCTGATAATGTGCATCATGCGTAGTCATGGAGTTGTAGATGCAATCCTTGATAGACATTTGTGCATCCGTGCTTTTACCGTGCATCCGTACTTGCTACAGTTTTATTTCGACCATCCGTGTAATACATATGCACTACCTGTCATGACCTGATACACCACTACTTGACCTGTTACCTGATCCTGTTTCTAATGCCGACAATCCTGACATGTTGTCCCGATGGATATATCCTGTTATCTATTCATACAAAACCTGTACCTGCATGATCCTGTGTTGGCATTAGCTCCAGTTTATCAATACCCGACTCGAACACATAACCTTGGGGGTAAGGGAAAATCAAGAATGTAACCGAACGTAACTCAAAGGGCTATTACATTGTTACCATGGTCCCGTGGGGAATGAACGGGGCATAGACTGATAGTCTAGCATATACTGAATAATCATGTTACCGTGGTCCCGTGGGGAATGAACGGGGCATAGTCTGATGGGTTACGATGGGGATTACATTAATTGATTTCGAAGACTTAGATTAGATAACCTAAAATCCAGATATAGGCTGCACACCACATGTACATACACCTCACTGTTTCATTTCCGTGTTTACTTTCTATATTCATGTTACTGTTTATAATTCATGCATACATATTTTGTTACCTCCTGATTATATTTTATCGTTTGATATTATGACGTACTGACGTCTGGGTTTTGCATGGCCCAGATACTCTATCTTTGTCGCAGGCTGATCAGGAGTACTTCAGCTGACAGGCCGAGCAGTGGGGATCTGTAGGGTTACTAGGCACCGTCACAAGGGTCTATAAGGCATCAACCATGCCCAATTTAAAATTTAGACGTGCCGAACAACCCAAAGCGAGGATCTTTGCTAGATTATTAGGGTTAAATATGCAAGTAAACATCTTTACAACTAAGAGAGAGGGATTACAACCTTTGTAGTCCGCTCCTTCGCTTCATAAGCTCCGAGTAGAAGTCCCTTCGCAGCGATCCATGATCTCCCGGACTCAAGAGAGGCTCCACAACCCGAATGATCCATACTTGTTTGTAGTCTTCCTTTTCAAAGATGATCTACCTTGAGGTTTCTTTAACTCAAGCTCTCACTCACTAATGAGGTGAACACCCTAATCTAATTGGCTAGATTAGATGAGGATGATGAAGTAGGATTTATGCTCTCTTTTAATATCAAATTCTCACACTAATCCATCACAAAATAAAAACCTAGAAAGCTTTTGTGAGCTCAAGGAAGAAGAAGAAGAATGAATTCCTTTTTTGTGATGAATAATGAAAATCTAATCGTGATTACAAATGCAACCATGGTTGATAAAGAGAAGGCTAACCATTGTAGAGACTTAACTAGGGTTAATGGGTGTGGGTTGGGTTAGGAAATATCTCACAAAATATCAACACATAATATCTTTGCAAGAAACAAAAGAAAAGCTTCTAGAAGCTTCATGAAAGAACTAACCCAAATCAAACCCTAACCATGTTTAATCTCCACTAATCATGCTGCATTAGTGATCATAACATGTTACAATATTATATATCACATATATAATATATTTTTGTAACAAAAGAAAATAATACAATTAATATATATCGCATATATATCAATGTATTATCCGGTGAGAAAATGAATCAATAAAGCGAGCCAATATTAGATAATGTAATGTAATATATCACATATATAATTATACATTAAATTATCGAATCAACACTTGATCCGACAATCCGGTTATTTCTCAAATAACCGACTAATATTTTTATATCTGTATTGATTCATCGAATCAACACTTGATCCGATGACCCTGCTGATATCAAATATCGCCAGCCGATATCAAATATCGCCCGCCGATATCATATATCACGAGAATAGAATACAGTATCTCATATTATATTATTCTCGGTCCCGCACATATCACATATGCGCTCCTACTCCGTTTTGCCTGAGTCAAGAAACCTCTGTGTAGGACTCTAAAGAATCGTCAATACGCCGGCAGTAGGTGATGATCATATCAAACACCCACAAGCTGTAAGCGGTCAGCTAAACGTAACAGCCACCCAGGTATTGAGCGATCAGAAGATCAACAAGCAAGCTTGTACATTCTCCTGTGAATCCAATCAGTAACACTCCCGTACAGTCCGGTCTCTTCGTCTGATATGTTGCATATCTAGTCTAGGGGTGGTATACGTCAGACCCCAGTAACCGATAAGTCGTGTTGATGTGAGGTTCATAACAGGTCGAGAAACTACTGGTAACACTTACCAGTAAATCTCTATATCAGCCCTGGCCAGGGACTTCCAGTTATAGCCAATCGAACACAGCACAATATCAACTCCCTATACCGGGAGAGACGAATCCCCTCCTATCGCTCATCGTCTCCAAGTGATTCGGGACTGTACCCAAAATCCACTGTTTTGCACGCCCTCTTGGACGTGGTAAGGTGGAAATCAAAGCACAGTGGGAATCACACAAGACTCTATGATAATCTCGGGTCTACAGACTAACCTATACCAGTGTCACCAGAGAACTGCCATCTGACGTGAGGTATAATACCATCTGGGAGTTCTCGGCGAGTCCGTCCAGTGTACCCAGTCTCCACTAAGCACCCGTACACCATCCTTGATGTCAAACACCGATGGAATGTGATCATCCATCGCCTATCATATGGGTCAAGATGCATATACGCTAGTCTACTCTGGTGTATCGATGCCCTGTCTCGATACACCCTCGAATAGGAACAGTTATAGGATGTACTCATCGACTACTCTGGCCCCACTAGTATGATCTCATCATAGTCCCTGTAGTCGAGTACATATCCTAAGGGCTTTATCAACATGTGAGAGTAAGACAATAAACTAATATAAGTCAACATGTAAAGATAAAGTGAAACCAAATAGCATACTATCATGACGAGCAAGAAAGTCCTCTCTATATATATTCAAGCATCCATTATAATATACATCATATGTACAACAATGGCCTCTAGGGCATATATATAACTAACAATCTCCCACTTGCACTAAGGCCAGCTGTTGTAGTATCTCATACCTAGCATCCCGAATAATCTCTCAAACTGTATCTGGGGAATGGCCTTCGTGAGTGGATCCACAGTGTTGTCCTTCATATCAACTCTCCTGACCTCGATCTCCCGGCGATCAACTATCTCCCTGATCAGGTGATACCGCCTCAGAATATGTCTGGACTTCTGATGGGACCTGGGTTCCTTGGCCAAAGCCACAGCTCCATTGTTATCGCAATACAAAGGTATTGGATGCTCAATGGACAGAACCACATCAAGTTCAGTAATGAACTTCTTTATCCAGACAGCCTCTTTGGCAGCATCATTGGCAGCGATGTATTCAGCCTCCATCGTCGAGTCTGCAGCGGTATCCTGTTTGGAACTCTTCCAACACACCGCCCCTCCATTGAGGGTAAAGACAAATCCCGAGTGCGACTTAGAGTCGTCCTTATCACTTTGGAAGCTCGAATCGGTAAAGGACTCCACTTGGAGTTCTCCGTTACCATACACCAAGAACATCTCCTTAGTTCTTCTCAAGTACTTGAGAATGTTCTTCACAGCTATCCAATGACTCTCTCCAGGATCTGCTTGATACCTACTCACTACACTTAGTGAGTATGCTACATCGGGTCTAGTACATAGCATCGCATACATGATAGAGCCTACTGCCGAAGCACAGGGTATCCCTTGCATGCGAGCTCTTTCCAAATCAGTCTCGGGAGACATCTCTTTGGAGAGAGTGAGTCCAGAGATCGTGGGTAGGTTCCCACGCTAGGATTCTTCCATACTAAATCTCTTTAGTATGGTGTCAATGTATCTGGATTGGGACAATCACAGTATCCGTTTAGATCTATCTCTATAGATCATTATTCCCAGTATGCAGGAGGCATATCTTTCATTGAGAATCTTTGTGATAAGAAGAGCTTGACCGATTGCAGCATAGAAACATCATTTCCTATCAAGAGTATGTCATCGACGTACAATACGAGGAAGACTACCTTACTCTCTGCAACCTTCTTATATATACAAGGTTCATCTACGTTTTTGATGAAGTCAAACTCTTTGACTACAACATCAAAGCAGATGTTCCAACTCCGCGATGCTTGCTTTAATCCATAGATGGATTTAAGCAGCTTGCACACCTTTCCGCTGCTCCCACTATCTACGAAGCCCTCTGGCTGAGTCATGTACACGCACTCTTCTAAATCACCATTTAGAAAGGCGGTTGTTTCCTGATTTAAAATCAGGAAAGCTTACGGAAAAGGCTTCAGAAAAGGGTCACGTGCTTACACGTGACCAGCAGTCACGTGTTGGCACGTGACATCTAAAAGCATCGGCAAGGCAAATTCAGCTTCCCGACTACATCAAAGAAAAGGGCTTCAGAAAGGGTCACGTGCTCCCACGTGACCTGGGTCACGTGTTGGCACATGACAATTAAAAGCGGCTTCAAAGGCAAACCGGTTCCCTGATCAAATCAAGGAAAAGGCTTCAGAAGAGGTCACGTGCTCCCATGTGACCAGGGTCACGTGTTGGCACGTGATAATCAAAAGCAGCAGATTTGTTCTCCGGTTAAATCAAGAAAAATGCTCCAGACGAGGGTCACGTGCTCACACGTGACCAGGGGTCACGTGGTGGCACGTGACAGCTAAGCAGCGACCAGAAAGCAGAGCGCAAAAAGAAAGAAGAGGGCTCGTTCCAAGGGGGTCACGTGCCCACACGTGACCAAGGGTCACGTGGCCACACGTGACCGACTTCAAAGCCTATCTGTTAACAGAATTAAATTCAGAGAAAAGACCTCTCAAATCTTTCCAAAAGCAACCGATTGAATTAAAGATTTAAAGGTGATTAAATATCATCTATCTATGGGAAAATCTCGAATTTGGAAAGATTTCCCCGTAAAATCTAACCAAAATAACAAAGGAGAATCTCTGGATTTAAAATCCAATGGTGAATAAAATTCACCTAATAATCCAAAGGTCCAAAATGAATGATGGATACAAATCAAATCTCTCAATGAAAGATTCATCAAAAAACTAATTGACTCGGCCGCTTCTCCTATAAATAGGAGCCAAGAGACACACAAGAAAAAGAGATAGGCAGAGGGAAGAAAAGAGAGAGAGCCTTGATACTTTGGAGGAATTTGGATCTTCTGCAAAAGAAAACCCTAGGTAAGAAAGGGAAGGTTTTTTAATTCTCAACAGAGTTTAACTCTGATATAAAACAGAAGGACATATTTCTTCTCTCTTTGATGGAGGATCTGTAAAGTGCACATCTCTCCTTAAGTTGAGAATTTAATTCTCAATGGGTTGAGATCCTGCCATGCAGATCCAAAGCATAGAGAGGGAATGAAAGCACGAGAATTTAACTCTCGCAGAACTATAGGAATTTAATTCCTTTAAAATAAAACTAGGGTTTGACCCTGTGTTATGGGAATTTAATTCCTTCAGAATGAAAAGAATCAGGGTTTAACCCTAGTTAAGAACTTAGTTCCGTTAAAACAACAAGAATTTAATTCCCTTAATCTTATTCCCCAGAATAATTCTCTAACAGAGAGTGGGAGTTTAATTCCTTAAAGCTTTTATTAGGGTTTAACCCTATTCAGTTCTTCACATATATGAGGAATTTAATTCCTACAGAAAATTCAGAGTTCAACTCTTCAAAAGGAAGTAGGAATTTAATTCCTCTGAAATTATTGTCAGGGTTCAACCCTACGAGGAATTTAATTCCTGAAAGGGATTAACAGATCTTCTAAACAACTACAGAAAAGCAGGGTCACGTGTCACCACGTGACCCCCCAAAAGATCTACAGAGAGCCCCTTTGAGGCAGTGCCTCACGTGACCCACGTGACCCTTGGCAGAGGCTTTAACATACTCCATTCAGACACCCGTCACGTGATGACACGTGATGCTCCAAAAGATGCGATCTTCTCAGCAGAACAAACGAAGGGAGGGCGCCCTCACGTGCTACCACGTGACCCCTCTTGCCTCAGCGTCTAACGCTAAATTGGAACCCCTGAATCCAGTGTTAAAACATTGTTTGGCCTTAGTGTTCAACACTAAGCAAAGAACTTTATTTGCAGTGTTCAACACTGATTACCTTAGTGTTCAACACTAATTCGGGATTTCTGTTGCCAGTGTTTAACACTGGTCTGTTTTAGTGTTTAACACTAATTTGAAGGCCTTGTTGCTGGTCTTTGACACCAACTATCTTTTAGTGTTAAACACTGACTTATCAATTTCATTCCCAGTGTTCAACACTGATTGGTCTTTAGTGTTTAACACTAGGCATTGGCCCAATTGGCTAAATGGCCAGAGGCGAAGCCTCTCCTTCAAGGGACCAACAGTAGGGCCGATGTCCCAGACATGATTGGACTTAGCCCAAGCTGGCCATAAGTCCTCAATTCGTAATTAACTGGGCTAATGGGCTCATAACATAATTAATTGGTCTTGATCCCAAATTGGGCCAAAGACTATTTAATCCACTCCGGTTCCAGGGTACATCTCTTCACTCCTTTGATACTTGGCGTTGTAATCCCTCAACGTCTTCAAAGAGGTGACGGGTCCCGATGACCACATATTGATACGGACTGTGGGGTCCTTAAACCCATGGACTACGACGTCCTTAACCTTGACCGAGATGTCTTAAAACTAACAACGGACTGTGGGGTCCTTAAACCCATGGACTACGACGTCCTTAATCTTGACCGAGATGTCTTAAAACTAACAACGGACTGTGGGGTCCTTAAACCCATAGACTACGACGTCCTTAACCTTGACCGAGATGTCTTAAAACTAACAACGGACTGTGGGGTCCTTAAACCCATGGACTACGACTTCCTTAACCTTGACCGAGATGTCTTAAAACTAACAATGGATTGTGGGGTCCTTAAACCCATGGACTACGACGTCCTTAACCTTGACCGAGATGTCTTAAAACTAACATTGGACCGCAATGTCCTTAAACTATCCATGGACCGCAATGTCCTTAAACTACCAATGGACCACTATGTCCCTAAACTGGAACATGGACCACCATGTCCCTAAACTGGCAATGGACCACCATGTCCCTAAACTGGAACAATAGAGCCTAAACGCTCTTTTGTCGGATCTAAACGATCCCGTTAAGTTGATATTAGTCTCAAACTGGACTAACGTATCCTTAACAAACGTTTAAGTTGATCTTAGCCTCAAATATGGCTAACGTATTCTTAAACCTTCAAACAGACTTTAGTCCCAAATTGGACTATAGATCCCCCAATCGACTTTGGTTCAAGGGTACATCTCCGAACTCCTCTGACACCTGTCGTTGTAATCCTTCAACGTCGTCAGAGAGGTGACGGTCCCGGCGGCCATACATTTAATGGACCACTATGTCCCTAAACTGGAACAATAGAGCCCAAACGCTCCTTTGTCGGATCTAAACGATCCCGTTAAGTTGATCTTAGCCTCAAACTGGACTAACGTATCCTTAACAAACATTTAAGTTGATCTTAGCCTCAAATACGGCTAACGTATCCTTAAACCAAAACCCCAAACCCAAATCTAAGAAAATACGGATTTGGACTAATCCACGTCCTACGGGCGACGACAAAAATTAGTCTCCGTATACAATCCACGGGCAACCAAACATAAAACAAACACCCACGACACGAAGTGACCATCTGGAGAAGGAGAAAGTTGTTACCGCGATGCGGTAGCGTAATTAACTGCAGGGGCTTGCGCCTGCAGGGAAGAGCGTCCCCACAATCAAAAACCCCTCAAGCGAGGGGGAATCTGACGAAGTCTGCTACATCGGCCGCATCCATCTAAACCTCCGATACACGGTGCCATAAATCAACTTGGCATCTTCAGAGAGGTGGACGGATAGCACCAATTAGCATCTGCCCCGAATCTCAGGCAAGGCAGTCCATGTCTCGGCCTCCATTCGGAGGGGAACAGATTCTGGCACGCCCGGTGGGACCTTTTCCTCTTTCCACTCCACACTTCGTGTGTCGTGTTCGCGAACGAATCGCGGTTTACTGTGGTTGCCTGTGGATTCGAGGTACTAAGATTTGGTGTCTTGCTCCGTGCAGAAAACAGAAGATCAATGGCTTCAAACTGCACTGCCTGCAACTGCAACTCTCGCTCGGTCCTTGCTGGAGGAGTGACTTATGGGCCCCAAGCGGCCTCCCTTTTCAAGATGCCAGTGGAGCAGGTAACTCAGGCCACCACTGGAGGGACCATGCTCCCACCGTTGAGCTTCAATGCCACAATGACGTTGCAAGAAGCCCCAAAGAAGTCGGTTTTTGATCGGCTTACCACTGCCGCGACCCCTCTCAACGGGTCGCCCAACTTCAATACCTCAGTTTTCAACGGACTGGGCCAGAACGTCTGCAAACCTGCGATACCCGAAGTTACCATCCCAAAGCGGATAGCCATCCCGGCTCAAGCGGACGAAATCATTGGAAAGGCTTCTCCTTCCAAAAAGTCAGTTTTTACAAGGATGGCCATTCCGGCTTCTGCTCCAGGCGAGGTCCTCAAAGCTGATTCCTCTGCCCAGAGGTCTGTCTTTGACAGATTAGACATTGTTTCTCAACGGGTGTCAGTCTTCGACAGGCCAGCACCAATAACGGTCTCTCCTCAAAGCAGGGGGCATGAGAAGCACACCCCTACGGCTGAGACAACTCCATCCACACGACACGCTCGACGTCGCCACTGGCGTCGAGTGAGGAAGGCTGGGGGCAACTCCCCATCTGGGATAACTCCGCCAACTCCAACGGTGGGGATCGATGCTGCTGTTCCAACCGGGAATGACTTTGAATTGCTGAACACGGTGCGCAGAAACTCTCCTACCGCGATGCTGAAGAGAACTCCTTCACCTGTGGAGAGCACTCCAGAGAAGAAGCTAGAGCAGCCCCCTCAACGGCTGTCCTCTAAAATTTACAAAGTCTGGCGACAGGTCCAAGAGTCAGTGATTGATAAAAACTATCTCCACCGACAAAAAAAGATGAAGGTGCGGCAGGAGAAGGATCACTCTGTCAAGCCACAAAAAGCAACAACCACTTGGGTGCCCACTACAACGGCCCCTTTAACTTTGACCACTCAAAAGAAAAGGAGGCCGCAAAAAGCCCATGTGAACATGGCGAACCGTAAACGCGCTGAGCACAAACATCCCAAGTCTGGGGGCATGGTGGTGCACACTGTTTATATGGCTTCTGGAAAGGAGGAAAGCCGTGCTTCGACGGGTCACCGACCACTCACCCGATCCGTAACGAAAGCCCAGGAGTAGCAACAGAAGCTTCAGGAGATGATGACTGCAGTGGCCGCACTTACCGGGCCAAAAGAAAGCTCGGAGGTATCATCAGAGCAGCGTCATGAACAAGAAACTGATGCTGACTACCTACGCAGAGTCCTCGAAAAGAAGGACAAAGAAGCCGCAGAGCAAGCGGCTAACATAAAACAAATGGCGCTTCTCTTCCAAGATATGGTAGGGATGATGATCCAGCAAGATCCTCCTGCTGAAGATCCTCCGATTGTCCTTGAAGATGACAAAGGAGAGACATTGAATCCTCCTCCGGCTCTTTCAGCAGCCAAGGAAGAAACCATTTACAAGGCCGCACTGGATGACCATATAGCTCAGCAAATACGAGCTCACCAGGCAAATGAAGCGGCTGGGCAAATTGCTAGAACCGGACGACCCTACCCGGGCTGGTATGACCAAATTAGTTACCCGCCGGGATATACGATCCCTAAGTTCCACGTATATAAGGGGACAGGGAATCCGCATCAGCATGTCGCTCAATTCAGGGCCTTGTGCGGCAATACTGGAGGCGATGACAAATTGTTGCTTCGCCAATTCATCGGCAGCTTAGCAGAAACAGCCTTTGAATGGTATTCGGAGCTACCTAACGACTCTGTCAAAACATTTGCGGAGATGGAGCTACTGTTTACACAAAGATTCGTGAGTGCTAGTGAACGCACCCCGATAACAGCACTGATCAATGCCAGGATAAGGCCAGGCGAAACGTGGGTCCAATATGCAACACGATGGCGGAACCTATGGTCGAAATGCGAACAACGCATCGAAGAAGCACCTGCGGTAGGCATGTTCGTGGGCACTCTTGACCCTCAAGCGGCCATCTCCCAGTTCATGATGTTCTTCAAGCCGACCACCTTCCAGGCCTTGATTGACAAGCTGGCCCAAATGGACCAGATGGGCCATAGGCCTTCCTCTTCAAAGACAGAGCCTTGGAATGAAAAGGGCAAAGGGAAAGCAACTTTCCTTGCCAATACTCAGCAACGACCGAGCAACTTAAAGCTGGTTGTTCGTCAAAACAACGTGCGTCCATGCCCATCCCTCGAGGAGAGACTAGGGCGTCCTTACTCGTTTCCCCAGGAAAAAACGAGGAAATTGTTCGAGCTGGCGGTGCGCAACAGACTCATCAATCTGCCGAGTCCAAAGCGTCCATTGCAGCCAGGCGATGTTAACGATCCCAATTATTGCCCTTACCACCAAACGGTAAGTCACCCGATCGAGGATTGCTTCGTCTTTAAGGGATGGATCGAGGATCAGTACCTACAAGGCAAGTTTGCGCTGTCTGAAAAGTGGAAGGTAAACCCACCACAGTCGCACGCTCCAAAGAAGACGGACACACCGGGGGCAAGTTGTCATGTGATCTCTCACTCATTGATAGATGATGAAAAGGCTCCTTGCACCGAGAAACCGAGTGCGGGTCCTGAACCAGAACTTCTGTGGCCGTCAGACGAGATGGTCGATGCTTTCCTGAATGAGATTCGTCTGAAAAGTAAAGCTGATTGGGACCGTGAGATGGCCATATTTGAAAAGGCCAAACACCGACGACTAGATGAAAGGGTCGAAACACTCCCACCGGATCAAAGTACATCCGACGCAAATGAAAACAGGATCAAGACAAGGAAACGATTCGCCAAAGCCATATCGATGGGGATGAAGCTGCCCTCTTTCAGAGAAAATTCTCCTAGTGGTATACATCTTGATGAAGCGGACGTACATCCTAACTTCTGCTTATATCATCAGAAGTTCGCACATCCTACTGAGGACTGCAATTTCTTTAAGTGTTGGTGGCAAGGGTATGTCGCTCACAGGCAACACTTCAATAGGACAAAGCGTGAAGCTCGTAGACAGCGGAAGAATGCGACAGATGAGCATAAAAGAATTGCTGGCGATTGTCATAGGGTTGATCCTGAGGGACCGCGAGTTCTCACCTTCGAGAGCGACTCCGACAAAAAAGCAGCCCTCGGCCCTCTCTTCAAGGGATCCTTCTCTAAAACGAAAGAATTGAGGAGTTGCGAGAGCATTCGGCCTTGCAATTGCACGATACCCGAAAAAAATCTCGGCCCCGCAAGCAACGGTTCAAACAAAAAGGATAAAGGAAAGGAAAAAACGGCCTTCGTCGCCAACACTCAACAACAGTCGAGTGGCCCTAGAACGGTTGTTCGCCAAAACAACAAGCGGCAACCCCTCTATGAAAAGTTGAAACGTCCTTACTCGTTTCCCCGGGACGAAACAAAGAGGCTGTTCGAACTAGCAGTGCGCGATGGGCTTATCACTCTACAGGAGCCGAAATGCCAACTACAACTGAATGAGGTCAACAATCCTAATTACTGCCCTTACCACCATGTATTGGGCCATCCGATCGAAAACTGCTACGTCTTCAAAAACTGGGTTGAAGACCAATACCAACAGGGCAAGTTCGCGTTATTCGAGAACTGGAAGGTGAGCCCGCCACAGTCTCATGCTCCTAAAAAGAGAGACATGCCGGGGGCATCATGCTCAGTCATAGAGAAAGTCCCATAGACCGAAAAGTCAGTAAACTAGAGATTCGCCTCAAATACGGCGACGGCGGACCGAAACGTCCTTAAACTAACAGCGGACCGAAACGTCCTTAAACTAACAGCGGACCGAAACGTCCTTAAACTAACGGCGGACCGCAATGTCCTAAAACTTGCAAATGACCGAAACGTCTTTAAACTACTATCAACCCGCGGCATCCTCAGGCTGGCGTGGTTAAAAAAAAATAAAAAAAAAAACAAAAACAAAAAAAAACGGTATGTCCATAAGCAAAATGGGCACGGATGAAAACCCGAAAGGGCTCCGTGAGTAAAAACAGCAGGGCTACCGGCGAGTCTTGTGAAAACCCGAAAGGGCGCAATCTCGTTAGAATAAAAAAAAAGAATAAACAAAAAAAAAAGAAAAAAGAAAACGGTATGTCCATAAGCAAAATGGGCACGGATGAAAACCCGAAAGGGCTCCATGAGTAAAAACAGCAGGGCTACCGGCGAGTGTTTGTGAAAACCCGAAAGGGCGCAACCTCGTTAAAAGACACTTACAGGGACCTCTCGACCTTATAAGGAGAAACCACCCGCGTGAGATCCATACGACTCACAAGGGAGCAACACACTTAGGGATCCTCACGATTCCTAAGGAGAAAATACACTTGCGAGATCCTCACGACTCGTAAGGAGAACTCTCTTATGGGACTCTCACGGCTCATAAGATTTGAAAGTCTTAAGTTACAGAGACCTAAACCTGTGCTTAAGCAACCCCCACAACTTTCGATATTGCCCTACAAGAGGCTCAATACTGACCCTTGTATACAATCCACGGGCACGAATAAACATTTTCCCAGCAAAGTCCCACCCGTGACTAGGGATATGTCCGACCCTTGTAGGTCATCTCGACCCATAAGGAGAAAGCCCTCTTGTAGGATCCTTACGACTTGCAGAGGAACATACACTTAGGAATCCTCACGATCCCTAGGGAGAAAATACACCTACAAGATCCTCACGACTTGTAGGGAGAAATACCTTTGTGAGACCCTTACGGCTCATGAAGTCAAAAGCCTTGGTCGACAGGACCCTTGACCCTGTTTGCTAAGCCACCTTTGTTCAACATCGACAGAGGCAAATGATGATTCGCTCCTGGCAACATCCCAGTTGCAGCAGCGCTGATGCCGAAATCGGTGTCTAAAATCCAAGCTTGCGGCGAAAAAGCTAGCAAGCCACACATGCATACGAAATAGCCGAAATGATGGGGCAACTTGCGATAAAAAGCAGCAAGTAAAAATGTATGCATGAAAAATAGCCGAAATGATGTGGCAACTCGCAATAAAAAGCAGCGAGTAGAAAATAAATAAATAGCCGAAATGATTGGGCACCGCGAAAAATAGCCGAAATGATGGGGCAATCGCGACCTTCGCGATAGAAAAGCTGAAACGCTAGAGCATCGCGGAAAAAGAAATAAAATAAAAATAAAATTTATGCCCTACAGGTGATGTTCCATCACACCCTGTACACAATCCAAGGGCGTAAACAAAAAGGGAACATACCTCCCCCCCAGGTTTCACCAAAGAAAGAAGCTAAATCTCGACGGGCCACAAGCGACCTAGAGATCATCCCAACACTCGTCTCGTAACGATGGACACAACTTCAAGCTAAGCGGAACAGCGGCAACTCCCAGTTCCATGGCTCAGTGGTATACATATCGCCAACAGTCAAACCTCCATCCCGTGAAATGCGGATACAATCAGCAAAATTCCTGGTTACGTGGAACGCGGATAACGTCACTCTTTGACCCTGTGGAAAACGTCCAGAGCGGAGCCTAGTCCTCGCAGAGCACGGCAGTGAACCCGTGTGAAGCATCTAGTGCAAAATTCCTGGTTACGTGGAATGTGGATAACGTCACTCTTTGACCCGGTGGAAAACGTCCAGAGCGGATCCTGGTCCTCGCAGAGCATGGCAGTGAACCCGTGTGAAGCATCCAGAGCGGAGCCTAGTCCTCGCCGAGCACGGCAGTGAACCCGTGTGAAGCATCTAGTGCAAAATCCCTGGTTACGTGGAACGCGGATAACGTCACTCTTTGACCCCGTGGAAAACGTCCAGAGCGGATCCTGGTCCTCGCAGAGCACGGCAGTGAACCCGTGTGAAGCATCCAGAGCGGAGCCTAGTCTTCGCCGAGCACGGCAGTGAACCCGTGTGAAGCATCTAGTGCAAAATCCCTGGTTACGTGGAACGCGGATAACGTCACTCTTTGACCCCGTGGAAAACGTCCAGAGCGGATCCTGGTCCTCGCAGAGCACGGCAGTGAACCCGTGTGAAGCATCCAGAGCGGAGCCTAGTCCTCGCCGAGCACGGCAGTGAACCCGTGTGAAGCATCTAGTGCAAAATTCCTGGTTACGTGGAACGCGGATAACTTCACTCTTTGACCCCGTGGAAAACGTCCAGAGCGGATCCTGGTCCTCGCAGAGCACGGCAGTGAACCCGTGTGAAGCATCCAGAGCGGAGCCTAGTCCTCGCCGAGCACGGCAGTGAACCCGTGTGAAGCATCTAGTGCAAAATTCCTGGTTACGTGGAACGCGGATAACGTCACTCTTTGACCCCGTGGAAAACGTCCAGAGCGGATCCTGGTTCTCGCAGAGTACGGCAGTGAACCCGTGTGAAGCATCCAGAGCGGAGCCTAGTCCTCGCCTAGCACGGCAGTGAACCCATGTGAAGCATCCAGAGCGGAGCCTAGTCCTCGCCGAGCACGGCAGTGAACCCGTGTGAAGCATCTAGTGCAAAATTCCTGGTTACGTGGAACGCGGATAACGTCACTCTTTGACCCCGCGGAAAACGCCCAGAGCGGAGCCTGGTCCTCGCCAAGCACGGCAGTGAACCCGTGTGAAGCATCCAGAGCAAATACCGGACTGTGGAGTCCTTAAAATCCACGGACTATGATGTCCTTAACCTCGACTGTGATGTCTTAAAACTAACGATCAACCACCCCGATTCCCTACGGATTCTGCCTTGGTTTAAGGGTACATCTGTTCACTCCTTTGATACCTGGCGTTGTAATTCCTCAACGTCTTCAAAGAGGTGACGGGTCCCTGCAACCAAATATCGGACTGTGGAGTCCCTAAATCCACGGACTATGAGGTCCTTAACCTTGACCGTGATGTCTTAAAACTAACATCGGGCTGTGGAGTCCCTAAATATACGGACTATGAGGTCCTTAACCTTGACCGTGATGTCTTAAAACTAACATCGGACTGTGAAGTCCTTAAATCCACGGACTATGAGGTCCTTAACCTTGACCGCGACGTCTTTAAACTACGATACCTGGAGCAGCCCCCTGGCCCCGTGAAACACGGACAAGGGCGACCACATCCAGCACTTGCAGGCCCTCACGACCTGTAAGGAAGAAAAAACTCTCTTGTGAGATCCTTACGACTCTCAAGGGAAAACCCGCTTAAGAATCCTCATGATTCCTAGGAAGAACTTACACCTATGGGATCCTCTCGACCTGTAGGGAGAAAAACTCTTTATGAGACCCTCGTGGCTCATAAAATGCAAAAGTCTTAGGAGGCAGATCTTAACCCTGAATCCTGAGCCATCGCTGTCCTGCAAGGAGATCAAGATAGAATATCCGCAGAATACATTCAATAAAAAGGGGACACACCATTGAGAAGAAAAATGTATCTTTTATTCATAAACTAAAATGGATACAAAGTACAATTCATGAAAGAAACAAAAAAGAAAGATACTCTCATTCATGAGTATGTACAAAAAAGGAGAAAAGATACAAGTCCTCAAGCCGGCGGGCGGTGCAGTAATTTTACCAGCTCATCATTCTGTTGCTGAGCCACGGCTTCATGACGCAAGATCTCCAGAAGACGAGCCTCCGCCTGAGCTTGCTGAGCCTGATACGAAGCAAGCCGAGCTTCGAGCCCTTTCTCGATGGCTTTATGAGCCTCGACCCTCTCACGAGTGAACGTGGCAGCTTTATCGAGAGCCACCACCTCTTTTATGGACTCCTGAAGCACCCGCCAGAGTTCGTATGCTTTGTTGGCCTTGGCTGTGAGGCTGGCCTGAAGCTCGCTCAGCGCCTTAGAAGCCAATTCCCTCTCCGAGAACTTGCGGCCAAGCCTCTTTTCGCATGACGTCATGTTGGCCGCACATCGTGCTATCAGACCCCGCAACTCCGCTTTT
Source organism: Agapanthus africanus (assembly GCA_030015575.1). Classification (NCBI taxonomy): domain Eukaryota; kingdom Viridiplantae; phylum Streptophyta; class Magnoliopsida; order Asparagales; family Amaryllidaceae; genus Agapanthus; species Agapanthus africanus. The sequence continues at coordinate 227,674,751 of CM057339.1, forward strand.
GCAGCCACGGCTTCCGAGGAAAGGCGAGAACATTCAAGAGCGTGCAAACAAGCCTCCACCTTCCTACAGAACTCCACCCAGACCCGCACCACCTCCTCGCTATGATAGGTGGCGAGAAAAGGAAGAGAGCCGTTAGCTTCAGCGGCAAACGCTTCGGCTGTGGTCGCGCTACCAGCACGGAGCTCCTCGACGAAAGATGATAGGGAGACAAGGCTCAATTGGGTCAAGCGTTCTGAAGCCCGCAAAGCATAAGGGCCGGACGGCATCACGATGCGCGATCCCAACGCCATGGAGACTGGCAGGGCTGTTCAAATTTGACAAATGTTAGTAAAATTCTTAAGCACAGAACGAACGGGATTATAATAAAATGTCACTCACCGACAGTCATGCAAGTAGGAGCCGAAGGTTCCCCTGGCCCTTCAACGACCTCAACCTCATCATCAGGTTCCAAAACTATAAGAGACATCAACGTCATTTCGCAAGATAGTAACAATGCTGTGGTAAAAGAAAAGATGGCGAATGACACTAACCTTGCCCGGAGGAAAGGACAATACACTGAGGGGAGATCGCCTGCGGAGCTGCCATCTCCAATAAACGCTGAAATGACTGTCGAGGCGACAGATCAGCGATAGTGGCCGTCAAACCGCGCAATTCTGGGAAAGATAAAAGAGTTTAGACTATGAAGGGGTTGCTAAATTAAAACGCAGAGGGTTACCTTCAACGCTCCTCCCATTCTGAGCCGGGGGGATAGCAGCTTCAACGGTCTCCGCCGTAACATCAGGATTCAACAAAGGAAGAGTAGTCCCGACTACCTCCCTTCCAGCCTCTGAGCCGTCCTCAGTAAGGGTCATTGGGGCGGTGACCTCCAAAGGAGCTTCCCCCAAAGGGGCAAGCGCTCCCTGATCAAGAACCGCCGCTGGAGGCTCTACCATGAGAGGAGCAGCCTCACCAGCCCCCTCCACATCAAGCAAGGCCTCATTGAGAATTCCGGCGGGCTTTAGCTTTAATGGGCCCGTAGAGAGCTCCCCCAGCGTCGAAGATTCTGCACGATTCGAATAAAAATAATGATACATATGCACGGGCATAAATAATCGGAAAGACTACAAAAGGAGCACAACGTACCTATACGCAAAGAAGCCCTCAATATGGCTTCTTCAAGCCGCTGCTCCTTCTCAAGGAGGTGGGCTCGCTGGGGTCCAAGGGTAGACTCATGACCACCGGTCCATAAGGAAAGTGCATCAGCTGCGTCTTCTGAAGCGGCCTGCTTCAAAGCCCTTTCCCCCCATTCCTCCAAAGGACCGATAAATCGCCGCCGAATCCACGAAGTGTCTTCGTAAAAAATTACAGCGGGATAAGACTTCTTCGGAACCTTGGCGTTATGAGACGCGTCTTTTGAACGCCGTATGGCCTCAGCCAACTGTGCGGCCTCCTCATCAGCCAAACTCGAGATGAGAAGTCCAGCGTCTGACTCTTGCAGGGCCAATGGTTCATCTTCAAGAATAGGCTCAGACTCCGCCAAAGAATCGAGCAGGGTGGTGGCCGCTTTCCTCCGCCGTTTAGACTCAGAGCCGGTCGCTAAGGATGACCGCTTCTTCCCTCGCGAAGCCTTAGGGCGGCGCTGGCCCACATCGCCCTCATCCCTGTTACTCTCGCTCGGTGCCACAACCGAGGATGACATCGCCATTGTCGACGCCACAGGGGGCGGTGCCGCCACCCGCAGGGGTGCTACTACTGGGGCCCGTTTACCCCGCGATCGGGAACCCAAGGGCATACCAGCTGTTGGAGTAAGGTCTACCCCTGACTCCCCCGGAATGAGCGCGGTGCCAATCTCCCTCAAAGGGAAGCGGATCGGAACCCTCGGTCGCAGCTTAGCCCCCGAAACCTGAGGAGGGGCGTCGTGACCAAGAAGCACCCTTCTTTCTTCAAGAATAATTGGGCTGATCCGATGAAGATACCAGCCCGTAAATGCACCCACACACCGGGGCATGTACTCAGCTTCAGGGACCATGAAACGGGAGCCGGTGTTCAGCCTCATGAAATGATGAGCGGCATCGCGAACAACATCGAGCGAAGGGATCGGGGCGACTATAAAAGCCTCGAAAGGAATACCCTGGTCGTATCCAAGCTGCCGGGCGAATCGATGCGGATTGTACCGCATAAAAAGAGCTGCACTGTCCTGGCGAAACACCAAGTAGCCCGGTCTAATTGTATACAAATGCGCGGCCTCCCGGGGCTTCAAAGAAGGTGCGTTGTCTTTCGACTGGTCCCAGAGTTGTTGAACAGGACCCGAAGGAGTAGACAAGACCCGATCATTAAAAACCAACCCGCCAGCGGCGGCATGAGGAGAAATCAGCACCCGAATAGCCCCGAATTGAGTCGGGTCAGCAGCAGAAGCACCCACCAATCGCATAAGTCGCGGGAAGGGATAGGCGTCGTAAAACGCGGGCCTCTGATGCATAGCGAAAGCCCCCAGCACATGCATTTCGACCCAGGACGTGAAATAATGAAGCGAAAAGTTCACTACATCCACGCCGGGTGTAGAGGTATTAGCTGCGGTGCCCAATCCATGATAGAGTGCGCCAAGGCCGGGATGCCGATGGCCAACCGCGTCCCCTCAGCAATACGATGAGCCGGGTAGATGACCGAGGCTCTCATGAAGCGGCGATGCATGGGGATAATGAACCAACTGAGCCAAACACTAACAAACCCCACAAATAACGTCTCCTCGTCCATGCCTGGAACAACAATGGATTCAAAAGATATCGGCGACATAATAGGGATGTAATACTGAGGTAAATCTGATTCAGTGGTCGGCAGCTTCTTCGGACCGAACCCAAAGGGGTCTCCAATGTTGGCAAACTTCGGGGCTGTCTTCGATAAGGCATCCTCGCGAAGGAAACGAGCAATGAAGCTCTTGAAAGTAACACCTTGCTCTTCGGATTCGGTGAATAATCGGTCGAAGATACCTAGCGCCTTGATTAAACTGGGGCGCTTGTGGCGAACGGCATTCTCAGCAAACAGGCCGTCAACCGGGGCGGGCTCGGGTTCAAAAATGTACTCGTCAGAAGGCAGCAACTCCTCGTACAGACTACCCCTTATTGGCAACCCCGAGATGTCATAAAATTCGGCCAGAGAGATCGAGACCTCGCGATCTCCTAGAATGAAAGTGTCGGTGGGAAGATTCCATTGGTTCAAAAACGCCTTGACCCACCAGACATGCGGGGACTTATAATGGAAGAGTGACGCGTATATGGCCTGATAAAGCCCGACTTTCTGCAACCGCGCACGATGGGCAGAAAGGATGTAGCGAGCCCAGAGAAGGTAGCCCGTAGGGTGCCGAGGAGTAAGCCCTATCTTATAAATTTGCCCCCATGGGTGGGCCTCACCCTGGCAGATACGCCGCTCCAAGATGTCTATGGCCGGGATCGGATGGTTCGGAATACCGGTCGTCGAAGGCTCGAGCCTCCCCGTTGGAGTCCAGTTGGGCATTTCCATAGCAAAAACCATCCTCGGAGGGTCCATTGGTAAGAATGGGAAAGTGGGCTCCGTCGGTACCCGCGCAAAGAAAACTCCGGCGAGCCTGAATAATCTGACTATACCAAGATCCCTATTGAAGAAGGTTGGTACAGTTCGGGTCATGGGCCCGGATCATCGCCATCGCTTCCTCATTAGATGGCGACTGAGGAAAAACAGCCTCCGAGCGAGAAAAGGGAAAGCACGGAACAGAAGCCATCGCACCTGAAATCCAATAAATGGAGACCGTTAAAAGCAAAGTCAGCGATATATATCCATACATGAACATGAAGACTAGTTAAAGAAAGCAACAGCAGAGTTTTCTGGGACCATTGGCTATAAAACACATGGGCCCCACAGAATCAGGATGACGGCTCATTAATAATGAGACCAAATAGTTACAATAAAACAAAGGGAATATCCTCATTTAATAAAAAATGGTAACCCTACACATTCCCCCAACAGGATCTGACTCGGGCTCTACAATGGATCCAACAAGATCAAAGGAATTAAATTCCCACAGAAGACATCATTACAAAGCGCCTGTTTCATTAATTGCAGAAGGACAACCTCGGGTCGAGAGACCCCAAGAAGCCTCCGTGTGAAGAAACTGAGTTCTTCATTGGAATTAAATTCCTTATTAAGAAAAGGGAATTAAATCCCCAGAAACATTTTTGGATGGAATTAAATTCCATCTCCCCAAAGATCATCTAAACCCTAAGAGATCTACAGTTCGAAGGTTAGGCGGTTTCATGTTCTTATGGAAAAACTTGAAGAAAAATGGGTTCCTTGTTAAAAAAGAGTAAAAACCCTTATTTTGGATTTAAAATCCAAAGGAATGTGGAAGTTCGCTGTTTATCCAAGAACATTACCTGAGGAAAAAGGGTCACCTGAACAGAGTTAAACTCTGAAGATTGTTTCAAGACAGAGAACTAAGCTCTGGAAGCGAGAATTAAATTCTCAAGGGAAAAGTTCTCAGAAGAAGAAGATGAGCAAAGTGAAGGCTCTTCTGAAGAAACATGAGTATTTATAGAAGGTGATGGAAACGTTTCATCTCCCCAAATCCGTAAAGGAATCCAACGGTCACAAAAGGTGACAGCGTCGCACTCACGTGCGGACACGTGAGAACAACGCTGTGGGGGCATTTGTTTCCTGATTTAAAATCAAGAAAGCTTACGGAAAAGGCTTCAGAAAAGGGTCACCTGCTTACACGTGACCAGCAGTCACGTGTTGGCACGTGACATCTAAAAGTATCGGCAAGGCAAATTCAGCTTCCCGACTACATCAAAGAAAAGGGCTTCAGAAAGGGTCACGTGCTCCCACGTGACCTGGGTCACGTGTTGGCACATGACAATTAAAAGCGGCTTCAAAGGCAAACCGGTTCCCTGATCAAATCAAGGAAAAGGCTTCAGAAGAGGTCACGTGCTCCCACGTGACCAGGGTCTCGTGTTGTCATGTGATAATCAAAAGCAGCAGATTTGTTCTCCGGTTAAATCAAGAAAAAGGCTCCAGACGAGGGTCACGTGCTCACACGTGACCAGGGGTCACGTGGTGGCACGTGACAGCTAAGCAGCGACCCGAAAGCAGAGCGCAAAAAGAAAGAAGAGGGCTCGTTCCAAGGGGGTCACGTGCCCACACGTGACCAAGGGTCACGTGGCCACACGTGACCGACTTCAAAGCCTATCTGTTAACAGAATTAAATTCAGAGAAAAGAGCTCTCAAATCTTTCCAAAAGCAACCGATTGAATTAAAGATTTAAAGGTGATTAAATATCATCTATCTATGGGAAAATCTCGAATTTGGAAAGATTTCCCCGTAAAATCTAACCAAAATAACAAAGGAGAATCTCTGGATTTAAAATCCAATGGTGAATAAAATTCACCTAATAATCCAAAGGTCCAAAACGAATGATAGATACAAATCAAATCTCTCAATGAAAGATTCATCAAAAAACTAATTGACTCGGCTGCTTCTCCTATAAATAGGAGCCAAGAGACACACAAGAAAAAGAGATAGGCAGAGGGAAGAAAAGAGAGAGAGCCTTGATACTTTGGAGAAATTTGGATCTTCTGCAAAAGAAAACCCTAGGTAAGAAAGGGAAGGTTTTTTAATTCTCAACAGAGTTTAACTCTGATATAAAACAGAAGGACATATTTCTTCTCTCTTTGATGGAGGATCTGTAAAGTGCACATCTCCCCTTGAGTTGAGAATTTAATTCTCAATAGGTTGAGATCCTGCCATACAGATCCAAAGCATAGAGAGGGAATGGAAGCACGAAAATTTAACTCTCGCAGAACTATAGGAATTTAATTCCTTTAAAATAAAACTAGGGTTTGACCCTGTGTTATAGGAATTTAATTCCTTCAGAATGAAAAGAATCAGGGTTTAACCCTAGTTAAGAACTTAGTTCCGTTAAAACAACAAGAATTTAATTCCCTTAATCTTATTCCCCAGAATAATTCTCTAACAGAGAGTGGGAGTTTAATTCCTTAAAGCTTTTATTAGGGTTTAACCCTATTCAGTTCTTCACATATATGAGGAATTTAATTCCTACAGAAAATTCAGAGTTCAACTCTTCAAAAGGAAGTAGGAATTTAATTCCTCTGAAATTATTGTCAGGGTTCAACCCTACGAGGAATTTAATTCCTGAAAGGGATTAACAGATCTTCTAAACAACTACAGAAAAGCAGGGTCACGTGTCACCACGTGACCCCCCAAAAGATCTACAGAGAGCCCCTTTGAGGCAGTGCCTCACGTGACCCACGTGACCCTTGGCAGAGGCTTTAACATACTCCATTCAAACACCCGTCACATGATGACACGTGATGCTCCAAAAGATACGATTTTCTCAGCAGAACAAACGAAGGGAGGGCGCCCTCACGTGCTACCACGTGACCCCTCTTGCCTCAGCGTCTAATGCTAAATTAGAACCCCTGAATCCAGTGTTAAAACATTGTTTGGCCTTAGTGTTCAACACTAAGCAAAGAACTTTATTTGCAGTGTTCAACACTGATTACCTTAGTGTTCAACACTAATTCGGGATTTCTGTTGCCAGTTTTTAACACTGGTCTGTTTTAGTGTTTAACACTAATTTGAAGGCCTTGTTGCTGGTGTTTGACACCAACTATCTTTTAGTGTTAAACACTGACTTATCAATTTCATTCCCAGTGTTCAACACTGATTGGTCTTTAGTGTTTAACACTAGGCATTGGCCCAATTGGCTAAATGGCCAGAGGCGAAGCCTTCCTTCAAGGGACCAACAGGAGGGCCGATGTCCCAGACATGATTGGACTTAGCCCAAACTGGCCATAAGTCCTCAATCCGTAATTAACTAGGCTAATGGGCTCATAACATAATTAATTGGTCTTGATCCCAAATTGGGCCAAAGATTATTTAATTCACTCCGGTTCCAGGGTACATCTCTTCACTCCTTTGATACTTGGCGTTGTAATCCCTCAACGTCTTCAAAGAGGTGACGGGTCCCGATGACCACACATTGATACGGACTGTGGGGTCCTTAAACTCATGGACTACGACGTCCTTAACCTTGACCGAGATGTCTTAAAACTAACAACGGACTGTGGGGTCCTTAAACCCATGGACTACGACGTCCTTAACCTTGACCGAGATGTCTTAAAACTAACAACGGACTGTGGGGTCCTTAAACCCATGGACTACGACGTCCTTAACCTTGACCGAGATGTCTTAAAACTAACAACGGACTGTGGGGTCCTTAAACCCATGGACTACGACGTCCTTAACCTTGACCGAGATGTCTTAAAACTAACAATGGATTGTGGGGTCCTTAAACCCATGGACTACGACGTCCTTAACCTTGACCGAGATGTTTTAAAACTAACATTGGACCGCAATGTCCTTAAACTATCCATGGACCAAAATGTCCTTAAACTACCAATGGACCACTATGTCCCTATACTGGAACATGGACCACCATGTCCCTAAACTGGCAATGGACCACCATGTCCCTAAACTGGAACAATAGAGCCTAAACGCTCTTTTGTCGGATCTAAACGATCCCGTTAAGTTGATCTTAGTCTCAAACTGGACTAACGTATCCTTAACAAACGTTTAAGTTGATCTTAGCCTCAAATATGGCTAACGTATTCTTAAACCTTCAAACAGACTTTAGTCCCAAATTGGACTATAGATCCCCCAATCGACTTTGGTTCAAGGGTACATCTCCGAACTCCTCTGACACCTGTCGTTGTAATCCTTCAACGTCGTCAGAGAGGTGACGGGTCCCGGCGGCCATACATTTAATGGACCACTATGTCCTTAAACTGGAACAATAGAGCCCAAACTCTCCTTTGTCGGATCTAAACGATCCCGTTAAGTTGATCTTAGCCTCAAACTGGACTAACGTATCCTTAACAAACGTTTAAATTGATCTTAGCCTCAAATACGGCTAACGTATCCTTAAACCAAAACCCCAAACCCAAATCTAAGAAAATACGGATTTGGATTAATCCACGTCCTACGGGCGACGACATAAATTAGTCTCCGTATACAATCCACGGGCAACCAAACATAAAACAAACACCCACGACATGAAGTGACCATCTGGAGAAGGAGAAAGTTGTTACCGCGATGCGGTAGCGTAATTAACTGCAGGGGCTTGCGCCTGCAGGGAAGAGCGTCCCCACAATCAAAAACCCCTCAAGCGAGGGGGAATCTGACGAAGTCTGCTACATCGGCCGCATCCGTCTAAACCTCCGATACACGGTGCCATAAATCAACTTGGCATCTTCGGAGAGGTGGACGGATAGCACCAATTAGCATCTGCCCCGAATCTCAGGCAAGGCAGTCCATGTCTCGGCCGCCATTCGGAGGGGAACAGCGGTCTTAACATCCATCTGCCAAATTTCGTAGTCATGGTATGCAGCAATGGCAAGTAAGATCCGGATGGACTTAAGCATAGCCACTGGAGAAAAGGTTTCGTCATAATCCACACCTAGTCGTTGACGAAAACCCTTTGCAACAAGTTTAGCTTTGAAAGTTTCAACTTTTCCATCTACACCAAGTTTCTTCTTAAAGATCCATGTTCCCCTCCGAATGGCGGCGACGACGTGAGCGTCTTGCCTGAGATTCGGGGCAGATGCTAATTGGTGCTATCCGTCCACCTCTCCGAAGATGCCAAGTTGATTTATGACACCGTGTATCGGAGGTTTAAACAGATGCGGCCGATGTAGCAGACTTCGTCAGATTCCCCCTCGTTTGAGGGGTTTTTGATTGTGGGGACGCTCTTCCCTGCAGGCGCAAGCCCCTGCAGTTAATTACGCTACCGCATCGCGGTAACAACTTTCTCCTTCTCCAGCTGGTCACTTCGTGTCGTGGGTGTTTGTTTTGTGTTTGGTTGCCCGTGGATTGTATACGGAGACTAATTTATGTCGTCGCCCGTAGGACGTGGTTTAGTCCAAATCCGTGTCTACTTAGATTTGGGTTTGGGGTTTTGGTTTGAGGATACGTTAGCCATATTTGAGGCTAAGATCAACTCAAACGTTTGTTAAGGATACGTTAGTCTAGTTTGAGACTAAGCTCAACTTAACGGGATCGTTTAGATCCGACAAAAGAGCGTTTGGGCTCTATTGTTCACGTTTAGGGACATAGTGGTCCATTGCATGTATGGCCATCGGGACCCGTCACCTCTCTGACGACGTTGAAGGATTACAACGACAGATGTCAGAGGAGTTCAGAGATGTACCCTTGAACCAAAGTTGATTGGGGAATCTATAGTCCAATTTGGGACTAAAGTCTGTTTGAAGGTTTAAGGATACGTTAGCCATATTTGAGGCTAAGATCAACTTAAACGGGATCGTTTAGATCCGACAAAAGAGCATTTGGGCTCTATTGTTCCAGTTTAGGGACATAGTGGTCCATCTCCAGTTTAGGGACATAGTGGTCCATGTTCCAGTTTAGGGACATAGTGGTCCATTGGTAGTTTAAGGACTTTGCGGTCCATAGGTAGTTTAAGGACGCATAAGTCCATGGGTTTAAGGACCCCACAGTCCATATGGGTGTGTTTAAGGACGCATTAGTCCGTTAGTTTAAGGACGCATAAGTCCGCTAGTTTAAGGACGCATAAGTCCGCGGGTTTAAGGACCCCACAGTCCGTATGGGTGTGTTTAAGGACGCGTTAGTCCGTTAGTTTAAGGACGCATAAGTCCGCGGGTTTAAGGACCCCACAGTCCGTATCTTGGTTTAAGGACGCATAAGTCCATGAGTTTAAGGACCCCACAGTCCGTGTTGATGTGTGGTCATCGGGACCCGTCACCTCTTTGAAGACGTTGAGGAATTACAACGCCAAGTATCAAAGGAGTGAAGAGATGTACCCTTGAACCGGGGTGGATTAAATAGTCTTTGGCCCAATTTGGGATCAAGACCAATTAATTATATTATGAGCCCATTAGCCCAGTTAAATCTGAATTGAGGACTTATGGCCATCTTGGGCTAAGTCCAATCATGTTTGGAATATTGGCTTCATGTTGGTCCATTGAAGGAGAGGCTTTGCCTCTGGCCATTTAGCCAATTGGGCTAACGTTAATCCAACAGTGTTGAACACTGGGATCAAGTTAGTGTTTTAACACTAAAAGACAGTTGGTGTTAAACACCAGCAACAGGGGGTTCAAATTAGTGCTAAACACTAGAGCAAATCAGTGTCAAACACTAGCAGCAGAGGCTTCAAATTAGTGTTAAACACTAAGAAAATTAATGTTAAACTCTGTCAACAGAGATTTAATTTAGTGTTAAACACTAAGAAATTCAGTGTTAAACACTGTAAGAAAGCTCTTTAATTAGTGTTGAACACTAAGGCAAAACAGTGTTTAACACTGGGCTCACGGGTTCCAATTTAGTGTTAAACACTGAGGCAAGAGGGGTCACGTGTGGACACGTGAGAGCGCCCTGATTTCCCTTATTTTATTCTGCGGATCAGTGTTTAACTCTTTTAATTCTGACGGCCATCACGTGTGAGCACGTGATGGAGGCCCTCGCCCTGGTCTGTTAGAATGCTCATTAGGGGTCACGTGGTGACACGTAAGGGCGCCCTAAGGGGGGGACCAGATCCCTTTTATTTTGTTCTGCAATTAAGTGTTAAACACTTTTCATTTCCTGGCCATCACGTGTGGACACGTGATAGGCATTCATCCATTGGATATTAAAGGGATTTGTTAGGGGTCACGTGGAGACACGTGAGGGCGCCCTAAATGTGGAGCCAGCTCTCCTTTGTTTTATCCTCAAATCTGCGAATAAGTGTTAAACACTTTTGTTTTTATTTTAGAGCATCACGTGTTGGCACGTGATGGGGGTTTATGCATTGATAATTACAGCACTTGCTGAGGGGTCACGTGGGGACACGTGAGAGCGCCCAAAGCTTCTTTTCTTTTGTTTTGCCATTAAGTGTTAAACACTTTCATTTTTATTTTAGAGCATCACGTGTTGGCACGTGATGGGGATCTGTGCGCCAATTGTTAAAGCATTTGCTGAGGGGTCACGTGATAACACGTGAGAGCGCCCAAAGCTTTCATTTCCTTTGCTTTTTCTTTCTGCGTTTTGGGAGTCACGTGGGAGCACGTGAGGTGATGCTTCAAAGTTCTTTGCAGGGGATCTTTTCAAGGGTCACGTGGGGGCACGTGACCCTAGTTCTTTTCATGAACATAGATCTTTTAAGAATTGAATTCTCTGTAGGGTTAAACCCTAATTATGATTTTGGAGGAATTAAATTCCTATTTGTGAAAGAATTAAATTCTTATTTAGGATAAAACCCTGATTTCTTTTTAAAGGAATTAAATTCCCATATATGTAAAAGAATTAAATTCTTGATTAGGGTTAAACCCTAGTTTCGTTTTAGGAGGAATTAAATTCCTGTGAGTTTGGGAGAATTAAATTCTCAAAACTCGATTCCTCCTCTGTGTTTTAGATCTGCATGGCAGGATTTAACCCAATGAGAATTAAATTCTCAATTCATGGGGAGATGTGCACTTTGCAGATCCTCAACCAGAGAAAGAACTAAGTTCTTTTCTTTTTATAAGAGTTAAACTCTTTTAAGAATTAAATTCTCCTCCCTCTGTTTTTTTCTCAAAAAGTAGACCCCTCTCTTCTTTTCTTGGCTCCTATTTATAGGGGAAAGAAAGAGAATCAATTTGTTTAGCAAATCTCTCATTGCAAGATTTGATTTGTATTTTAAGAGATTTGATTTATATTTATCATCAATCTGGGCCTTTAGATTGTTAAGTGAATTTTATTCACCATTGGATTTTGAATCCAGAGAAATCCCTTTGTTATCTCGGTTAGATTTAGGGGGGATCTTTCCCTGTCTAAGATCTTTCCATAAATTGGTGATATTCAATCACCTTTAAATCTTTAATCCAATCGGTTCCAAATAATCATTCTCTTTTGGAAAGATTTGAATGCCGTTCAGAATTTAATTCTGTTAAATAGATAGGCTTTGAAAGCCGGTCATGTGTGGCCACGTGACCCTTGGTCACGTGTAGGCACGTGACCCCTGGTCACATGTAGGCACGTGACCCCTTGGAACGAGCTTTCTACTGCTTTTTGCGCTTTGTCTTCTAGCCGCTGTTCAGCCGTCACGTGCCAACACGTGACCCCTGGTCACGTGTGAGCACGTGACCCTTTCTGGAGCCTTTTCTTTGATTTAATCAAGGAGCCGAATCTGCCTTTGCCGCTGCTTTTAATTGTCACGTGCCAACACGTGACTGTTGGTCACGTGCTAGCACGTGATGCCTCCTCCGTAAACTTTCCTGATTTTAAATCAGGAAACAATCCATTTGCTCCCAATGGGTTTTACCCCTTTAGGAGCAACTTCCAAAGTCCATACTTTGTTGGTGTACATGGATTCCATCTCAGATCGCATTGCATCCAGCCATTTCACAGAGTCACTACTCGTGATGGCCTGCTCGAAACTAGTCGGGTCATCATCTTCTATGATGCAATCCTCGCTTCCACCATCGATAAGAAAACCGTAGTATCTCTCAGGTGGATGAGAAACTCTATTAGATCGGCGGAGAGGCTGGGGATCGTCGGGAACTACTGAATCCTCTGGTTCCACTAAATCTTCAGTTGCAGTTTGTGTTGCTGGAACTTCTTCCAGCTCTACCTATTTGCCACTAATTTCTTTTGCAAGAAATTCCTTTTCTAAAAAGGTGGCATGTTGAGCAACAAACACCTTTTGCTCCTCACCGTGGTAGAAAAAATATCCATAAGAATTCTTCGGATATCCCACAAACTTGCAAAGAACTGATCGTGCCTCGAGTTTGTCCGGATTTTTCCTTTTGACATAGGCCGGACAACCCCATATCTTAACTCGTTTAAGATACGGTCTCTTCCCACTCCATATCTCATATGGTGTGGTAGGTACAGATTTAGACGGAACTTGATTCAATAGGTATGCCACTGTCTCAAGCGCATAATCCCAGAAAGAAATAGGTAACTCGGCATTGCTCATCATAGAGCGTACCATATCCAATAGGGTGTTCCTCCGCTCCGATACACCGTTGTGCTGTGGTGTATAAGGAGGAGTAAGCTGAGAGAGAATCCCATTATCTTTTAGATAGTCCAGGAACTCATTGCTCAAGTATTCTCCTCCTCGATCAGATCGAAGGATCTTAATACTTTTGCCCATTTGGTTCTCTACTTCATTCTTATATTCTCTGAATTTCTCAAAAGCTTCAGACTTGTGTTTCATCAGGAACATATGTCCGTATCTAGAGAGATCGTCAGTGAATGTAATAAAGTAGGAAGAACCGTTCCTGGCATGTGTAGACATGGGACCGCATACATCACTATGTACCAGTCCTAAGAGTTCCTCAACTCTTTCTCCGTGTCCACTAAACGGAGTTTTGGTCATCTTACCTTTGAGACATGAATGGCAAGTATCATAAGATGGTAATTCGAATGGATTCAAATATCCATCCTTATGTAATTTAGCTAGCCGTGTCGCATTGATATGACCAAGTCTACAATGCCATAAGAAGGATTCGTTCATTTCTGAACTCTTCCTCTTGTGTGTGTTTTGTATATTAAGGACTGTATTTTGATTGAGAATGAATATGCCATTATGTAACGAGCCTGATCCAATCAATTTTTGATTTAGGAAGATGTTCATAACATTATCCTGTATTACAAAATTATATTCTTCTTTACTTAATAAAGAAGCTGATATAATATTACACATCATGTTCGGTATATAATAGCACTCATTCAGAATCAATGTATTACAACTTAGTAATATAAGGTGATATTCGCCAACTGCTTTGGCTGCAATATTTGTACCATTCGCTACTTGTACGGAATGATCACCCTTTCCTAGTTCTCTATCTTTACGTAGCCCACTTAACAATTTACATATGTGGGATCCCGATCCGGTATCTAATACCCAGGACGTAGGGTGAACTGAGAAACAGTTCTCAATAACTAACACACCTGAAGAAGATGCATCAACATGCTTGTTCTTTGTTTGGGCGGCGTGAGAATCCAGATATTCTCCTATTTCATGTTCAGTCTTACAACCCTTATAAGAAAGAACGGGGCTAACGTTCCCCTGCTCAGTATAATAAGGAGGTTCAGTCAATACATCCATATTATTATCTTGATTAAGTCCTGACATGGTCGCTACCTGGAGAGAGAGAAGGAAACACTTTAGCGTATGCTCTTGCAAGATTAGATTGGTTATTATCTTATCTAATTAGGATGTCTCCCACTGTTTTTATCAAATCTTCCTTCAAACCCTAAAAGGCAAGATTAGCCGGGATTAATTACACCCTACAATTTCGTCAATCTTTCAGCCAGATCGGTGTTGGTACTTTGAGGGAGGTTCCCCGTGCTTTCGCACGGACCTAATTAAAATAAACCTAATTTTCCCAGAGGCATAACCCCGTTAACACCTTTCTAGACACCTACTTGATCGACTAATTGTCCTGTATAAAATTCTCCCAGGAGTAACTCTTACTCATAGTGGGTATCAGGATCCATCTATCTCATAGAAGGTATGCAATCTCATTGCAAATTTCAACACTTGAAATTTCCGATAATATTCTGCCCCTAGAGATCTATGACCTTGACAAGGTCAACAAACCATAAATCGCAAGTCAAGTTCAACCCGTCATTTCCTGATTGAATTAAACCCACCCGCATGACCCCTGACAAGGTCAACAAGGCCGTACGAATACCCTAATCCAATCACATCTCATGTTTTAGCAGATAAACATTAATTAGCTACCGTACGCTGTGTCTTGACAAGGTCAACAAACGCAGCACGAATACTAAGCAAGATTTATCTGAAATGACGGAGGGCTACGACAGGTTTTTTCAGAAAACCTATTGCGTAATGAACTTAATATCGTTGTAGAAACAAGTGATTTTTGAAAAGGAGTGTTTTTGAGGCTTTTCTAGTTTCGCTAAAGAGGTCACTCCCGGTGAAGGGATCTCGGCTCTTTCCTCATCGAATAAGGTGCAGGGTATATCATATATACCACGGTGCAAAGCAAGAACTATTTAAGCTGTCAAAAACTAAACCGTGAGTTTGTAGCATCTGTCAGTTCTGCTAAAGAGGTCACTCCTGGGGAAGGGATCTCGGCTCTTTCCTCATCGAATAAGGTGCAGGGTATATCATATATACCGCTGTGCAAAGCAAAACTGTAGCTACCCTTTTTATAAAGTTTTGATTCTACAACATCTTTTAGGTTTCTTTTCTTTTATTAATCTCATTAATAAAATCCCATCAATTATGCTTCCTAAGCATCACAGAAGAAACGAAAGCTGTAATATTTATATATCATATATATAGTATAAGCATTCGTCTCAGGCAGTAATATGATCTCATCACAGAACATTGCAGCAGAAGATAACATATGAAACATTGGATATACTAGAACGTCCGTGTTTTACATCGAGCCTGTATAAAACATGGATTCCACGGTCGCGATGAATAGCCAAACCCACATCCCTAGACCTCTAAGAGAGCGGCAAGCAACTCTGCCAATTCTAGGGTTAGGAGACCCGGTCTCGACTCCTCGAGATGGCCTCCTACTGGACCATAGAACCCGGTTACTTGTGCTCCCCTCCTCGGGTCTACCTAATGCGGAAAAGTAAATAATATACAATGGTGACATCATCCTCATCCCGGAAGTGCCCCAATAAAAGAATATTACATACAAATGAATTTTACATGAATGAAAATAAAAACCCCCATCTCACATAAAACCCCCGGCTATTCAGAACACGACGATCCAATATAACATATCACAGCAATACATAATATCTTATATCATCAACGTAAGCAAGTATGCGTATCCCGATTGTCGTTGATGTATAGCAACGAAGCCGGCGATACACCACATACTACGCTTACGGTCACAGAAAAGAAAGTGTAAAACTACAACATTTGGAATCCACAATCACTTTAGATATCTTAAATCCGAAATATCACATACTTCACATTTCATGCCTAACTTTATGAATTCCACATATTGTATCACATTCCAGATAAATAGACAAAGTTAAACTTTCCGATCGAATAATCAAACACCCAAGATTTCCCAAATAGCTCAACACTTGAGCGGAGTTCAAAAATCCCAGAACATGTCACCGCCCTAGTAAACCAGCCGTAGAAGGGTCAAACCAACGCCTCACATGTGGAAACGCCAAACTACCACAAACCCAAGGGTTCAGTGGAAGTTTTGACGGTCACATAATTGAGTTAAGGTTACGTTCTTCTAGAGGGTCCACAGATTTTCTTGCATGTTTTTCCGAAAGTTTTAAACTCAAGAAATATTCAACACTTGAAAAAATTTCGTGTCGGGAAAAAACAAGTTATTGATATCCGTTCGAACATTTTAACACGTTCTAAATAATCCCGAAAACTAAACGAAATTAAACTTTCCGATCGAATTAACGAATACAAAGGATCTCCAGAACACTCAACACTTGAGTAATATTAAAAATTCCCAGAATTGTGTACTAACACCTACGGATCAACCCTTCTAACACGAGCCCCTAACACCCAAGTTCGGCCGCGGAACCGCCGCAGGAAGCATGCTCCTGCCGCGGTTCCGCGGCGACTTTAGGGTATCATGGATTTGTATTTTGCAGTTATCCTTATAATTGCCTGTTGAATTTTCTGAGAATTTTTAATGCAGAAAAAATCATATTTTAAAAAAAATTCCAGAGAGGGGTTAAAAAAGGATGTTTCGGCGTTCGATCGGACTTTTAACTTCGGAAACACGTCGCCTAATACTCTAGCTTGGCTCTGATGCCACTGTAGGGTTACTAGGCACTATCACAAGGGTCTATAAGGCATCAACCATGCCCGATTTAAAATTTAGACGTGCCGAACAACCCAAAGCGAGAATCTTTGCTAGATTATTAGGGTTAAACATGCAAGTAAACATCTTTACAACTAAGAGAGAGGGATTACAACCTTTGTAGTCCGCTCCTTCGCTTCATAAGCTCCGATTAGAAGTCCCTTCGCCGCGATCCATGATCTCCCGGACTCAAGAGAGGCTCCACAACCCGAATGATTCATGCTTGCTTGTAGTCTTCCTTTTCAAAGATGATCTACCTTGAGGTTTCTTTAACTCAAGCTCTCACTCACTAATGAGGTGAACACCCTAATCTAATTGGCTAGATTAGATGATGATGATGAAGTAGGATTTATGCTCTCTTTTAATATCAAATTCTCACACTAATCCATCACAAAATAAAAACCTAGAAAGCTTTTGTGAGCTCAAGGAAGAAGAAGAAGAATGAATTCCTTTTTTGTGATGAATAATGAAAATCTAATCGTGATTACAAATGCAACCATGGTTGATAAAGAGAAGGCTAACCATTGTAGAGACTTAACTAGGGTTAATGGGTGTGGGTTGGGTTAGGAAATATCTCACAAAATATCAACATATAATATCTTTGCAAGAAACAAAAGAAAAGCTTCTAGAAGCTTCATGAAAGAACTAACCCAAATCAAACCCTAACCATGTTTAATCTCCACTAATCATGTTGCATTAGTAATCATAACATGTTACAATATTATATATTATATATATAATATATTTTTGTAACAAAAGAAAATAATACAATTAATATATATCGCATATATATCAATGTATTATCCGGTGAGAAAATGAATCAATAAAGCGAGCCAATATTAGATAATGTAATGTAATATATCACATATATAATTATACATTAAATTATCGAATCAACACTTGATCCGACAATCCGGCTATTTCTCAAATAACCGACTAATATTTTTATATCTGTACCGATTCATCGAATCAACACTTGATCCGATAACCCGGCTGATATCAAACATCGCCGGCCGATATCATATATCGCGAGAATAGAATACATTATCTCATATCGTATTATTCTCGGTCCCGCACATATCACATATGTGCTCCTACTCCGTTTTGCCTGAGTTAAGAAACCTCTGTGTAGGACTCTAAAGAATCGTCAATACGCCGGCAGTAGGTGATGATCATATCAAACACCCACAAGCTGCAAGCGGTCAGCTAAACGTAACAGCCATCCAGGTATTGAGCGATCAGAAGATCAACAAGCAAGCTTGTACATTCTCCTGTGAATCCAATCAGTAACACTCCCGTATAGTCCGGTCTCTTCGTCTGATATCTTGCATATCTAGTGTAGGGGTGGTATACGTCAGACCCCAGTAACCGATAAGTCATGTCGATGTGAGGCTCATAACAGGTCGAGAAACTACTGGTAACACTTACCAGTAAATCTCTATATCAGCCCTTGCCAGGGACTTGCAGTTATAGCCAATCGAACACAGCACAACATCAACTCCTTTTACCGGGAGAGACGAATCCCCTCCTATCGCTCATTGCCTCCAAATGATTCGGGACTGTATCCAAAAGCCACCGTTTTGCACGCCTTCTTGGACGTGGTAAGGTGGAAATCAAAGCACAGTGGGAATCATACAAGACTCTATGACGATCTCGGGTCTACAGACTAACCTGTACCAGTGTCACCAGAGAACTGCCATCTGACGTGAGGTATAATACCATCTGGGAGTTCTCGGCGAGTCCATCCAGTGTACCCAGTCTCCACTAAGCACCCGTACACCATCCTTGATGTCAAACACCGATGGATAGGAGATCATCCATTGCCCATCATATGGGTTAAGATGCGTATATGCTAGTCTACTCTGGTGTATCGATGCCCTGTCTCGATACACCCTCGACTAGGAACAGTTATAGGATATACTCATCGACTACTCTGGCCTCACTAGTATGATCTCATCATAGTCCCAGTAGTCGAGTACATATCCTAAGGTCTTTATCAACATGTGAGAGTAAGACAATAAACTAATATAAGTCAACATGTTAAGATAAAGTGAAACCAAATAGCATACTATCATGACGAGTAAGAAAGTCCTCTCTATATATATCTAAGCATCCATTATAATATACATCATATGTACAACAATGGCCTCTAGGGCATATATATAACTAACAGGATCCTGTTAGTATTTAGTTTAGTTTAGTTTTATTTCCGTAATTTCATTTCCTGATGTGAGCCCGTATTTGGGACGTATTTTCTAGATGTTTTTTGTTTATTGGATTTATTACTTCCGCATATTATTTCTTGACTCGTTTATTCTGGCATATGGACATGTACTAGATAGTTATTTTATTTCTACAGTTCTTGATATCTTATAGACAGCCGTACTGTGACTGTGGAAGGATGTTTCCTAGCCACAGGTAGCATGGTTGGCTCTGTCACGTGCCGATCTTAGTGCACTCTGGGAAGCGGGGCGTAACAGGGTTTTTTTGGTATCAGAGCCATAGGATTTAAGTTAATCGGGTTTGATTCTTTTGTAGTTGGGTATTGGTCCTAATACACGAATCAGAAAACCTGTAATTAGGAATATGTCCTGCCACATTGTTATCGTGATTCTTGAATCATATCTTCTCGTGACCCTTGTCTTGACGATATGCAAACAACTTTGCATCTCGACTTGAAACCATCTGGTTCACTATTGTTTCTCTCTATTCTGATACTAGGATTTGGGCGACTTGAACGGAGTTATGTGATTGTAATTATGGACTGCAACATGGTTACAATGCGGTACTCTATTTAAGTAATTTGGAGTCCTAGTCTTGATTCACTTCCTTGTTTTATGATCGTTTTATTACCTTGCTTCTCTCGGTTTCATTGCTTACCAGTTTATGTTTTATCACGAGTTTGAATCTTGTTTACCATACTGATCCTCTTCGGTGTCTTGGTTTCAGGATCATGGCGGACAGGAACATGCGGTCGTACCAGAGGATCGTTGATGACGCCGCATTGCTTGGAGTAATTCGTGGGATGCTGGAGAACCAGAAGCGGCAAACCGAAATAAATCAGCGGCAAGTTGAAGCTTTTCAGGAAGGTTTGCGGACAGTCCAGCAGTCCGTAAATACTATTGCAGCCAAACCAGTACAGCGTGTGGGTGCCATGGCAGATTTCAGGAGACTTGGTCTGTCCACTTTAACTGGTTTGGAGGAGCCGTTGCCAGCGGATTGGACCTGAAGACGCAGTTCTCCATGTCTTCTGCTACTCTTTCGACTTATGTTGAAATATTAGAGACGACGCAAAACATTGAAGACCTTCAGCGACGCATAAGGAAGGATGACCGTTTGTCCGGCATTAAGTGACTAGCCAATCAAATTCTTGGAGGAACAGCTTCCAGATTCAACGGGAAACAACAACCCAAGAGACCAGCAAGACCAACTATCTTCAGAAAACCAGCCGTTATATGCAACCATTGTGGTAGGACCGGACACTACATGAGAGACTGTCGTATTTTGAACAAATTTTGCATAGTCTGTGGGTCTCCGGATCATGCTATTGGGGACCGTCCTCAGAGAGGGATACAATCAGGCCCCGTCAACAAGCCGGCTAACTATGTGGAACTACGACAGGGAAACCGAACACCTTCCTCCACCCAACCAACCGGTCAAGGGGCATCACTAAAGGGACCACCCTTGTCATCACAGGAGCGTGTTTTCAGCAAGCGCAGCGGAATGGACCCAAACGTCAGACCTTCACCATGGCAGCCGAGAAGGCTGATGCCACGTGGCAAGACAGCAGAGGTACTCTTTTCTTTTCAACCTTCCTTTTCGATACCATACTTATTTATCTTTCGATGCAAATCTTAGTTAGACTCACCATAATTCCTCTAGTTTCCGTAATTTCGACCAGTTGCCTTTATGTTATATCTCTCAAGTCTTCCATCAATTCACAACCTTCCGCCAACTTCCAAACTTTCCTATCCGGAAGCAACTACTGATTTTACATTTTCCGAATTCTTTATACCTAAACTCTTCAGAGAATTTCCATGCATCAAGTGATACACCAACCCTCGGGAGCGACCCATGCAGCAAAGAGGGTTTCTGACAGCGTTATTGATTTCCGAGCCTAGTAGTGGCTACTCCTCTGGAAATTTCAAAATCTGAAATTATTCAAAGGAGGGTAGATCACTATCACAACCATTCTTGTCACTCGTAGCAAACCCAGAAGCTTTAAGTATCAACTACGATTTTCGGAGAAGGGACTTAGTGGTGCGATGTATCCACGCGACGATATAAGTTGCATATGCGTTAAGACGACTAAAGACTTGTGAACGCAACAATCCTGTCCAGGTCTAGAACCGACGATGGTAATGTTCATCTTGAAGATATAAAAACACTACTCTAAGGAGAACGTGAGGAGATGGGTGGTTGAAACACATGAAGCGGATGAGAGGGGTCAAGTTTTATATAGGAGAAGTGCCGATCGGTTGGGACGATCCTGAAAATGGAGATGTGTAAGATTGAGATAATTGTAGAAAAAAAAGTGGAGATGGTGATACAATGCAGCGAGTGCGGAAAGCTCAGCCCACGACTCATCGACCGCTTAACATGTCACGACCCGAAATTGGCATGTGACGACCCTAATACTACGCAACGTTTACAGGCGTAACGCAGTAAAAGAAAGCCAAAACTCAGAAATCTAAACCATTAAAAGACAAGAAAAGATAAGAAACATTGTTTAAACTTTTGAAAATCTCAAGTATAAATTCTTTAAGTCCAATTTACTTTCTTGAAAATTTTGGCAACACCTCCTTTGTAAAAACTAACCCCAAAAATGGGTACAATATAAATATAAAGTAAAGCATCCCCAACGGGAGCAAATCCACGCCCAACGGCGGAAAACAACCACCACAACAGATATACGACGCCGTAGCGAAGAAATAAAGACGATAAAATGGAAACGGTATAAAAGACAACCCAGTCACAAAATAATATACAATATCGTCCTCACCAAGTTTCTAAGTCAACATGAAAATAGTAGATGGAGAGTACAAGGATACAACGAATATACAATACAACAACGAATAACTACAAAACTCACCTGAGCAAACTGCACACTGTGAGCTGATGCGGTATCCGCAGCAAAAGATGATAAGATCGATGAATAGCCTGCCTCGACTACTCTGGGGAACAACCTGCAAACACTGTGGCATAACGGGGGTGAGTTGCCAACTCGTGAATAGTAAATAACATATGCAGGTAATCGCAAGTATGCACGTACAGCGCGAATCTAACATAAGCAACTAATAGCAACAAAAGTCATATGTGTGCAATAGTCACGAAATGTACACTAGCAGGTATCACTAATACATGAAGCAGTAATATGACAATCTATATGCAACAATCATGTAAGGTACTCTATCAGGTACAACTAATACATGAAGCGATGATATGACAATGTATATATACAACGGTAATGAAATGTACTCTATCAGGTACTACTAGTACATGAAGCAATGCATATAAAGTAAAAGTATGTAAATGCAACAGTCATGGAAGGTACTCTATCAGGTACTACTAATACATGAAACAGTGCATAAGCAATAAATGTGGAGTATGGAATGAAACATGTCATTTCCACGGAATCCTGACATCGTGGTAGGATCAAAGTCCATCAAGACAATCCAAATCCTAATTTCCTCAAATCAGCCCCCAAATTGGCTCTCATATCATATAAGTCTCACAAATCCTTAATGTACAATATTGAATAAATCTCATATATCCTGAATATACAAAATCAGCAATCTCATATATATCCTGTATCCAATATCAAATGAATCACCTATATCCTAAATCCAATATCAAATAAATCTCTAACATCCTAAATATATTTGCATGAATAAATATGATGATGTATATAAATTGATATCAATACACATATATTAGCGTCTCATTCCACTAATATTGGTGTAAAGGCATATATAACATCGTCTCATTCCACTGTTATATATACTTAAGAGTAAAAAGAAATATCATGAAACCAATATGTCAAGCATCGACACAGAAATGCTGATCTATCAGGTGCTGTCACCAAGACTGGCCCCCTGATAGGTACGTATCATACGCTATCCCGAAAGCTCGAGTGCCTAGCTCTGACCCTCGCCTCTCGATGCATCCATGCGCACATGACTCCCGTCGGTATCCCCATGATAACCGCCGAGTCATTGGTAATGTCACCGGAAAGTATGGTTCCCCCACTAACTCATCTCCTCACTGAGATTCTTGCCCCGGGATACCTCCGGGCCCCACCATGTACCCGCACACGGACCCCTCCGTTCTTCGCGTGGGGTATATATATATCCGAACCGATAAATCTCATGGTGGCTGTTGAAATATCATATCAAGAGAAACCGGGTTTTTCAAATAATGCATAATTTCATAAACTCCCACGGTCCCAAAATCCAGAAAATATCATGAAAAATCAATATCTCAATGCGAGAATCCATGAATATAATATATGCAACATAAAACTGTAATGAAAGCATATAAAGGGAAAGCCGCTAATTAACTGCAACAAGTTAATATAAAATATCATGCGGTTCCTATTTTCTCCAATTCTAAATAATATCAAGTAAAGGTAAACATGTAGCTATAACCAGATATATGTGTAAACATAAAGGAATAGCAAGGTATATGTATCTACCTATAAGTAATGATGTAATATACCCCCTGGGTATAAGTGAAGTATGTGTGCAAGGTATACCTGTAGCTATGTCATGAAGTGTGTATGTACCTATCGCTACTAGTACAATACTCTATAGGTATACAGGTAACTAGCATGTAAGCATGTCAATGCATATGTGTAAGCATGTAGGTATACATGTATGCTATATGTCATATGCATAAAGAAATATGAATCAATGTCTCATTGTCCCTATCCAAATAATATTATATCTATACGGGTGTTGTGCGTGACATGGCAATTATTGACGGTGTGTGTGGCATACAATCAGTGCTCGTACAACAAGAGCCGTCAATAATATGTACAGTGTCCTAAGGGTACTAGTCTAAGCACAACAATTAATTAAGCAATAAGGTGTATGCGCAAATTCTAAATATGAAATAGAATGTGTGACAAGTCAAGTCATCTCTAACCCAGACGCATAACGCCATGCGGGCGATTCCCCTGTAGATATTAAATCTACTCACCAACGCTCCTGGCTAAGTGAAGCCTACCATCTATTTTCCCTTTGTCGTAGCGTCCGAAGTCACAGCATGCGAACCTAAAATTTCACAAACACATCACATAAGCTAAATATCCTGAAACGACGAAAAGACAACGAAACGCAAGGATAACGCCATGAAAAATGCACTGCGCACTTAGCGCGATATCGGCCAAAAACACTAACTAGGGTCGCTAAACTACGAAACACCATGCGTAGACTCCGATCGTCCCGATTGCGCAACACAACACAATAAATACGAGAAATATAAAAGATATAATCTCGAAACGACTAATCGAACCCACGTCGGAAAAACCCCGAAACCTAGAAAACAACTTATCGCAATATTTCGCAGTAGAATCAAGCTAACAAATTTCTAGCGATTACAAACACCTTAAAATAGCTTAACTAAGCTATCAAAACCAATTCTATATTTTTAACACTTGCAAAATAAGTTTTAGTAAAAACCTAGTAAGTAATATAACATAATTAAACAAAGTATTGATTAACAATAATTAACATTTTTTACTGGGTTAAGCTTTTCCTAATCACAGATTAACACTTCAATAAAAAATTAAACACTTAAATCAAGCTTTAACCTTAACTTGAATTTCTAAAACCATTTCTAGAATTTTGAAACATGAAATTAAAGCTTAAATTAACATCTAATTAAGCTAGCATAAAGTATTAAGCAACAAAAAAGAGATTAGAATTAAGGTTTTATACCTTCAAGAACACCACTTGAATCAAGAATAAAACCAAATTTTAGCCTCCAAAATCCTCACTAGAATGAAGATCCAAGCAACTTTTGTGAAGAAGAATGAAGGTTTTGGATTTTATTTGAATTTCTATGAATTAATTTGGATTTTTCATGATTTATTTGAAGCAAAATGAGAAGAAATGAAGCAAAAATGATGAAGGGCAGCAAGGGAATGATTGTGGCCGGCCAAGGAGGAAGATAGGGTTCGTGTGGAGTTGTGTAGAATTTTCTAGAAGGAAAAAATACAATAATTTGCATAATAAAACAAAAATAGCATTATTCACCATTTTCATTAAAAAAATCCATTAATTCCACCAAAAATCAAGATATTTGGAGAGAAGGTTCTAAACATATTTCTAATGATTAGTTTAGCATAAAAACCCATTTGTAGTAATTTACACGCATAAAAAAATAATTACCACAAATAAAGTGTCCAAATAAAGCATTAAAATAATAATTTAAATAGGGAAAAATTCTATCTGAACCAAAACCTCTCATATACCCCCAAAGTTCGTGCACTAGCTTTATTTTAGTAAAACTAGGTGCCGGCAAGTTTCTACAGACGTTTGATCGAAATCTGGTTAAAACGGAAAATACCGACTATTTTACCCTAAAACGGAAAAATTCGCAAAACGATTTCTGAAACGTTACATAACATCTTAGAAGAAGACGGTGGATTTGTGTATAGCCTACTTTTGCTACTTTCCTTGGAGGGTATGCTGGCAACCCAAGCCATACTTTTGATCGTTCCGAGATCACGGAAAGGTTGGCGTAACCTACGAGCAGCAACCGGTCGAGATACTAGAAGAATGAAATCTTGAGCGACAAGAAAATCTAGCTGGCTAGAGCTATATGAAGAAAGAACTCCTAGGTAGATATACACGGAAGAGAGAAAACAGGACGAGAGAGCGAGACCCAAAATTTTTAAACCACGATAATCCCTTCTTAGCGATTTTTTTTCACCTACCTTCTGAAATTTCAAGGACGAATTATTTTAAGGAGAGTAGATTGTAATGACTGTATTTTCTAATATCTAATAAAATATATTTTATTTAAATTTCTAGTATCAAATAATTATTTACGTGTTTCGTTGATAGAAGAATATTTTTAAAGTAATGTTAATAATTTTCAAAGTATTGAAATATGATTAAAGAAATTTTCTAAAATCTATTTATTGTTTTTATAGGCTTAAAATATTTTAATAAAATTTTATAATGCCTTAAAATAATCTACATATTTTTATTATCAATTAAAATAATTAATTCGTAATTAAAAATATTTTAAAGGATAAACTAGATTTTTAAATAATTATAATAACTAGCTAACACCATAGAAATGGATATATTATTTAGTTTTAGCCCAAAATTATTTTTATACTAAAAATAAGAATAAAATATATTTTCTGAAATTTTTCCATAATTTTCCCGTATTTTAAACTATTTTTAACAATTTTTTTAAAACCAAATTCAAATTTTAAATAACAAACAGTTTATTATTTTTATTTAAAAATATATATATATTATATTAATCCCTTGATCCTGGACAGTTGGATACAAGATCCAACAGCCCAGAATCACCCAGCGATTCCCACGTGGTGGGGACCACGCGAAAACGCGTGGTCTCCTCTCGCGGCCACGTAGGCGTTCGGCGCGATCCAGGCATTTGGATCAAGATCCAATGGCTACGAAGCGCTGGCGGCGGCGGCTAATCACGGGGAATGATTGGGGGCATGGATTTTGAGGATTTTTTAAACAGTTTTTGGATTTTATGGTTGGTAAAAAAGCCCTATAAATTGAAACCTTCAATCAGTGAATTCTCACACCTCGGAATTCCAAAAATTCTGAAAAAAATATCCACGCCTTCGTATCGACGACGCCGACGCTGTGGTTCCACCCAAGTATCGAGGAAAAATTCGAGTGCGGAACTATTAAGAATTTAGTACGAGCCTACGTTTTCAACCCATCGGTATCCGACTCAAACAAAAGGTAGGATCTGGCTCTCTCCACTCCTATGTCGCCTTCTTTCTCATAATGATCTTTGTTTCAACTCTTAATCCCTAATCTCATATTAAAATGATATTAAAAATATTCCTGCATGCCTATTTTTTTTTGTACCTCTTAATGATGATAATATTAACACATGTTTAAAACGGTCTTTAATTACCTTTATATGCATGAATATTGCACCCTCATCCTGCACGAAATATGATAGGCTTAATGTTATAGCCCACGGGGCATCAATTCACCCCTTACATACCCACACCTACCCCTATTACCTTTGTAATCTCGAAATAGGTTTCTTCCCCTAAATACCCTCGTTTTATTAAAAGGCCGTATTTGTTTAAAATATCCATATGAGATAAAGATATTTGGAATAAATGTTTTAGATACGATATATATATATATATATATATTTTACTTACACCTTTTTCACCAACTACTGTAATTTTGTTAAATCCCTTTACCCTTTGAAAGGGGATAATACTAAATCTAAATAACGGCATATGGTTCTTTCCAACTTAGCCCTTTCTATCGAAAGGATGTTTTTATATTAATTCTTCTTAGAATATTAAATAAAGCTTAATGAGTTACCCTTATAATAGGGTAATGTTTTACGCGAGTACATCGTGGTTGATAGGCAATCGTCCCTAAAAAGGACACAAATCCTGCCGTCCATATGCAGCGGTTGCCAACACGAACGTATTTTCTAAAACGTTACCTCAAACTTAAAACACTATAATTTCATAAAATTATTATTTACAAAAAAATACCCCAATCCATCCTAAAAGGAGATAATTTCATTTAAATACCTTAACCTTTATTAAAAGGCTATTTTCAACAAAGACCATTTTCAACAAAGACCATAACCCGTATAACGATATTTTTCAAAAAGAATATCTAAAACCTTATTAAAAGATAATTTTCAGATAAATACCATAACCTTTTATTAAATGGATATTTTCTCAGTAAAATATTATGAGTCTTTAAAGAGATAAACATTCCAAATATCATGATTTTCTTATAAACAAATAAATATAATTAAATACTATTATCCTTTACTAACTAAGTGTTCTATAAGATGATACGAATTACCTTACAAACTTAAGAATATAACAAGATAAAATGAGTGGTTGTGTAAGGCCATATTAAACGAGATCAACTTTAAAATACAAGTTTATGACATACATGACACATGATACGGTTAGGGTTAGAATACGCGGACCTAGGTATGGAATACTTATATATGAGGATCCCTGCAGACAGGGTGAACAGTCCAACGTGTGGACGACTGCTAACCCGATATTCGGGCGAATACTAACCCTATTTGAGGGCGAATGATCCAATATGTGGATGACATACAATGTAGAAATTCCATACCTAGAGGTATACGCACTAACTCTAATTCGTTAAAACCTTTATACTGAACCACGGGGATGGATAGTTTGATTAGGCAAGGAGATTCGGAACTCGGATTCCTCTACTACTTGATCATGATCCCGGGAAGTGAAACGGTACATTTTACTTCCCCAGTTGTTGTTCCGTGGCCACAACGGAATAATCGCCAGCTAGTTATGGGATACCTCAAGGACATGAGTATGTTCACCAGTCAATTCTATCAATACACACCTGGTTTAACCTGATCTAACTCTTAGACCGAATATCCATTTGACTTGACTTGAACTTTTACCAAACATATACCTCACACAACCTACTCATATTCACATATATCTCTGTCAACATATCTAATTTGCATACAACCTCATATCTTTATACCCATGAACATCATATTCATTATATTTATATACATCTGTTCATTTCTATACCTTTACTTCCTTATGAGGCAATCCTACCCGAGTATAACTCGCTGACGGACCTTTCTTTTCTTCCTCTATCTTTGGAATGTCCGTCAGATGAGAATGAGTATTATGGCGAGGATCAAGGAGTGGAGCCAACTAATGAAGATTATGCAGACTTGACGACGGAAGATTAGCTAGATTTAATTTTTGTTGTTGCCCACATGTTTAGGGCTTTTGTTTCTCCTTTGATGTAATTAAACTACTTAGTTTATTTTACTCTTTCCTTTGGGATGTAATAAAGTTTGGTTAATGAAAATAAATGCCTTTCGCTTTTATTATTTGATTTTGGTACACATCCTGTGTCACGCCCCGCTTCCCAGAGTACGCTGAAATGGGCACGTGACATAGCTAACCATGCTACCTGTGGGTAGGAAGTATCCATCCACAGTCACATTGTAACACCCGAGCCCAATAATACTAATTCTGTTGCTGGTTGAGTGTTAGACATTGCTCATTTCAATTATCTTGCTTGTTTGGTTCTTGTTGCAAAATTTTAACCGGCTAAGTCATTTTTGTCTATAACAAATTTTAACACCTAAAATGAAATTAAAAATATCCATATTGGCCTACTCGTCACCACTAGTCGCGTGGTAGCGTCCGCACGTCGAGATTTCATCCCGTTCGGTGAAACGGGCGAGTTTGGACGGCTGCGCGCGCGTGCAAGTGTCCGACTTGGGGGCACGCATTTTAATCATAAGACATCTTAATTTTAAAATTTGGATCCCGCTTAAAATCCTATTATTTCAATTTCAAATTTTTGGACTCGATCCGGGCGCGATTTGGAAATGTTTTATTTGGCGCCAAAATCCCAAATTTTAATATTATTAAAACCATCGCATATATTTTTCTAACTAACCTGATATCTTACTGTTCATTACCTATCTTTTAAATCTTTAAGTTAACCATATAATATTTTTACAATCTTTTATATCCTTCTCAATTTATTCTCTCAACCAATCGCAACCTCCCCTTTAGCCCCACTTTTCTCTCTTTCCACTTTTTCTCTCTCTCTCTCATATATTCTCTCGTACTTCTCTTTATCATTCTTTCTCTTCTTACTTCATGTCTCGTTTCTTTTTTTTTTTTTTAACTGTTCTTTTGTTGCCGGAATTCCGTCGTGCCGGTGACGCTTCTCGACGTTCCAGCGAGGTACCCCGACCCGTGTGGTTCCTTTGTTCATCGTTTGGGTTCATTCCGTGAACCGTGCGCCCGTCGCGAGTTTTCCCCGCCGACGGTTAACGTTCCGTTTTCCCGATTCGCGACCCATCGAGGCAAGTTAATCTTACTACATGCTATATACTTTTATAATCTTCATTTTATAATGTTATACATTTGAAAATCTTATAGTTTACACATGAAACGTCGTTGAAAAATCGGATATGACAAATCTGAAATTTACTGTACACCTTATCTTATAAAATTCATTATAAATCATAGAAAAATCATTAGTATACGTTCTTTAGTTCGTTACGAAGCTAATTCAGAATACTATAACTCTATGAAGTATTTACTGGCAAAATAAATTTTTTAAATAACGTAAAATGCAAATGAAAATGCCTTTAAACTGCTGTCCAGGGAAATTCCAGCAGCAAACTTTCAACTTCGAATATTCATAACTTTTTGTAGGGATAACCTGAGATTCTTATACTTATAAAACTGAAAATCTTATTGAATTATCTTTGTTTGGGTATAAGATACGTCTCTTTTGGAGAACATTTGTTATTTTTAAGCTATTTTACAAATTAGGGTGACGCTGAATTTCTGAACGGAACCTTCTTGTGCGTGGTTAATCAATACCACTTTTATAGTTATTAATCGGTTTGAATATGCTATCCATATTAATATTATTATATCAATATTTATATCACATATTGCTTAGTTGTGCATCCCACATTACCATTTTATAGTTTTATAACTTTTCGGATACCCGTTTGTATCCATCGCATTTAAGATACATATAATTGCATCCATAGATCACATTACTACATAATAATGTGATATTAACACTCCGTGTTTAATAAATTGCATCCTAATTAATATTGGAACTATAAATGTAATCCTAATCGATAACTGTGCATCCATATCCTTGAAATTATATCTATTTGCATATCATATTACATGTTCCAGTTTATTGTTCTGATAGTACTCATGCTTGTTTATTTATACACATGCTTATGTTAGTTTGTTTATGAGCACCCACATGACATCTTGTGCTTCCTGACATGACCTGTTACACTTCCTACTTGACATGATATGGTACCGTACACAGCTTGACTTGACCTGATGTACCATGACCTGACCCGTTACCTGATCCTGTGTCTAATGCCAACAAACCTGACATGTAGTCCTTACGGACCGTTCCTGTTGTCTATCCAGACAAACCTGCTTTTACCTGATCCTGTGTTGGCATTAGTTCTTGATTACTGAATACCTGACCTGACATACATAACTTGGGGGTATGGGGAAATCAAAGGTGAAACCGACTTGTAACTCAACAATTCGATATCTGTTCTGATCAGTCTTACGGGCTTGGCCAGTCCGGGAGTGATGATGCTGACATCACTCGTCCATCCTGCTACCTATTACTGCCTAGCGGCACGTCTCGGATTCAGCCCCGAGGGTCTTGACCGTGGTCCCGGGCATGCACGGGATACTATTGAGTTACATCGACGAGTCATCAATTGATATCAAAGACTTTAGAATAGAAAACCTGATAGAACAGTTTAGTTACCCACTGTACATGACCCTGCACTGTTGTTTCATATTATTGCTTTATTCATGTTTATCCCTGCATTGCTTATTACCATGTTCATATTATATTACTGGTTGACATGACGCGCTGACGTCTGGGTTTTGCATGGCCCAGATTCCGTACCGCTGTCGCCGACCGAGCAGGAGTACTTCAGCCAGCAGGCTGATTTGTGAGTTCTGTAGTGATTTGTTTATTTCTTGCATTTTATTTCCAGATGTGAGCCCGCATTATGGGACGTACTTTTCTATTATTGTATTGGATCATTTGCTTCCGCACTTATTTATCATTGACTCTTGTTATTCTGGATTTGGACATGTGTTAGATAGTTTATTTATCTTGTTCTTGATATCTCTACAGCCGTAATGTAACTGTGGATGGATACTTCCTACCCACAGGTAGTATGGTTGGCTATGTCACGTGCCCAATCTTGCGTACTCTGGGAAGTGGGGCGTGACATGGTTCTTTTGGTATCAGAGCCATATGTTAGTTGGGTTGATTCTTTGTAGTTGGGTATTGTACCCAATACACGAATCAAAATACCCGTGTTTAGGAAACATGTCCTACCACCTTGACCGTTTTACCATTCTTGAATCACATTCTTTCGGATTATATCTTTTACGACGTGCAAACTTACTTTGCATGTCGACTCGGAAACCTGATTTCTTGTTATCCCTAGGACTTGGGCGACTTGGGTGGAGTTAAGTAATTGCGGCTATGATACCGCGGCATAGCTACAATACGGTACTCTATTTAAGTATCTTGGAGTTCTAGCCTTGATCTATATTCAGAATCTATCATCATGCTAATGTTGGGTGTTTTGAGTTCAGGATTATGACAGGTAAGAATTTGAAGACGTACCAAGGCGTGTGGACGAAGCCGCTATGCTTGGAGTGATAAGGGGAATGCTGGAGAATCAAAACAAATAGACCGAGCTGATCCAGCAGCAAGCGGACTCGTTTCAGGAAGGTTTGCAGATCGTTCAGCAGTCTGTGAACAATGTTGGAGCTAAGCCAGTTGACCGAGTAGGGACAGTAGCAGATTTCAGACGTTTGGGTCCGTATACATTTACTGGATTGGAGGAGCCGTTGCCAACAGAGCAGTGGCTAGTTGACACAGAGAATTTTCTTATTGCGGCACAGATTCCAGATGAGAAAGAGTTGATGTGGTACGCATTCAGTTAGTGGATTACGCCCGAGAATGGTGGCTTGTAGAAGAGAACCGTTTGCCCAAGCCGATCAAGTGGGCGGATTTTTCTAAGAGTTTCCTGGAGAAGTTCTTCCCGCGGACTGCACGGGAGGAAATGGAAGAGAAGTTCATCGGACTAAAGCAGAATGGAGCACCCGTAGATGTGCATGTAGCAGAATGGATGAGACTCAGTAGTTTCGCTGGACCTTTAGTTGCCAACGATGCAGACAGGGCACGGAGGTTCATGCGCAGCCTGGACGTGGACATCCAGAGGCAGATTGTCTCCCCGGGTTTGACCACTTTCTCACAAGTACTTGCGGCAGCCGAGAGCAGCAGAGTTTATCTGTGATGAAGGGGAGTTTTTCTGTCGGGCCAGTCGAGTTTAGGGCTAGGCCGACAAATAATATTCTTGCATCAATGGAAGTGATGAAAGTGAAGAGCCGGCTGTTGTTCGTGATTTTATGGATGTGTTTGAAGATATATCGGGATTACCGCCGATGCGAGACGTGGAGTTCGCAATTGATCTTATTCCTGGTGCAGCTCCAGTATCCAAAGCGTATTATCCAATGGCACCAGTAGAGTTGGAAGAAGTTAAGAAACGAGTTGCTGAATTACTTGAGAAGGGTTGGATCTGCAGCAGTAACTCGCCTTGGCGAGCTCCAGTTCTTCTAGTAAAGAAGAAAGATGGCACAAGAAGAATGTGCATCGACTATCGAGAGTTAAACCGGGTGACTATTAAGAACAAGTACCCGATCCCTCGCATTGGAGAACTTTTTGAGCAGCTTAGTGGCGCGGGGGTATTCTCGAAGCTGGATTTGCGATCCGGATATCATCATGTCCAAGTGAAAACAGAAGATATTTGCAAGACGGCGTTCCGAACTCGGTATGGACATTACGAGTACTCAGTGATGCCCTTCGGAGTAACGAATGCGCCGGCAGTATTCATGGACTTGATGAACCGAATCTTTTCACCGTTCTTGGATCAGTTCATTATGGTATTCATTGACGATATTCTGGTTTACTCGAAGAGTTTTGAAGAGCATGCTGAGCATTTGAAGATCGCACTGCTGATGTTGAGACAGGAGAAATTGTATGCGAAGATGAGTAAGTGCGAGTTTTGGCTGGAGGAAGTAACGTTTTTGGGGCATGTTGTGTTTGGCGATGGAATTGCCGTCGATCCAGAAAAGGTTGCAGCAGTTCGTGATTGGCCGATTCTAAAGAGTGTTGCGGAGATAAGAAGCTTTCTTGGACTAGCCGGATACTACAGAAGATTTGTGGAGAACTTTGCTCGTCTGGCAGAGCCGTTAACCAAGCTTACGCGCAAGGAGGTACCTTTTGTATGGACGGATAAGTGTGCGTTAGTTTTTGAGACGTTGAAGCAGAAGTTGATAACCGCCCCTATTCTGACCGTGCCAGACAATTCCGGAGGATTGGTGATTCACAGCGACGCATCTGGGAAAGGATTGGGATGTGTTTTGATGCAGCATGGGAAGGTTGTAGCATACGCATCAAGACAGTTGAAGACCCATGAGAAGAATTACCCAACTCATGATTTGGAACTTGCGGCTGTGACTTTCGCTTTGAAGGTTTGGAGACACTACCTTCTGGGCGAAAGGGTCGAAGTTTTTTTTACTGATCATAAGAGCTTGAAGCATGTGTTCACACAGAACGAGCTTAATATAAGGCAGCGTAGATGGTTGGAGCTGATGGCTGACTACGATCTTGATCTTAAGTACCATCCGGGGAAGGTTAACGTTGTGCCGGATGCGCTTAGTCGGTTACCAGCAATTCAGGTGTTAACTACGCAGAAGGAGATCGTTGAAGATTTTCAAAGATTTGACTTGGAGGTTGTGCTATCGCATTCTACGGGACAGTTGATGCAGCGGCAGGTACAGTCATCATTGATCGAGAATATTAAAGTAGCACAATCGCAGGACCCTAGACTGCAAAAGTTTCGAGGACAGGTTGAAGCCGGACTACGAACAGATTTATTAATCCCCGAAGATGGTTCGTTGAGGTTGGGTACCCGTTTGTGTGTGCCAAAGGGGGATATTCGTGAAGAGCTTATGAAGGAGGCACACAGTTCAGCTTATTCTGTACATCCAGGAGGCACAAAGATGTACCGAGATATTTGACAGCATTTCTGGTGGGAGGGCATGAAATGGGAGATTGCTCGCTTTGTGGCAAAGTGCTTGGTGTGTCAGCAAGTTAAGGCTGAACATCAAAGGGTTGCTGGTTTATTGCAACCACTTCCGATTCCTCAGTGGAAGTGGGAACATATAACCATGGATTTCGTGACGGCTTTACCGTGAAGTCCAAAAGGCAACCATGCTATATGGGTGATTGTTGACCGATTGACCAAGGCAGCTCATTTTATTCCTTTTCGGGTTGGTCAATCAACAGAGACTTTGGCAGAGCGGTACATGTAAGAGATTGTAAGATTGCATGGAGTACCGGTGAGCATCGTGTCCGATCGGGACACTCGGTTCTTCTCACACTTTTGGCGGAGTCTACAGGAAAGTTTGGGGACTCGATTGAAGTTTAGCACAGCTTATCATCCTCAAACTGATGGTCAGTCGGAGAGAACGATCCAAACTCTTGAGGATATGTTGAGAGCATGCATGTTGGACTTCAAGGGATCTTGGGAGGATCATCTACTTTTGGTGGAGTTGTGTTACAACAACAGTTTTCAGGCAACTATTCAGATGGCTCCATTTGAAGCTTTGTATGGTCGTAAATGCCGTTCACCTGCTTGTTGGGACGATGTCGGTGAACGAAGATTATTGGGACCAGATTTGGTTGTGCAGACAGTTGAGAAGGTTAACCCTATCAGAAATCATATGAAGGCAACACATGACCGACAGAAGAGTTGGGCAAATACGTCAAGAAGACCTCTAGAGTTCACCGTGGGTGATTTGGTATTCTTGAAGATATCACCGACTAGAAGGATGATTCGCTTTGGGAGTCGGGGAAAGCTTAGTCCTCGATTCGTTGGACCCTTCGAGATATTGGAGCGTGTTGGAGAGGTAGCATACCGTTTGGCGTTACCACAGTCCTTGGCAGGAGTGCACGATGTGTTTCATGTATCTCAACTACGGAGGTATGTTCGAGATGAAACCCACGTCTTGGATCATTCGGAGTTGACTGTACGGGAGGACCTAACTTTTGAGGAGCGACCGGTTGAAATCAAGGATCGAAGAGAAAAGGTTCTTAAGAACAAGGTTATCCCTCTTGTGCTAGTTTCTTGGGGTAATCGATCACATGGAGAATCCACTTGGGAGCGAGAAGACGAGATCCGGCAGAAGTTTCCCCACATTTTCCTGTAGTTATCTACTTTGTATTCTTGGAATTTCGAGGACGAAATTCTTTTTATAGTTGGGTATGATGTAACACCCGAGCCCAATAATACTAATTATGTTGCTGGTTGAGTGTTAGACATTGCTCATTTCAATTATCTTGCTTGTTTGGTTCTTGTTGCAAAATTTTAACCGGCTAAGTCATTTTTGCCTATAACAAATTTTAACACCTAAAATGAAATTAAAAATATCCACATTGGCCTACTCGTCACCACTAGTCGCGTGGTAGCGTCCGCACGTCGAGATTTCATCCCGTTCGGTGAAACGGGCGAGTTTGGACGGCTACGCGCGCGTGCAAGTGTCCGACTTGGGGGCACGCATTTTAATCATAAGACATCTTAATTTTAAAATTTGGATCCCGCTTAAAATCCTATTATTTCAATTTCAAATTTTTGGACTCGACCCGGGCGCGATTTGGAAATGTTTTATTTGGCGCCAAAATCCCAAATTTTAATATTATTAAAACCATCGCATATATTTTTCTAACTAACCTGATATCTTACTGTTCATTACCTATCTTTTAAATCTTTAAGTTAACCATATAATATTTTTACATTCTTTTATATCCTTCTCAATTTATTCTCTCAACCAATCGCAACCTCCCCTTTAGCCCCACTTTTCTCTCTCTCCACTTTTTCTCTCTCTCTCTCTCATATATTCTCTCGTACTTCTCTTTATCATTCTTTCTCTTCTTGCTTCATGTCTCGTTTCTTTTTCTTTTTTTTAACTGTTCTTTTGTTGCCGGAATTCCGTCGTGCCGGTGACGCTTCTCAACGTTCCAGCGAGGTACCCCGACCCGTGTGGTTCCTTTGTTCGTCGTTTGGGTTCATTCCGTGAACCGTGCGCCCGTCGCGAGTTTTCCCCGCCGACGGTTAACGTTCCGTTTTCCCGATTCGCGACCCATCGAGGCAAGTTAATCTTGCTACATGCTATATACTTTTATAATCTTCATTTTATAATGTTATACATTTGAAAATCTTATAGTTTACACATGAAACGTCGTTGAAAAATCGGATATGACAAATCTGAAATTTACTGTACACCTTATCTTATAAAATTCATTATAAATCATAGAAAAATCATTAGTATACGTTCTTTAGTTCGTTACGAAGATAATTCAGAATACTATAACTATATGAAGTATTTAATGGCAAAATAAATTGTTTAAATAACGTAAAATGCAAATGAAAATTCCTTTAAACTGCTGTCCAGGGAAATTCCAGCAGCAAACTTTCAACTTCTAATATTGATAACTTTTTGTAGGGATAACCTGAGATTCTTATACTTATAAAACTGAAAACCTTATTGAATTATC
Organism: Agapanthus africanus; assembly: GCA_030015575.1. Taxonomy (NCBI): domain Eukaryota; kingdom Viridiplantae; phylum Streptophyta; class Magnoliopsida; order Asparagales; family Amaryllidaceae; genus Agapanthus; species Agapanthus africanus. Next base: position 227,712,039 of record CM057339.1, read on the forward strand.
TTTGTTTGGGTATAAGATACGTCTCTTTTGGAGAACATTTGTTATTTTTAAGCTATTTTACAAATTAGGGTGACGCTGAATTTCTGAACGGAACCTTCTTGTGCGTGGTTAATCAATACCACTTTTATAGTTATTAATTGCTTTGAATATGCTATCCATATTAATATTATTATATCAATATTTATATCACATATTGCTTAGTTGTGCATCCCACATTACCATTTTATAGTTTTATAACTTTTCGGATACCTGTTTGTATCCATCGCATTTAAGATACATATAATTGCATCCATAGATCACATTACTACATAATAATGTGATATTAACACTCCATGTTTAATAAATTGCATCCTAATTAATATTGGAACTATAAATGTAATCCTAATCGATAACTGTGCATCCATATCCTTGAAATTATATCTATTTGCATATCATATTAAATGTTCCAGTTTATTGTTCTGATAGTACTCATGCTTGTTTATTTATACACATGCTTATGTTAGTTTGTTTATGAGCACCCACATGACATCTTGTGCTTCCTGACATGACCTGTTACACTTCCTACTTGACATGATATGGTACCGTACACTGCTTGACTTGACCTGATGTACCATGACCTGACCCGTTACCTGATCCTGTGTCTAATGCCAACAAACCTGACATGTAGTCCTTACGGACCGTTCCTGTTGTCTATCCAGACAAACCTGCTTTTACCTGATCCTGTGTTGGCATTAGTTCTTGATTACTGAATACCTGACCTGACATACATAACTTGGGGGTATGGGGAAATCAAAGGTGAAACCGACTTGTAACTCAACAGTTCGATACCTGTTCTGATCAGTCTTACAGGCTTGGCCAGTCCGGGAGTGATGATGCTGACATCACTCGTCCATCCTGCTACCTATTACTGCCTAGCGGCACGTCTCGGATTCAGCCCCGAGGGTCTTGACCGTGGTCCCGGGCATGCACGGGATACTATTGAGTTACATCGACGAGTCATCAATTGATTTCAAAGACTTTAGAATAGAAAACCTGATAGAACAGTTTAGTTACCCACTGTACATGACCCTGCACTGTTGTTTCATATTATTGCTTTATTCATGTTTATCCCTGCATTGCTTATTACCATGTTCATATTATATTACTGGTTGACATGACGCGCTGACGTCTGGGTTTTGCATGGCCCAGATTCCGTACCGCTGTCGCCGACCGAGCAGGAGTACTTCAGCCAGCAGGCTGATTTGTGAGTTCTGTAGTGATTTGTTTATTTCTTGCATTTTATTTCCAGATGTGAGCCCGCATTATGGGACGTACTTTTCTATTATTGTATTGGATCATTTGCTTCCGCACTTATTTATCATTGACTCTTGTTATTCTGGATTTGGACATGTGTTAGATAGTTTATTTATCTTGTTCTTGTATCTCTACAGCCGTAATGTGACTGTGGATGGATACTTCCTACCCACAGGTAGCATGGTTGGCTATGTCACGTGCCCAATCTTGCGTACTCTGGGAAGTGGGGCGTGACACACATTACGGCTGTAGGGATATCAAGAACAAAAATAAAACTATCTAAAACATGTCCATAATCCAATATAAATCATGAGTCAAGAATAAATAAATGCGGAAGCGAAAGATCCAATACAAATAACTGGAATGTATGTCCCATAATGCGGGCTCACATCAGGAATAAAAATACAGGAAAGAAAAACTAACTACTGCTGACACTCACAGCTCAGCCTGTCGGCTGAAGTACTCCTGCTCGGACTGCAACAGTGGTACAGAATCTGGGTCATGCAAAACCCAGACGTCAGCGCGTCATGTCATCAAGCAATATAGTATGAACAGTGTAGCAGGCAATGCAAATATAAACATGAATGGAAAGCAGGGGTAACAGTAATATAATCAGAGCAATGCAGGGTAGTGTGCAGTGGGTAAACTAAACTGTTCTATCAGGCTCTAAAGTCTTTGAAACCAAATAATGTAATCCTCATCGTAACTCGTCGGTAGTTATTCCGTAACGTCCGGAAAGACGGCAAACAATAGGTATTCCGTAACGCCCGGAAAAACGGCAAACAATGAGTATTCCGTAACGCCCGGAAAAATGGCAAACAATGGGTATTCCGTAACGCCCGGAAAAACGGCAAACAATGGGTATTCCGTAACGCCCGGAAAAACGGCAAACAATGGGATAGCCCTTTGAGTTACGTTCGGTTACAATACTGATTTCCCCATACCCTCAAGTTATATATGTAAGTCAAGTCAGGTATCCCGTAATCAAGAAACTAATGCCAACACAGGATCAGGTAAACAGGTTTGTCTGGATAGACAACAGGAACGGTCCATGAAAACTACATGTCAGGTTTGTTGGCATTAGACACAAGATCAGGTAACGAATCAGGTCATGGTACATCAGGTCAAGTCAAGCAGTATACGGTACCATGTCGGGTAGATAAATATATATGTAGCAAGTCAGGTCAAGGTGTAAACAATATCATGGGTGTTCTCACAATCAGTTATACAATCAAGCATGGTTATCATCAACAGGATATAAACAATGAATTAAGCAATAGGCAGATTTACTCAGTTTGCAGTACAGTTATTAGTTGTGTCACAGAGAGGATTTCAACATTACAAGAATGTAGTAAGACAATTATAGCCATTTAATCATGTTAACAAGTTTAAGACTTCATGGATGCAATGTTATATGTATATACAGTTTCCACGGATGAAATCACAATTTAAGCAGGTTAAATGTATACAAGTGTCTGAAAGAAGTAAACGGTAGATAAGGTGCCATAGGCTACATTATTAGTGAAGGTGAAATTAAAATTTGTAATTATGGTTATTAGGTTCACTACGGCAATTGCAACAGGTAGGTTCCAAGTTTGAAAGATAAATAATATATAACAACATTGACATAAAAATGGGAATTATAATATTATAGTTAAATAGCAGTTTTAGGGTGTCACTAATGAATATGTAAATATTGTATAGCATGTAGCAAGGGGTACTTGCCTCGACGGGTCGCGAATCGGGAAAACGGAACGATAAACGTCGGCGGGGAAACTCGCGACGGTCGCACGGTTCACGGAATGAACCCAAACGATGAACAGTGAAGCCACACGGGTCGGGGTACCTCGCTGGAACGTCGGGTCACGTCGTCGGCATCGTCGGATTCTGGCCGAGAAATGAACAGTGAATGTCAAAAGTTGCACAAATAAAAGAACGGAAAAATGAAGAAGAAAGGGAAGGAGGATGGAGAGGGAAGGCTTACAAGGGTCGTACGAAGGCCGGGGCACGGAGGCGAGGCCGTTGGCGGCGACAGATCCGGCGGTCCAATGCGCGCAGGGGGTGTGCAGGTGGATGCGGCGATGGTGCAGGGTGCGCGGGAACGTGGGGAAAGGAGGAAGGAGGGTGCAGTGGAGATGAAAGGGCGATGAGGCGAGGATGATGGCGGGAGGCGACGACGAGGGCAGTCGTCGGCGGTGGGTTTCTTGGGTGGCTGGGATCACGTCAGGGAAAGAAGTAGAGGGAGAGGAGGAAGGAAGGTGTGGTGGATCGGTCGAGGGCGAGGAGTCGAGGGGTTCGGTGAAGTGGTGTCGGCGTCGGGGTTGCGGCGGCGACGGGGAACGAGGCGGCCGGGGACTGTGCGATGGGTTAGGGTTCTGTGCTTTAAAAAGAAAGGAGGAGGGAAAATTATACCGAGAAGAGAGAGAGAGAAAAGTTAGAGAGAGAGAGATAGAGATTCAAGGGGGAGAGAGAGATTTAGGGGGGAGAGAGAGAAAGCGGAGAGAGAGAGAGACGGGGAGAGAGAGGAGAGAGAGAGAGATGGGGAAAGAGAGGAGAGAGAGAGAGAGAGAGAGAGATGGGGCCCACGGTTATAGAAGAAAGAATGTGATTGGATGATGAAAATTTTAGAAGGATTTAAAGATTTAATTGAACAGTGAAATCTTATAAGTTTAAGAAAATATTCGATGGTTTTAAAATATTAAAATTTGGGATTTTGGCGCAAATTAAAACATTTCCAAATCGCGCCCTGGTCGGGTCCAAAAATTTGAAATTGAAATAATAGAATTTTAAGCGGGATCCAAAAGTGAAAATGAAGTGTTTTATGATCAAAAAGCATACCCCTAAAACGGACACACGTACGCGCGTGTAGCCGTCCAAACTCGCCCGTTTCACTGAACGGGACGAGAACACGATGCACGGACGCTACAACAGGGTTAGGGGTGTCAAGTAGGCCAAGATGAATATTTTTAATTTTACTTTAGATGCCAAAAATTGTTATATGCAGAAATGAATTTGCCGGGTAAAATTTTACAGTAAGTAACAATCAAGCAAGATAAATGAAATAAGTGCCACACTACGTTCAAACGGTAACTGAAATTAGTAGCATTGGGCTCGGGTGTTACATTATACCCAACTACAAAAAGAATTTCGTCCTCGAAATTCCAAGAATGCAAGGACAGATAACTACAAGAAAAGGTGAGGAAACTTCTGCCGGATTTCATCTTCTCGTTCCTAAGTGGACTCTCCATGCGAGCGATTACCCCAAGAAACAAGTACAAGAGGGATAACCCTGTTCTTAAGAACCTTTTCCCTTCGATCCACGATTTCAATCGGTCGCTCCTCAAAAGTCAAGTCTTCTCGTACTGTTAGCTCCGAAAGATCCAATACGTGCGTTTCATCTCGAACATACCTTCGTAGTTAAGATACGTGAAACACATCGTGCACATTCGCCAAGGACTGCGGTAACGCCAAACGATACGCTACCTCACCAACACGCTCCAAGATCTTAAAGGGTCCAACGAATCGAGGACTAAGCTTTCCTCGACTTCCAAAACGAATCACCCCTCTAGTCGGTGATATCTTCAAGAATACCAAATCACCCACGGCGAACTCTAGAGGTCTTCTTGACGTGTCTGCCCAACTCTTCTGTCTGTCTTGTGCTGCCTTCATATGATTTCTGATAGTGTTAACCTTTTCAACTGTCTGCACAACCAAATCTGGTCCCAATAATCTTCGTTCACCGACATCATCGCAACAAACAGGTGAACGACACTTACGACCATATAAAGCTTCAAATGGAGCCATCTGGATAGTTGCCCGAAAACTGTTGTTGTAAGAAAACTCCACCAAATGTAGATGATCCTTTCAAGAATCCTTGAAGTCCAACATGCATGCTCTCAGCATGTCTTCAAGAGTTTGGGTCGTTCTCTCTGACTGACCATCAGTTTGAGGATGATAAGCTGTGCTAAACTTCAATCGAGTCCCCAAACTTTCCTGTAAACTCCGCCAAAAGTGCGACAAGAACCGAGTGTCCCGATCGGACACGATACTCACCGGTACTCCATGCAATCTTACAATCTCTTGCATGTACCGCTCAGCCAAAGCCTCTGTTGATTGACCAACCCGAAAAGGAAAGAAGTGAGCTGCCTTGGTCAATCGATCAACAATCACCCATATTGCATTGTTGCCTCATATTAAGCTCCTTCTGCGTGAACACATACTTCAAGCTCTTATGATCAGTAAAAACTTCGACCCTTTCGCCTAAAAGGTAGTGTCTCCAAATCTTCAAAGCGAAAATCATAGCCGCAAGTTCCAAGTCATGAGTTGGATAACTCTTCTCATGGGTCTTCAACTGTCTCGATGCGTATGCTACAACCTTCCCATGCTGCATCAAAACACATCCCAATCCTTTCCCAGATGCGTCGCTGTGAATCACTAATCCTCCGGAATTGTATGGCACGGTCAGAATAGGGGCGGTTATCAACTTCTGCTTCAACGTCTCAAAATCTAACGCACATTTGTCCGTCCATACAAAAGGTACTTCCTTGCGCGTAATCTTGGTTAACGGTTCTGCCAGACGAGCAAAGTTCTCCATAAATCTCCTGTAGTATCCGGCCAGTCCAAGAAAACTTCTTATATTCGCAACATTCTTTGAAATCGGCCAATCTCGAACTGCTACAATCTTCTCTGGATCGACGGCAAATCCATCGCTAGATACAGCATGCCCCCAAAAAAAAAACTTTACTTCCTCCAGCCAAAACTCGCACTTACTCATCTTCGCATATAACTTCTCTTGTCTCAACGTTTGTAGTGCGATCTTCAAATGTTCAGCCTGCTCTTCAAAACTCTTCGGGTAAACCAGAATATCGTCAATGAAAACCACGATAAACTGGTCCAAGAACAGTGGAAAGATTCGGTTCATCAAGTCCATGAATACTGCCGGCGCATTCGTTACTCCGAAGGGCATCACTAAGTATTCGTGATGTCCATACCGAGTTCGGAACGCCGTCTTGCAAATATCTTCTGCTTTCACTCGGACCTGATGGTATCCGGATCGCAAATCCAGCTTCGAGAATACCCTCGCGCCACTAAGCTGCTCAAAAGTTCTCTAATGCGAGGGATAGGGTACTTGTTCTCAACAGCCGTCCGGTTTAATTCTCGATAGTCGATGCACATCCTTCTTGTGCCATCCTTCTTCTTTACTAGAAGAACTGGAGCTCCCCAAGGCGAGTTACTGCTTCGAATCCAACCCTTCACAAGTGATTCCGTAACCTGTTTCTTAACTTCTTCCAACTCCACCGGTACCACTGGGTAATACGCTTTGGATACTGGCACTGCACCAGGAATAAGATCAATTGCGAACTCTACGTCTCGCTTCGGCGGTAATCCCGAGATGTCCTCGAACTCGTCCATGAACTCTCAAACTACAGCTGGTGCTTCGTCTTTAACAAACCTTGCCGATGGAAGAACATTAGTTGTCGGCCTAGCCCCAAACTCGACTGGCCTGACAAAACTGCTTCCACAAAACAAACCTCTGGATGTCCGGGAATCTGGAAATTCTCTTTCTTTACTCTACGCTTAATGTGAGCGTGGAAAGTGCCGAGAAATCCATTCCCAAGACGATTTCACAATTGCTGGTAACAAACACCAAAGAATCTGCAATTAACTCCCGACTGCCAGCAATAACAGAACAATCCTTATATCTTCTATTAGTTAAGATTTTCCCTTTCCCAATGTGTATGTCCCAAAACTAAACAGGGTCGTGCAATCCTTCGAGTGTATAGTAATAAACTTGGACGACATAAAACAATGGGATGCACTAGAATTGAATAACGCTAATGCGAGAAAACAAAGATCCAGTAGGGTACCTGAAACGACTTCCTCTGGAGCTTTAACCTCTCCAGCCGTCAGGGTAAAGGTTCGAGCTTGATTGGGTCCTCGAGTCATCGGCTTCTGCTCCTGAAACTGTCTCTGCGGTGGCTTCTGAGTATCTTCCTTTAACCGTAGCTTCGACGGGCAAGTATCAATGGTGTGATCCGCTGATCCGCAAATAAGACAAAGTCCAAGCCTCTTACGACAATCCTTGCGATAATGACCCGGTCGCTGGCAGTAATCGCACACCACTCTTCCCTTATGCTCGGGCAAAACCGGTCTCTTCATTGGTACAACACCACGCCTGTCCACCGGAATACCCTTGTGTCCATGTGCTCGATTTGGTGCAAATGTTGGCTTCCGTACTGTAACTGCTGGCTGCGATGTACCCCCGGTCTTCATAGTTAGCCCTGCTGCTCTCGGGCTGCTGTAAGTACTTGTGAGAAAGTGGTCAAACCCAGGGAGACAATCTGCCTCTGGATGTCCACATCCAAACTGCGCATGAACCTTCTTGCCCTATCAGCATTGTTGGCAACCAAAGGTCCAGCGAATCTACTGAGCCGCGTCCACTCAGCTGCATGCACATCTATAGGTGCGCCGTTCTGCTTCAAACTGACGAATTTTTCCTCCATTTCCTCCCGTGCAGTCCGCGGGAAGAACTTCTCCAAGAAACTTTTCGAGAAATCCGCCCAACTGATCGGCTTGGGCAAGCGGGTCTCTTCCACAAGCCACCATTCCCGGGCGTAGTCTACCAACTGGATGCGTACCACCTCCACCTTCTTATCCTCTGGGATCTGTGCCGCAACAAGTAAATTCTCCGTATCAACCAGCCACTGTTCCGCTGGCAAAGGCTCCTCCAGGCCAGTGAAGACAGACGGACCCAGTCTCCTGAAATCCGCCACGGTACCCACACGATCCACTGGTCTGGCCACAACACTGCTCATGGACTGCTGAACGTTCCACAAACCTTCCTGGAATGATTCTGCTTGCTGCTGAATCAGCTCGGTCTGTCTCTTTTGATTCTCCAGCACTCCTCTTATCACTCCAAGCATGGCGGCTTCATCCACACGCCTTTGGTGCGTCTTCAAATTCTTACTTGCCATATTCCTGAAATCAAAACATCCAACATTAGCATGATGATAGATTCGAAATATAGATCAAGGATAGAACTCCAAGTTACTTAAATAGAGTGTCGCATTGTAACTATGCCACGGTATCATAGCCACAATTACATAACTCCACCCAAGTCGCCTAAGTCCTAGAGATAACAAGGAATCAGGTTTCGAGTCGATATGCAAAGGAAGTTTGCATATCGTAAAAGATATAATCAGGAAGAATGTGATTCAAGAATGGTAACGGCAAGGTGGCAGGACATGTTTCCTAAACACGGGTATTCTGATTCGTGTATTGGGTACAATACTCAACTATAAAAGAATCAACCCGACTAACCTATGTCTCTGATACCAAAAAAACCATGTCACGCCCCGCTTCCCAGAGTACGCTGAAATGGGCACGTGACATAACCAACCATGCTACCTGTGGGTAGGAAGTATCCATCCACAGTCACATTACGGCTGTAGGGATATCAAGAACAAAAATAAAACTATCTAAAACATGTCCATAATCCAAGATAAATCATGAGTCAAGAATAAATAAATGCGGAAGCGAAAGATCCAATACAAATAACTGGAATGTATGTCCCATAATGCGGGCTCACATCAGGAATAAAAATGCAGGAAAGAAAAACTAACTAATGTTGACACTCACAGCTCAGCCTGTCGGCTGAAGTACTCCTGCTCGGACTGCAACAGTGGTACAGAATCTGGGCCATGCAAAACCCAGACGTCAGCGCGTCATGTCATCAAGTAATATAATATGAACAGTGTAGCAGGCAATGCAAATATTAACATGAATGGAAAGCAGGGGTAACAGTAATATAATCAGAGCAATGCAGGGTAGTGTGCAGTGGGTAAACTAAACTGTTCTATCAGGCTCTAAAGTCTTTGAAACCAAATAATGTAATCCTCATCGTAACTCGTCGGTAGTTATTCCGTAACGCCCGGAAAGACGGCAAACAATAGGTATTCCGTAACTCCCGGAAAAACGGTAAACAATAGGTATTCCGTAACGCCCGGAAAAACGGCAAACAATGGGATGGCCCTTTGAGTTACGTTCGGTTACAATACTGATTTCCCCATACCCTCAAGTTATATATGTAAGTCAAGTCAGGTATCCCGTAATCAAGAAACTAATGCCAACACAGGATCAGGTAAACAGGTTTGTCTGGATAGACAACATGAACGGTCCATGAGGACTACATGTCAGGTTTGTTGGCATTAGACACAAGATCAGGTAACGAATCAGGTAATGGTACATCAGTCAAGTCAAGCAGTATACGGTACCATGTCGGGTGGATCAATATATATGTAGCAAGTCAGGTCAAGGTGTAAACAATATCATGGGTGTTCTCACAATCAGTTATACAATCAAGCATGGTTATCATCAACAGGATATAAACAATGAATTAAGCAATAGGCAGATTTACTCAGTTTGCAGTACAGTTATTAGTTGTGTCACAGAGAGGATTTCAATATTACAAGAATGCAATAAGACAATTATAGCCATTTAATCATGTTAACAAGTTTAAGACTTCATGGATGCAATGTTATATGTATATACAGTTTCCACGGATGAAATCACAATTTACGCAGGTTAAATGTATACAAGTGTCTGAAAGAAGTAAACGGTAGATAAGGTGCCATAGGCTACATTATTAGTGAAGGTGAAATTAAAATTTGTAATTATGGTTATTAGGTTCACTACGGCAATTGCAATAGGTAGGTTCCAAGTTTGAAAGATAAATAATATATAACAACATTGACATAAAAATGGGAATTATAATATTATAGTTAAATAGCAGGTTTAAGGTGTCACTAATGAATATGTAAATATTGTATAGCATGTAGCAAGGGGTACTTGCCTCGACGGGTCGCAAATCTGGAAAACGGAACGATAAACGTCGGCGGGGAAACTCGCGACGGTCGCACGGTTCACGGAATGAACCCAAACGACGAACAGTGAAGCCACACGGGTCGGGGTACCTCGCTGGAACGTCGGGTCACGTCGTCGGCATCGTCGGATTCCGGCCGAGAAATGAACAGTGAATGTCAAAAGTTGCACAAATAAAAGAACGGAAAAATGAAGAAGAAAGGGAAGGAGGATGGAGAGGGAAGGCTTACAAGGGTCGTACGAAGGCCGGGGCACGGAGGCGAGGCCGTCGGCGGCGACAGATCCGGCGGTCCAACGCGCGCAGGGGGTGTGCAGGTGGCCGCGGCGATGTTTCAGGGTGCGTGGGAACGTGGGGAAAGGATGAAGGAGGGTGCAGTGGAGATGAAAGGGCGAGGAGGCGAGGATGATGGCGGGAGGCGACGACGAGGGCAGTCGTCGGCGGTGGGTTTCTTGGGTGGCTGGGATCACGTCGGGGAAAGAAGTAGAGGGAGAGGAGGAAGGAAGGTGTGGTGGATCGGTCGAGGGCGAGGAGTCGAGGGGTCCGGTAAAGTGGTGTCGGCGTCGGGGTTGCGGCGGTGACGGGGAACGAGGCGGCCGGGGACTGTGCGATGGGTTAGGGTTCTGTGCTTTAAAAAGAAAGGAGGAGGGAAAATTATATCGAGAAGAGAGAGAGAAAAGTTAGAGAGAGAGAGATAGAGATTCAGGAGAGAGAGAGAGATTTAGGGGGGAGAGAGAGAGAAAGCGGAGAGAGAGAGAGACGGGGAGAGAGAAGGGGGAGAGAGAGAGAGATGGGGCCCACGGTTATAGAAGAAAGAATGTGATTGGCTGATGAAAATTTTAGAAGGATATAAAGATTTAATTGAACAGTGAAATCTTATAAGTTTAAGAAAATATTCGATGGTTTTAAAATATTAAAATTTGGGATTTTGGCGCAAACTAAAACATTTTCAAATCGCGCCCGGGTCTGGTCCAAAAATTTGAAATTGAAATAATAGAATTTTACGCGGGATCCAAAAGTGAAAATGAAGTGTTTTATGATCAAAAAGCATACTCCCAAAACGGACACACGTACGCCCGTGTAGCCGTCCAAACTCGCCCGTTTCACTGAACGGGACGAGAACACGATACACGGACGCTACAACAGGGTTAGGGGTGTCAAGTAGGCCAAGATGAATATTTTTAATTTTACTTTAGATGCCAAAAATTGTTATATGCAGAAATGAATTTGCAGGGTAAAATTTTACAGTAAGTAACAATCAAGCAAGATAAATGAAATAAGTGCTACACTACGTTCAAACGGTAACTGAAATTAGTAGCATTGGGCTCGGATGTTACATCCTGCATGTTAGATATTCATACGCTTAACGTAACTGTATTGAATAGGCCACCTTCAATACAGTTAGGTTGCAGACTTTGCCACGTCATCCTTCACCTTATTTTGGGAAGTGGGGCATGACACCCACGGACGGTAGCGAACGGTTTTCACCAACGGTTGCAACCATTGTGAACTATTTTTTCACCGACAGTTTCGACCGTAGCTAAACGGTTTTTCACCAATTGTTTCAATCATTGCTTAACGTTTTTCATGAACAATTTCAATCATTTGTAATGCCCCTTCGGTTCCAACCGTTTGAGAGGCTGTATAAAGCCGTCTTCGAAAGGCAATAGAAAAACAATAATAACAAAACATACATATAATTCTTTATTTTTTCTTTCACCGCATTCATAGCATTCTGAGCGTCTTTGTCACGCCCCGCTTCCTAGAGTGCACTAAGATCGGCACATGACAGTGCCGACCATGCTACCTGTGGCTAGGAAATATCCTTCCACTGTCACATTACAGCTGTCTAGGAGATATCAAGAACAATAGAAATGAAATAAACTATCTAGTACATGTCCATGAGCCAGATAAACGAGTCAAGAAATAATATGCGGAAGCAATAAATCCAAAGAGCAATAACATCTGGAAAGTAAACATACTAAACTGGATACTAACAGGATCCTCACTGCTCGGCCTGACGGCGGAAATACTCCTGATCAGCCTGCGACAAGGGTAGAGGATCTGGGCCATGCAAAACCCAGACGTCAGTGCGTCATAATATCAACCATAATATAATCAAGGGGTAGCAGGACATGCAGGCACGAGTATGAACAGTAACAAGTCAACATGAATATATAACAGTGAAGTATAACAGTATAAGTGACGTGCATTGATCAATCTAAACTGTGCTACTAGGTTATCTATTCTAAAGTCTTCGAAATCAATTAATGTAATTCTCATCGTAACCCATCGGTGATTATTTCGTAACGCCCAGAAAAACGGCAAACAATAGGTATTCCGTAACGCCCGGAAAAATGGCAAACAATAGGTATTCCGTAACGCCCGGAAAAACGACAAACAATATGATAGCCCTTTGAGTTACGTTCGGTTACATTCTTGATTTCCCCATACCCCCAAGTTATGTGTTCAAGTCAGGTATTGATAAATCTGAAGCTAATGCCAACACAGGATCAAGCAGGAACAGGTTTGTCTATACAGACAACAGGATATGTCCATCGGGACAACATGTCAGGATTGTCGGCATTAGAAACAGGAACAGGTAACATGTCAAGTAGTGATATATCAGGTCATGTCAAGTAGTGTACATGTATCAGGTCATGTCAAGTAGTGGTGTATCAGGTCATGTCAAGTAATGTAGGTGTATCAGGTCATGTCAAGTAGTGGTGTATCAGGTCATGTCAAGTAGGGTACATGTATCAAGTCATGACAAGTAATGCACAGGTATCAAGAGGATGCTCATAATAAATCTGTAACAGGTACGGGTGCACAAATAAAGCATGGATGCGCAAATATTTATCAGGGGTTACATCATGACTATGTAGGATGCACAAGATCAAGTATGGGATACTAATGTAACAATAAAATGAAATAATATGACATGGTATGCAAATAGATATAGAATCAATGGTATGGATGCACAATTATCGACTAGGGTTACATTTATAGTTCCAATACTAAATGAGATGCGCATTATCTATCATAGGGTGTTAATATAACAATAATATGTAATAATGGGATCTGTAGATGCAGCTATATGTATATTAAATGATATGGATGTAAACGGGTATCCGAAAACGGTAAAACTTTTAGTATGGATGTATAATGTGATAAACGGGTAATATTTTACTTATATGGATGCATAATACTATACCTAGCATGTAGCAAGATGAATTAGCATGCGACTAGATATGTAAATAATGATATTGATGTGTACGGACGTCGTATAACAGTAAAATGATAAACTGGTAAATACGGGATGTACAACTAAACAATATGAAATGTAAATATTCAATTGGGTGCAGTATATTGTAGTCTAGCATGTATCAAGATAAATTTGTATGCACTAGATATGAAATAACTTGCACGGATGCACACGGATATCCGAAAACGGTGAATCATGCAAAATGATAATGTGGGATGCATAACTAATCATTATGTGATGTTATTATTCAAATGAATATAGAATATATTAGTATAGCATGTAGCAAGATTAACATGCCTCGATCGGATCACAATACGGGATGCGTACGCAGCGTCCAATGTCGGTAAAAGTCGCGACGCACACGCGGACGTATAGAACTGAACCAAGCAAAGCAAGGATGTGACCGCGTAGGCAGGGGATGTCCACAGGGTTGCTCGGATCATCAGCGACGGCACGGCTCCGGCGATCACCGGGAAAACCAAGAATGTAGAAAGAAAAGAAAAGAAGAAGTTGTAGGAGAAGAAGAAGAAGAAGAGATGTTGCTGCTCTGGGGTTGGTGTTTGGGGACAGAGGCGAGGCAAGGGAGACGAAGGCGACGATGATGGGTTTCCGGCGATGGGGTCTGCCGGCAAGATTTCACGGAAAAGGCAGTGGGGTTTCAAGATTGTCGGGGATCGGGGTGTGTAGGGTTTTTGGTACTCAGGTGAGGAGAGGAGAGTGGAGGGAGATGGTGGTGATGGGGTAAGGCTGACGGGGTCGGAGCTCCGGCGAGGAGCCGGCGATAGGTGCAGGGTTCGCTGTGATTGGGTGCAGATGAGGTTCTGTGGTCGCATGGGAGAGGGTGAAGGCGCTGGTGGTGGCGGCAGTGTTGATGAGGGTGAGAAGGGGTTGAGGAAGGTCGTGGTGACGGCAAGGCGGTCGCCGACAGTGGTCCACCCAGGCGAGGTGCAGGGACGAGGGTTGCAGGAGCGAGTAAAGTTTGCGGGGGTTCTTGGGTTGGTGGGTTTTGGAGCTTGGGAGAAGAAGGTGGGGAGAAGAGATCGGGGAGAGGTGTTCGGCGAGGGCGTGAGGGAGATCGTCGGCGGTGGTGACGATGGAGACAGAGGAGGTGGCCGCCGTGGGTTCTTGGGTGTTGGGGTGTGCAAGGAGGTCGGGGTTGGTTGGGGAAGTGGAGAGGAGGAAAGTGTCGACGATGGTGGCCACGAGGATGAGGAGATGGTCGACGAGGGTGACGAGGCGAGGCGCGGTGACGAGGGCAGGCGTGGGTTCGCGAGGCGGCGGGAGAAAGTGAGAGAGAGAGAAGAACGTGATGAGCAAATAGGGTTTAAAATAAATAAATATAATATATAATTATATATATATATATATATATATACAGAGGAAGGAGAGAGAGTCACGAGAGAGGAGAGAGAGAGTGCGAGAGGAGGGAGAAAGAAAGAGAGAGAGATCGAGAGGAGAGAGAGTTTTGTTTGTATTAGGATTTTAATTTTAAAAAAAATCTTTTTAGTTAAATAGATTTTAACAGTTATAATTATTTTAAATATAATATTAATAAAATTTGATATTTTGGCAAATACAAACCTACTCCAAAATACGCTCCGGTCGGGTCTAAAAATTCAGTTTTAAAATACGAAAAATATACATGTCGACCAAAACTAAAAATGGATATCCAGGTAACGAAAATGCATACCCCCAAGAACGGATGCACGTACATGCGCGTAACCACCTAAACAAGTCCGTTTCACTGAACGGGACGAGAACAAGATACGCGAATGCCACCACAGGGTCAGGGGTATCATGCCGGCCATGCAATGTATTTTTTTGAAATATTTTATGTGATTTTAAATGTTATACTTAAAAATGCAGATGCCAGATAAATGCCAGTATGCAGTATACAATAATGTAAGTGCACGAATCCATATAATAAGCCAGGATAAATTATAAACATGAATCAAGACAGATTTCAAGCAAGCGGGTCGGGTGGGATGCAATACAATATCAAAAACTCTATTCGCACCCAAAACACAATAAATCAAGAAAATACCATAAATAAAGAAATACTTGAACTTGAACTGGTATAAATGAACTAGAGTGTTACAATCCGACTTTGAAATAATAAGGGTACTAACGCTGCTCCGATGACTTGTGCAAGTTGAAGTACCAGAAGAGTTGGAGGAGTTGTATCTTGAGATTAAATCGCCATGGTAAACTTGCCAAGAGGGAGACGATATTTTTCTTAGGTCAATGCACTTAAGTGCATACATTTTTCCCATAAACTTCGTCTTTCGTGTTTCTGATTTACAAAGATTCTGATTATAGGTATTACAAAATTTTGTTTAATTATGTTTTGAGAAAAATGCATTAAACAATTATTTTTAACAATATTTTCCAACAATTTAAGAAAGACATCATCTTTTTAATTCGTTTTGTTTAATTCTAATCTATTTAATCTAATCTGTAACCATCTGTTAATTAACTAGAAATCTGTTTAATACCGATTTACTTAATTATTTCCTATCGTGTATAATAATCTGTAATTAGATATTCGGTGCCTGCACTATACCGATTGGTTTACTTTGTCGGGCCTGTACCCTTCAAAGATTACCTTACGGATATTGACTGCATTATACCGATTGGTCTATTTTGACCGGCATGTTCCCCTCGAAGATTACTTTACATATATTGACTGCACTGCTTCCTTATACCTTGTTGCTGGTAATTCCAAATTAAAAGTGAATATCAATATCGAGGATTGGTCTATTTGTTAGGCCATACCGATTATTCATATTCATCTTTTTTAATTCTAACACATTCTAGTTGTCCACCAGTTGAAATAATATGGCAAAGAGCAACAACTCCACTTCCATAAAACCCGAAAAGTTCAATGGCCAAAGCGACTTTAAGACTTAGCAAATTCAAGTCGAATACTGGTTGACTGTACTAGTATTAATAACTGCAATTAAAGAAAGTCCTAACCCTTCTATATTTGCTGATTATGTGTAACATTTCAAAAAAAATAAAATATTATTTTTGAGAATTTAGATAATTAATAATAAATATTATGAATATTTTAATGTGTGGAAATTGGTTTTAAAGATTATGGTAAAATTATATACCGATAAATTGGAAAATATTTAGAAATTTATAAGAATTATTGAAATGAGGGTGTTCTATATGATATGAGCATTTATAGATTTTTAAATATTTATTTGTAAGGGGTTAAATGCTAAACTCGATTCATTTTCACTAATCGTGCGTTAATCCGGTTTATATGCATATGACATGCACCATGTCATGTTACAAAACTTGTTTCATTTTTTTACCATGGCATCTTGTTTGCTTTTACATGTATTTGGATTTTCTATTGTTTTGAAAAGAAAAGAAAAGAAAAGAAAAGAAAATGAAATAGATTAAAATAAAGGGTATGGGCAAGAGAGAGAAGAGAGAGAGGTAAGGGGTCTTTTGACATTGGCTCCTATTTGTCTCTCCTTCATTTTTCTTCATCATTTTCTCCTCCCTCTTCACACCATGGCTGCCCTCCTCCCTCTACCACCTACACTACCTCATATCATACCCAAAAACACCTCAAAACACCTATTTCCCTTCATTAAAAATGTTCACAAGCTCACTACAAGCATGGTGAACCAAGAAAGTTGGGATTTTGAAGACTTGGGGCAACTCAAGAAAATTCTTGAGTTGCCAAATGAGATACTTTCTTCACCATTAGTGTAGTAATCTACTTCCTTTAGCATATATACATGTTTAGAGTTTGTTTAGTGAGGTTTTGTGATGTTTGAAAATTCCTAGAAGAGGTTAGGGGATTTTATGAGTTGTGAAGTGTAAATTGGGGTTAGTAGAGGCCATACAACCCCTTTAGTGTTAGAATTTTGAACTAAAACAGAGACTAGAACCCCAAACCCCAAACTTAGAAACCCCGATATCGGATTTTGTTGACTTTGGTGATGCGCTTTAGAGATCTGCTATGACCCGGGGCACCTGAAAATTATTTTGCGATTACTGTGAATCGTGCAGGCAACCTGGAAGCTGCCATAGAGACCCGAGCCCCAACCCCTTTATCTTAGCCGCAAATATATTCCTTATGGCCGCAATTTGCGGCCTGGGTATTTCCATTTTGGTTCGTGCTTGGTCCATAGCTCCATTTTCAGTAAATTAGACTCTCTGCATATGCAAAATTGGTTAATTTCACCTGAAACAAAATCTGGAAGTGTTTTCTTATGTTGCTGCTTTGGTTTTGCGACTATTTATGACTTGGATTTTAGTATTTGGGTTTTGACTCGGTGGTGTGACGTTTGCACGTCAATCTCGAGGGATGTTTGGTTATTCTTGCATGCGTAGACCATAGGTTCTAACCTATGTGCGTTTCGTGTGCCGTTTTGGTTTTTATCCGCGATTCCGGTTTACGATATTATATGTTTATGTATAGGCACCCTCACGTGGACTTCGGACGACGATGAAGAGAATGGCGACATCGACTTCGGCAAGCAAGGATCAAGGTGAGTAGATATATATCTACGGGGCAAGTCGGGTGGATGGCGTATAGCACCCCTGCACTTCGTAGGGTAGAATGCGAATATGATTTATATGTTTATATATATGTGTTAATGTGAGATGCGAATGCTTAGATAGAAAGTAACTTAGTTTAGTTCTTAGTCGCGAAACCCTAGAGTAAGGATTGGCGCACACGCGCACACACACACATTTGATTTTCTTGTGCGTATATGGGGATATATATATATATGTATGTATGCGAGTATGTATATATATATATGTATGTATGTATATATATATATATATGTATGTATGTATGTATGTATACATATACACGGATGATGAGGATAGTATATGATACTTGTAGATGAGTCAATATGATTGGGCTTGATGCCATGAGATCGGTGATGTGATTTGGGTCGTGTGATGAGACATGACATGATATTATAGCGGATCGTTAGGCGATGTGTTTTCATACACATGCGGATATTTATATGTTGATGGTATCGGAATGTACTAGACTTTAGATCAGTACCCTTAGTTCATGATATGATGATAATGATACCGGTTGAATAATGATGTGTATGTGATATTGACCCGTACCCCGATTTGGGATGCCGTACGATGGATTTTACCGTACGATATATAAATATGATGATTGATCCGCACTCTCGACTCGAGAATGTTGTATTATATATTTTATCATACGTGACGCTATTGAGACGGGATCTTCGACTACTAGATATATATATCGATTCAGACTTAGGTGGATTTCCTTACTCTTTTGATTAGTCTCTTAGTTTAGTCCTGTAGCTTATCAGGTAGATATTAGACTGGGCTCGAGTCATACTTATTTCCAAAACTAACGAATCGTGAGTATTTAAAGACAGGCCAGGGGATACTACGGATATTTCAAAGTACGTAACTTTTCTTAAAAACACCGTAGTCCCTATTTTCTAAACACCACGATTCGTGCTATTTCAAATGCTAAAACCGTATGACTCGTATATATAAATGTTCATTCTTATATGTTGCGTTACTATTCATTTTCAGTATATTCTTGCTGTTCGCATCGCATTGCATGTTTAATGTGTTGCCATTAGTTATTATGAACCCATGCCGTCAGGACACCAACACTATTACCGATGATGCGTATTCTCCACGTACACTTGCTTGTCAGCTCACACACATTATCATCGGTAATTGCCATGTCACATACACTTTAGAGAATATTTTTTCATTGACATAGCTTGCTAGCTGATAGTTCCAATATGTTATTGTTTTCATATGCTAGTTTAATTATTGCATTCCTTGCTTGATATCGGATGCATTCATATATTCATTTGTCATGCAATATTATGGAACTTTATGCCGGTAATTCACTGTTATTTACTCTTGAGATTAAGATTTCAGATTTCCATGAGATTTCTGGATTTGGAGAAACCGCAAAGATTTTATAAACTTATTATCATTTTAAAGATGGAAAATTGCGGTTTTCTCGTGATATGATTTGAGAGGTGTCCACCATGAGTTTTCTCGGCTCTTGAGCGATATCATACACCCGATTCGAGGAGGAGGAGGAATCGTCTATGGGTGCATGGTGGACCTGGTGCGGTACCCCGGGGCGAGAAGGTCGCAGATGATGGCGTTGAGCCTTGCAGGGAAGCATTACCGACCGGTTATTTGTGACGCGGCGGATATCCAGAGGATACCGACGTAGTCGTGAGATTGATATTTGGGCCAGTCCGGATTGCCGGAGCCTACGGGCCAGTCCGGATTGCCGGAGCCTGAGATATCGAGACTTTGAGGTATTGAGATTATATGATATGGGCCAGTCCGGATTGCCGGAGCCCGAGATATTGGATATTGGGATTTATGTTTTGTGTCGATACTTGACACGGATTCTATGTTGATTTCATTGATGATACCTCGATTTTTATATACAGAAATCTCACTAAATTAAGAAAAAAATTTTCTCATTCATGATGTATTCTGTTTTCATGTTAATGCATTCATATATCATATATGTATCATGTTGCTACCTGAGGCACTGACACGAGTACTTGATATTACACTTATGTGTACATGGTTCAGGTTTATATATTGAGGATATATGTTATCGTATGACCTGGGATTGAGTTATACATGCGATTTCTGCTCGGTAGTGCTTTCTACTCACGAGTTGGCAACTCACCCCCGTTGTGCCACAGTTTCTTGCAGGTTTTGCCGTACATGTTTCATTGCGGCTTGCTGGCACACTGCTTCCTTCCGGGTGATTGCTTGGTAGGTGGGTTCACTTGCATCGTGACCACCATTGTATCTTATTTATATTCTGTTGTATCTAGTAAACTCCATCAACCACTTGTATTATTTGATAGACTTAGAAGACTAGTATGTTTATTTTTTCGACCTTAGAGTCGCGCGCTTGTATTATTATGATTCTTTCTCTGGTTTTCGTGAGACTATTGGTTTTATTCTGAGTTTTGATCCTCGCCCTTCGGCGTTGTATATTATATTGCTTGCATGGTTGTATCCGCTAATTGGCGAAGAGCTAGCTCCTACTTGGGGATTCCTTTATTCATCATGTATATTATTCATGTTTGTACCCGTTTGGGGCCAGTATTTACAAAGGAAACTCTGCCGAAATTTTTGAAAGGACTTGATGTTTTAAAAATGCTTACTACGGCTTATTTTATTAAAACCACTTGCTTTAAAACAAGTTTTCCTTCCCTTTCTCTTTAAAATGGTTTAGATTTTTGGGCTTTTTGGCTTATTTGAATTAGGTGGGGTCCTATAGACTTCACATGATTCAAGTGCCAGTCACGTGCTATTTCGGGTCGTGACAAAGTTGGTATAAGAGCGCTAAGTTTAATCTTGGCTCGAGTCTATGTTTGACTATGCGAAGTCTAGGGCGTATATATATATATTCGTAACCTAGACTTGACCTTACGGAACTTAGACTTGGTCGAGAGGGTATTAGACTCGAACTTTCGTCGCATAGGTTGACCTTGGTTGATGGGGTAGGTGACTTGAGTAGAGTGACGTACCATGTGTATGTTCCGCGGCATACTTACGATACGCTACTCCGCTTAAGAAGCCTTAGGATGTGCATTTCCTTGCACCGTATTATATTCATTCCTATGATCTATCCTCATCGGTATCGGTTTGTGGTTTGTGTTACCACGATTGCACGGGCAGAGAGAGCTGCGACTAGAGTTGTGGTCAACATGAGCTCGTCAGTGACGAGGACTGACCAGGGCGTAATTCCAGTGGCACACGATTGCATAGATGTGTCATTTTATTGTGTTTATCGTGCCATGAGCGTTTGATGGATTGCCTTTACAAAAATTTCTCGAAAGTGCAGATAGCACCAGAGGATTGGGCCACTGATAGAGGCCGGCTAGAATGTGATGACCGTCAATTCACCGTTATCCTTGATGATTGAGGCACTGCTTAGCGTGCGGACGAATGAGCCAAATGTTACTGCGACTGACAAGATACCGCCTCAGATGTTTGGAGCTATTGCAGCACGAGTTTATACTTAGAGATATGATAGAAGATCGCTAGTCACCAAGGATGAATGATTAGGACATGTGGTTCGTTGCATACCCCGATGCGAGATCATCAGATTGATTGATTCCAGCTAGAGAAGACTTCACGCAGGTACGTTGAGAGTCGATAGAAAACGATCGAATGTCAGAAACCCATTTTTCCATGTTTAAGGTATTCGGAAAAACATGCAAGTAATTCTGTGGACCCTCTAGAAGAATGAAACCCTAACTCGACATAATGACCATGGAAATGCTTTTGAACCTTAGGGTTTGCGGCAGTTCCGCGGTGCCATTAATGAGGCTTGGGTTTGCCCTTCTACGGCTAGTCCATAGGTACTGTGGTATGTACTGGATATTATTAAACTGTGCTCAAGAGTTGAGCTCTCTGGGAATTATGGGACTTCGACGAATCGATCGAAAAGTTCGACGTCGTCCGGATATCATGTGATGTGATACATTACTTGGGAGACTCTAGGTATGAGTATAGCCGTTTGTAGCGCAGTCCATACAGTTATGAGGAGACGAGTCCGAATCAGTCGACATTAGAGCAAAGAGGAGTAAGAGGTTCGTACGAGATTTTGATGAGATGACGTTCCACTCCGTTGACACCAGAGATGTTATGTGCATGCAGAGGCGTTGAATATGGTTATATCTTCCAGAAGGGGTCGTGATGAGTATGCAGCCATTCCGGAACAAGAAATGGATTTAGTAAAGGGTGATAACTTCCGGGCAGTTCGGCAGAAACGAGATTTGGGAGAGACCCCGACAAGATCTTTCTGGAATACTACACGAGGAGACTTGGACCCAGGATCGGTCGTATTACGCACACCCAGAAGGCCAGAGTTTGGCAGCATCGAAGAGATATGTTATGAGTGACCATGATAGTTGGCCAGAGATCTGTTAGAGGATGTGCCAGAGAGGAACCGTTTCCATCATCATTTCCATATTGGGCCGTAGAGCCGAGAAGCTATGTAACTTGCAATTCGCAGTGAGAGACGAGAGCCTAAGGGCACCAGGCGCCTGTAGGGTGTTTTTCGTCACCTCATTGAGATGGGAATACGCGCGCGCTTGTCGGCCGTACTACAGATTCCCCCTGCCTAGGGTAGGCGGGGGTTTAATGATTGTGGGGATCCGAATCTCCGGCAGCCGCGGACTAAGCTGCCGTTAATTACCCCTTGCCTTTGGAGCGAGGGAACCTCAGATTGACGGGTTAAACTGGTCATGCGAACTCAATGTGCAGTGTACGTGTGTTGTGTTTTGAAATGGAGATTTTTGATATATCGGGAGCCACGCAGGGTTTTTACGGGGGTCCCGCTACCCGGATAGCGGGCTGGGGGTCAAGGGGGCTAGCAGCCCCCTTGCGGGGTGCGGGGCAGTGCCCCGTTAGAAATTTTTTTCTAACAGGGACAGTGTCATGGTGTATGTGTGTGTGTAAATATGTATGCATATGTACATATATATATATGTATGTAAACATGTATATATATATATATATATATATATATATATATATAAGAAAGAGGGGGAAAAGGCATCCAAAGGATGCGTGGGGGCAGCACTTTGGGCGCTGTGCGCTCAGGCGCTAGAGTGCCACGTGTCGGCACGTGGGTGCTCTGCGCTTGAGCGCTCTGCGCTTGAGTGCAAGCGCGCCACGTGTCGATACGTGGTCGCTTTGCGCTTCAGCGCCTGACGCTCGAGCACAAGTGCGCCACGTGTCGGCACGGGGGCGACTTGCGCCTGAGCGCTTGCGCTTGACACGTGTCGGCACGGGGGCGACTTGCGCCTGAGCGCTTGCGCTCAAGCGCAAGCGCGCCACGTGTCGGCACGGGGGCGACTTGCGTTTGAGCGCAAGCGCGCCACGTGTCGGCACGCGGGCGCTCTGCGCTTGAGTGTCGGCGAGAAAAGGAGGCTTTTAGCCTAAGAAACAGAAGCTATGCTTCAGAAAGGAAATATTTGTTGTTATATATATATATATATGAAGTTAAAACTCCTAGGATGTTTTGAAGCTGATTAAGGGGGTTCTTCTTCTTCCTCCTGTTGTTTGGCCGGATCTTGAAAATCAAGAAATAGGAGATTTTAAAAATCACTCTTTTTTGAGATCTGATGGGAGATCTGAGTTTCCCTTTGTGGGTTTTGTGGTGGAAAACTACTTAGTTTTGGAAAAGAAAGGGTAAAACTCTTGATTTAATTCAAAAGAAATGAGAAGGTTTAGAACCTTAGAGAAAGAGCAGGAGGCACAAAAAACCCTAGTTTTTAGGGGAATGAAATGTGTATGCTTTATTCATCATCATGTTGCCTTATATAGGCTTACATATTTACATATAGCCCCTTGGGCTTTACAAAAATGGCATTTTATCCATCCCATGGTGTTCCCCTCCGAACGACGGCGACGACGTGGCGTCTCGCCTGAAATTCCGGGCAGATGCTAATTGGTGCTATTCGTCCACCTCTCCGAAGATGTCAATTTGATCCATGGCACCATGTATCGGAGGTTTAAACGGATGCGTCCGATGTAGCAGACTTCGTCAGATTCCCCCTCGTTCGAGGGGTTTTTGATTGTGGGGACGCTCTTCCCTGCAGGCGCAAGCCCTTGCAGTTAATTACGCTACCGCTTTGCGGTAACAACTTTCTCCTTCTCCAGATGGTCACTTCGTGTCGTGTGTTCTTGTTTTATGTTTCATTGCCCGTGGATCGTTTACGGAGACTGAGTTATGTCGTCGCCCGTAGGGCATGGACTAGTCCAAATCCGCATTATCTTAAATTTGGGTTTGGGGGTTTGGTTTGAGGATACGTCAGCCATACTTGAGGCTAAGATCAACTCAAACGTTTGTTAAGGATACGTTAGTCTAACTTTGTGACTAAGATCAACTTAACGGGATCGTTTAGATCCTACAAAAGAGTGTTTGGACTCTAATGTTCCAGTTTAGGGACGTGGCGGTCCATCGTATATGTGGCCGTCGGGACCCGTCACCTCTCTGACGACGTTGAAGGATTACAATGACGGATGTCAAAGGAGTTCAGAGATGTACCCTCGAGCCAGAGTTAATTAGGGGGATTCATAGTCCAGTCTGCTTGAAGGTTTAAGGACGCGTTAGCCATCTTTGAGGCTAAGATCAACTTAAACAGGACCGTTTAGATCCGACGAAAGAGCATATGGGGCTCTATTGTTCTAGTTCAAGGACGTTGCGGTCCATGGGTAGTTTAAGGACATTGCGGTCCGTGGGTAGTTTAAGGACATTGCGGTCCGTTGGTAGTTTTAAGACATCTCGGTCAAGATTAAGGACGTCATAGTCCATGGGTTTAAGGACTCCACAGTCCGGTATGTGCTCTGGATGCTTCACACGGGTTCACTGCCGTGCTAGGCGAGGACCAGGCTCCGCTCTGGATGCTTCACACAGGTTCACTGTCGTGCTCTGCAAGGACCAGGATCCGCTCTGGACGTTTTCCGCGGGGTCAAAGAGTGACGTTATCCGCGTTCCACGTAACCAGGAATTTTGCATTATGCATGGGTTTAAGGACCCCACAGTCCATATCATGAATGGTCTTCGGGACCCGTCACCTCTTTGAAGACATTGAGGGATTACAATGCCAAGTATCAAAGGAGTGAAGAGATGTACCCTAGAACCGGAATGGCTTGAATAGTCCCTGGCCCAATTTAGGGTCAAGACTGGTTAATTATGTTATGAGCTCATTAGCCCAGTTAATCATGAATTGAGGACTTATGGCCAGCTTGGGCTAAGTCCAATCAGGAGAGGCTTTGCCTCTATCTCTTTAGCCAATTGGGCCAAAGCCTAGTGTTAAACACTTCAGAGCAATCAGCGTTGAACACTGGGAATGAGGTTGACAAGTTAGTGTTCAACATTGAGAGATAATTGGTGTTAAACACCAGCAATAAGGCTTTTTCAAATTAGTGTTAAACACTAAAACAGATCAGTGTTGAACACTGCAAATAAGGCTTTTTAATCAGCATTGAATGCTAAGGCCCGATAGTGTTTTAACACTGGGCTTGAGAGTTTTAATTTTAGTGTTAAACACTAAGGCAAGAAGGGTCACGTGGCAGCACGTGAGAGCGCCCTCCCTTCATTTGTTCTGCTGAAATTCTCATTTCCTTCAAAGCATCACGTGCCATCACGTGATGGGCATTCAAATGCCTGTGTATTAGAGTTTCTGCCAAGGTCACGTGGATCACGTGGGGTGCTGCCTCAAAGGGACTTCTGTAGCTCTTTTGAGAGGGTCACGTGGTGGCACGTGACCCTACCTCCATGTATGTTGTTTAGAGAATCTGTTGATCTTTCTTTTCAGGAATTAAATTCCTCTGGCTTTAATTTTCAAAGGAATTAAATTCCTACTTCCTTTCGATCCTTGAACCTTCTGTAGGAACTAGATTCCTCGTTTATGTGAAGAACTGAATAGGGTTAAACCCTAATAAAAAACTTTTTAAGGAATCAAACTTCCGTCTCCCGTCAGATTATGATTAAGGGACTTAAATTCCCATTGTTTCAACAGAACTAAATTCTTAATTAGGGTTAAACCCTGCTTCTTTTTATTTTGAAGGAATTAAATTCCCATAACACAGGGTCAAGCCCTACTTTTATCTTAGAGGAATTGAATTCCTATAGCTCTGTGAGAATTAAATTCTCATGCTTGCATTCTTTCTCTATGTTTTGGATCTGCATGGCAGGATCTCGACCCATTGAGAATTAAATTCTCAACCTTAAGGGGAGATGTGCACTTTGCAGATCCTCTATCAAAGAGAGAAGAAATCTGCTCTTCTGTCTTATGTATCAGAGTTATACTCTGTTGAGAATTAAATTCTCTTTCTTTCAAAAGGCTTTCCCTTTCTTACCTAGGGTTTTTGCAGAAGATCCGAGTCTTTTCAAAGTATCAAAGCTCTCCTCCTTTTTTCTTTCTCTTCTCTGCGCATGTATATCCCTTTTTGTGTCTCTTGGCTCCTATTTATAGGAGAAGCAGCTGAATCAGTTGGTTTTTGACGAATCTTCGTTGAGAGATCTGATTTGCATCCTTCATTCGTTCTGGACCTTTGGATTATTAGGTGAATTTTATTCACCGTTGGATTTCAAATCCAGAGATTCTCCCTTGTTATTTTGGTTAGATTTAAGGGGGAAATCTTTCCAAACCCGAGATTTTCCATAAATAAATGACCTCTGAATCTTTAATTTGATTGGATGCATATAGTTGCGTTCCTTTGGAAAGATTTGCATTTCTCTCAGAATTTAATTCTGTTGACAAAAAGGGCTTTGAAAGCCGGTCACGTGTGACCACGTGACCCATGGTCACGTGTGAGCACGTGACCCCTTTTGGAATGAGCATTTTCCTTTCTTTTGCGCTGTCTTCTGATTGCTGCTTAGCCGTCGCATGCTACCACGTGACCCCTGGTCACGTGTGAGCACGTGACCCCTGTCTGGCACTTCTTTCCTCGGTTCAATTGGAGAGCGAGTTTGCTACTTTGAACGTCACGTGTCGACACGTGACCCTGGTCACGTGGGAGCACGTGACCTCTTCTGAAGCTCTTTTTCTTGACTTTGCTCAGCGAATCATTGTGCGCCTTTTCTGTACTTTATAGGTCACGTGTCAACACGTGACTGCTGGTCACGTGTAAGCACGTGGCCCCCTTTTTGAAGCTTTTCACAGAAGCTTTCATGATTTTAAATCAGGAAACACATGGCTCATGTGCCATTTCATTTTTGCACATAAGCTATGGGCTTACAAAATATTGGCTTTGTGCCCATTTTGTTTACATTCATGCATAAACAATTACATAAAAATTATTTATTACATGATTTTGTTGTTGGCATGGGGAGGCTAGCTGCGGGTTCGACTTGGGCATGGGCCCGCTTGACATAGGCTTGGGCCCACCTGGTTTGGGGTTGACTTTGATTTTGACTTGGTCAACCGGGGTGTAAATTTTTACCCCAAAAAATTGCCCCCCATCAATAAATGCACACAGCATATGTGGGTCATGTGCATGAAATTGATGGATCTTCTTTTGCGTGGAGGCGACTCGCTTTGGTTCCCGCGTTTTGGGATGCACTGCCCTTTTTACGACATGGACGGTCGGCGCTTGACGCGTCTCCGAGATAGAGTGTCTGTGGTAGACGTTTCCCTAGCCCGGAGTGATTTCGTTGAAGTGCCCCCGGCGCGGAGTGTTGCTGGTCGACGTTTCCCCGAGGCGGAGTATCGGCTGGTTGACGTGTCCCCGAGACGGAGTGTCTGCTTGTTGACGTGTCCCCGGCGCGGAGTGTCGCTGATCGACTTTTCCCCGGCGCGGAGTGTCGCTGGTTGACGTATCCCTAAGACGGAGTGTCGCTTGTTGACGTGTCCCCGGCGTGGAGTGTCGCTGATCGACTTTTCCCTGGCGCGGAGTGTCGCTGGTCGAATTTTCCCCGGCACGGAGTGTCGCTGATCGACTTTTCCCCGGCACGGAGTGTCGTTGATCGACTTTTCCCCGGCGCGGAGTGTCGGTGGTTGACTTTTCCTCGAGACGGAGTCTCTGCTGTTGGACGTTTCCCCGGTACGGAGTGTCTGTGTTGGACGTTTCCCCGATGCGGAGTGTCGCTGGTCGACGTTTCCCCGAGACAGAGTGTCTGCTGTTCGACGTTTCCCCGGTACGGAGTGTCTGTGTTGGACGTTTCCCCGATGCGGAGTGTCTGTGTTGGACGTTTCCCCGATGCGGAGTGTCGCTGGTCGACGTTTCCCCGAGACGGAGTTCTGCTGTTGGACGTTTCCCCGGTACGGAGTGTCTGTGTTGGACGTTTCCCCGATGCGGAGTGTCGCTGGTTGACGTTTCCCTGAGACGGAGTGCCTTCTGTTGGACATTTCCCCGGTACGGAGTGTCTGTGTTGGACGTTTCCCCGATGCGGAGTGTCGCTGGTTGACGTTTCCCCGATGCGGAGTGTCTGTTGTTGGACGTTTTCCCGGTACGGAGTGTCGCTGGTTGATGTTTCCCCGATGCGGAGTGTCTGCTGTTGGACGTTTCCCCGATGCGGAGTGTCGCTGGTTGACGTTTCCCCGATGCGGAGTGTCGCTGGTTGACGTTTCCCCGAGACGGAGTGTCTGCTGTTGGACGTTTCCCCGGTACGGAGTGTCGCTGGTTGACGCATAGGTCGATGTTAGAATTGGTTGGTTTGATTTGTTTGATTTGAGTTGACATCAGCATCGCTATACTGGAATATGGTACCAGGAGCGAATCATCATCTGTCTTTGAGAGGATTTGGGAATTGGTTTTTTGTCGGCATCTGCATTGCTGCACTGGAATAATACCAGGAGCAACTCATCATGTGCCCCGGGAGGATTTGGATTTGGTTTGTTTCGCATCTGCATTGCTGCACTGGAATAATGCCAGGAGCAACTCATCATGTGCCCCTAGAGGATTTGGGAATTGGTGGCTTAGGAGACAGGTTTAGATCCCTGTCACCTAAGGCTTTTCCATTTTGTGAGCCGTAAGGGTCTCACAAAGCATTTTCTCCCTACGGGTCGTAAGGATCCCGCAGGTGTATTTTCTCCATAGGAGTCGTGGGGACTCCTAAGTGTGTTGCTTCTTTGTGAGTCGTAGGGATCTCACGCGGGAATTTTCTCCTCACAAAGTCGAGAGGACTTTGCGAGTGCATTTCATTTCTTTTTTTTTACGAGTTTGCGCCCTTTCGGGTTTTAACAAACTCGCCGGCAGTCCTGCTGTTTTTACTCACGGAGCCCTTTCGGGTTTTCATCCGTGCCCATTTTGTTTGTGGACATACCGTTCTTTTTTTTGGAGAGATCGGGATTGTTTTACGCCCGTGGATTGTATACGGTTTTGCAGGATGTATGATCCAGACCGTAGGGCCGGAAAAATTTCAGGACTTTGTTGGCGTCTGCATCGCTGCACCGGAATGTGGTACCAGGAGCGACTCATCATTCGCCATTGGGGTATGGGATTTGGTTGGCGTCTGCATCGCTGCACTGGAATATGGTACCAGAAGCGACTCATCATTCGCCACTTGGGGGTCGGGGAGCGATGGTTTAGGAGACAGGTTTGGATCCCTATCACCTAAGGCTTTTCAATTTTGTGAGTCGTAAGGGTCTCGCAAAGAATTTCCTCCCTACGAGTCGTAAGGATCCCGTAGGTGTATTTTCTCCTTAGGAGTCGTGAGGACTCCTAAGTGTGTTTTTCCTTTATGAGTCGTAAGGATCCCACAAAGGTTTGTTCTCCTCATGTATCGTGAGGACACATGACTGGGTCTTCTCAATGGAGCATAATTCCATAGGCGGAGACCAGCCGCGTAATTGGTGATTACGGTGGGGCATGAGGGTGATGAGAAGTATTTGAGCCCGTGGATTGTATACGGTAGTCAATTTGGGGACTAACCGTAGGGCCAGGAGAATTTTGGAAATTTGAGTTTGGTTGGCGTCTGCATCGCTGCACTGGAATATGGCACCAGGAGCGACTCATCATTCGCCGTTTTTTTTATTTCGTTTTTTTATACCGTGATTGCTCTATCATTTCAGCTTTTCTTATCGCGAAGATCGCGATTGCCCTATCATTTCGGCTATTTATTCGCGGTTGCCCCATCATTTCTGCTTTATTTTCATTTTCATTTGTACTCGCTGATTTTATTGCGAGTTGCCCCATCATTTCGGCTTTTCTTTTTATTTATTTACACATTTTTTTGTTTATTTACATTTTTTTTACATTCCCAGTTTAACGACTTAGAGGTCGATTGTTCCCAGTTTAATGACGTGGTGGTCGATTATTCCTAGTTTAAAGACTTGGTGGTCTGTTGTTCCCAGAGAAAGGCGGGTGTTTGAGAGAATCAGGTCCCTGAAGGACTTCGGTCCCCGTTTGTATGAAATTGGCGGTCGCAGCTTGATTGTTTGTTAACACGCCAGGGGACAATGATATTTCTCCCGCCTTGTATTGTTTCTCGACCCAATCCTTGAAGATGCAACAGTCTTCAATAGTGTGCCCCAGCACTCGGTGGTATGGGCAAAAGTTGGGATGATCAGTCTTGTTCGCTTCACTTAGCCTTTTCGGTTCTGGTAGCCGCAGGCCATTCTTCAGAGCATCTTTAAAAAATTTGTGGACCTTGTCCCTTCGGAATGAGTAGACCTTATTTCTTCTTTCCTCCAAAGTTGGCTCTCGAGACTGGTCAGTTTTTGCTCCTCCCGTTCTCTGCTTATTTGGAGAATCGGTGATGTTAGAACTTCCGCCTTTTCGGTTGTCGTCCCTCCAAGGTTTCGGTCTGTTTGTGAACTGAAGATCCTGAGCGGACTCGGGCTTTGAGCGTTCCAACGTTTGGACCTTTTTGGTCAGCTCTTGGAATGGTTTGAGACCCGCGGTACATAGAAACAGGGCCATCCAGTTGTTGAGATTTCCGACAAGGAGACTGACAGATTGGTCCTGCTCTATCGGCGGTTCGCATTTGACGGAGAGATTATGCCATCGGGTTATAAAATCCGTGTTGCTTTCGTCGCTCTTGGGCTTGGTCCTTACGAGCTCGACAATGGTGATCTTATCGCTGACGCTCATGAACCTTTGTCGAAACAAAGATTCCATTTGGACGAAAGTAGTAGCGGAGCCATCCAGTACGCTCGCGTACCAGTCGAAAGCAACATCGGTCAAGCTATTAGCGAACTGGCGGAGGAGAAGCGCATCGTTGCCCCCAGTATTCCCGCATGAGGCTTTGAAGTGGGCGATGTGCTGATTCACATTTCCTGTCCCATCGAATCTTCCAAATTTGGAGATGACATA
This sequence comes from Agapanthus africanus, assembly GCA_030015575.1. Taxonomy (NCBI): domain Eukaryota; kingdom Viridiplantae; phylum Streptophyta; class Magnoliopsida; order Asparagales; family Amaryllidaceae; genus Agapanthus; species Agapanthus africanus. Next base: position 227,743,280 of record CM057339.1, read on the forward strand.
GCCGCTAGGAAATTCTACCAGATCATACTGAGCAGGATATGGTCTCCCACTACTGCTGATATCTTTTTGCGCTCCGGCTTCGGCTACCAAGGTTTTGAGTTTGTTGGCAACCAAATCCATGATTTGATCTTGAGTTAGCGGGCTACTGTCATCGGTAGCCAAGACATTTGCTGAGATAGGATGCGACTGATTTTCATGTAGTTCGCCCACTTTTGGATTTGAGGGAATGGACGTCGGCTGCTTTGGGACACCACTTCCCGGTTCACGAGCAGAGCCTTCCGCTTGATTGGGCGGCTGAGAGGCTGTTGGAGATAGTGCCCTCAGAGTCAATTATTGGATTGCAGGTACGTGATTGCAATGATTGCGGAGGACCTATACCGGTAGGACAGTCTTACTCAAGATGATAGTATGCTATCTGGTTTGCCTTTATCAGTCGTGTACATGTTCAGGTGACTGATTACATGTTACACTTTGATAGAGCCCTCAGGATCTTGCTTTACTACCAACAGTATGATGGCGATCATATACGTGAGAGTTGGGTAGTTTATATGCATATCCTTAATTGTGGTCCCTAGTCGTGGGAGTTTCGAGACAGGGCATCGATACTCCGGAGTAGACTAGTGTGTACAGTCGAGACCCCGACGAGGGGCGGTGGCCGGTCTCACAAGCCACTGGTGTCAGTTGGATCACCTAAGATGTATACAGGTGCTCATTGGGTTATGAGTACACCGGACAGGACTCGCCGGGAATCTGCTAGTTGGTATTATATCTATCGTCAGATAGCAGTTCCCTGGTGACATGTGTACAGGTTAGTTCATCGACCTGAGGTCGTCATTTGTCTCGTATGAGTTCCCACTGTGCTTTGATTTCTACCCTACCACGGCTCAAAGGAGTCGTGCAAACAGGTAGTTTTTGGGTACAGTCCCGAGCCATATGGAGGCACGTGAGCGGATCGGCAGGGGATTCGTCTCTCCCGGTATTGGGGGCGAGGTCGTGCTGTGTCTACGAGAGCCATTACACAAAGCCCATGGACATGGCAGGAGATTTACTGGTAGGTACTCCAGTAGTATCTCAGGGTGTTATTGGGCTACACTCTGACACGACTTATACTGCTATTGGGGGTCTGATGTTACTAGCCCCCTAGGCAGATATGCGATACTCATAGACGAACGGACCGGACTGTATATACATTGTCACTGTTAGGCTCAGTAGGGTTTCTGGATGAGTTCGCTCATCAGCCTCCCTTGAGGTTAGTCCATGGGCAGCCGTTACGCATAGCTAGTGCCGCTGACGGTTTGTGGTTAAACCCACTGCCAGGGTACTGACGAGTCATTAGAGTTCCCCACAGACAGTTTCCCAAGTTCGGGCGAAACGTTGTAGAGGCCGTATGGTTTTATGGCAGGGTTCGAAAAATGCACGTGCGTTTACGCACGTGTTATTTTTCGGGCTGATGATACTGGTCGGCTTTGGTTTAAGCCGGATCCGAGTATTATATTGAGTAGGTATAATATCTTTGTCTCAGTTGCATTTGTATTCGGTCGTAATACAAATGCGGGTATATTTATACAGTTACGGGGTTATCCTGAAAGTTGTTTCAGGATCACTTTTGGAAGTTGCCAGTTTCCAGTTTTCTATCAGCCGTCTTTTAACATTCGGTTAAAGACGGATTTATCTTTTCTTGGATAAGGGTGAGTCATGCTTCTAGAAGGTTCTAGAAATGGTGACTAGGGTGATGAGGTGGTTTATGACTCATCTTTGCATTAATGAATGGATGACTAGGTTTAGTGAGTCATTCATTTCATTAATGTGTTTTGTTTTGCTTTAGGATATTTGTTGTTGATCTTTGTTTATGGTCACCTCCATGATTGCTCCTACACTCACCCTCCTCCTCCATATAAGTGGCCGGCCCCCTCTCCTCCTCCACTTACTCACTTGAAAAAGATTATGGTTGTTAAAAAGAAAAGACTAAAGTTTTGGATGCATGGAAATTTCATAGTTCATTTCTTGTTCCATTTCATTTCCATCGGCAACTTCATTAACCGATCGTCCACGGCTTTGGACGAAGTGAGACAAAGTCATCTACTCATTCTCTACATCATTCTTGGTCGTCTCTTTTAGCAAACTTGACGACCGAGTTGCCTCGAGTCAGAGGCGGGAGCCCGTTTAAAGAATCAGTGACGTGGTGCCACCAGACGAGCAGATCGGAGATCGACGAGAACGGAGCAGCCGCAACGGAGCGTGGGATGATGGTTAAAGAACAAAGGACTCGGATCGTTCGGTATAACCTTTCTACACTCTTTACAGTTTGTTAGTTTAGCAATAATGGCAGATCCGGGTTAAAGTATACGATAGCGCCAGTTAAAAAGTTTTTGTTCCGCATTTGGCGTTTGTAGACGGCCGGGGCGCTACCGTAGGCTAACAGTGGTATCAGAGCCTCACCATTTTGCTATACTAACTTGTGCTAACGCGTTTAAAATATCGATCGAACCGGAAATCAAAAACTGCAAAATTCTAGCTTCACAGTTTCTGTTGATTTTAAATGATGTCCTAAAATTATTCTACATATCTCAGAAAACTGTGCAGGGTTTCATTAGAACACCGTACAAATTTGGGATCATGATTCGACAAGACTGCCGCGGAAACGCGGCCAAACCCATGGTTTGGCCGCGGATCCGCGGCCATTCTGTGTCATCATGCCCCCAAATTTGCTCAGTGGGTTCTTCTCTGGAATTTGTGGTTTTTGGTATATATCTTCTGGGCCCAGGTTTTGTTACTGTTCACCAGTTGTTCGTGGGGCCCACTTTGTGATATTTGGTCGATCGAAATTTAAACATGTTAGTTTACAGTGCTTACATTATATCTCCGACCGGGAATGTCATTTGATCGGTAAACCGCGTCTGATTGCTATAGTTCTTTTAGACGGGTTTGCGAACGTGACATTCGCGTTGATGTTCTGTGTTGTGCTGTGATGTTGCGGATTTGTCGTTGTGGATAGCAGTGTGCAATGGTAGTGTAGTTTGAGTTTATTTGTACATTTGATATTGCGGGGCGAGCGTCCAACATGTGGACTGCCGTCACTGCCTGTTGTATAATATTCTTTTGGGGCACGACCAGGTTGCGGTCGATGTACCTGTTGTACTATTTTTCATTACTGTACTAGGTTTTGCCCCGCGACGGAGTGCATGGATAGCCGGGTTCTGAAAGGCAACGGGTCCGCATCTCATGGCTTTGAGAGGCAGAGGGGCCTCACTCTAGAATTGGCAGACTATTCGCCGCACTCGTAGGGGGTACAGGTTGACCCAAGGAGGGGTGCCCAAGTTTACCGGATTCCGTGAAGTGCTGGGTGGTCCATTCACTATGCTGTAGGGGGCTGCCTCGCTTCAGGTTTTGGCGGGTAACTTGCCGCACCCGTAGGGGTCTAGGTTTCATTGCACAGGCTATCCACACGACAGGGGAACGTCGAGTTTCAGCAGCGGCTCTGTGAAACTCGGGGATCCCAGATTATCTGTGATGCTTATTACTTTTCTGTAATGTTGCATATTATCACGCCTGGACCGATTATTGTATATTGGTTTATATACTATTAGATGTTGTATATGTTTTACACTAGCGCTAGTCCAGTCCCCGCTCTGTCGTTAGTTAAGTAACCTAACGGGTGATGACGGGACCCAGTGACGAATGCGGATGGCATATACGTACATTTTATTTTCGTTCTTTTCTGGTGTGATTGATTGATGGGACTGCGTTGATTCTGATCAATGCAAAGTAAAGCAAACCTGTTTACAGTTGTTGGAACAAATTTAAAAAGGTGTTATTGCAAAGACGTTTCCTTTTGTTATGCATAGCGGTATTCAATGGAATATCCTGCACCTCATTCGACGGGGCAAGGGCCGATATCCCTTCACCGGGACTGACCCCTTGGGCAGAAGTTTGCGTCAGGGTAATAACTTCACTATAGTCGATTACAAGTTGCTTTGCATCGCGGTATTCAGTGGAATATCCTGCACCTCATTCCACGAGGAAAGAGCCGAGATCCCTTCATCGGGAATGACCTCTTTAGCAAAAGGTTTTCGCCACTATATTTTAAAAAGCTATCTGGTTCCTTCAGCGCTATCAAGTTCACTACGTTAAAGGTTTTTCGCCAAAAACCAGCCGTAGCCCTCCGTCACTTCTTTTGGGTATTCAGTAGTATTCAAGCTATGTATTTTGACCTACGCCAAGGCATAGTGTTTGGTAGCTGCTGGGTATTCAATTGTTGCATAGATAGATGAGTTTGTTTGGGACAGTCGTTCTGCCATTTTGGCCAACGTCAAGGGCATGTGCGGGTGGGTTCAAATTGACAAGATAGTGACGGGTAGAACTTGGCATGTGACTTATGACATTTTGACCAACGCCAAGGTTATAAGAGCATGGGGCAAAAATCATATCGGGAGTTTCTAAAGAAATTGAAACTTGCCAAGTATGCGCATACCTTCTGGAGTATGAGTAACGTGGATGCATTCCATCACGTTATCATGCGATGAGAGTTGGATCCCGATTCCCACTGATGAGTTGGTGTACTCTTCGGGTTATCCTGATTGATTCTTCTTTCAGGTTTGGAGGAGAATTTGACAGGACAGTGGGAGGTTTCCGGATTAGATAAAGTGATAACCATTCTGATCTAGGTTAGAGTGCACGCCGAGTGTTTCTTTTCTCTCTCTCTTTGGCAGCGACCTTTGACCGACCCTAGACTTTGACTCAGTGACTAAGTTGACCGAACCTTCTTAAAATACTGGCTTTTGGATTGTCTATGTTGCATAAGTCATTGCCACTCCTTCTTTTACCCTTTGTATTTCTCAGAACACCCATATTACTACGGACATCCACTTCCATTGGATAGATCCATCGTATGGTTATATACGAACTCGAAGGGACTTCTTCGAGGATGGATCAAGGTTCAGGAGAAATAGAATTGGTTTATTCAGTTGTCTTTTATTATCACCTTCTCTCAGGTTGCGAGAGCTCCTTGGTGTAGGAGAGTACACCTATTACGCTTATTGGATAGTCTTATTCCAAACCATAGGCAGGTGCCGAAAGGTAGGGAATGAAGAAAACCAATTAGCCTAAGTAGGGTGTGCAGAAGGTAATATGTAAAGACAAAATAAAGGGATTAGAAAGAGGGCAAAGTAAATTGCGACTGTTATCATTCACGACCAAACCGCGTACTTCATCGCCACTCCTATTTCACCTTTAAAAGAATAAGGTATTATTCAGTTGACTTTTATCATCACCTTCTCTCAAGATATGAGTACTCCTTGGTTTAGGAGGGTACACCTATTATGCTTACTGGATAGTCTTCTTCCAAACCATAGGCTGGTGCCGAACGGTAGGGAAGGAAGAAAACCATTTAGCCTAATGATGGTGTACAGAAGGTAACGACTAAAGACAAATAAAGGGACTTGGAGAGATGGCAGTGAAATATACGGTCAAAGTCATGAATTGGATTATGGAAGAGGCATTACTATGAATACCAGGGTACCCCTACGAAACATTTTCATGTTTCAGTGCATTGTTAAAAGAAAACTGTTTTCCCAATTAGATACTTACTCCAAGGGTATGTATTTACCAGGTTTCATTCTCATATCTGTATGGTTTTACAGATGATGAGTGGGAGTAAGTTATTGGGAATTAGGTGATTATCCTCATTATATCGGAATTCGTTGAAATTGGTGATATTTGAGGAAATCGCCAGGGTACAGTTTTTAACCTACGACGCACAGGTTTTTGAGTTGCTTAAACTCAGCGGACTTATACAGAGTATTGTATGTTGTCCAGTGTCCATCAGGACAAAGGGGTAGGTCCTCGTACTATATTCTGTTTACTTATGACTTCTCTAGTATTTAGACAAGTGTTTCGTAGAAATACGAGGTCTAAGTTTTGAGAAGTTGTAGGTATAAGAATAAAGTAGAGAACCAGGTATCGCAAGTATCGGGATTCTTCAAAGAGATCGAAGATGGAGATTCTTGTGATTGGTATTCAGATGATAGTAATGGTTTTGAGAAACTTGTTTCTCTTTCAGGTTGCTCATAATTGGATGGATTCCTAAGTTGAGTAATGCTGATTAGCCTCTTTCCATTAAAGTTGATATGCACCGGAGACAGTTGCATGATTTGAATCTGGTTCCAATTAAATAAGTGCCAAAGTTTCTATATTGGATATAGAATGGATCATACCTTAAAAGATGTTAAGGTACGGGAAGTTGTCCAGCTTATGCTTAAAACCAGACTCTGGATAACTCAGGGCACGTTTCTGTAATGGCTGTTTGTGGGTTGACCCTGGCTATGACGAGGGTTGATATTCTACCATTTGGAAGATCAATAGTGATATTGTTCTTGACTCGCCACAGTTTTAGTAAAATGGATCTTTTTCAGAAAACAGTAGTGGGAGTATGGTAGAACTGGAAGTGATTCCAGAACCGCGAACGATTACGGAAAATTTAATAGGACCTATATATTCAATCAGGTTTGACATTCCAATAGCCACTCCGCAGATATGGTGGGTAACCTCAGACACCCGAGAGGTACTCCGGTAGCCTCAAGGACGGTGACAGGGAGGTTCTTATCTACCCAGACTTGACACTACTGTTGTTCCAGGCTATGGGACCCGGTAGGAGGGTTGTCGTAGTCAGTGGGAGCAGTGGAAGCATAGTGGGCAAGTAGCTTATGTCTATTTATAGACTAGAGCAGTTATAGCGGAGATAGATCATCTATTTTTGATATGACAGTCATGGGTTTGACTTTATCAGAATAAGGGATGGATCTGTTAAGAAGGTAGTAGGGTGTCATGTCATGGTATCTGGATGACATACACAGAGTAGGAAGTAAAATTCCTATACTACGATCGGTTGTACTGTGGTCGTCACACAGTTGTTTCTCCAGACAGGATATGGATATAATATTTGACATTCTGGTTTCTAGATCTATGGTTTTTAGATCTGGATTTGGGTAGTTTCCCAATGTGGGTACTTTGACAGTATTCTAATGGTTTTTAGAATAGATGACTCCTAGCATGGTGGTGTACCTGCAGGTGATGGAGTCACCCTCTCTAAAGATGTCTTACAGACTAAAGGGGAGAGGGATGTGCATGATTGGCAGATCACTTGCTTAGGCAATTGAGTCAATCATGAGATGTCAAGTACCACACCAAATGTTGTTTTTGCACTAGATGCAATAAGTTTGTATTAATCCAATCCTGGAGAAACATAAGGAAGTAGTTTTAGAACATAAGTACATGTTCTACGGATTTGATGACGGCAGCCTCCTTCGGGAGACGGTTATCATTCCAGGCTTCAAAGGTGACATGGATGACAGAGTGATTGTCAGAGTTACAGTTTTCCCTCTGACGAGAGACAGTATTATGGACAATTTGTCCAGGAGGATACTGTGGGAGGCATGGTGCCGGAAACTGATTAGGTTCAGTGATCGATACAGTCTAAGAAGTTTGGAATTGGAGTTCATTTATGAACTAGGTCCCATCAGATATCCAGACATATTCTAAGACAGGTATTACTCAATTCGGGAGATGGCTTTCTCCGCGAATTTGAGATTAAGAGAGATATAGAAAGAAACATCTAGGCGGATCCACTCACTGAGGCTATTTCTCGAACACAATAGTTTTACAAACGGGCTTTGTGAAACTGATTAGTAGAGGAGTTGGATGTTCGGTTTCACACGGGCTGTGAGTAGTCGACATTGCAATAATTAGCCTTGAGTGCAAGTGGGAGATTGTTGGAGATAGTGCCCTCAGAGTCAATTATTGGATCGCAGGTACGTGATTGCAATGATTGCGGAGGACCTATACCGGTAGGACAGTCTTACTCAAGATTCGTGTACATGTTCAGGTGACTGATTCCATGTTACACTTTGATAGAGCCCTTAGGATCTTGCTTTACTACCAACAGTATGATGGCGATCATATACGTGAGAGTTGGGTAGTTTATATGCATATCCTTAATTGTGGTCCCTAGTCGTGGGAGTTTCGAGACAGGGCATCGATACTCCGGAGTAGACTGGTGTGTACAGTCGAGACCCCGACGAGGGGCGGTGGCCGGTCTCACAAGCCACTGGTGTCAGTTGGATCACCTAAGATGTATACAGGTGCTCATTGGGTTATGAGTACACCGGACATGACTCGCCGGGAATCTGCTAGTTGGTATTATATCTATCGTCAGATAGCAGTTCCCTGGTGACATGTGTACAGGTTAGTTCATCGACCTGAGGTCGTCATTTGTCTCGTGTGAGTTTCCACTGTGCTTTGATTTCTACCCTACCACGGCTCAAAGGAGTCGTGCAAACAGGTAGTTTTTGGGTACAGTCCCGAGCCATATGGAGGCACGTGAGCGGATCGGCAGGGGATTCGTCTCTCCCGGTATTGGGGACGAGGTCGTGTTGTGTCTAGGAGAGCTATTACACAAAGCCCATGGCCATGGCAGGAGATTTACTGGTAGGTACTCCAGTAGCATCTCAGGGTGTTATTGGGCTACACTCCGACACGACTTATACTGCTATTGGGGGTCTGACGTTACTAGCCCCCTAGGCAGATATGCGATACTCATAGACGAACGGACCGGACTGTATATACATTGTCACTGTTAGGCTCAGTAGGGTTTCTGGATGAGTTCGCTCATCAGTCTCCCTTGAGGTTAGTCCATGGGCAGCCGTTACGCATAGCTAGTGCCGCTGATGGTTTGTGGTTAAACCCACTGCCAGGGTACTGACGAGTCATTAGAGTTCCCCACAGACAGTTTCCCAAGTTCGGGCGAAACGTTGTAGAGGCCGTATGGTTTTATGGCAGGGTTCGGAAAATGCACGTGCGTTTACGCACGTGTTATTTTTCGGGCTGATGATACTGGTCGGCTTTGGTTTAAGCCGGATCCGAGTATTATATTGAGTAGGTATAATATCTTTGTCTCAGTTGCATTTGTATTCGGTCGTAATACAAATGCGGGTATATTTATACAGTTACGGGGTTATCCTGAAAGTTGTTTCAGGATCACTTTTGGAAGTTGCCAGTTTCCAGTTTTCTATCAGCCGTCTTTTAACATTCGGTTAAAGACGGATTTATCTTTTCTTGGATGAGGGTGAGTCATGCTTCTAGAAGGTTCTAGAAATGGTGACTAGGGTGATGAGGTGGTTTATGACTCATCTTTGCATTAATGAATGGATGACTAGGTTTAGTGAGTCATTCATTTCATTAATGTGTTTTGTTTTGCTTTAGGATATTTATTGTTGATCTTTGTTTATGGTCACCTCCATGATTGCTCCTACACTCACCCTCCTCCTCCATATAAGTGGCCGGCCCCCTCTCCTCCTCCACTTACTCACTTGAAAAAGATTATGGTTGTTAAAAAGAAAAGACTAAAGTTTTGGATGCATGGAAATTTCATAGTTCATTTCTTGTTCCATTTCATTTCCATCGGCAACGTCATTAACCGATCGTCCACGGCTTTGGACGAAGTGAGACAAAGTCATCTACTCATTCTCTACATCATTCTTGGTCGTCTCTTTTAGCAAACTTGACGACCGAGTTGCCTCGAGTCAGAGGCGGGAGCCCGTTTAAAGAATCAGTGACGTGGTGCCACCAGGACGAGCAGATCGGAGATCGACGAGAACGGAGCAGCCGCAACGGAGCGTGGGATGATGGTTAAAGAACGAAGGACTCGGATCGTTCGGTATAACCTTTCTACACTCTTTACAGTTTGTTAGTTTAGCAATAATGGCAGATCCGGGTTAAAGTATACGATAGCGCCAGTTAAAAAGTTTTTGTTCCGCATTTGGCGTCTGTAGACGGCCGGGGCGCTACCGTAGACTAACAGAGGCAAGTCGGGCCGTGAGCTGCATCACGACATTCGTTAAGTCATCGATTTTGGAGTAGAGTTTGGCCATCTCCTTGTCTTTGTTTCTGAGCTGCTTTCGGAGCTCTTGAAGCAGCTCTTGCTCCGCGGTCCTGGGGCGGAAATCTGGCTCTTCTTCGCTTTCCGAGCCCGACTCCTCATGGACCGAAGGGTCTTTCTGCCTATCATCCTCATCGAGAGGGTCTTCATCACTCAGCAGAGGCGGCTGTTCTTGGGTAGCGGCCACCACATTCAAGCCAGATTGGATTTGAGATGTAGTGGCCCCGTTCTTGCTCTTGCTGCGCGTGCCTACCATGTAGACAGTGTTGACCTCATATCCAGTCGTTTCTTTCTCATTGGCGGGGAGCTTAAAGAAGACACCTGACCGAGCAGTGGTTAAGAGTACCGCTGGAGCTTGCTCGGGACGCGTTGTAGCTTTGTTGGAGTTGATGGCCTTACCCCCAGCTGGGGCCAAGGAAAGTCGTTCAGACACCTACTTGCGTTTGGGTTGGGGCGCCCTTGAGATCACCACATTTGGTCTCCTGCCTTTCGAGACCGGTTTGTCTGCCACCGGGGCTTGAGGAGCTGGGATGGCGCCAACTGGCATGAACATAATAAAGCCGAATGGTAGCAGCGGCTCCTCCCATTGTCGCCCGACACTGGCCGGAAGGACCGTCCTAGAGTCTATCCTCATCGTGTAGGAGACGGGAGCTGAGTTCATCATCGAAGACATCGTCGGAAGGTGATTGCTTGAAAATCTGCATTTAAAAGCATTATTTTTAGTATAAATACAGGTATGTATATTGATTGAGTTCGCATGAACGTTTAACCCGAAATATGGGAGGAGAGATTGGTCCCACCGGGCGTGCCAGAATCTGTAGGGTGTTTTTCGTCACCCCATTGAGATGGAAATACGCGCGCGCTTGTCGGGCGTACTACAGATTCCCCCTGCCTAGGGTAGGCGGGGGTTTAATGATTGTGGGGATCCGAATCTCCGGCAGCTGCGGACTAAGCTGCCGTTAATTACCCCTCGCCTTTGGAGCGAGGGAACCTCCGATTGACGGGTTAAACTGGTCATGCGAACTCAATATGCAGTGTACGTGTGTTGTGTTTTGAAAGGGGGGTTTTGGATATATCGAGAGCCACGCAGAGTTTTTACGGGGGTCCCGCTCCCCGGATAGCGGGCTGGGGGTCAAGGGGGCTAGCAGCCCCCTTGCGGGGTGCGGGACAGTGCCCCGTTAGAAATTTTTTTCTAACAGGGACAGTGTCGTGGTGTATGTGTGTGTGTAAATATGTATGGATATGTACATATATATATATGTATGTATACATGTGTGTGTGTGTGTGTGTATATATATATATAAGAAAGAGGGGGGAAAGGCATCCAAAGGATGCGTGGGGGCAGCACTTTGGGCGCTGTGTGCTCAGGCGCTAGAGTGCCACGTGTCGGCACGTGGGCGCTCTGCGCTTGAGCGCAAGCGCGCCACGTGTCGATACGTGGTCGCTTTGCGCTTCAGCGCCTGACGCTCGAGCGCAAGTGCGCCACTTGTCGGCACGGGGGAGACTTGCACCTGAGCGCTTGCGCTCAAGCGCAAGCGCGCCACGTGTCGGCACGGGGGCGACTTGCATTTGAGCGCAAGCGCGCCACGTGTCGGCACGCGGGTGCTCTGCGCTTGAGCGCCGGAGAGAAAAGGAGGCTTTTAGCCTAAGAAACAGAAGCTATGCTTCAGAAAGGAAATATTTGTTGTTATATATATATATATATATATATATATATATATATATATGGAGTTAAAACTCTTAGGATGTTTTGAAGCTGATGAAGGGGGTTCTTCTTCTTCCTCCTGTTGTTTGGCCGAATCTTGAAGATCAAGAAGTAGGAGATTTTAAAAATCACTATTTTTTGAGATCTGATGGGAGATCTGAGTTCCCCTTTCTGGGTTTTGTGGTGGAAAACTACTTAGTTTTGGAAAAGAAAGGGTAAAACTCTTGATTTAATTCAAAAAAAATGAGAAGGTTTAGAACCTTGGGGAAGGAGCAGGAGGCACAAAAAACCCTAGTTTTTTGGGGGAATGAAATGTGCATGCTTTATTCATCATCATGTTGCCTTATATAGGCTTACATATTTACATATAGCCCCTTGGGCTTTACAAAAATGGCATTTTAGCCATCCCATGGCTCATGTGCCATTTCATTTTTGCACATAAGCCATGGGCTTACAAAATATTGGCTTTGTGCCCATTTTGTTTACATTCATGCATAAACAATTACATAAAAATTATTTATTACATGATTTTGTTGTTGGCATGGGGAGGCTAGCTGCGGGCTCGAATTGGGCATGGGCCCGCTTGACCTGGGCTTGGGCCTACCTGGCTTGGGGTTGACTTTGATTTTGACTTGGTCAACCGGGGTGTAAATTTTTACCCCAACAGCGCCAGACCATGAATAGGAGGCAAGTAGATATCTTGCTCTGTTAGCTTTGGATGCACCGACACCTTCTCGATTTTGAAGGAAGGGCATATCGACGACAGTGTTTACGATTTGCTATTTGGTGATTCGAATATCACGTGTCCATTATTTTGGATTTCGGTGTTTTTGGGCGATTTATTTGCATGATTGAGATTTGTGCACCACAGTTGCACTCAACTTCGATTTGATGTTATTCGAGATGTTTGATTTTGATTTCATGCCTATGGATGCATGTGATTTGACTTGTGCCTTCGGTGTAGTTTTCATGCACTTCAGTATTTTGATTCGATTTTGTGCACGCTGATGCACGTGGTTGTGAGATTATATACTACGGTATACCTGATTTGGATTGAGATTTGTTGTATACCGTCGATTTCGACTGTTATATTCGATATTTATTTCCGTGCACCTTGTGCACTTGAGTTGGATTTTGCACATACTTGGTGCGTTTGATGCGATTTTGGTGCACACCAAATGCACTAAATCGGGATTCTTCGTGCATGTCAGATGCACCTGATATTGCTGTTGTTCCACGCCGAAAGACGCGCGACGCGATAGACGTCTTGCCTGAATTTCGGGGCAGATGCTAATTGGTGTTATCCGTCCACCTCTCCGAAGATGCCAAGTTGATTTATGACACCATGTATCAAAGGTTTAAACGGATGCGGCCGATATAGCAGACTTCGTCAGATTCCCCCTCATTGAGGGGTTTTTGATTTTGGGGACACTCTTCCCTGCAGGTGCAAGCCCCTGCAGTTAATTACGCTACCGCATCACGGTAACCACTTTCTCCTTCTCCAGATGGTCACTTCGTATCGTGGGTGTTCGTTTTGTGTTTGGTTGCCCGTAGATTGTATACGGAGACTAATTTATGTCGTCGCCCGTAGGACGTGGACTAGTCCAAATCCGTATCTTCTTAGATTTGAGTTTGGGCGGTTGGGTTTAAGGATATGTTAGCCTCATTTGGGACTAAGATCAACTTAAACGTTTGTTAAGGATACGTTAGTCTAATTTTGAGACTAAGATCAACTCAACGTTTGTTAAGGACACATCAGTCTAATTTTAGACAGAGATCAACTTAACGGGATCGTTTAGATCCAACAAAAGAGCATTTGGACTCTATTGTTAGTTTAGGGACATTGCGGTCGATTACCAGTTTAAGGACATAGTGGTCCAACGTTAGTTTAAGGACATTACGGTCCATTGTTAATTTAAAGACATCGCGGTCGAGGTTAAGGACATCATAGTCCATGGGTTTAAGGACCCCACAGTCCAATGTTAATTTAAAGACATCACGGTCGAGATTAAGGACATCATAGTCCGTGGATTTAAGGACTCCACAGTCCAATGTTAGTTTTAAGACGTCACGGTCGAGGTTAAGGGCATCATAGTCCATGGGTTTAAGGACCCCACAGTCCGTTGTTAGTTTTAAGACATCACGGTCGAGGTTAAGGACATCATAGTCTATGGGTTTAAGGACCCCACAGTCCGATATTAGTTTAAAGACATCACGGTCGAGGTTAAGGACATCATAGTCCATGTGTTTAAGGACCCCACAGTCCATGGAAATGTGTGGTCGCCGGGACCCGTCACCTCTCTGAAAACGTTGAAGGATTACAACGATAAATATCAGAGGAGTAACGAGATGTACCCTCGAACCAGTGTGAATTGTTTGAGAGATCTGTAGCCCAGTTTGGGACTAAGATCTGTTGAATATTTGTGAGCAGATATACTCAGTTCAATATAAGTTGAGGACTTATGGCCAGAATTGGGCTAAGTCCAATTAAAAATATTTAACATTTTTATTTGTTCTGGCTATTAGGCCTTTATTTGGGCTCGGCTTTTAATAATGCTAAGTATTGGATTCTGACATCTTTTGTTTTCATCAGAACAAAGTGTGTTCTGACAATGCGCCACGTGGCGTGCCAGGCGCTTTGCGCCAGTCAAAGAGCGCATTGCGCTTCTGTCAGGTAGCGCACACGAAGATAACACGTGTCGTGCTTAGCACTAAGCGCTAGTTCATTAACGCATTGCGCTTTTAATTTATGAGAGTTTTGCGCTAGTCCGTTGGCGCGCCAGTGAGTGACACGTGGCGCGCTTGGCGCTGAGCGCCAGCCCATGAGCGCAGTGCGCTGTTTCAGAAGCGCAAAGCGCGGATTGTGTCTTTGGTTGACACGTGGCAGGTTTTGGCGCTGAGCGCCGGTCCAAGAAGCGCAAAAACGCAATTCATGAGTGCAAGGCACTTTCAAGATCAAAGAACAAATTTATGTTCTTCTTAAAGGAGGCCTTGCCTCAAGATCCAAGAACAAAAGTTCTTGTTTTTATAAAAGGGCTCTGCCTTTATAGATCAAAGATCTATGAATGAAGTAAAATACTTCTTTTATTTTTTTATGATTAGATCTTTGGATCTTTTTCTTTTTATTAAAGACCTTGGTCTTTTTTTTTAGATCTATGATCTTTTTAGAAGATGGTTCTTCTTTTTACGAGATGATTTTATCTCTGTGGTTCAAGAACTAGTTCTTTACCTTGAAGATGAAGAAATGATCTTCTTTTTTCTAAGAGCTTGCTCTTCTTTTTCTCAAAGTTTTCAGAGGGTTTTCTCTCTTTCTGTATATTTTAGACTTGAAGTTTAGGGGCATTTATATAGGGCCAATTGATTTGTTTAATCAGTTTTAAGAGATCTTTCTCTGATTGATTTGGGAATATTTCTCACCATTGGATCTTTTGATCCTAAGCCTTCTGTTTTACAGAAGATAATCTTCTTATTTCAATAAGATTGAAAAATCTTTCCATAACAGAATTTTAGTTCTGATTAATTAATAATTTATTATTAGTAGATCTTTTGATCTAATGGTGGGGAATTTTTAATTCCAGCGCTGGCGCACCTTGCGCTAGTGTACCTACGTTCGACACGTGGCGCGCAGCGCAACTGCGCTAGCGCACCCGTGTTCGACACGTGGCGCGCAACGCAGAGCGCAGCGCGCCTGGCGCTGGATTTGAAGCGTTGCTTCAATTTTTGAGTTTAGAATTTCAATACAGAGCTTTGCTCTAATTGGGGAAAGGAAGCGTCACATCATTCCAAATCTTAGAATTTGAACAGAGCTTTGCTCTGAGTGGGGAAACAGCTGTCAGGCACACTCGTTGCCCTTGGCAGGTGTTTTCGTGCACACCCGTTTCACTTAGAGTTGGTTTCTATGCACATGTATGGCGCATTCCTTGATTTCGATTTCTGTGCGCACCAGACGCACGTGGCATTTTTATACTCATTTGAGATTGGTTTCTTGGAGCAGTATGTTTTATGATATTTACTACTTGGTATAGTAGCTGAGCAGGGCTAGTCCGAGGACAGTACTTGAATATATTTTTGCATGCATCGATAGTTACCGAAGGGATTTCCAAAAAGGAGCTATAGTCTCAGTATTTTCCTGTGTGTCTGAAATAACACGAACATTTTATAAAGGAAACCCTTCTAAAATTATTTTCAAAAATGGTGGGACGTGTATGTTAAACAAAGGATATATATATAGTTATTTTCTTACAATAAACGTCCGCCACTGTGCCGTGATACGCGCATCGCACAACGACTTGAAAAGGTTTAGCATGCATTTCTTTCGGATGTTTTTACGAGTTTACAACGATGCGTACTATGTACATATTTTAGTCTTGAGTATATCATGTTGGTTTTCGTGTTGGATTTTGACATTTGTATCTTCCCCAAGACTCCGATGATTGCGTGATACTTGACGGAGTTTTGATTTTGAGTTATATACTCGTTTTTCATGCGCATGCATTGCGCTAGGATATGTTTTATGTATGTATGATTTCGGAGCCCGGCGACTTGATCATTTTACTGAAATGTTTTAGTATTGAGGGGTTTAAATTTAAATTCGGGGACCGAATTTAAATTTAAGGGGGGGGGGAGACTGTAACATTTCAGAAAAAATAAAATATTATTTTTGGAAATTTAGATAATTAATAATAAATATTATGAATATTTTAATATATGGAAATTGGTTTTAAAGATTATGGTATAATTATATACCGATAAATTGGAAAATATTTGGAAATTTATAAGAATTATTGAAATGAGTGTGTTTTATATGATATGAGCATTTATAAATTTTTAAATATTTATTTGTAGTGGGTTAAATGCTAAACTCGATTAATTTTCACTAATTGTGCGTTAATCCGGTTTATGCGCATATGACATGCACCATGTCATGTTACAAGACTTGTTTCATTTTTTAACCATGGAATCTTGTTTGCTTTTACATGTATTTGGGTTTTCTATTGTTTTGAAAAGAAAAGAAAATAGATTAAAATAAAGGGTATGGGCAAGAGAGAGAAGAGAGAGAGGTGAGGGGTCTTTTGACTTTGGCTCCCATTTGTCTCCCCTTCATTTTTCTTCATCATTTTCTCCTCCCTCTTCACACCATGGCTGCCCTCCTCCCTCTACCACCTACACCACCTCATATCATACCCAAAAACACCTCAACACCCATTTCCCTTCATTAAAAATGTTCACAAGCTCATTATAAGTATGGGGAACCAAGAAAGTTGGGATTTTGAAGACTTAGGGCAACTCAAGAAAATTCTTGAGTTGCCAAATGAGGTACTTTCTTCACCATTAGTATAGTAATCCGCTTCCTTTAGCATATATACATGTTTAGAGTTTGTTTAGTGAGCTTTTGTGATGTTTGAAAATTCCTAGAAGAGGTTAGGGGATTTTATGAGTTGTGAAGTGTAAATTGAGGTTAGTAGAGACCATACAACCCCTTTAGTGTTAGAATTTTGAACTAAAACAGAGACTAGAACCCCAAACCGCAAACTTAGAAACCCCGATATCGGATTTTGTTGACTTTGGTGATGTGCTTTAGAGATCTGCTGTGACCCGTGGCATGTGAAAATTATTTAGCGAGTACTGTGAGTCGTGCAGGCAACCTGGAAGCTACCATAGAGACCCGAGCCCCAACCCCTTCATCTTGACCCCAAATATATTCCTTATGGCCGCAATTTGCGGCCTGGGTACTTCCATTTTGGTTCGTGTTTGGTCTATAGCTCCATTTTCAGTAAATTAGACCCTCCGCATATGCAAAATTGGCTAATTTCACCTGAAACAAAATCTAGAAGTGTTTTCTTATATTGCTGCTTTGGTTTTGCGACTATTTATGACTTGGATTTTAGTATTTGGGTTTTGACTCGGTGGTGTGACGTTTGCACGTCAATCTCGAGGGATGTTTGGTTATTCTTGTATGCGTAGACCATAGGTTCTAACCTATGTGCATTTCGTGTGCCGTTTTGGTTTTTATCTGCAATTCCGGTTTACGATATTATATGTTTATGTGTATGCACACTCATGTGGACTTCGGACGACGAGGAAGATAATGGCGGCATCGATTTCGGCAAGCAAGGATCAAGACGAGTAGATATATATCTACCGGGGAAGTCGGGTGGATGGCGTATGGTACCCCCGCACTTCATAGGGTAGAATGCGAATATGATTTATATATTTATATATATGTGTTAATGTGAGACGCGGATGCTTAGAGAGAAAGTAACTTAGTTTAGTTCTTAGTCGCGAAACTCTAGAGTAAGGATTGGCACACACGCGCGCGCACACGCATACATTTGATTTTCTTGTTCGTATATGGGGATATATATATATATATATATATATATATATATATATATATATATACACACACACATATATGTATGTGAGTATGTGTATATATATATATATATATGTATACATATACACGGATGATGAGGATAGTATATGATACTTGGAGATGAGTCGATATGATTGGGCTTGATGCCGTGAGATCGGTGATGTGATTTGGGTCGTGTGATGAGACATGACATGATATTATAGCGGATCGTTATGCGGTGTGTTTTCATACACACGCGGATATTTATATGTTGATGGTATCGGAATGTACTAGATTTTAGATCAGTACCCTTAGTTCATGATATGATGATAATGATACCAGTTGAATAATGATGTGTATGAGATATCTACCCGTACCCCGATTTGGGATGCCGTACGATGGATTTTACCGTACGATGTATAAATATGATGATTGATCCGCACTCTCGACTCGAGGATGTCGTATTATATATTTTTATCGTACGTGACGCTATTAAGACGGGATCATCGACTACTAGATATATATCGACTCAGACTTAGGTGGATTTCCTTACCCTTTTGATTAGTCTCTTAATATAGTCCTGTAGCTTATCAGGTAGATGTTAGACTGGGCTCGAGTCATACTTATTTCCAAAACTAACGAATCGTGAGTATTTAAAGACAGGCCGAGGGATACTACGGATATTTCAAAGGACGTACCTTTTCTTAAAAACACTGTAACCCCTATTTTCTAAACACCACGATTCGTGCTATTTCAAATGCTAAAACTGTATGACTCGTATATATAATGTTCATTCTTATATGTTGCGTTACTATTCATTTTCAGTATATTCTTACTGTTCGCACCGCATTGCATGTTTGATGTGTTGCCATTAGTTATTATGAACCCATGCCGTCAGGACACTAGGCACCATTACCGATGATGCGTATGCTCCACGTACACTTGCTTGCCGACTCACACACATCATCATCGGTAATTGCCATGTCACGTACACTTTAGAGAATATTATTTCATTGACATAGTTTGCTAGCTGATAGTTCCAATATGTTATTGCTTTCATATGCTAGTTTAATTATTGCATTCCTTGCTTGATATCCAATGCATTCATATATTCATTTGTCATGCAATATTATGGAACTTTATGTCGGTAATTCACTGTTATTTACTCTTGAGATTGGGATTTCGTATTTCCATGAGATTTCTGGATTTGGAGAAACCGCAAAGATTTTATAAACTTATTATCATTTTAAAGATGGAAAATTACGGTTTTCTCGTGATATGATTTGAGAGGTATCCACCATGAGTTTTCTCGGCTCTTGAGCGATATTATACACCCGATTCGAGGAGGAGGAGGAACCGTCTGTGGGTGCATGGTAGACCCAGTGCGGTACCCCGGGGAGAGAAGGTCGCAGATGATGGCGTTGAGCCTGGCAGGGGAGCATTACCGACCGGTTATTTATGACGCGGTGGATATCCGGAGGATACCAACGTAGTCGTGAGATTGATATTTAGGCTAGTACAAATTGCCGGAGCCCAGGGGCCAGTCCGGATTGCCGGAGCCCGAGATATTGATACTTTGAGGTATTGAGATTATATGATATGGGCCAGTCCGGATTGCCGGAGCCCGAGATATTGGATATTGGGATTTATGTTTTGTGTCGATACTTGACACGGATTCTATATTGATTTCATTGATGATACCTCGATTTTTATATACAGAAATCTCACTAAATTAAGAAAACAGTTTTCTCATTCATGATGTATTATGTTTTCATGTTAATGCATTCATACATCATATATGTATTATTTTGCTACCTGAGGCACTGACACGAGCACTTGATATTACACTTATGTGTACATGGTTCAGGTTTATATATTGAGGATATATGTTATCTATGACCTAGGATTGAGTCAAACATGCGATTTCTACTCGGTGATATTTTCTACTCACGAGTTGACAACTCACCCCCGTTGTGCCCCAGTTTCTTGCAGGTTTTGCCGTACAGGTTTCATTGCGGCTTACTAGCACACTGCTTCCTTCCGGGTGATTGCTTGGTAGGTGGGTTCACTTGCATCGTGACCACCATTGTACCTTATTTACATTCTGTTGTATCTAGTAAACTCCAAACCCACCGTTGCCGGTCCCAAGTCCGGATGAAAAAGGGTGAGGGTTGTGGTAGGCTTGTGACAGCCAACGTTAAACTTTGTCACATTCTATGACATGAACCATAATAAGAATATCGTTGGGGCGTCCCCTACTCAGCGACGCGCTACACGGATCCCGGGTGTAGTGTTAAGTATGCAAGGGCTTCTAGGTCATCGTCCAGATGCGGCGCGCTATATCGGACCCCGGGTGTAGTGACAAATAAGCAAGGGTCGTCGTCTAGAAACGGCGCGCTACATCGGACCCCGGGTGTAGTGACAAATAAGCAAGGGTCGTCGTCCAGAGACGGCGTGCTACATCGGACCCCGGGTGTAGTGACAAATAAGCAAGGGTCGTCGTCCAGAAACGGCGCGCTACATCGGATCCCGGGTGTAGTGACAAATAAGCAAGGGTTTCATAGGATCCGTCTAGCTTCCTGGAACAAAGGTTCCCTTACGGGTAGACTAATAGAATTAGTGGAGGTGATGATTAGGAGGAGAATTGGTATTATGTGTTTGCAAGAAACTAAGTGGGTAGGTGAAAAGAGTAGAGTCATAGAGCCTTGGGGTTATAAGTTTTGGTATACGGGTAGAGATAAAAATCGTAATGGGGTAGGCATAATCATAGATAGACGGTTGCTTGAGGATGTAGTTGAGATTAGGAGAAAAGGTGATAGAATTTTACTGGTTAAGCTTATTCTAGGTGGAGAGATCCTTAATCTTATTAGTGCTTATGCACCGCAAATAGGTCTTGATGACGCTAGTAAGCGTCTATTCTGGGAGGATTTAGACGAGGTGGTGCAAAGTATACCTAATGGAGAGAAGTTATTTATTAGTGGTGATCTTAATGAACATGTAGATACTAGTCGTAGTGGGTTTGATACTATCCATGGAGGTTTTGGTTTCGGACAAAGGAATGAAGTAGGTGACTCGATTCTAGATTTTGCCTTATCTTATGACTTGATCTTAGCAAACACCTGGTTTAGGAAAAGAGAGTCCCACCTTATCACTTTTAGGAGCGGATCAAGTGCTAGTCAAATAGACTTTTTTCTGACGAGAAGAATAGATAGAGGTTGTTGTATGGACTGTAAGGTAGTGCCAGGTGAGAGTGTAACCACTCAACATAGACTTTTAGTTCTAGATTTTCGATTTAGAAGAGAACCTAGGAAGATTAGATGTAAGGTAGAGCCTAGAATTAAATGGTGGCGATTGAAAGAAGGCAACCAAAAGGCTTTTATAGATCGTGTAGTCCAAGAAGCGGATTGGCAGTCGGAAGATGATCCAGACAAAACATAGAACAAAATGGCTAGTTGTATCAAGAAGGTAGCTAGAGATCTACTTGGTGAGTCGAGAGGTGGTGCTCCACCATCTAAGGACATATCATGGTGGAATGAAGATGTAAAGGCTGCTATTAAAATTAAAAGGGATTCTTATAAAGATTTGAAGAAAAGTAGAGATGTGGAGAGATTTGAGAAGTACAAAATGGCTAAAAAGGAAGTTAAGAAAGCTGTTCGGGAAGCTAAATCTAAGGTCTACAAGGAGGTGTACGAGAAATTAGATACTAAAGATGCTGCAAATGATATATACCGGATTGCTCGGATGCGGGAAAGGAAGACTGGAGACTTATGTGCGGTGAAGTGTGTCAAAAATGAAAATCAGAAGGTTTTAGTTCGAGATGAAGATATTAAGGAAAGATGGAGAGATTATTTTGACAAATTGTTCAATGAGAGCTTTACTAAGAATTTGGATGGACTTGTCATTCAATCTCAAGATATAAACCGTGATTTCATGCGTAAAATAAGACTACGTGAGGTTAAAGAAGCTTTGAACAGAATGAGTTTAAGAAAAGCGGTTGGCCCTGACGGAATTCCTATCGAGATTTGGAGATGCTTAGGAGAAATAGGCGTTAAATGGCTGACAGATCTGTTTAATAAGATTTGGCAGACAAAAAAGATGCCAAATGAATGGAGAAAAAGTATCCTTGTACCTATCTACAAGAACAAGGGTGACATTCAAAGTTGCTCAAACTACCGGGGAATAAAACTTATGTGTCACACCATGAAACTTTGGGAGAGAGTGATTGAACACAGGCTAAGGAAGGATATTAAAATAACAGAAAACCAGTTTGGGTTCATGCCTGGACGATCAACGACAGAGGCTATTCATTTGCTTCGTCAACTTGTCGAGCGTTTTCGAGAGAAGAGAAGAGATTTGCATATGATATTTATTGATTTAGAAAAAGCGTACGACAAGACACCTAGAGAGGTATTATGGGGGACAATGATGAAGAAGGGGGTCCCCGTCAAGTATATTGACATAATCAAGGATATGTACGATGGAGTAGTGGCAAATGTCAGAACTTGCGGCGGCTTAACGAGTGATTTTCCGATCACTATTGGTTTACATTAAGGATCTGCATTAAGTCCATTTCTGTTTACCATCGTGATGGATGAGCTTACTAGAACTATCCAAGATGAGGTACCTTGGTGTATGCTATTCGCTGATGATATTGTTCTAGTAAATGAGATGAAAGCAGTGGTTAATTCCAAATTGGAATTATGGAGGCAAACATTGGAATCTCGGGGATTCAGATTGAGCAGGTCCAAGACAGCATATATGCATTGCAAATTTAGTAACCAGAGAAGTCAAAACCATATTGGTATAACATTGGAAGGGCAAGAGATATCACCGAGCGACCAGTTTAGATATCTAGGTTCCATCATCCAAAAGAATGGGGAGATCGATAGTGATGTTAATCAAAGGATCCAAGCTGGTTGGTTGAAATGGAGGAGTGCAACAGGGATTTTGTGTGATCGTAACTTTCCGTTAAAATTGAAAGGGAAGTTTTATCGGAGCGCTATTCGGCCTGCCTTATTATATGGTACAGAATGCTGGGCTCCTAAGAAGCATCATACACAGAAGATGCACGTAGCGGAGATGCGCATGCTTCGTTGGATGTGCGGTAACACTAGAAAAGATAAGGTGCGAAATGAGGATATCCGTACAAAAGTTGGTGTCGCCCCTATGGAGGAGAAGATGCGGGAAAACCGGCTAAGATGGTTTGGTCATGTGCGACGCAGACCTAGGGAAGCACCGGTCCGACGAAAAGATACTCTCGATATGGGCAATGGCAAAAGGGCAAAAGGGAGACCGAAGAAAACATGGATGGAGGTGATACGAAATGATATGGTTGCCAAAGGACTCAATGAAAGTATATTGTTCGATAGGAGTGAGTGGAGGCAGAGGATTCATGTGCTGGACCCGGCGTGATTCTCATGTTGGTTCATGTAGCCTACCCCATATGCTTGGGATAAAAGGCTCAGTTGTTGTTGTTGTTGTTGTTGTATCTAGTAAACTCCATCAACCAGACTTGTATTATTTGATAGACTTAGAAGACCAGTATGTTTATTCTTTCGACCTTAGAATCGCGCACTTGTATTATTATGATTCTTTCTTTGGTTTTCATGAGACTATTGGTTTTATTCTGAGTTTTGATTCTCGCCCTTCGGCGTTGTCTATTATATTGCTTGCATGGTTGTATCCGCTAATTAGCGAAGTGCTAGCTCCCGCTTAGGGATTCGTTTATTCATCATGTATATTATTCATGTTTGTAACCGTTTGGGGCCAGTATTTACAAAGGGAACTCTGCCGAAATTTTTGAAAGGACTTGATGTTTTAAAAATGCTTACTACGGCTTATTTTATTAAAACCACTTGCTTTAAAACAAGTTTTCCATCACTTTCTCTTTAAAATGGTTTAGATTTCTGGGCTTTTTGGCTTACTTGAATTAGGTGGGGTCCTATAGACTTCACATGATTCAAGTGCATGTCACGTGCTATTTCGGGTCGTGACATTATGTCTCTGAGAAAAGTCCAACCGATGAGAGTGGAAGTACTGTTGTACTCACTCCTTCCTCGGACAAAACCAAATCTAAGTACTCCTCTCCCGTGAAAATATATTACCATTGTAAGATCTGAATACTCAGTGTCTTGGAATGACCACTTTACCGTGCATTCCTTCACTTTAAAACCGATGAGGAACTTTGGTTCGCATCAGAACAAAAATATAGTAATATTAATGCTGGGGAGAGAGATTTAGCATATCGTCCTTTAGAAATTTCACACTTAAGAATAAAGGGCCTATAAATACACAACCTCATAATTTTCATGAGTTAGTCACGAAAGTGATTGTTCCCCTCCGAATGGCGGCCAAGACATGGACGTCTTGCCTGAGATTCGGGGCAGATGCTATTTGGTTTTATCCGTCCACCTCTCCGAAGATGCCAAGTTGATTTATGGCACCGTGTATCGGAGGTTTAGACGGATGCGGTCGATGTAGCAGACTTCGTCAGATTTCCCCTCGCTTGAGGAGTTTTTGATTGTAGGGACGCTCTTCTCTGCAGCCGCAAGCCCCTGCAGTTAATTACGCTACCGCATCGCGGTAACAAATTTATCCTTCTCCAGAATTTCACTTCGTGTCGTGGGTGTTTGTTTTGTTTGTGGTTGCCCGTAGATTGTATACGGAGACTAATTTATGTCGTCGCCCGTAGGACGTGGATTAGTCCAAATCCGTATTTTCTTAGATTTGGGTTTGGTGTTTTGGTTTAAGGATACATTGGCCATATTTGAGGCTAAGATCAACTTAAACGTTTGTTAAGGATACGTTAGTCCAATTTGAGACTAAGATCTACTTAACGGGATCGTTTAGATCCGACAAAAGAGCATTTGGGCTCTATTGTTCTAGTTTAGAGACATAGTGGTCCATTGCCAGTTTAGGGACATGGTGGTCCAACATTCCCATTTTGGGGACGAATGTTGGTTTAAGGACGCATAAGTCCATGAGTTTAAGGACCCCACAGTCTGTATTACCAGTTTAGGGACATGGTGGTCCAACATTCCCATTTTGGGGACGAATGTTGGTTTAAGGACGCATAAGTCCATGAGTTTAAGGACCCCACAGTCCGTATTACCAGTTTAGGGACATGGTGGTCCAACATTCCCATTTTGGGGACGAATGTTGGTTTTAGGACGCATAAGTCCATGAGTTTAAGGACCCCACAGTCCGTATTAATGTGTGGTTGTCGGGACCCGTCACCTCTCTGACGGCGTTGAAGGATTACAACGACAAATATCAGAGGAGTTCGGAGATGTACCCTTGAACCGGGTGTAAATTGATTTGAGAGAGCAGTCGTGCTTGGTTCAATTTAATTTGAGGACTTACGGCCAGAATTGGGTTAAGTCCAGTTGAAAATGTTCAACGTTTTATCTGCATTTGGCCTGTTAGGCCTTTACTAGGGCTCTGCCCCTGTTTAATAATGCATGTCATTTTGTTTGGTCTATTAGACCTTTATTTGGGCTCTGCCCTTTTTTTAAATGATGCACAGCATCTGTTTTGGTCTGACAGACCTTTGTTTGGGCTTTACCCTTTTTTAATAATGCATTGCATTTTTTATTAGGCCTGTTAGGCCTTTTAATTGGGCTCTGTCCCTTCTTTAATAATGCAAAGCATTTATTGTTCTGACAGTGCGCCACGTGGCTTGTCAGGGGCTTTGCGCCAATTAAAGAGCGCAAGGCGCCAGCGCATGTGGAGGTGACACGTGTCGCGCTCTGGTGAGCGCAAGTCTGTTAGCGCAGTGCGCTGCGCCAGTGCGCTGCGCTAGCACGCTGCTGACACGTGGCGCGCTCTGATGACTTGCGCCAATTTATGAGAGCGGTGCTCTGTTTTAGAAGCACATAGCGCAATTTGTTCTGGGGCTGACACGTGGCGCTCCCTGGTGGCTTGCGCCAATCCAAGGAGCGCAACAGTGCAAATTTCAGAAGTGCAAGGCACTGTTTAATATTTTGATCATATTTAGATCAAAGAAAACAAGTTTTTCTTGTTTTCAGAGAACCAGTGGTTCATCAAAAGGCAATGCCTTTATACAGAAGTAAATTACTTCTTTTTTTTATTATTATTATTTTTTTTTATCCAAGATCTTGATCTCGTTCTTAGATCATTGATCTTTTTTAGAAGAAATTCTTCTTTTATTTAAAGGTTTTTATCTTTTCTTTCTTTAAGCTCTTCTCAAAATTTTTTTAGAGGAGTTCTGTATCTCTCTATCTTGATGTCAATGTCTTTTTAGACTTGGAGTCTAGGGGCCTTTATATAGTGCCAATTGATTTGTTAAATCAGTTAAAGAGATCTTTCTCCGAGTGATTTAGGGATTTTCCCCACCGTTGGATCTTTGATCCAAGGGCTCCTGTTTTACAGAAGAGAATCTTATTGTTTTAATAAGATTAGAAAGATCTTTCTGGAATTTTAATTCTGTTTTAGTGCTGGCACAGTTGGCGCAAGCGCACCTGCGCTGACACGTGTCGCGCAACTGCGCTGACATTTGTCGCGCAGCGCAGAGCGCAGATCAGCTGAAGCGTTGCTTCAATTATTTTAACTTTAATTTTAACTTTAATTTCAAGGCAGAGCTTTGCTATGATTGGGGAAAACAGAAGCGTTGCTTCGTTTCCCGTCTTGGAATTTGAACAGAGTTTTGCTCTGATTGGGGGTAAACAAATACCCCCCCACCGTTGCGCTTACGTGGCCCCAAACGTGAGCGCAGCGGTGGCAGAATTCCAACCGTCGTGCCATCTTTTGGAAGTTGAAACGGCTCTCAATGCCTATAAATAGGACCTTTGACCCCTTAGATGATTTTCATCTCTTCATAAGAATTTTTATTCAGAGCCTTGCTCTTTTGTTCAAGCATTTTTAAGAGTTGAAACTCTGAAGAATTTTTTAGGTAAAAATTAAATTAGATTAAATTAAATCAATTTTAAGAGCCTTGATCTCAATAGATCCCTGATCTAAAGAAAACCCATTTGGGGTTTCACTAGAAGAGCTTTGCTCTAGGGATCTAAAGAGAACCCTATTAGGGTTCCATCATAAGGTTGTGCTCTTTAAATGATTTTTCTTGTATTTTTTTAATTCATCAATGGAGCTTTGCTCCTTCCAAATCATACAAAAGAACTCTTAGGAGTTTTTCATAGATCTTGGAGTTTAAAGATGGCATTTTATTCTTCGATGAATTATATTGTTTTGCCTAATCAGTCTTTCTGATAATTTTGTTGATTCTCTTTTACAGAAACAATGGACGCCCACATGTACGATCTCAATGAGATTATCTCTTACGGGGACATCCGCCGACTCGGCCGTTCTCAGAATCGAGAGTTCACCAACACCGAGTGTGCTGAAATCATGAGTCGCTTCAACGCATACAATGGTCAACTGCTTCCCTGGCGTTCCTCTTTCTTGAAGCTTATCGTGGGAGCAATCTGGGAAGTGCTTCTCTTGTTCTGTACTGGTGTGCCACTTGGGGCATTGGACGTCGCCGAGGATAAGGTGCACTCGTGTACCTGATGAACCTAATCTCGAAGAGACGGCGAGAAAATCTTGTCGATCTCTTGCACCAGGCCTTCCAACAGTCCGCCATTCTTGCTGCCTATCGGAGGGTGGAGGACATCAGTGGAGATCCCGACGCCCGTGCTCGGTAAAGGAAGCACACTAGGATGGTTCGCCAGGCTTGGAAAGTTTTGGACAAGGTCACTTTCGAGTTCCTCAACCCATGTCCGGGATTTGAGGTTTTGCCGTTGTAATCATTTGGATAATGTCTTTGTTTATTTCTTTATAATTGTAAGAATTTTCCAAGTATGAATGACAAATCTTTTGCCTCCTTCCTTCCATTTTCTGCTTTGTTGTTGGCATATTCCTTAAGTAAGCGTAGCCCATAGGTGATATAGAACATTCCATCCTGAATACTTTGGGGATTAGTGATGGCTTAGGAAGCAGGTTCAGGTCTGCTACCTAAGGCTTTTCAACTTTATGAGCCGTGAGGGTCTCACAAAGACTTTTCTCCCTACGGATCGAGAGGATCTCGTAGGTGTGTTTTCTCCTTAGGAGTCGTGAGGACTCCTAAGTGCGTTTTCTCTTGAGAGTCGTAAGGATCTCACTAGAGAATTTTTCCTCTTACAAGTCGAGAGGACTCGTAAGCAGTTGTTTCCCTCCTTGTCGAGATTCGACCTTGGAGAGTGTGGTCCGTAAATAGTATGCAAGAGTCCATTTTGGACCGACTTGTAGGACCACAGTGCTTAGGAAACAGGTTTTTTAATTTCCGCTGCCTAAGGCTTTTCCTCACGAGTCGAGACGAATCGAGAAGTTCTCGCAAAGACACTAATTTCCTCACGTGTCGAGTCGAATTGAGCAGTTCTCGCAAGAATATCCTAACGTCACAGTTAACCTCTGCTCTTTACGACAGAGGTCCGTTAGGGTCTGTGGTACTTAGGGTTTTGTCCGTCGTACCGTCGCGTTGGCTGATGTATTCCTCGATAGGCAATCTTGCTGTTCGAGTAGCCTTGCGATTGTCGTGTCTCTGATCCCTTCGGGGGTTGGACAAGACGTCTTCAAGTAATCTTCCAGGTAATATTACCGTCGAAAGAGCAAGCGTAGGGATATTCCATGTCACATTTTACTTGAGGTTAGGCTCATTTTGGAGAGCCCCGATGAGTCATAACCACTCCGCGCTGGTGTGGGATGATCTCCGATGGTCTTTTAGGCTTTATATGACTTGCCGTCAAGACCCTGAAGCTAGGAATTTGGCCTTTGCTTCGTTTGCTAGCATTACATCCTCTATATCGAGACGAATGTCGCGGTTGTCTCTAGGTTGTTGGTGAACCGTCGAGGTTTGGAACTAGGGACTTTGCCGTGGCTCCGCTGTTTGATTGTCGCGTCTGAATCCTGTTGGAGGAAGAACGCTGGGGTGACATCTCGTCTGCTGTATCGAGACGAACGTCGAGGTGGTGACCACTCCGAACCGGTGCAAGATGATCTCCGATTGTCTTTCAGGCTTTATATGACTTGCCGTTAAGACCCTGAAGCTAGGAATTTGGCCTTCGCTTCGTTTGCTGGCATTACGTCTTCTATATCGAGACGAATGTCGCGGTTGTCTCTAGGTTGTTGTTGAACCGTCGAGGTTTGGAACTAGGGACTTTGCCGTGGCTCCGTTGTTTGATTGTCGCGTCTGAATCCTGTTGGAGGAAGAACGCTGGGGTGATATCTCGTCTGCTGTATCGAGACGAACGTCAAGGTGGTGACCACTTCGCACTGGTGCAAGATGATCTCCGATTGTCTTTCAGGCTTTATATGACTTGCCGTTAAGACCCTGAAGCTAGGGATTTGGCCTTCGCTTCGTTTGCTGGCATTACGTCCGACGAATGCTGAGGTGGAGCTGGGATTTTGCCGTCACTCTGCTTTGTTTCGACCGTGAGGTCTTTTGTTGACGTTGCATCTGCACCCTGCTGGACTGCGAAGGAACGCCGTTGTTGACATCTCGTCTGCTGTATTGCGACAAATGTCGAGGTTGTCTCTAGGTTGTCTATGAACCGTCGAGATTTGGCTTCGCTTTCTGGTGGAGCCTGTTGGGAAGGTATGGTTCCCTCTTTGTTTGTGCCCCTGGATTGAATACAGGGATCGATGCGATCTCACCTGTAGGGCAAAAAGTTTCATTCTTTCATCATTTTTTTATATTATTTTTTTTATTCTTTCCGCGACGCTCTATCATTTAAGCTTTTATATCGCGAAGGTCGCGATTGCCCAATCATTTCATCTATTTTTCGTGGTGCCCAATTATTTCGGCTATTTATTTTATTTTCACTCGCTGCTTTTTATTGCGAGTTGCCTAATCATTTCGGCTATTTTGCATGCATACATTTTTACTTGCTGCTTTTTATTGCAAGTTGCCCCATCATTTCGGCTATTTCGTATGCACGTATGGCTCGCTGATTTTTTTTATCGCGAGTGTGGAACTTGGAATCTGACGCCAATCTCAGCATCAGCATCGCTACAGCTGGAATATTGCCAGGAGCGAATCATCATTTGCCATGAAAGGGCTTGGGATTTGATACCGGTTTAGGCATCAGCATTGCTACAACTGGGATATTGCCAAGAGCGAATCATCATTTGCCTCTGTCGATGTCGAACAAAGGTGGCTTAGCGAATAGGGTTAGGATCCCGTCGACTAAGGCTTTTGACTTCATGAGCCGTAAGGGTCTCACAAAGGTATTTCTCCCTACAAGTCGTGAGGATCTCGTAGGTGTGTTTTCTCCTTAGGGATCGTGAGGATTCCTAAGTGTATGTTCCCCCGTAAGTCGTAAGGATCTTACAAAAGGTTTTTCTCCTTATAAGTCGAGAGGACTTATAAGGGTTGTTCACCATATGGACATATCCCTAGCCACGGGTGGGACTTGGTCAGGGAAATTTTTATTCGCGCCCGTAGATTGTATACAAGGGTCAGTATAGAGCCGCTTGTAGGGTAGTAGTGGATGTTGTGGGGGTTGCTTAAGAACAGGTTCAGGTCTCTGTAACTTAAGACTTTCAAATCTTATGAGCCGTGAGGGTCCCATAAGAGAGTTCTCCTTACGAGTCGTGAGGATCTCGCAAGTGTATTTTCTCCTTAGGAATCGTGGGGATCCCTAAGTGTGTTGCTTCCTTGTGAGTCGTA
This sequence comes from Agapanthus africanus, assembly GCA_030015575.1. NCBI lineage: Eukaryota > Viridiplantae > Streptophyta > Magnoliopsida > Asparagales > Amaryllidaceae > Agapanthus > Agapanthus africanus. Next base: position 227,773,935 of record CM057339.1, read on the forward strand.
AGGATCTCACGCGGGTGGTTTCTCCTTACAATATTGAGAGGACCCTGTAAGTGTCCTTTAACGAGGTTGCGCCCTTTCGGGTTTTCACAAACACTCGCTGGTAGCCCTGCTGTTTTTACTTACGGAGCCCTTTCGGGTTTTCATCCGTTCCCATTTTGCTTATGGACATACCGTCTTTTTTTATTCTTTTTATTCTTTTTTCTAACGAGGTCGCGCCCTTTCGGGTTTTCACGAACACTCGCCGGTAGCCCTGCTGTTTTTACTCACGGAGCCCTTTCGGGTTTTCATCCGTGCCCATTTCGCTTATGGACATACCGTCTTTATTATTATTTTATTTTATTATTTTTTTTATTCCTTTTTTTTATATATCGGCTTTGGGATGTTGCAATCCACCGTAGTTTATCGACATCTCGGTCAACAGCTAGTTTTAGGACGTAGTGGTCCGTTGTTAGTTTAGGGACATTTCGGTCCGTTGCTGAAGAAGACCGGTTATTACTTATAGAGTTTAGGCTTAGGAAGATAGCGAGCAGACATAGTCGTCGTCATCTATCATTGACCTAGGCTGTGACTCATTAAGCGTAGTATTTCTTCAGGAAGCGACCGTTTATGGGCCTGAAAGGTCTTTCACCGTGCATATCCATGAGTAGATAGGCTCCACCCTGGTAGACCTTGTCTATGATGTACGGGCCTTCATAGTTCGGCTCGAATTTTCCCCGCTTGGCGCGATTGGGGATCATAGGTCTTTTGACCACTAGCACGAGTTCGCCTTGGCGGAATGTCCTCGGCCTGGTCAATCTTTCGTATGAGCGCGTCATCTTTGCTTTATAAGTTTTGTTGCACTATGAGCCGGGTTTCATCAAGGGCATCAAGCTCCTCAAGCCGAAGGTGAGCATTTTCTTCGTCCGTCAGCTCGTAGTGGATTGCCATTCGCAGAGAGGGTAATTGTGTTCGTAGGGGGAGTACTGCTTCTGTACCGAAGACCAACGCGTACGGCGTTGTGTTCGTGGCTGTCTTGAATGTAGTTCGATACTCCCAGAGAGCTTCTTGCAGTCTCTCGTTCCAGTCCTTCTTATTTCGGGACACCGTCTTCTTCACGATCTTCGTCAAGGTCTTGTTGAAAGCCTCAGCTAGACCGTTAGCTCGGGGATTATAAACTGAGGAATATCTCCAGTCTATGTTGTGTCGTTGTGCGAAGCGGCTGATCTTGTGGCTTCTGTAGGCTGGCCCGTTATCGGAGATGATCCGTCGCGGAGTTCCAAAGCGATAAATGACATGCGTTTTGAAGAAATGGAGGATATTCTCCGTCTTCACTTCCCTTAGCGGTACTGCTTCTGCCCATTTGGAGAAGTAGTCAGTCGTCGCCAAAATGAATCGATGTCCCTTGGACAATGTTGGTTCGATGGGGCCGATTACGTCAGTCCCCCACATTTCGAACGGCCAGCTAGCCACCGTTGGATGGAGTGGATTTGGATGCTGATGGATAAAGTCCCCATGGATCTGGCACGAGTGACATTGCTTCGCATACTCGAGGCAGTCCTGAATCATCGTGGGCCAATAGTTGCCCATCTGTTTATTCTTCAACTTCATCTTCGGGCCTGCTTGGTGAGAACCGCAAAGTCCGTCGTGAACTTCCTGAACGACCCTTTTCCCCTCTTCAGGTCCCAGACATCTCAACCACGGAGAATCAAATGACCTCTTGTACAGAGTATCATTGACGAAGGCGAAAGACAGAGCTCGTTTTATGAGCTGATGTCTTGAGGACGCATCTTCAAGCGTTCGACGGGATTTGAAGTAGTCTATAAAGACTTCTCTCCAATCCTCAGCCTTTTCCTGGTCTTTTATTTGCATAGCCATTTGCTCAGTCACTCCCTTTCCTTCGGACGATTCCGGAGATATTTTTGCTGGGGCAAGCACCCGACGGCTTTGTACCACGATTCTTATGTCATCGAGGTTCTCGTCGGCCAGTTCTTTAGCGAGCTTAGCTAGCGCATCTGCTTTGCTATTTTCCGCACGCGGTATGCTTTCCAGCATATAGGAAGGCATTTGAGTCAGCAGTTGCTGTACTCTCTCGCCATATTTCACCAGTTTGGGTTTGCACGTTTGGTAGTCGCCATTTACTTGACTGACGACCAGTTGAGAATCTCCATATACGAGGAGGTTTTCAATTTCCATGTCGATGGCGATCTCGAGGCCTGCTATCAAAGCTTCGTATTCGGTTTCATTGTTCGTCCTCGGCTCTGTTAAGGAGAAAGCAAAGCGCATTATCCCTCCTTGTGGCGTTACGAAGATGAGGCCTACCCCCGATTTGATTATAGGGATGCTTTGTTTGCGCTTCTTCATGGAAGACACTCCATCAAAATAAAGTTCCTATCGAGTATCACTACCGTCGATCGCATCAAACGCATGTTCGTCTGGCAGCTCACAGTTCAGAGGGGAATCGGCCGGTATCGGGTGCTCAGCGAGGAAGTCGGCGATGGCCTGGCCTTTCACTGCCTTAAGAGGCTGATAGGTTATCGAAAACTCCATTAAGAGCAAGGCCCATTTTGCGAGTCTCCCTGTCAATATGGCCTTCGACATTAAATATTTAAGGGGGTCCACCTTCGAAATGAGACGGACTTCATGCGCCAATGCATAGTGCCTGAGCTTTGTTATCGCGAAGATCAACGCCAGGAAGTGTTTTTTGATGGGGGAGTAGTTGCTTTCTGCCCCCAGTAGAACTCGACTCAAATAGTATAGGGCTCGTTCTTTCCCTTGGTCGTTCTCTTGTGCCCATAATGCGCCTAAGGAACCTTCGAGGGCGGTTGTATAAAAATGAGAGGCTTTCCCTTGACCGGAGCGACCAACACTGGCGGATTCTGCAGGTATTGTTTGATTTCGTCCAGTGCGCTCTGGCATTTGTGATCCCAAACGAAAGGGGTTCCCTTCTTCATCAGATGACTGTAAGGGCGACACTTTCCTGAAAGGTTGGCTATAAATCGCCGGATGTACGCGAGCTTCCCTTGGAGAGACCGCAATTGCTTGAGAGTCCTTGGCGGAGGCATTTCCATGATCGCCTTGATCTTTGACGGATCCATCTCGATACCTCGGTGTCGGACGATGAATCCCAGGAATTTGCCCGAGGAAACTCCGAATGCGCACTTGAGAGGGTTCATCTTCAAGTTGTATTGTCGAAGGCGTTGAAATACGGTCTTCAAATGCTCTAAATGCTCCTTGTATGATTTTCTCTTAACCACGAGGTCGTCGATATAGCATTCGACGATCTCATGTATAAGGTCATCGAAGATCTTCGTCATGGCCCTCTGATAGGTGGCACCGGCGTTCTTTAGACCGAAGGGCATCACTTTGTAGCAGAATATACCCAAAAGGGTCCGGAAAGCGGTGTGCTTCTGGTCTTCGGGATGCATCTTTATTTGATTATATCCTGATGAGCCGTCCATGAAGGAGAAAACCTAGTGAGTGGACGTGTTATCTATCATCAGCTCGGTGACTGGCACTGGGAAATCGTCCTTCGGGCAGGCTTTATTGAGATCCCGAAAGTCTACACATATGCGCACCGTCCCATTTTTCTTCATCACCGGGACGATGTTGGCGATCCAATCAGGATACTGGACTTCTTGGATGAAGCCAGAGTCGATTAATTTCTTGACCTCGGCGTTGATACTCATCTCAAGCTCGAGCCATATTCTTCTCGGTGCTTGTTTGATTGGTTTAACGTCCGGGGATATTGCCAATTTATGCACAGCAATTTCTGGATCTAGTCCTGGCATTTCGGAATAGTTCCATGCGAAGCAATCTTTATACTGCACAAGCACATCTTTTAATGAAGCCACCCTTTCTTCAGATAGCAGCTCACTGACGAATGTCGGTTGCGGGTCGTTTGCCGTCCCCAAATCAATTTTCTTGAGGTTATCTGCAGTGGTATGTATTCCATCTTCCAGCTCTTTCGGCGCTGGTGGAAATGCCGAGATCACCTCGTCATTGCTGTTTTCGAAGCACCAAGGAAGGTCATCCATATTCTCGGGCTCTTCTTTTGATATCGTTACCATATGACAAGTGCGAGCTCGCTTCGAAGACCGATGTGTATTTGGTTCTACTCTCGTAGCCTTGGGTTCATGCTTCTGCGGCGGAGTTATCCTCCATCTGTCAGATAGAGCAAACTTGCCGAGCTGATATTGATCTTCGACCCAATTTTTGAAGGTGAAGCAAACTTCGAGAGGGTGCCCTATTACCCTGTGATAAGAGCAATAGTTCGGGTGTGAGACTTCGCCTGCTTGTTCGGGGTGCTTGGACTCCGGAAGTGTAAGCATTTGGTGCTTTATAGCTAGGTCAAATATCTTCTTTGTCTTGTCTTGAGGAAAAGAGTATGCTCGACTCATCTTCTTCATAAGGGACAAATCCGGACCGCTCGATTCCCGACTGCGTGGCTTCTTGGTCCCGCCTTGTCTTGCTGAAAGCCAGGACGCAACGTTTCTGCCTCTGCGTCGCACCTTTTTTACAACAGGTTGACAGGGAGAGGCATTTTCGTCTTTCACAGCCTGTTGAAGGAGACGTTGCGTCCTGGCTTTCTCGTAGATGGCCATTTCGCGGTTGTGGTCGTTTCGAACTTTTTGACCAGCTTCCCTTATAAGCTTGTCTATTTGTTCTTTGAACGACGGACTGGGCATTTTTACGTCGGGGACTTTTTCTGGCTCAGGGTTAGCATCTTCCTATTGAGCGTCCCCTTCTTCATCAAAGTTATGCACAACATAGCAGTCGCGATGTAGCTCCCGTTTCTTGGACCGAACATATCCAAGCCCGATTGCTTCCATTCTCCCATTGGGCAATTTGTGCTGAGTTCCGGGAACGTTCCAGACCCTGTCATAGAATTTGGCTTTTCGAGCGGTCTGTTTGAAGGGTATCCATTGGTGCTTCAATAGCCTTTTCAATCCTTCCGTGTAATATTTAGGCAGACGGATGGGCTAAAGCCTGTCAAGTGTAGGATCTACGCCGTGCCAGATTTCTTTCTCCACTTTAGTTTCCCCGGAGCGGTAGAATAGGATCGCCTTTCCACCTTCTCGCCTGGGAGGGACATAGAACGTCTGCAGCTCTTCTACATTGTATGTATCAAGCGCGTCAAGTTCTTTATGATGTTTAAGTGGGACCATGGCGACTTGCAGACTTTGCTCTTCACCAGCGAAAGTTTGTATTGAAGGTCGAGCAGAAAATATAGCATGGACCTCATCTTCCGAGTCACTGCCAAAGATCAATATGGGAGCGGATGGTCCCGACTTGTTGTATTGGGGTGGACCCGAATAAACCATTTCTTCCTCTTCCTCAGTATCTCTCCCGAAGACAGGGATGGTGGTGATAGCTTTGTTCTCCGGCTTGTGACACCTCTCCGTGTCTTCGAAATCTGGCAAGAAGTATTTTGCATCTTCGTACTTACGGACCTCATTCACGAAGAATGGGTTCAGCTCTCCTGTTACGGTATACTCGAGACCATCCTTGAAATGCTTCATACACTGATGTTGTGTAGAAGGGATGATGTTGTACTCGTGTAACCAAGGCCGGCCGAGCAGAGCATTATAGCATGTCTTGGCATCTATGACGTGGAATTTAATGTCCGTGACGAGTAGCCCAAAGCGAAACGTCAGTATCACAGACCCAAGAGTCCGTGATGATTGAGAGTTAAAACTAGAGATGGTGATCTTATCACGAGCAAGATGTTGGACGCTCATGCAGATTTCCTTCAACACTCGCACGTTGAGGAGATTGACGGAAGACCCATTGTCGATCAGGATTTTGCCTATCTTTATATCGTGGCAGTATCCTGAGACATAGAGGGGACGGTTGTGCTCGCACTTTCCAAGGAGGAGGTCTTCATCACCGAAGGTGATATCAGCCATGTGTACTTCCTCCAGCTCGTCCTTCATCTTTTCTTCGGCGAGAAAAGCTTGGAATTGCTCCGGCTCCTGTAGCGCTTTGATCAATGAATCGCTTGCCTCTTTTGATAGTAAGAGCGCATCGAGAATACTGAGCTGCGAGGGTAACTTCCTCAAGTGTGCCAGAACGTTGTAGTCCACCTTATTTTTCTTTGGCGGGTTCTTGGCGGTTAGCTCTTCCATGACTCGGCCATCTAGGGTGATATCCTCAGAGGCCTTTTCTTTTCCCTTATCTTTTTTATTTGAAGGTCCGAGATTCTTTTCGGGTAGCGTATGATTACGCAGCCGGATATTTTCGCAGGCCTTCGGCTCTTCCTCTTTTCCCGAGGTGGACTCTTTAAAGAGAGGGCTAGGAGCCATTTCCTCGTCAGAGTCGCTCCCGAATGTGAGAATTTGCGCTTCCGCGGCGTTAATCATGCGACAATCACCGGTAGTTCTTCTAAGCTCCTCGGTCGTACTTTTTTGCTCCCGACGAGTTTAGCGCTTATCCCACTTGAAATGTTGCCGGTGAACAACATATCCTTGCCACCATTTATTGAAATCTTTGCACTCTTCGGTGGGGTGCGAAACCTTTCGATGATACAAGCAATAGGAAGGGTGCATTTCTGCTTTGCCGGCAATGTTTCCTTCAGAGGGTGGTAGCTTCATCCCCATCGATATGGCTTTAGCAAACCTTTTCCTCGTCTTGAATTTGTTTTTATCCGCTATGGATGTCTTTTGATTTGACGGGGGTGGCTCAACTCTTTCGTCTAGTCGCCGGCGCTTGGCCCTTTCAAATATGACCGTCTCGCGTCCCGATCAGCTTTACTTTTCAAAAGAGTTTCGTTGAGGAATGCATCAATTGTTTCATCTGATGGCCCCAGAAGTTCCGGTTTAGGATCTGCCCCCAGCTTTTCAGTGCAAGGAGTTTTCTCATCATCTATAAACGAGTGGGAGATCATATGACAACTCGCCACGTATCCCTCAGATTCATCTGACGAGCTTTCTCCATCATCTTCCTCCTGAAAGACGTGGTTGAGGAACTCTTGGAGCGTAATGGGAGTCCGTGCCTTCTGATTATACTCCTCCAGCGCGTCAATCTGTTTCTGTAAGTCCGTGCGCTTGTCGCCAGGCTTCATGGGCTTTTTGGATCTTTTCTTCTTCTTCTTCTTTGAAGACTTTGACGGCTGGGTGTGAGTGCTTAGGCCATCACCATCGATCTTTGGAGTTGGGCGCGGCTTTAGCATCCCTTCGATGATCTGTGGTTCTAGCGGGTTCTTCCACCTGATCGCCGGGCATGCCTTGAGATCATTCAGCATCCTCTTGGTTTTGGTTGATAGCACAACCTCCCATGGAGCTTCTTCAACAAGGGAGCACGTTTCCCCCGGCGTATTCACTTTTTTAGGGGTATAAGGTTGCGGCGGGTTCACCTTCCATCTTTCGGACAACGCGAACTTGCCTTGTTGGTATTGGTCTTCAATCCAGTTTTTGAAGACGTAGCAATCTTCGATCGGATGACCCAATACTCGGTGGTAGGGGCAGTAATTGGGATCATTGACGTCGTTTGGCTGCAACGGGCGTCTTGAATCCGGCAGATTGATAAGTCTGTTGCGCAATGCCAGCTCGAACAGTCTTCTCGTTTTATTTTGAGGAAACGAGTAAGGACATCCTAGCCTCTCCTCGAGGGGTACGCGTGGACGCATATTGTTTTGACGGACAACCGGCTTAAAGTTGCTCGGCTGTTGTTGAGCATTGGCGACGACGATCGCTTTTCCTTTCCCCTTCTCATTTCGAGAGTCCGGCCTTGGAGGAGATGGTCTATGGCCCATCTGGTCCATTTGAGCTAGCTTTTCGATCAGGGCCTGGAGCGTGGTTGGTTTAAAGAACATCATGAACTGTGAAATAGTTGCATGAGGATCTAAGGTGCCCACGAACATGCCCACCGCTGGCGCTTCTTCGATGTGCTGTTCGCACTTCGACCATAAGTTCCGCCACCGGATTGCATATTGAACCCAGGTTTCGCCCGGCTTTACTCTTGCATTGATCAAAGCTATTATTGGAGTACACTCGCTGGCGCTAGCGAAACGCTGGGTAAACAACAACTCCATTTCAGCGAAAGTTTTGACGGAGTCGTTCGGAAGCTCGGAGTACCATTCAAACGCCGTCTCCGACAAGCTGCCGACGAACTGGCAAAGCAGGAGCTTATCATCGCCGCCGGTGTTACCGCAAAGGGCCCTGAACTGGGCAACATGTTGATGGGGATTGCCAGTCCCCTTATAGACATGGAATTTCGGTATTGTATAGCCCGGCGGGTACTTGATCTGATCATACCAGCTCGGATATGGTCGCCCCCGTTTTAACGACTTGACCGGCTGCCTCAGTTGCCTGGTGAACCCGTATCTGCTGAGCTATATATTCGTCCAGTGCAGCTTTGGAAATTGTCTCCTCCTTGGCTGTTGAAAGAGCCGGCGGAGGATTTGATGTTTCTCCTCTGTCATCTTCAAGTACGATCGGAGGATCTTCAGCAGGAGGATCTTGCTGGATCATCATACCCACCATATCCTGGAACAGAAGGGCCATCCGTTTTATATTGGATGCTTGTTCTGCAGCCTCTTTGTCCTTCTTTTCCAGTATCCTGCGAAGGAATTCGGCGTCGGTTTCTTGCTCCTGGCGCTGATCTAAGGATGCTTTTGGGCTTTCTTTTGGCCCAGTAAGTGCGGCCATCACAGTCATCATTTCTTGGAGCTTCTGCTGCTGCTCCTGAGCTTTAGTCACTGATCGCGTAAGCGGTCTATGACCTGTGGATATACGGCTGTCCTTTTTCCCGGACGCCATGTAGACGGTGTGTACCACAATGCCCCTGGACTTAGGGCGTTTGGGTTCACCGCCTTTGACATTTGTCGCAGGCGTGGGGATTTTCTCCGGTCTTCTTCTCTTGTGGTCCATCGAAGTTGAGAGGGCCCTTGCTTTGGGCACCCAGGTGGTCGTCGTCTTTCGTTGCTTGACAGGGGGATTTTCTTCATGCCGAACTTTCGACTTCTTATGCTGGTGAGAGAAATTCGGATCAATCACCGAATCTCGGACTCGTCGCCAAGTCTTATAGATCCTGGAGGACAGTCGTTGAGGAGACTGCTCCGGCTTTTCTGGTTCTGCTTCCACGGCGGTCTCTACCGGTGGAGGAGATCTTTTGAGCACCGCAGTTGGAGAATTTCTGTGTACCCTGTTCAGCAGCTCAAAGCTGTTCCCGGTTGGAACAACAGCATTAACTTCCACCGTTGGAGCTGGTGGAGTTAGCACAGAGGGGGAGTTGCCCCCAGTCTTCCTTATCCGGCGCCAGTGGCATTGTCGGGCGTGACGAGTTGTCGGTATTGGTTCAGCGACGGCTTTATCTTGCCCCCTGTTCAGGTGAGGGGTTGTTGCCGGTGTCAGCCTCTTGAAGACTGACGCCCGTTGATAGGCCGTGTCCAATCGGTCAAACACAGATTTCTGAATGGGAGCGGGACTGGGAGCATTCAGCCTTGCGAAGACCGACCCTCTTGCAGGAGAAGCCGTCTCGACGACTTTAGGAGCAGAGATGGCTGTCTTCCTCGGGATGGCCACTTCAGGGGTCATGGGCTTCTTGGCAGGCCCATCGGAGTTCAGGCTCAGTCTGGTGAAGACCGAGGAGTTGGAATTGGACGACCCGTTGAGAAGGGCTGTGGTAGTAATGAGCCGATCGAAGACCGACTTCTTTTGCGCTTCCCTCGGCAGCGGGACATTAATGTTCACTGGCGGGAGCATGGTCCCGAAGAACAGACCGGTGGTAGCTTGAGTCACTTGTTCCACCGGCATAGAAAAGATGGAGGCCGCTTGAGGCCCGCAAGCCACACCTCCAGGTGAGGCGGAGCGTCGGTTACAGTTGCATTTAGAGTAGTTTGAGCTGTTGGACGCCATTGCTGTTTGATTTCTGCGCTAAGCAAGAGACCAAATCTTAGTAACTTGAAACCCGAGGGAAACCATAAACAAACCGCGATTCGTTCGTGAAGACGACACACGAAGTGTGGAGTGGAAAGAGGAAAAGGTCCCACCGGGCGTGCCAGAATCTGTCCCCCTCAGAATGGAGGCCAAGACATGGACGTCTTGCCTGAGTTTCGGGGCAGATGCTATTTGGTTTTATTCGTTCACCTCTCCGAAGATGCCAAGTTGATTTATGGCACCGTGTATCGGAGGTTTAGACGGATGCGGCCGATATAGCAGACTTCGTCAGATTCCCCCTCGCTTGAGGGGTTTTTGATTGTGGGGACGCTCTTCCCTGCAGGAGCAAGCCCCTACAGTTAATTATGCTACCGCATCGCGGTAACAACTTTCTTCTTCTCCAGAATTTCACTTCGTGTCGTGGGTGTTTGTTTTGTTTGTGGTTGCCCGTGGATTGTATACGGAGACTAATTTATGTCGTCGCCTGTAGGACGTGGATTAGTCCAAATACGTATTTTCTTAGATTTGGGTTTGGTGTTTTGGTTTAAGGATACGTTAGCCATATTTGAGGCTAATATCAACTTAAACGTTTGTTAAAGATACGTTAGTCCAATTTGAGACTAAGATCGACTTAACGGGATCGTTTAGATCCGACAAAAGAGCATTTGGGTTCTATTGTTCTAGTTTAGGGACATAGTGGTCCATTGCCAGTTTAGGGACATGGTGGTCCAACATTCCCATTTTGGGGACGAATATTGGTTTAAGGATGCATAAGTCCATGAGTTTAAGGACCCCACAGTCCGTATTACCAGTTTAGGGACATGGTGGTCCAACATTCCCATTTTGGGGACGAATGTTGGTTTAAGGACGCATAAGTCCATGAGTTTAAGGACCTCACAGTCCGTATTACCAGTTTAGGGACATGGTGGTCCAACATTCCCATTTTGGGGATGAAAGTTGGTTTAAGGACGCATAAGTCCATGAGTTTAAGTACCCCACAGTCCGTATTAATGTGTGGTTGTCCGGACCCGTCACCTCTCTGACGACGTTGAAGGATTACAACGACAAATATCAGAGGAGTTCACAGATGTACCCTTGAACCGGGTGTAAATTGATTTGAGAAAGTAGTCGTGCTCGGTTCAATTTAAATTGAGGACTTACGGCCGAATTAGGCTAAGTCCAGTTGAAAATGTTCAACGTTTTATCTGCATTTGGCCTGTTAGGCCTTTACTAGGGCCCTGCCCCTGTTTAATAATGCATGGCATTTTTGTTTGGTCTATTAGACCTTTATTTGGGCTCTGCCCTTTTTTAAATGATGCACAGCATCTGTTTTGGTCTGACAGACCTTTGTTTGGGCTCTACCCCTTTTTAATAATGCATTGCATTTTTTATTAGGCCTGTTAGGCCTTTTAATTGGGCTCTGTCCCTTTTTTAATAATGCAAAGCATTTATTATTCTGACAGTGCGCCACGTGGCTTGTCAGGCGCTTTGCGCCAATTAAAGAGCGCAAGGCGCCAGCGCATGTGAAGGTGACACGTGTCGCGCTCTGGTGAGCGCAAGTCTGTCAGCGCAGTGCGCTGCGCCAGCGCGCTGCTGACACGTGGCGCGCTCTGATGACTTGCGCCAATTTATGAGAGCAGTGCTCTGTTTTAGAAGCGCATAGCGCAGTTTGTTCTGGGGCTGATACGTGGCGCTCCTTGGTGGCTTGCGCCAATCCAAGGAGCGCAACAGTGCAAATTTCAAAATTACAAGGCACTGTTTAATATTTTGATCAAATTTAGATCAAAGAAAACAAGTTTTTCTTGTTTTTCTTGTTTTCAGAGAACCAATGGTTCATCAAAAGGCAATGCCTTTATACAGAAGTAAATTACTTCTTCTTTTTTATTATTATTATTATTATTTTATCCAAGATCTTGATCTTGTTCTTAGATCATTGATCTTTTTTAGAAGAAATTCTTCTTTTATTTAAAGGTTTTTACCTTTTCTTTCTCTGAGCTCTTCTCAAATTTTTTTTAGAGGAGTTCTGTATCTCTCTATCTTGATGTCAATGTCTTTTTAGACTTGGAGTCTAGGGGCCTTTATATAGTGCCAATTGATTTGTTAAATCAGTTAAAGAGATCTTTCTCTGAGTGATTTAGGGATTTTCCCCACCGTTGGATCTTTGATCCAAGAGCTCCTGTTTTACAGAAGAGAATCTTATTGTTTTAATAATATTAGAAAGATCTTTCTGGAATTTTAATTTTGTTTTAGTGCTGGCACAGTTGGCGCAAGCGCACCTGCGCTTAACACGTGTCGCGCAGCGCAGCGCAACTGCGCTGACACATGTCGTGCAGCGCAGAGCGCAGCGCAACTGCGCTGACACGTGTCACGCAGCGCAACTGCGCTGACATGTGTCGCGCAGCGCAGAGCGCAGATCAGCTGAAGCGTTGCTTCAATTATTTTAACTTTAATTTCAAGGCAGAGCTTTGCTCTGATTGGGGGAAACAGAAGCGTTGCTTTGTTTCCCGTCTTGGAATTTGAACAGAGCTTTGCTCTGATTGGGGTAAACAGTGATTATTGTTAGTGATATATGCCCCAGAGGCCATTATTGTATCGTACTGGATTGTATATTACATTTTGGAAGCTTGGGATATTTACAGATATAATAACAGTCTTGCTCAAAATGGTAGTATGCTACTTAGTTATTCCCTGATTAAAAATCAGGAATTGCCTCAATGAGATATCACGTGCTCACACATGACCAGGGGTCACGTGTTGACACGTGATCTATTTGCAGAATTAAAATTCTAAGGAAGCAGAAGTAAAAACAAGTGGCTGAGAAAAGACCCCAAATGGGCGTCACGTGCTTACACGTCACCAAGGGTCACGTGCTGACATGTGATGGTCTTTAGCCCAGTAGAAATACAGAATTAAATTCTGGGTAAGTAGGTGTCACGTGCTGACACGTGATAGGGTTTGAAAGCCTTATAAATTAATAGAATTAAATTCTAATTAAGGGAAATCGAAGACCCTAACTGGGAAAGTATTTCTCTAAATCTTTCCAAATAAAAAAGGATTATTGGGGGACCGTTGGATTAAAAATCCAAGGGTGATTAAAAATCACCAATTTATGGAAAGTTTTTAGACAAGGAAAGATTTCCCTAAATTTCACCAAAAATAACTTTTGGATTGAAAATCCAATGGTGAATAAAATTCACTGAGTGATCTAAATGATCATATTAGTTATGAAAACAAACAAAAATTTTCAATGAAAGATTTATTAAACAAATTGATTATTTTCCTTCTTCTATAAATAGGAGCCAAGAGGAGAAGAAAGATATAGAATTCTGGGATCTTGAAACTTTTTAAAGGCAAATAGCAGAGACAAAAGAAAGGAGAATTTAATTCTCAAGAAAGAAACCCTAGGTGAGAAAGAAGAAAGGGATCAAAACTTCAAAGAGAGAATTTAATTCTCAAATCTAAGAGTTTAACTCTTTTGCAAAAGAACTTGGTTCTTCTTTTGGTTGAAGATCTGCAGAAGCAAATCTTTCCATAGGTTGAGAATTTAATTCTCATCGGGTTGAGATTCTGCCATGAAGATCCAAAACTTAGAGGGAGAATTGAGTCTAGAGAATTTAATTCTCCCAAATTCACAGGAATTTAATTCCTCCAAGATAAAACTAGGGTTAAGCCCTATATGAGAATTTAATTCTCTCGAATTTACAGGAATTTAAATCTTTCAAGATAAAACCAGGGTTTAACCCTATATGAGAATTTAATTCTCCTAAATTTATAGGAATTTAATTCCTTCAAGACAGACAAAACCAGGGTTTAACCCTACTTGAGAATTTAATTCTCTAAAATTCACAGGAATTTAATTCCTCCTAAATGAAATTAGGGTTTCACCCTACATAAGAATTTAATTCTTTCACATATATGGGAATTTAATTCCTCTAAAACCATAATTAGGGTTTAACCCTACAAAGAATTTAATTCTTAAAAAATAAAGAGACTTGAAAGATCTCCATGCATATAAAGAATTAGGTCGCGTGTCCCCACGTGACCCCTGAAAAGATCCTCCAAAAATAAGAAGGAAACAGCTTAGAGGCAATGCCTCACGTGCTCCCACGTGACCTCCAAAACAACAAGAATTAAAGCGAAGGCAGATTCTAATTTATGGCGTCCTCACGTGTCCTCACGTGACCCCTAATAAAAGCCTTAACAAATCAGTGCATGAGTGCCTATCACGTGCCCACACGTGATGGCCAGGAAATTAAAAGTGTTTAACACTTGTTTGTAGAACAAAGTAAAGGAAATCTGGCCCCACCTTTGGGTGCCCTCACGTGTCCCCACGTGACCCCTTTCTCTTTAGTGTTTAACACTAATTTAAAAGTTTTATTCCCTGTGTTTAACACTGTCGCCCTTTAGTGTTTAGCACTGATTTGAGCGTTTATTTCCAGTGTTTAACACTGTTATCCTCTAGTGTTTAACACTAACTTGAGTACTTCATTTCCAATGTTTAACACCGTTGTCTTCTAGTGTTTAACACTAATTTGAGAGTTTTATTTCCAGTGTTTAACACCGTTGTTCTCTAGTGTTTAACAATACTTTTAGCTAAATTGGCTAATTTTCCAGAGACAAAAGCCTCCCCTTCAACTAAATCTCAAAATTGAATAAAACTCAGAACTACAATGTTTAATGCTCAGTAAAAAGACAAGAAAATGTATCAGAGTCCTCAAACTCCAGTTTAGTATTGCTAAATAATGTGGGCTTGAACCCAGACAAGTGTGTAATGGTCCAACAAAGGGCCAACATTTCAAATCCAATTGGACTTAGCCCAAGCTGGCCATAAGTCCTCAATTCAGGCTTAACTGAGTCAATGTGCCCATAATCTAATTAATTGATCTTAGTTCCAAATTGGACCACAGATCACTTAATCCACTTTGGTTCGAGGGTATATCTCTTCACTCGTTTGATATTTGTCGTTGTAATCCTTCAACGTCTTCAGAGCGGTGACGGGTCCCGACAACCACACATTTCACGGACTATGATGTCCTTAACCTTGACTGTGAGGTCTTTAAACTCACGGACTATGATGTCCTTAACCTTGACTGTGAGGTCTTTAAACTCATGGATTATGATGTCCTTAACCTCGACCATGATGTCTTTAAACTAACATCGGACTATGGGGTCCTTAAACCCATGGACTATGATGTCCTTAACCTCGACCGTGATGTCTTTAAGCTAACATTGGACTGTGGGGTCCTTAAACTCACGGACTATGATGTCCTTAACCTCGACCGCGATGTCTATAAACTAACAATCGACCGTGATGTCTTTAAACTAATATTGGACCGTAATGTTCTTACCCTAAGAATGGACCGCAATGTCCCTAAACTAAATAATAGGGCCCAAATGCTCTCTTGTTGGATCTAAACGATCCCGTTAAGTTGATCTTAGTCTAAAATGAGACTAACGTATCGTTAACAAACGTTTAAGTTGATCTTAGTCTTAAACGAGGCTAACGTATTCTTAAACCCAACCCCCAAACCCAAATCTAAGAAAGATACGGATTTGGACTAGTCCACGCCCTACGGGCGACAACATAAATTAGTCTCCGTATACAATCCACGGGCAACCAAAAACAAAACAAACACACAAGACATGAAGTGACCATCTGGAGAAGGAGAAAGTGGTTACCGTGATGCGGTAGCGTAATTAACTGCAGGGGCTTGCGCATGCAGGGAAGAGCGTCCCCACAATAAAAAAAACCCCTCAAATGAGGGGGAATCTAACGAAGTCTGCTACATCGGCCGCATTCGTTTAAACCTTCGATATACGGTGTCATAAATCAACTTAGCATCTTCGGAGAGGTGGACGGATAGCACCAATTAGCATCTGCCTCGAAATTAAGGCAAGACGGACCTGCGCGGTCGCGTCTCCGTGTTTCGGCGGGGAACAGATTCTGGCATGCCCGGTGGGACCTTTTCCTCTTTCCACTCCACACTTCATGTGTCGTGTTCGCGAACGAATCGTGGTTTGCTAATGGTTGCCCTTGGGTTCGAGGTACTAAGATTTGGCGTTTTGCTTGGTGCGGAAAGCAAAGGATCGATGGCATCTACTTGCATGAAGTGTTCCAGCTGCAACTGCAACTCACGTTCCGCCTCATCTGGAGGCATAGCTTACGGGCCCCAAGCGGCCTCCCTGTTCACGATGCCGGTGGAACATGTCACTCTGGCCACCACTGGATTGTTTTTCGGGACCATGCTCCCGCCAACAAGCTTCAGCGCTCCTATACCAACACCACAAGCTCCCAAAAAGTCGGTCTTTGATCGGCTTGCTACTACCGCGGCACCTCTCAACAGGTCGTCCATCTCCAGCGCCTCGGTCTTCGCCAGATTAGGCCAAAGTTCCTGTGGGCCCGTGATGAAGCCTGCAATTCAAGAAAAGGTTATTCTAAAGAGAGTGAACATCCCTGCTCCCGAAGTCGTCAAGGAGGCTTCTCCTGCCAAGGAGTCGGTCTTCGCTAGACTGACTGTTCCGGCTTTCGCCCCAAACGAAGTCGTCAAAACTTCTTCTCCTGCGCGAAAGTCTGCTTTTGACAGATTGGATACCGCTACTCAACGGACGTCGGTCTTCAAGAGGCTGGTACCGATGGCGCCTCACCTGAACAGGGGGCAAGACAAAGCCATCCCCATCACTGAACCAGCCCCAACAGCTCGACACGTTCGACGTCGCCACTGGCGCCGGGTAAGGAAAGCTGGGGGCAACTCCCCCTCTGGGCTAAATCCACCAGCCCCAACGGTGGAAGTCAATGCTGTTGTTCCAACCGGGAACAGCTTTGAATTGCTGAACAAGGTGCGCAGGAACTCTCCTACCGCCGTACTGAAAAGATCTCTTCCACCCGTGGAGAATGCGCCGAAGGCGAAGCCGGAACATCCCCCTCAACGGCTATCCTCTAAAGTTTACAAAGTCTGACGACAGGTCCAAGAGTCGGTGATTGATCAAGACTATCCCCGTCGACAGAAGAAGCTGAAGGTTCAGCAGGAAGAGAACCGTCCTGTCAAGTCACGAAGGACGACAACCACCTGGGTGCCCGCTGCAACGGCCCCCTCGACGTCGACTGCTCAAAAGAAAAGGAAGCCAGAGAAAGCCCCTATGACTACGGCAGCTCGCAAAGACGCTGAGCCCAAACGCCCCAAGTCTGGGGGCATAATGGTACATACTGTTTACATGGCTTCCGGAAAAGAAGAAAGCCGCACTTCTACAGGCCACCGACCGCTCACCCGATCAATAACAATGGCTCAGGAGCAACAACAGCAGAAGCTTCAGGAGATACTGACTGCCATGGCCGCACTCACCGGACCAAAAGAAAGCCAGGAGGTATCATCGGAGCAGCGTCACGAACAAGAAACCGATGCTGACTTCCTACGCAGAGTCCTCAAAAAGAAGGACAGAGAAGCTGCAGAACAAGCTGCCAACATAAAACGAATGGCGCTTCTCTTCCAAGACATGGTCGGGATGATGTTACAGCCGGATCCCCCAGCTGAAGACCCTCCGATCATTATTGAAGACGACAGAGGGGAGACGTCGAATCCTCCTCTGGCTCTTTCGGCAGCCAAAGAGGAAACTATTTCCAAGGCCGCTCTGGATGACTATATTGCTCAGCAAATACGAGCTCACCAGGCAAATGAAGCAGCTGACCAAGTCGTTAAAACTGGGCGGCCATATCCAGGCTGGTATGACCAAATAAAGTACCCGCCGGGATACACAATGCCCAAATTCCATGTGTACAAGGGGACAGGCAATCCCCATCAACATGTCGCTCAGTTCAAGGCTTTTTGTGGCAACACCGGGGGTGATGATAAGCTTTTGCTCCGCCAATTCGTCGGCAGCTTGTCGGAGACGGCATTTGAGTGGTACTCCGAACTTCCAAACGACTCCGTCAAGACTTTCGCAGAAATGGAGTTGTTATTCACCCAACGATTCGCGAGTGCTAGTGAATGCACCCCAATAACGGCATTGATCAATGCCAGGGTGAAGCCAGGCGAGACGTGGGTTTAATACGCAATCCGATGGCGGAATCTGTGGTCGAAATGTGAACATCGCATCGAAGAAGCGCCAGCGGTGGGCATGTTCGTGGGCACCCTAGACCCTCATGCAACTATTTCACAATTCATGATGTTCTTCAAACCGACCACGTTCCAAGCTTTAATCGACAAGCTAGCCCAGATGGACCAGATGGGTCATAGACCGTCTCCTCCGAAGCCGGAGCCGCGGAACGAAATGGGTAAAGGAAAGGCGACCTTCGTTGCGAATACCCAACAGCAACCCAGAGCCCCAAAACTAACGGATCAACTGGAAGAGAGACGGCGATACTACAATGAGAAAATGAAGCGTCCTTATTCGTTCCCTCGGAACAAAACGAAGAGACTGTTCGAACCGGCGATGCGCAACAGGCTCATCAATCTGCCAAATCCTAAGCGACCATTGCAACCCGGCGAGGCTAATAGTCCCAATTACTGCCCTTACCACCAAACGGTAAGCCATCCAATCGAAAATTGCTTCATCTTTAAGGGATGGATTGAGGATCAGTACCAACAAGGTAAGTTTGCGCTGTCTGAGAAGTGGAAAGTAAGCCCACCACAACCGCACACTCTTAAGAAGACGGACACACCGGGGGCATCGTGCTCTTTTGTTGAAGAAGCTCCATGGAAGGTCGCTCTTTCAGCCAAAACCAAAAGAATGCTGAACGATCTCCAGACATGCCCGGCGATCAGGTGGAAGAATCCGTTGGAACCTGAGATCACCGAGGGGATGCTGAAGCCGCGCACAACTCCAAATATTGGTGGTGATAGCCAAAGCGTTCACACCCAGCCGTCGAAGTCTTCGAAAAAGAAAAAGAAGACCAAAAAGCCTGTGAAGCCTGGTGACAAGCGCACGGACCTGCAAAAGCAGATTGATGCGCTGGAAGAGTATAACCAGAAGGCGCGGACTCCAATCACACTCCAAGAATTTCTCAGTCACGTCCTTGAGGACGGAGATGATGGAGAAGATTCGTCGGATGAATCTGAGGGTTACGTAGCAAGCTGCCATGTGATCTCTCACTCGTCGATAGACGATGAAGAAGCTCCTTGCACCGAGAAACTGGGGGCAAATCCTGAACCGGAACTTCCAGGGCCATCAGACGAAATGGTCGACGCATTCCTAAACGAAGCTCTTCTGAAAAGTAAGGCTGCTCGAAAGCATGAGACAGCCATATTTGAAAAAGCCAAGCGCCGGCGACTGGACAAAAGGGTTGAAGCACTCCCGCCGGATCAAAGGTCATCTGTCGTAAATAAAAACAGGTTCAAGACGAGGAAAAGGTTCGCTAAAGCCATATCAATAGGAATGAAGCTGCCACCCTCCGAAGGAAACATTCTTAGTGAAGCAGAAATGCATCCGAGCTACTGCTTATATCATCGAAAGATTGCGCACCCCACCGAAGAGTGCAACGCTTTTAAAAGATGGTGGCAGGGATATGTTGCTTACTGGCAACATTTCAAGCGGATGAAACGCAAAACTCATCGGGAGCAAAGAAGTACGACCGATGAGCGTAAAAGGACTACCGGCAACCGTCACATGGTCAACGCCGGGGGATCGCTAGTTCTCACCTTCGGGAGCGAGTCTGACGAAGAAATGACTCTTGGCCCTCTCTTCAAAGAATCCACCTCGGAGAAAGAGGAAGAACCAAAAACCTGCGAAAATATCCAGCTGCGCAATCGTACGCTGCCCGAAAAGAATCTCGGACCCACGAATAGAAAAGACAAGGGAAAAGAAAAAGTCTATGAGGATATCGCCCTAGATGACCAAGTCGTCAAAGAGCTGACCGCCGAGGACCCGCCAAAGAAAAGGAAGGTGGACTACAATGTTCTGGCACACTTAAGGAAGCTACCCTCGCAGCTCAGCATTCTCGACGCCCTTTTGCTATCAAAAGGAGCAAGGGATTCATTGATCAAGGCGCTATAAGAGCCAGAGCAATTCCAATCTTTCCTCGCCGAAGAAAAGATGAAGGACGAGCTGGAAGAAGTACACACGGCCGATATCACCTTCGGTGACGAAGATCTCCTCCTTGGGACGTGCGAGCACAACCGTCCCTTTATGTCTCTGGATACTGTCATGATATCAAGATAGGCAAAATCCTGGTCGACAATGGATATTCCGTCGATCTCCTCAATGTGAGAGTATTGAAAGAAATTTGCATGACCGTTCAGCACCTCGCTCGTGATAAAATCACCATCTCCGGTTTTGACTCCCAGTCATCACGGACTCTCGGGTCTGTGATACTGACGCTGCGCTTCGGGCTGCTTGTCACGGATATTAAATTTCACGTCATTGATGCCAAGACATGCTACAATGCTTTGCTCGGCCGGCCTTGGTTACACGAGTATAACATCATCCCTTCTACACAACATCAGTGTATGAAGTATTTCAAGGATGGTCTCGAGTACACTGTGACGGGGGAGTTGAACCCATTCTCCGTGAATGAAGTCCGAAAGTACGAAGATGCAAAATACTTCTTACCAGACTTTGAGGATACGGAGAGATGTCACAAACTGAAGAACAAAGCTATCACCACTATTTCGGTCTTCGGGAGTGATACTGAGGAGGAAGAAGAGATAGTTTATTCAGGGCCGCCTCAACGCAACAACCCGGGACCGTCCGCCCCCATGTTGATCTTCGGCAGTGACTCGGAAGACGAGGTTAACGCTATATTTTCTGCTCGGCCATCAATACAAGCCTTCGTTGGCGATAATCAAAGTTTGCAAATTACCATGGTTCCACAGGAGCATTACAAAGAACTCGATGCACTTAAAACTTATAGTGTGCAAGAATTGCAAACATTTTACGTCCCTCCCAGGTGGAAAAGTGAAGAGGTGATCTTATTCTACCGATCTGGGGAAACCAAAGCGGAGAAAGAAATCTGACACGGCGCTGATTCTACGCTCGACAGGCTCCAGCCCATCCGGATGCCTAGATATTACACGGAAGGCTTGAAGAGGCTATTGAAGCGCTAAGGGGTACCCTTCAGACAGACTACTCGACAAGCTCGATTCTACAACAGGATTTGGGATGTCCCCGGAACTCAGCGCAAATTGCCCAACGGGAGAATGGAAACGACCGGGCTTGGATATGTTCAATCCAAAAAACGAGAACGAGTCCATGGCAGCTACGTCATACATGACTTAAATGAAGAAAAAGACATTCTGTTAAAAGACGCTGATCCTGAACCAAAACAAGGTCCTGTCATCAAAGTGCCGAGTCCGTCATTTGAAGAACGAATGGACAAGCTAGTAAGGGAAGCGGGTCAAAAGATCCGGGATGACCATAATCGCGAGATGGCCATTTACGAAAAAGCCAGGACACAGTGCCTCCTTCAACAGGCCACGGAGAATAGCAATGCTCTTCCTTATCAACCCGTCATACAAAAGGCCAGACGTAGAGGCAAAAATAAATCAAAGAGCGGGAAAAGCGTTCGAAAGCGACAAAGCGGGACCAAGAAGCCACGCGATCGAAAATCGAGCAATCCGGATTCGTCTCTTATAAAGAAGATGGGTCGAGCATACTCTTTTCCTCAGAGCAAAACACGGAAGATACTTGATCTCGCCATAAAGCATCAGATGATAACACTACCAGAGTCTAAGCACCCCGAGAAAGCCACCGTGGTCTCTCACCCAGACTACTGCTCTTATCACCGAGCAATAGGACATCCTCTCGAAGACTGCTTCACCTTCAAGAACTGGGTCGAAAACCAATATCAACAAGGCAGGTTCGCTCTATCCAGCAGCTGGAAGGTAAGTCCGCCACAGAAGCATGAACCAAAAGCCGCGCATACAGCGAGAGTAGAACCAGATCAACATTGGTCTTGGAAGCGAGCTTGTACCTGTCATATGATAACGCAATCAAAAGGAGAGCCCGAGAATATGGATGACCTCCCTGGTGCTTCGAAAACGATGATGACGAGGTGATTTCAGAGTTTCCACCGGCGCCAAAAGAGCTGGAAGATGGAATAAATACTACTACAGATAACCTCAAGAAAATTGATTTGGGGACGGCAAGCGACCCGCGACCGACATTCGTCAGTGAGCTGCTGTCTGAAGAAAGGGTGGCTATGCTAAAAGACGTGCTTATGCATCATAAAGATTGCTTCGCATGGAACTATTCCGAGATGCCAGGACTAGATCCAGATATTGCGGTCCATAAATTGGCAATATCTCCGGACGCCAAGCCAATCAAACAAGCACCGAGAAGAATACGACTCGAGCTTGAGATGAGCATCAACGCCGAGGTCAAGAAGCTAATCGACTCTGGCTTCATCCAAGAGGTTTGGTATCCTGACTGGATCGCCAACATCATCCCGGTGATGAAGAAAAATGGGACAGTGCGCATATGCGTGGACTTTCGGGATCTCAATAAAGCCTGTCCAAATGACGACTCCCCAGTACCTGTCACTGAGATGATGATAGATAACATGTCCACTCACGAAGTTTTCTCCTTCATGGACGGCTCATCAGGATATAATCAGATAAAGATGCATCCCGAAGACCAGAAGCACACCGCTTTCCGGACCCCTTTGGGTATATTCTGCTATAAGGTGATGCCTTTCGGTCTAAAAAACACCGGCGCCACCTATCAGAGGGCCATGACGAAGATTTTCGATGACCTTATACATGAAATCGTCGAATGTTATATCGACGACCTCGTAGTTAAAAGCAAATCATACGAGGAACATCTAGAGCATCTGAAAATCGTATTTCAACACCTCCGGCGATACAACTTGAAGATGAACCCTCTCAAATGCGCGTTCGGAGTTTCCTCGGGCAAATTCCTAGGATTCATCGTCCGACACCGAGGCATCGAGATAGATCCGTCAAAGATAAAGGCGATTATGTAGATGCCCCCGCCAAGGACTCTCAAGCAATTGCGGTCTCTCCAAGGGAAGCTCGCATATATCCGGCGATTTATAGTCAATCTCTCCGGCAAGTGTCGTACTTACAGTCACCTGATGAAGAAGGGAACATTTTCGTTTGGGACCATAAATGCCAAAGCACACTGGATGAAATCAAGCAATACCTGCAGAATCCGCCAGTGTCGGCCGCTCCCGTCAAGGGAAAGCCTCTCATTCTTTATACAACAGCCCTCGAAGGTTCTTTAGGCGCGCTATGGGCACAAGAGAACGACCAAGGGAAGGAGAGAGCCCTTTATTATCTAAGTCGAGTTCTCCTGGGGGCAGAAAGCAATTACTCTCCCATTGAAAAGCACTGCCTGGCATTGATCTTCGCGATAACGAAGCTTAGGCACTATGCGTTGGCACATGAGGTCCATCTCATATCAAAGGTGGATCCCCTCAAGTATTTGATGTCAAAATCCATATTAACAGGACGACTCTTTAAGTGGGCCTTGCTTTTGATGGAGTTCTCGATAACTTATCGGCCTCTCAAGGCAGTGAAAGGTCAGGCCATCGCCGACTTCCTCGCTGAGCATCCGATACCTGCCGATTCTCCTTTGAATTGCGAACTGCCAGACGAACACACGTTTGACACGATCGACGGAGGTGATACCCGGTGGGAACTTTACTTCGATGGAGCATCCTCCATGAAGAAGCCCAAACAAAGCACCCCATAATCAAATCAGGGGTAGGCCTCATCTTCGTAACTCCACAAGGAGGGATAATGCGCTTTGCCTTCTCCTTAACAGAGCCGAGGACAAACAATGAAGCCGAGTATGAAGCTTTGATAGCAGGTCTCGAGATCTCCATCGACACGGGGATTGAGAACCTCCTCATATACGGAGACTCTCAACTGGTCGTTAGTCAAGTAAACGGCGACTATCAAACGTGCAAGCCTGAGTTGGTGAAGTACGGCGAGAAAGTACAACAACTGCTGACTCAAATTTCTTCCTACACCTTGGAAAGCATACCGCGTGCGGAAAATAGCAAAGCGGATGCATTAGCCAAGCTTGCTAAAGAATTGGCCGATGAGAACCTCGATGATGTAAGAGTCGTGGTACAAAGCCGTCGGGTTCTTGCACCGGCAGAAAGATCTCCGGAGTCGTCCGAGGAAAAGGGAGCGACCGAGCAAATGGCTCTACAAGTAAAAGACCAAGAAAAGGTTGAGAATTGGAGGGAAGTCTTTATAGACTACTTCAAATCCCATCGAACGCCTGAAGATGCGTCCTCAAAACATCAGCTCATGAAGCGAGCCCTATCTTACGCCTTCGTCAACGATACTCTTTACAAAAAGTCATTTGATTCTCTGTGGTTAAGATGTCTGGGACCTGAAGAAGCAAAAAAAAGTCGTCCAAGAAACTCACGACGGACTCTGCTGTTCTCACCAAGCCGGGCCAAAGATGAAGCTGAAGATTAAATGGATGGGTTGTTATTGGCCCACGATGATCCAGGACTGCCTCGAATACGCGAAGCAGCGCCATTCGTGCCAGATTCACGGCGATTTTATCCATCAGCATCCGAATCCACTACATCCAACGGTGGCTAGCTGGCCGTTCGAAATGTGGAGGACTGACATAATCAGCCCCATTGAGCCAGCATCGTCCAGAGGACATCGATTCATTTTGGCGACAACTGATTACTTCTCCAAATGGGCAGAAGCAGTACCGCTGAGGGAAGTGAAGATGGAGAATATCCTCCATTTCTTCAAGACACACGTCATTTATCGATTTGACACTCCGCGACGGATCATCTCCGATAACGGGCCAGCTTACAGAAGCCATAAGATCAGCCGCTTCGCACAACAGCATAACATAGACTGGAGATACTCCTCAGTCTATAATCCCCGAGATAACGGTCTAGCTGAGGCTTTTAACAAGACCTTGACGAAGATCGGGAAAAAGACGGTGTCTCGAAATAAGAAGGACTGGAACGAGAGACTGCATGAAGCTCTCTGGGCGTATCGGACTACGTTCAAAATGGCCACGAACACAACGCCGTACGCATTGGTATTCGGTACAGAAGCAGTACTTCCCCTCGAGATAGAGCTACCCTCTTTACGAGTGGCAGTTCATTACGAGCTAACGGACGAAGAGAATGCTCACTTTCGGCGTGAGGAGCTCGATGCCCTTGATGAAACCCGGCTCATAGCGCAACAAAATCTGGAGGCTTACAGAGCAAAGATGACGCGTTCATATGAGAGATTGACTAGGCCGAGAACGTTCCGCCAAGGCGAACTCGTGCTAGTAGTCAAAAGACCTATGATCCCCAATCGTGCCAGACGGGGGAAATTCGAGCCGAACTATGAAGGCCCGTATATCATAGACAAGGTCTACCAGGGTGGGGCCTACCTACTCATGGACATGCATGGTGAAAGACCTTTCATGCCAATAAACGGTCGCTTCCTGAAGAAGTACTACGCTTGACAAGTCATGACCTAGGTCAACGATAGATGACGACGCCTATGTCCGCTCGCTATCTTCCTAAGCCCAAACTCTATAAGTAGTAGCCGGCTTACGGACCGAAACGTCCTTAAACTAACAACGGATCGAAACGTCCTTAAACTAACAACGGACCGAAACGTCCTTAAACTAACAACGGACCACTATGTCCTAAAACTAGCCATTGACCGAGATGTCGATAAACTACGGTGGATTGCAACATCCCAAAGCTGATATAAAAATAAAAAATAAAAAAAGGGAGAAAAAAGAAAACGGTATGTCCATAAGCAAAATGGGCACGGATGAAAACCTGAAAGGGCTCCGTGACTAAAAACAGCAGGGATACCGGCGAGTTTTGTGAAAACCCGAAAGGGCGCAATCTCGTTAGAATAAAAAAAAGAAAAAAGAAAAAAAGAAAATGGTATGTCCATAAGCAAAATGGGCACGGATGAAAACCCGAAAGGGCTCCGTGAGTAAAAACAGCAGGGCTACCGGCGAGTTTTATGGAAACCCGAAAGGGCGCAATCTCGTTAAAAGACACTTGCAGGGTCCTCTCGACTTTGTAAGGAGAAACCACCTGCATGAGATCCTTACGACTCACAAGGGAGCAACACACTTAGGTATCCCCACGATTCCTAAGGAGAAATTACACTTGCGAGATCCTCACGACTCGTAAGGAGAACCCTCTTATGGACCCTCACGGCTCATAAGATTCAAAAGTCTTAAGCTACAGGGATCTGAACCTGTTCTTAAGCAGTCCCCACAACCTCCAATACTGCCCTACAAGCAGCTCAATGCTGACCCTTGTATACAATCCACGGGCGCGAATAAACATTTCCCTAACAAAGTCCCATCCGTGACTAGGGATATGTCTATACGGTGAGCAGCCCTTGTAAGTCCTCTCGACTTAGAAGGAGAAAATACTCTTGTAAGATCCTTACGACTTATAAGAGACTATACACTTTGGAGTCCTCACGATTCCCAAGGAGAAATTACACCTACGAGATCCTAACGACTTGTAAGGAGAAATACCTTTACGAGACCCTTACGGCTCGTGAAGTCAAAAGCCTTTGTCAGTGGGATCCTAACCATGTTTACTAAGCCACCTTTGTTCGTCACCGACAGAGGCAAATGATGATTCGCTCCTGGCAATATCCCAGTTATAGCGGTGCTGATGCCGAAATCAGTGTCTAATTCCAAACTTGCAGCGAAAAAAAAAGCTTGCAAACCACACATGCATACGAAATAGCCGAAATGATGGGGCAACTTGCAAACAAAATCAGCAAGTAAAAATATATGCATGCAAAATAGCCGAAATGATTGGGCAGCTCGCAATAAAAAGCAGCGAGTAAAAATAAAAAAAATATAGCCGAAATGATTGGGCACCGCGAAAAATAGCCGAAATGATTGGGCAATCGCGACCTTCGCGATATAAAAGCTGAAATGATAGAGTATCGTGGAATAAAATAAAAAAAATAATATGAATGAAATTTATGCCCTACAGGTGATATCACATCAATCCCTGTATACAATCCAGGGGTGCGAACAAAGAAGGAATCACACCTTTCCTCCCCAGGTTTCATCAGAAGAAGAAGCCAAATCTCAACGGTTCACAAATAGCCTGGAGATCATCTCAACATTTGTCTCATTACAATAGACACAACATCAAGCAAAGCGGAACAGCGGCAACCCCCAGTTCTATGACTCGGCGGTGCACGGATGATCGAGAGTCAAACCCCGACTCCGTGAAATACGGATAAAGTCAAATATTCCTGATTACGTGGAAGGCGGCTTATGTCAATCCTGACCCCGTGGGAAACGTCCAGAGCGGATCCTGGTCCTCGCAGAGCACGGCAATGACCCCGTGTTAAGCATCCAGAGCGGAGCCTGGTCCTCATAGAACACGGCAGTGAACCCGTAGGAAGCATCCAGAGCAAAATTCCTGGTTATGTGGAACGCGGCTTATGTCAATCCTGACCCCGTGGGAAACGTCCAAAGCGGATCCTGGTCCTAGCAGAGCACGGCAATGACCCCGTGTGAAGCATCCAGAGCGGAGCCTGGTCCTTGCAGAACACGGCAGTGAACCCGTGGGAAGAATCCAGAGCAAAATTCCTGGTCACGTGGAACGCAGATAATGTCAATCCTGACCCCGTGGGAAACGTCCAGAGCGGATCCTGGTCCTCGCAGAGCACGGCAATGACCCCGTGTGAAGCATCCAGAGCAGATCCTGGTCCTCGCAGAACACGGCAGTGAACCCGTGGGAGGCATCCAGTGCAAATTCCTGGTTACGTGGAACGCGGCTTATGTCAATCCTGACCCCGTGGGAAACGTCCAGAGCGGATCCTGGTCCTAGCAGAGCACGGCAATGACCCCGTGTGAAGTATACAGAGCGGAGCCTGGTCCTCGCAGAATACGGCAGTGAACCCGTAGGAAGCATCCAGAGAAAATTCCTGGTTACGTGGAACGCGGCTTATGTCAATCCTGACCCCGTTGGAAACGTCCAGAGCGGATCCTGGTCCTAGCAGAGCACGGAAATGACCCCATGTGAAGCATCCAGAGCGGAGCCTGGTCCTCGCAGAATACAGTAATGAACCCGTGGGAAGCATCCAGAGCAAATTCCAGGTTACGTGGAATGCGGATAATGTCAGTCCTGACCCCATGCGAAGCATCCAGAGCGGAGCCTGGTCCTCGCAGAACACGACAGTGAACCCGTGGGAAGCATCCAGAGAAAAATTCCTGGTCACGTGGAACGCGGATAATGTCAATCCTGACCCCGTGGGAAACGTCTAGAGCGAATCCTGGTCCTCGCAGAGCACGGCAATGACCCCGTGTGAAGCATCCAAAGCGGAGCCTGGTCCTCACAGAACACGGCAGTGAACCCGTGTGAAGCATCTAGAGCAAAATTCCTGGTCACGTCGAACGCGGATAATGTCAATTCTGACCCCGTGGGAAACGTCCAGAGCGGATCCTGGTCCTCGCAGAGCACGACAATGACCCTGTGTGAAGCATCCAGAGCAACTCCTGACTCCGTGAAATGCGGATAAGGGTAACCTCATTCATCACTTGCGGGTCCTCACGACTCGTAAGGGAGCAAATTCTCTTGCGAGATCCTTACGACTTGAAAGAGAAAACACACTTAAGAATCCTCACGATTCTTAAGGAGAAATTACACCTACGGGATCCTCTCGACCGGTAAGGAGAAAATTCTTTATGAGACCCTCACGGCTCATAAAGTTGAAAAGTCTTAGGAGGCAAATCTTAACCCTGAATCCTAAGCCATCGTTGTCCTGCAGAGAAATTGAGATAGACTATCCACCGAATACATTCAATCAAAGGAACACACAGTCGAGAAGAAAATTATGTCTTTTATTCATGAATCAAAATGAATACAAAGTACAATTCGTGAAAGAACAAAAAAAATATACTCTTATTCAGGAGTATGTACAAAGGAAGAATAAAAAAATATGTATACAATTCTTCAAGTCGGCGGGCGATTTAGCAGATTTGCTAGTTCATCCCTTTTTCGCTGGGCCTCGCCTTCATGATTCAGTATCGCCAAAAGACGGGCCTCCGCCTGAGCTTGCTGGACCTGGTATGAGGCGAGCCGGCCTTCAAGCTCTTTCTCATTAGCCTTATGAGCCTCAACCATTTCACGAGTGAACACGGCGGCTTTGTCAATGGCTACCACCTCCTTGATGGCCTCTTGAAGCACTCTCCATAGTTCATACGCTTTATTGGCCTTGGCCGTAAGGTTGGCTTGAAGCTCCCTTAGCGCCTTAGAAGCCAGCTCCCTCTATGAAAACTCGCGGCCGAGCCTTTTCTCGCACGATACCATATTCCCACACACCGCTCAATTAGGCCCCGTAAACTCGCTTTCGCGGCCACAACCTCCGAAGAAAGGCGTGTACATTCTAGCACATGCAAGCAAGCCTCCACCTGCCGACAAAACTCAACCCAGACTTTCACCACTGCTTCACTATGATAAGTGGCAAGAAAGGGAAGAGAGCCGTTAGCTTCAGCAGCAAACGCTTCGACCGTAATTAAACTGCCAGCGCGAAGTTCCTCGATTAGGGATGACAAAGAGGTGAAGCTTAGTTTGGCCATACGTTCCGAGGCACGCAGAGCATAGGGGCCGGGTGGCATGGCGATGCGTGACTCCAATGCGGTAAGAACTGGCAGAGCTGTTCAGATTTAAAAACAGTCAGCTGAATGTGAAAGCAAAAGAACAAATGGTACAATGTTGGGACTTTACTTACCCACAGTCATGCAAGAAGGAGCTGAAGGCTCCCCTGGCCCTTCAAGAACCTCAACCTCGTCGTCGACCTCCAGAACTGTAAAAGACATCGATGTCATTTTGTGGAATAGTAACAATGCTGTGAAAAAGGGGTAAACAACACTAACCTTGCCCGGAAGAGAGAACGATGCGCTGAGGAGGTATCGCTTGCGGAGCAGCCATTTCCAACAGGCGCTGAAAAGACTGCCTGGGAGACAGATCAGCAATAGAGGCCGCCAATCTGCGCAATTCTGAAAAGAAAAAAGTGTTCAGATAATGGAAAGATTACTAATCTAAAATATAAAAAGCTACCTTCGACACTCCTCCCATTCTGAGCCGGAGGGATAGCAGCTTCAACGGCTTCCTCCGTGGCCTCGGGCACATCATCGGGGACGCGGACTAGTGTAGCGGCCTCTGAGCAAGGAGCAGCAGCTGCTGCCACCGCAAACTCCAGCGGAAGGACAGTAGCCTCGACTACCTGCCCCCTAGTCTCCGAGCCGCCCCCAGGAAGATCCATCGGAACGGCGACTGACGAAGATGCCTCCTCTGAGGGAGCAAGCGCTTGGGAAGCGGAAACCACCGAGGGAGACTCTATCGCAAGAGCATCAGTTGCATCAACCCCCTCCATACTGATTGGTGCCTCACTGGGGATATCGGCAGACTCTACGGTCAAAGCACGACTTAGAGCCTCCGCTGCCGCCGAAGTCCCTGCAAAGTTTGTACAAAGATAAGGATACATATATATATATGCAAACAATATGAAATATTACAAAGAAATGCAAGAACATACCGATGCGCAAGGGAGCTTCCAGTATGGCTTGTTTAAGCCGACGCTCCTTCCTAAGGAGATGTGCTCGTCGTGGTCCGAGGGTGGACTCGTAGCCACCTGTCCACAGTGAAAGCGCGTCCTCGGTGTCGGCCGAAACAGCCTGTTTAAGGGACCTTTCACCCCATTCTTCCAAAGGGCCTATGAATCGTCGTCGTATCCATGGAGGGTCCTCGTAAAAGATGACGGCAGGGTAGGGCTTCTTCGGAATCCTTACGTCCTCCGATTCATCTTGCGAACTTATAGCCCCAGCCAATTGTGCGGCTTCCTCGGCAGATGAACTCGAGAAAAGTAGGCCACCATCCGATTCTTGCATAGCTAGTGGTTCATCCTGAAGAATAGGCTCGGACTCTATTAAAGAGTCAAGCAGATTGGTGACCGTCTTC
Source organism: Agapanthus africanus (assembly GCA_030015575.1). Classification (NCBI taxonomy): domain Eukaryota; kingdom Viridiplantae; phylum Streptophyta; class Magnoliopsida; order Asparagales; family Amaryllidaceae; genus Agapanthus; species Agapanthus africanus. The sequence continues at coordinate 227,804,679 of CM057339.1, forward strand.
CTCCGCCTTTTGGACCCAGAACTAACCGCCGAAGACGATCGTTTCCTCCCCCGTGGAGCTTTGGTACGGCACTGACCCACTTCACCTTCAATGTCCTCGCTTGGCGGTGCTACCGAGGACGACACGGCCATTGTTGACGTCGCGGACGATGATACTGCTACCGGCACCCTATTAGCCCTCGATTGAGCCCAAGTACCCAGTGGCATACCAGCTGTGGGAGTGAAGTCCATGTCCGCCGCCTCCGGAATAAGCGCAACACTGGTGTCCCTCAGAGGAAAGCGAACCGGTGCACGCGGTCGCGGCGGAACTCTCGTGGCTTGAACCGGAATGGGAGCGCTGTATCCCAGAAGCACCCTCTTCTCCTCAGCAATCATTGGACTGACCCGATGAAGGTACCAGCCCGTGAAGGATCCCACACATCGGGGAATGTGGTCAGCTTCAGGAATCATGAAGTGAGAACCAGTGTTCAGCCTCACAAAATGATGAGCAGCGTCACGAATAGCTTCAGGTGATGGGCTGGGCGCAACTGTAAATGCCTCGAAAGGGACGCCCTGATCATATCCAAGTTGCCGGGCAAAACGGTATGGGTTGTACCGCATAAAGAGGGCCGCGCTGTTCTGACGAAATACCAGATAACCTGGTCTGATCGCGTACAGATGCATGGCCTCCCTCGGCTTCAGAGAAGGTACCCCCTCTTTCGACAAGTTGTGGAGCTGTTGAATTGGTCCTGAGGGAGCAGATATGGCCCGATCAATGAATACCATTCCGCCCGTCTTAGCATAGGGAGCGATAAACACGCGAATTGCCCCAGACTGAGTCGGGTCAGGAGCGGAAGCGTCCACCAGCCGCATGAGTCGCGGAAAAGTGTAGGCATCATAAAATTTGGGTCTCTGGTGCGCAACAAAGGCCCCCAACACATGCATCTCAATCCAAGATGTGAAGTAATGAAGAAAGAAATTTACCACATCTACACCTGGAGTCGATGTATTAGCCGCGGCGCCTAACCCGTGATAAAGATGCGCTAGCGCTGGCATGCCCACAGCTAGTCGTGTTCCCTCAGCAATACGATGAGCAGGGTAGATAACCGAGGCTCTCATGAAACGGCGATGCATGGGAATGACAAACCAGCTGAGCCAGATGCTGATGAATCCCACAAAGAAGGTCTCCTCATCCATGCCAGGAGATGCAATCGACTCGAAAGATACCACCGACATGATAGGAATATAGTACTGTGACAAGTCCTCTTCATTAGTCGGCCGCCTGTTCAAACCACACCCAAAGGGGCTATTAATGTTTGTAAACTTCGGAGCCGTATTCGATAGGACACCCTCGCGAAGGAAGCAAGCGATAAAACTCTTAAAAGTGATGCCCTGCTCCTCTGACTCTGTGAACAGTTTGTCGAAAATGCCCAGGATCTTGATCAAACTCGAATGCTTGTGGCAGACGACGTTCTCGGCAGACAGGCCGTCAAGCATTGCAGGCTCGGTTTCAAAGATGTACTCGTCGGGAGGCAGCAACTCCTCATAAAGTGTCCCCCTGATCGGCAGCCCCGAGATCTCGCGAAATTCTTCCAAGGAAACCGAAACTTCGCGGTCCCCTAGGAGGAAAGTGTTAGTGGGGAGATTCCATTGGTTCAGAAAGGCCTTGACCCACCAGACATGAGGAGATTGGTAGTGGAAGAGGGATTCATATATTGCCTGATAAAGCCCAACCTTCTGCAGTCACGCGCGATGGGCAGACAAGATGTAACGAGCCCAAAGAAGGTAGCCCGTGGGGTGTCGAGGGGTAAGCCCTATCTTATAAATCTGCTCCCATGGCTGGGCTTCGCCCTGGCAAATGCGGCGCCCCAAAATATCTATAGCTGGGACCGGATGGTTCGGAATACCAGTCGTTGAAGGCTCAAGCCGCCCCATAGGGGTCCAATTCGACATCTCCATGGCAAAGACAGTCCTTGGAGGATCCATTGGCAAGAACGGATAGGTAGGCTCCGTCGGTATCTCGCAAAGAAAACTTCGGCGACCGCGGATGATGTGACCGTACCAGGTCCCCCACAAAAGCAAGTTGGTGCAATTCGGGTCATGAGCCTTGATCATCGCCGTCACTTCCTCGTCAGATGGCGACTGAGGAAAAGCGGCCTCCGAGCGAGTGAAAGGGAAATATGGAACAGAAGTCATTGTGCCTGAAATAAGAGAAGGGGAAACTGTTAAAACGAAGCCAACATTGTATATATATATATATGTTTATAAATGTATATATATAAAAAGACGGTGGAAGAAAGCGACAGGGGACTCATTTTATGGGACCACTGGTTACAAAACACATGGGTCCCATAAAATCAAGATGGCAGCTTGTTAATGATGAGGCAAAGCAATTACAATGAGACAAAAAGAAGATTCTCAATAAATGAACAGTGGATTTCAAATGACCCTACACATTCCCCAAAAAGAAATCCATCTTGGGCTCTGTAATAAATCAAACAGAATCCAGGGAATTAAATTCCCAGAAAGCACCACTGCAAGCTTCTTCTTCTTGGTTGCAACGAGATAACTCAGCGCAAGAAAACCCCAAGAAGCTATCTGGGAAGAACTAAGTTCTTCATAGGAATTAAATTCCTTTTGAAAAAGGGGAATTAAATTCCCAGAAACATCTTTTCAGAGCCAAAGCTCTTTAAGATGGAATTAAATTTCATGGAAAAGACAAACGCCACCATCGACCCCTGAAGACCAGAGAAACCCTAGCGAGATCTATTGTTTAAGGATTGCATCTGCTTTTTTAAAGAACATAAAAAATGGGTTCTTGTTAAAGGGAAAATGTCACGACCCAAGTTTGGATGTGACCGGCACTTAGATTGTATCATATCTAAAGATATGCACAAGTCCAAGTAAGCCGAAAACCAAGATCAAATACCTTATTGCGGAATTATTTATGAAAATTTAGTTTTTAAGTAAAAATCTCAATTTATGAAGTTAATTCAATAAACAAATAATAAAGGTTAAGTTTGGTTGTATTCCTAGTTGGAATCAACGATATCAAAAATGAACATGAATATACACATAATGAAACTCACTGAATCTCATAAAGAAGAACTATAATACTGATCAACAGATCTCAACTGTACATATATATCCCATCTCTCATTTCTAAGTCAAATACAGTCTGATGGAGTCTTTCTAGATACAAAATACAAAATGGGAGGTTACTACACATGTAACCAACCTATCAAAAGATGGAGTACAACTGCAAAAGTGATCATGCCTCGCAGCTACCCGTCCACTCTATCCCTGCAAGGAACTGTGGCACAACGGGGATGAGTTGCCAACTCAGTGAATACGACTAACATATAACGGCGAATAAAGTAAATATGACCATCCTGACAATGAATATGAATCAATATAATATATGAGTATATGTGAAATCCAACAATAAATCTCATTATACTTCTGAAATCACAACTCAAGTAAATCATCTCTCGGTGTCCATCAACGACACAAAACTTTCATTTCTTATAGGCATCATTCCCCGAATGATCCTATACTCATAATATCGGTCGTTATCCTCTAGATACACGCCGTATTTCTATAACCAACTCCGGTATCGAGTAACCTCGCTAGGCTCCCCCGTCTCAATACGGCTATCCTGCCCCTCGGTCTCGACCGGGTCCACCATGTATCCAACTGTATATCTCCCCCACTCGGTATGGATAACGTAAATCCGCGACCGTATATCTCCCCCACTCGGTCCGGAATAAAACCAAAACAGAAATCATCTCATGGTGGACATGACACATCAATCATGAAAATACTGGATTTATGTAATAGTATTCAAAACTCAAAACCATAAATCCTCAATTCTGTATCTACCTCTTATACAACATAGAAATACGCATAAATCAACATGATGTCAATGATGCAATCTACCATTATATTAGATATGTAAAATACGATATAATCCATGTTAACAAGTATGATAATTAAGTGTATGTGACATGGCAATATCGACGAGGTGTGTGTAGCATATAAGATGTGCACGTGGCATGACTCGTCGATAATTGTGAAGTGTTCTAACAACTAAGCAATTTACAAGTATTTTAATGAATGGAATTCTAACATTTAAACATGATGATATAAATATCACATTAGTAAAACCACGGGCGAAACACGCCATCTTTACAAAATTCCCCGGTAGATATTTAGTCTACTCACCGGAAAAGTCGAATCTACTCCGGAATCGCTAATCCTTTCCCTTTCCTCGCGGCTTCCGTATTTCTCGTATCCGTGTCTAAATATGCAAAGTTACGTGTATAAGCAAAATGACTATTCCGATATAACGGAAATAGAAACACGTTATCCTACTTACTAGTTATCTACTATTTGATTATATCAAGTTATTAAACACTTAGTCTTGCTGGATTTTAACCCAAAACTGCACTGTTTCAGAATTTACAACGCGACGTGATTTCGTCGTGTCGTTTTTAGTGTTTTACGATACCCTTTCCGATATATCATCCCAGATTTTAACTGTAGTGAAACTAATTTAAATCAACAGTACCAAATTAGTCCAAATTGTAAACTGAACACACCCCAACAGAGAAAACCCCCAAACTCCCTAACATGGCCGGCGACGCCGGCCATTCCTCTTCTGTCGCCGGCCCAAACCCGGCCCCCCTGTGCCGTCTTCTTGTGGTATGTTCTAATTGTTACCTACATCATTTTAGCTCTGTTGAATTTATTTAATTATGTTCCAGATTAAAGCAGATTCTAACAGACTCTAAATTAACTAAAATACAATATTATGTGACTTGATTAAATCTACTCTAATTAAGCTACAGAATTTAATCTCTACTGAGTTTAAGAATTTTACCCTCCTAATTTGCTGTAGGAATAACCCTCCAAAGATCTACAAGCTCCTCCTAGCTTGATGATGAACTATCTCCAAGAACAAGCCCCTTCTTCTTCTTCCTCTTGTTCTTCTCATTTTCTCTTTTCCTTTTCTTTTTCTTTGATTTTCTTTTAAGTTTTGATCTGAGTTTAAACTGAAATGAGCTATTTAAGTGAATGAGAGAAGAGATAAGGAAAGGTGGAGGTGTCATAGCCAAGGGTGTGCATGATTCATGCAAGAAGGAGGTGGAAAGAAGGGGTTGCTTGAAAGCATGAGGTGGTTTTGCATTATCTTCTATTTTCTTTTGATTTATTTGAATTTAAATTCAGAACTGAATGATATCTTTTATTCACTTAAACCCTTGACAATACCCTATTTGTATACAACCTAACTTTACAATTTAACCCCTCACAACTTAACTTATTATAAAACACATCTTTTGTTAAAATGAAGCTAAATTTTTCATTAAAACCCTTATAACTTATTTAATTTACATTCAAAAATTCTAATTTAAATTGTATTACATATAACTTATGAAGGTTGACATATTTGATTTTAACCATTTTGTGATTTATCAGCTTATTCTTAATTTAATTAAATTTATTTATTTCTAGCTTTTCCTAAATGTTACAGAAAAACCCTTGATGTGGATTTAAAATCCAATGAAGATTTCTGCAAAGTTCTTCAGCCGTTCAAAGATCATTACCTGAAGAAAAGGGTCTTTCTTGAACAGAGTTAAACTCTGAAGATTTTTGGAACAGAGAACTAAGCTCCGAGAACGAGAATTAAATTCTCAAAAGAAAAGTTAGCAAAGGAGAAGATGAGCAAAGTGGAGGCGCTTCTGAAGAGACCCCTGCATTTATAGGATGTGATGGGAAACGCTTCATCTCCCCTATTCCCTAGACAGATCCAACGGTCACAAAAGTGACAGCGTTGCACTCACGTGCAGACACGTGAGAGCAACGCTGTGGGGGCATTTGTTCCCTGATTAAAAATCAGGAATCGCCTCAATGAGGTATCACGTGCTCACACGTGACCAGGGGTCACGTGTTGACACATGATCTATTTGCAGAATTAAAATTCTAAGGAAGCAGAAGTAAAAAACAAGTGGCTGAGGAAAGGCCCCAAAGGGGCGTCATGTGCTTACACGTGACCAAGGGTCACGTGCTGACACATGATGGTCTTTAGCCCAGTAGAAATACAGAATTAAATTCTGAGTAAGGAGGGGTCACGTGCTGACACGTAATAGGCTTTGAAAGCCTTATAAATTAATAGAATTAAATTCTAATTAAGGGAAATCGAAGACCCTAACTGAGAAAGTATTTCTCTAAGTCTTTCCAAACAAAAAAAGATTATGGGGGACCGTTGGAATAAAAATCCAATGGTGATTAAAAATCACCAATTTATGGAAAGTTTTTAGACAAGGAAAGATTTCCCAAAATTTCACCAAAAATAACAAACAGAATATCTTTTGGATTGAAAATCCAATAGTGAATAAAATTCACTGAGTGATCTAAAGGATCATATTAGTTATGAAAACAAACAAAATCTTTTAATGAAAGATTTATTAAACAAATTGATTCTTTTCCTTCTCCTATAAATAGGAGCCAAAAGGAGAAGAAAGATATAGAATTCTGGGATCTTGAAACTTTTTAAAGGCAAATAGCAGAGATAAAAGAAAGGAGAATTTAATTCTCAAGAAAGAAACCCTAGGTGAGAAAGAAGAAATGGATCAAAACTTCAAAGAGAGAATTTAATTCTCAAATCTAAGAGTTTAACTCTTCTGCAAAAGAACTTAGTTCATCCTCTGGTTGAAGATCTGCAGAAGCAAATCTCCCCATAGGTTGAGAATTTAATTCTCATCGGGTTGAGATTCTGCCATGCAGATCCAAAACTTAGAGAGAGAATTGAGTCTAGAGAATTTAATTCTCCCAAATTCACAGGAATTTAATTCCTCCAAAATAAAACAAGGGTTTAGCCCTATATGAGAATTTAATTCTCTCAAATTTACAGGAATTTAATTCCTTCAAGATAAAACTAGGGTTTAACCCTATATGAGAATTTAATTCTCCTAAATTTATAGGAATTTAATTTCTTCAAGACAGACAAAAACGGGGTTTAACCCTACTTGAGAATTTAATTCTTTAAAATTCACAGGAATTTAATTCCTCCTAAATGAAATTAGGGTTTCACCCTACATAAGAATTTAATTCTTTCACATATATGGGAATTTAATTCCTCTAAAACCATAATTAGGGTTTAACCCTACATAGAATTTAATTCTTAAAAAATAAAGAGACTTGAAAGATCTCCATGCATATAAAGAATTAGGTCACGTGTCCCCACGTGACCCCTGAAAAGATCCTCCAAAAATAAGAAGGAAACAGCTTAGAGGCAATGCCTCACGCGCTCCCACGTGACCTCCAAAACAACAAGAATTAAAGCGAAGGCTGATTCTAATTTGGGCGCCCTCACGTGACCCCTAATAAAAGCCTTAACAAATCAGTGCATGAGTGCCTATCACGTGCCCACACGTGATGGCCAGGAAATTAAAAGTGTTTAACACTTGTTTGCAGAACAAAGTAAAGGAAATCTGGCCCCACCTTTGGGTGCCCTCACATGTCCCTACGTGACCCCTTTCTCTTTAGTGTTTAACACTAATTTGAAAGTTTTATTCCCAGTGTTTGACACTGTCGCCCTTTAGTGTTTAACACTGATTTGAGCGTTTATTTCCAGTGTTTAACACTGATATCCTCTAGTATTTAACACTAACTTGAGTACTTCATTTCCAATGTTTAACACTGTTGTCTTCTAGTGTTTAACACTAATTTGAGAGTTTTATTTTCAGTGTTTAACACTGTTGTTCTCTAGTGTTTAACACTACTTTTAGCCAAATTGGCTAATTTTCCAGAGGCAAAAGCCTCCCCTTCAACTGAATCTCAAAATTGAATAAAACTCAGAACTACAATGTTTAACATTGCTAAATAATGTGGGCTTGAACCCAGACAAGTGTGTAATGGTCCAACAAAGGGCCAACACTTCAAATCCAATTGGACTTAGCCCAATGATTGATAGGATACGTGCGTGTTCAAGTTCTAGTTTAAATACCGCAATCAAGACGGTTTCGCTTGTAGCTAGCCGGTTGAGTACGGGTCGTCCGCAGGGAGATGGGAGTCATTTTCAAAGTGTTTTAACGAGTTAAGTCCGGTTTTCAGATTTTGTTGGATTATCTAAGTGTTGAGTTGATATTTAAAGAGAGCTTGTTAGGGTTAGGATTAGGTTAGTTTGAGTTAGGAGTCTCCACATCTTTCGTTGCCCCACTTAATATCGGTGTTACGGTAATCGGCAACAACGGGGATTAGCACGACTAGGAAGGAACTTGCGAATATAAGCTAGGCTTTCCAACGCATAGTCCTTCCTTTTGGTGCTTGTCCGTCCATTCTTGGCTCTTATCCATAACCTCCGGTTAATTCAACCACAACCGGTCTCACTACGGAATCACCGCTATCATGTAGGATAGGGGCCGTAAGGAGCAGATTGTGGGTCAATTAACGGGAGTTGATTTAAGTTGTTGGGCAAGGAAAGAGTGAGAGAGATTTCCTTCTCTCAAACTTCCCTTATCCTACCCTAACAAGTATAGAACTACTCACACTTCATAATACGGAAAAATAAAACAAACAAAAGAGGAAGATAGAAAGAAGGAGACTAGAAGAATACGACTAACTATTTGCGACCTCACCTTGGCGAGGATCAAGCGTAAGTATCATTGTCGTATGTAAGGATAAAGAAAAAGAAAGAAGAAAGAAACAACAAGGAAATAACAACAACTACTTAACGAATTTAAAGTTACGACAATTATAACAAAAGTAAGACAAGCATGATAATAAATGGTTCTTCTTTATTCATCACTCTTCACTCAAAAGCTCACTACAAGTTTAATGGAGAAGAGGTGAGAAGAGGAAGAAGAACAACACTAAAACTAGGCAAAATGAAAATACAAGAATGGACTCTTTCCTTCACAAAGTTCTGGGCTATTTATAGGCCAGAAAATGAAACCCTAGGGCAACCACCAGAACCCACATGAAAATACAAAAATACCCCTTGAAAATATTTTCCTGCCGCCACTATATGGCCGCAGTTCCGCGGCCTGGACCCCACTTTGGCCGCGGATCCGCGGCCTTATTGATGAATTGGAACTTGTAATTTTTGGTGGCACCCTGATTTGATGTACTCTTCTCTTTGGTACATGCGTTTTCTCAATTTGGCTCCCCGATTTTTCCAGAATTTCTGTTGAGGGAAAGGTGGACTTTTTGTCAAGATTTTGTCATGATTGCCTCGAGCTCCGCGTAGATCTCTTGGATTTTGTGCTACCATTGAGCCTTGTGCATGAAGGTGACATTGATTTGACATTTTGTCTTCCTAAACTGGTATCTGGCAACATACGGATGACGAGCGGAGACCGTGTTTTCTCAGTGGTTGACAGGAACCCGGATTTTGTTGTGTTTTCCATGAATTTCACCGTTTTAGAACCGAGAACCTGTATCCTGCAATTGACTAGCAAACACGGCTCAAGAGTATCTACCAATATGCAATGTGATAAAAATTGGGCAGTATGAAAATGCAAAAATCTGATATGAACAAATACCCCCAAACTTATCATTTGCTCGTCCCGAGCAAAGCCCATTTATTTACAAAAAATTTCCTAACCTCACTTTCGCAGGGAACGCGATTGCACTGAGCATGTGCAACAAGCCGTTAAACCTCTAGGTGTCCCTAGTAGGAGGAGTGTTGTCTCCTGAGGGTTTTCAGCGGATACTACCCACAAAATCCGGTCAAATTGGTTTTGTAAAATAACTAAGCTTCAAACCCTAAAGTTTTGTTTTAGAAAATAACAATTCTATAATCCTAAGTCTAGACCATCGAACCTTTATTTTTCACACCTCGCTTCTTATTTAACTACAGATTGTATATGTCTTTACGTGCGGTGCAAATAGTGTCGTTAAGTTCCAGAAGGATCGATTAAAGTCATCATGTCGCACAATAAAGCCCAGATAACAATTTTAAAAGGATCACATAAGTTTTATAACGAGTTAAGCATTTTTCAAGTTTCGTTTTCCAGTAAGGTTTCAACTTCAGAATTTCTATCTTTCTTAACAGGAAACTAAGTCGTATTTTTCACTCCACCTTTTTCTTGTTTTCATTTCATACACACCTCTGTGAACGTGCAATAGTCTTTATCAAAGAGTAAAACCTTCATATCTCCGTTAAAAAATTTTTTAAAAGCCTGTCTTTTATCAAGATTATTCTCACACAAAGAACCGTTAGGAATTTTAACTCGGAGAGAACACTTGCTTGACTTTGTTTTAACCTGGACTTTCTAGGCTTCTTAGCGAGCTTTGGGCCAATGCACCCAAACCAGTTGATTTTAGGGCATTGGGTGTAAAAACACCCCAGCGGACTTAATTACTCAAGTTACCTAGGTCCAAAAACAAAAGACCGTTTGTCGTGAAAATCAGATGATTTAATACGAACGGAGATATAACCGGTAGTTCAAATATTTTTTTGGATAAAAGACGTGTTTAGTGGGTTTGGTGTGTAATCATTCCAATCAAGTTTTAGATGGGTTATTTTTCAGACTTAGCTCCAATTACGACATCAATAACATTCCTTCATATTCGCTTTACTTCATAAACTATTCTTGACATTACTTATTTCAGAACAAACTTATTTGATCCTCAGAAAATCATTTATCTGTTTAAAAGTTTAAACATGAAAGACTTGTCATCTAATTCCCAAAATCTTACGACACGTGTAGTGTGATGTAAAGACGTATATCAGCTATAGTTAACTTCAAAGGAGAGTTATCTTTCAGGTTTTTCAAAATCCAAACATAAGATTTAGTTATTCCTATTTTTTTCAAACAAAAACCGTCGAAATGTTGAATCAAAGTTCTTCCACAAGCTAACTTGACAAAAAAGTTTTTATGTTTTTAGAAAATTTTCAAATTTTTATGGATTTTATGGATTTTAATATGCAGATGCAAAAATATACATATGAATGCGAAGGGAAGAAATGCGTACCGAGCGTACCCCCAAACTTAAACTGGACAGTGTCCTCACTGTCGTTGCATGAAGAGATTATTTGAAGGGTCAAAATCGTCGGTTAGCGAGACACAAATTTTTATTTGTTTTTGTTTATTAAGGAAAGAAAAAGAATATACACACATATATGCAAAATGATTTGTACATTCCCCCAAACTTATTTGGAACAGTGTCCACTGTTCTTGGCTGGATAACCGAAGTTTGGAGGTGGGCAGAGGAAGATCATTCAGGGTAAACCGGCTCCTGTAAGAACAGGAGCTCCTCTGTTGGTTCGGCGCTAAGGTACGGTTTGCATCGGTGTCCGTTCACTTTGAAAATTGAACCGTCCTTTGGATTTTCCAAATCCACAGCGCCCTGCGGATACACATTCCGCACAAAATACGGCCCTTTCCAGCGAGATCTGAGCTTTCCAGGATGGAAGTGAAGTCGGGTGTCGTAAAGCAGTACCTGCTGACCAGGTACGAAGGTTTTGCGCAAAAGGTGTTTATCGTGAAACACCTTCGTTCGATTCTTAACGACAACCGCGTTATCGTAAGCCTCATCCCTAAGCTCGCTCAGTTCGTTCAACTGCAGCTTCCGATGGCTGCCCGCGTCCTCAAGAGACAGATTCAGCTCCTTAATTGCCCAAAATGCGCGATGCTCGATTTCGACAGGAATGTGGCAGGCTTTTCCGTATACAAGCCGATAGGGAGACATGCCAAGGTCGGTCTTATAAGCGGTTCTAAATGCCCAAAGGGCATCAGTGAGTTTCAGAGACCAATCCTTACGGTTCTTGGAAACCGTCTTCTCCAGTATCTGCTTGATTTGCCGATTTGAAACTTCGGCCTGCCCGCAGGTTTGGGGGTGGTAGGGCGTAGAGAGCTTATGATTAATGGAGTATTTCCGCATCAAGGCCTCGAAGGTTTTGTTGCAGAAATGACTTCCATTGTCGCTAATGATCGCTCGGGGGTGGCCAAACCGGGAGAAAATGTTTTCTTTAAGGAACCTAACGACAACCTTGTTGTCGTTAGTCCGGCTGGCCACAGCCTCGACCCATTTAGAGATGTAATCAACAGCTAGAAGGATGTACAAGTTCCCAAAAGAGCTGGGAAACGGCCCCATGAAGTCTATCCCCCAAACATCGAAAATCTCCACAACCAAGATTGGTTGGAGCGGCATCTCGTTCCTCCGGGATATCCGGCCCAAGTGTTGGCACCGGGAGCAAGTCTTGCAATAGTCGTTAGCGTCTTTGAAAAGTTGTGGTCAGTAGAAACCACATTGCAAGATCTTCTCAGCTGTCTTTCTGGGCCCAAAATGCCCGCCACACGCTTGATCGTGGCAAAATGACAGCACACTCTTGAATTCCTCATCGGGGATACACCGACGAATAATCTGGTCGGGACAGTACTTGAACAAGTAGGGTTCGTCCCAGTAAAAGTGTTTTACTTGGGATAAGAAGCGAAGTCTGTCCTGACTAGACCATTCGGTCGGTAGTAATCCCGTGGCCAAATAGTTCACAATATCTGCGAACCAGGGTTCGCAAGATACTGTCAAGAGTTGTTCATCCGGGAAAATGTCGTTAATTGGAATTGGATGCGAAGGCGAAGAAGGAAGTCGTGAGAGATGGTCGGCAACTACGTTTTCACATCCTCGTTTGTCCTTAATGACAAGGTCAAACTCTTGAAGCAAGAGGATCCAATGTATTAACCGAGACTTGGCATCTTTCTTCGCAAAAAGATGGCGCAGAGCTGAATGGTCCGTGTAGACAATGACTGGAGAGCCGATTAGGTAGGGCCTGAACTTTTCTAAAGCAAATACAACAGCTAAGAATTCCTTCTCAGTTGTTGTATAGTTCAGTTGGGCGTCGTTCAGGGTCCGGCTCGCGTAATAGATTACGTGCGGCATCTTGTTGATGTGCTGTCCAAGGACAGCACCGATGGCAAAGTCGGATGCATCGCACATAATCTCGAATGGGTGCGTCCAGTCAGGAGAAGAGAGAACGGGAGCAGAAGTGAGTGAGCGTTTCAGTGACTCGAATGCAGTCACACAGCTCGAGTCGAAGTCGAAAGGCGTGTCCTTGGCCAGCAAAAGCGTCAAGGGCTTAGCAATCTTGCTAAAGTCCTTGATAAACCGTCTATAGAAACCGGCATGGCCAAGGAAGGCTCGGATATCTCTGACGCATCGGGGAGGAGGCAGATTGGAAATGACCTCAATCTTTGCTCTGTCAACCTCTATGCCATTTTGCGAGATGATATGTCCTAAGACAATACCTTCGCGCACCATGAAGTGGCATTTCTCCCAGTTCAAAGTGAGATTCTTGTCCTTACATCGGGTAAGGACAGCGTCAAGATGCAGCAAACACTCGTCAAAGGAGTTGCCGAAGATGGAGAAGTCATCCATGAAAATCTCCAAAAAATTTTCCACCATGTCAGAGAAAATTCCCATCATACACCGCTGGAAGGTAGCGGGCGCATTGCATAACCCAAAGGGCATGCGTCGATATGAAAACGTGCCGAAAGGACAAGTGAAAGTGGTCTTGTCCTGGTCTTTTTCGGCGATGGGAATTTGATTGTAGCCAGAGTAGCCATCTAGAAAGCAATAGTACTCATGTCCGGCCAATCGTTTGGTCAATGAAGGGTAGCGGAAAGTGGTCTTTCCACGTAGCGGCGTTGAGTTTTCTGTAATCAATGCAAACTCGCCACCCAGTTTGGGTGCGAGTAGGGATTAACTCATTCGCCTCGTTGGTTATGACCGTGATGCCCGACTTCTTGGGGACAACATGAATGGGGCTAACCCACTGGCTATCAGAGATAGGGTAAATGATACCACTATCTAGACATTTGACGATCTCCTTCTTCACAGCCTCCTTCATGACTGGATTAAGACGTCTTTGTGGATCCCGGGCTGGTTTGGCATCATCCATCAGATGAATGTGATGCTCAACGATCAGGGGACTAATCCCCTTGATGTCCGCCATGGACCAGCCAAAAGCTTGCCTGTTGCTGTGCAAGACCGTGAGAAGGGCTTTCTCTTGCTCTGGAGCTAGAGAAGCTGAAATGATGACAGGGAGGGTCTCGTTCTCACCTAAGAAAGCATACTTAAGGTGAGACGGCAACGGCTTGAGTTCGAGCGTTGGAGGTGAAATGATGGAAGGCAAGACCGGTGCAAAGGTCTCGAACTCAAAGGATTCCAGCAAAGGCTCAAAACGAGTGTAGGCAACCGAGTCGGATGGTTCAGGTAACTCATCCGGGAAGTCGAAAGATTCAAACTCGGGTTGTGCGCGGCTAAGATCGTTCGAGAATGTGAAACACTCGTATTCGTTATCGGGCGCAGAAACAGCAGCAGGTTCGAAGAGAAACGCACTAGTGGCGTCAAGATTATCGTGATCAAACAGAAACTCCTCGAATTCACACTCTTCTGGTGTGATCTCCTGGATCGAGCAGACATCCAATATATGAGCATTAGGTTCGGCGGGCTGATTCCCCAACCTAAAAATGTTGAGTTCAATCGTCATGTTTCCAAAAGAGAGGTTCATCGAACCATTGCGACAATTGATCACAGCATTTGAGGTTGCGAGAAATGGGCGACCGAGTATCACCGGAATTTGATTCCGGGGGTTAGCTACAGGCTGTGTATCTAATACAATGAAGTCAACGGGGAATATGAAGTCCCCGACTTTTATTAACACGTCCTCTAGCTCACCCCTAGGATGGGTGATCGATCGGTCGGCCATTTGGAGAGTGCAGTGTGTGGGTTTCAACTCTCCGACGCCTAATTGCTCGTATACTGAATACGGAAGCAAGTTAACACTGGCACCAAGATCTAATAGTGCGCGGTTGATGTTCTTATCCCCAATGGTAATTGAAATCGTAGGACAGCCAGGGTCCTTCCGTTTTTGTGGTAAAGATTGGGTAAGGGCATCACTCACAGCACTAGCCAAGAAAACTTTCTTGGGTACCTGAGACTTCCTCTTTTTCGTGCACAAGTCCTTTAAGATTTTCGCGTAAGACGGGACTTGTTGGACAGCATCTAAAAGAGGAATGTTAATGTTAACTTGCTTGAATAACTCCAAAATCTTCTCCATTTGAGGATTTTGTTTATTAGACCTCAACCGGTTTGGAAATGGAACATTTTGAAAATTGGTTGAGTCTAATGCTGGAGCAGGAGATTTTGGAGTTGGAACGGATCCTAGAATAGGTGTTTTCGTGGAGTGAGAAGTGGGTCCGTTCAGAGAAGAAGAGGAAGGAGAGCCTTGTGAAGAACGGAGAATAGGCTCAGAAGACGAAGACGAAGGAGAAGAAGAAGCGGCGGCCGGGGTGTCATCGTTGATTCGCTTGCCAATGTTGTTTTGCAGTATCCTTCCCGATCTCAGTGTAGTCACGGCACTCACATTATGGTTTTGTTGTTCAAGAGCAACATGTGCATTATGTGGGTGACCGGGATTTGGAAGTGGCTGAGACGGGAGCTTCCCCTTCTCTCGCTCGCTCAAGGCCGCGTTCAGCTGTGCAATCTGGGCCTCGATGGTCTTGATGCTCTGCCCGTGTGCGGCGGTGTGTTGCACTAAAGATTGGATCGAAGACTGGATGTTGGCGGTGGATTGAGTCGATTGTTTAACAAACGCCTCCAGACTTCGCTCGAGCGAGGAAACCTTATCAGTGTTTGACGGAACAAAGTTGTTATTTAGTGGAAAAGAATTGTTTGGTGCAAAATTGTTCGTCTGGTTTTGGAAAGGTTGGGGTTGGAAGGGCCGCTGATACTGAGTTTGTTGTTGCGCTTGTTGTTGCGGCGGAGGGGCCCTTTGGAAATTGTTGCCCTGGAATTGATTCTGATTCTGATTCTGATTCCAGGCGAAATTGGGGTGGTTCCTCCAACCGGGATTGTAGGTGGAAGAGTATGGATCATTCCTCGGTCTTTGCTGGAAGGCAGCATTAACCTGATCCTGTCCTTGCGAGGGTGGATTGTAAGGACACTCTTCGGTCAAGTGGGAAGGATCGGAACAACAAGCGCATATGGTACGAAGGGGGAGAACAGGGGCAGGAGCAGGAGCAGAAAATTTGCTCTCTATTGCTTCAAGCTTTCGTGTTATTGCAGCCATTTCAGCTTTCATCGCAATAGAGACATCGAGTTGGTGGATTCCTACCCTAGACTGACCGGTAGAAGTGGAGGTCAAAGAAGAAGAAGTCGGTCTGGTGCTCTCCCATTGTAGCGTTTGCTCCGCAAGATCGTCAAAGAACTGCCACGCTTCCTCGTCAGATTTCGATAGGAAGTGGCCCTGACAGATGGTTTCCAGCAACTGCTTCGTTGCTGTGTTCAGTCCCTCGTATAAGGTTTGGCAGAGCTGCCATTTCTCTATACCGTGGTGAGGACACTGAACAAGAAGGTCTTTGTACCAGTCAAAGCACTTCCAGAAGGGTTCAGAAGGAAGCTGGGAGAATTGGTTGATTTCATTTCGAATTCTTGCGGTCTTATGGTTCGGATAGAATTTTTTTAGAAACGCTTTAACAAACTCGTCCCAGCTGGTGATTGAATGGGAAGCGGTGCTATACAGCCATTTTTCAGCGAGATCGCATAAAGTGAACGGAATGACCCGTAGACGTATAGCATCGTCCGACAGCTGGGTGGTTTTCATCATGGCACAGACATTTTGAAATTTGTTGATGAAGATATAGGCATCTTCAGTTTCAAACCCATGAAAACGTGGAAGCATGTTGATGAAATGGGGCTTAATTTCAAAGTTGTCCCCATTGGCCGGAGGAAGAGAAAGGCAGGTGGGAAGTGCAGAACGGGTGGGGTAGAAACGATCCTGGAGCGCGATTCGTTGCGGCGCTACAACAGGCGGAGGTGGTGGGAGATTGGTCTCCGTAGGAGGTGGAGCCAATCCAGCGGTGGTCAAAAAGATGTTCGGATTAAATCCCGACATCGCGGAAGAAGAGGTTGGTGAAGGTGAAGGTGAAGGTGAAGATGTATGAACAGAATTCCGGTCAACGTCGGAGTTGGCCGGCAAAGGAAGGGATGAAAGAGGAGTGGACGGAGTATCGACTTCGGAGTCGATCGCGTAGTCGGTCGCGACTAACGTAACGCGGACTAGACTAGCGCTAGTGTCCCGAGTCCAAGCGGACATACACTAAACGAGTTTAGTATAATCAAAGCGGAGAAGGTGAGGGTAAGAAAACGTCAATGGAGAAAGGCGATGGGTGGTGGGTGAAAATGGATTTGGCGACAAAAGGGCAAGTTTTTATAAAAGTTTTTGATATATATATATTTTTTTTAGAAAGAGATTTACAGAAGTATGTACGGAAATACGGCTTAAGCAATCACAAACAAGATATGCACAATCACACCTAGATCTACGGTCGCCTAAGTCTACTAGACCTGCTCCTGAACTTGATTTTCGAAGTTAAACAGTGTCGAGAAACAGGCTTAAAAATACACCGATCACGGGGCCAGGTAAGTGCAGAGATAAGGGGAGGTTGTCCAACGCTTTCGCGAAGTTCCTTAATTAAATAACCCTTTCTCTTTCGGTGGTTGCGCCTTTAACACTTTCCTAGACACCCCGTAATCAATATACGGTTAAGCGAGGTTCTAAACACGGTTTATCTTCTCCTAATGAGCGCGAAGTCCTTAGGGCTGAAGTCTAGTATTTTTTAATTTACAATGGACAATGCATATGCTTTAGTGATTTTTGGGGTCCTGGGAAGGGTGATGAAATCTCCACCCAATCTGGATTGGTTTCAAGCCCCTTAAGACCGTATTAAAGAATGCAAAACAGTAACACATCAACTGCAAACAATTTTTATTTGCGGCGCAAAGAATCCTGCACAAGAACAGTTTATTGGAAGGGGGAGAAGAATTTGCGCAAAGAAGCCTGCAGAAAACACAATTCAGTGGAGTTCAGAGGAGAGGGGAGAGGCAGAGGGACTTACAGAGAAAATTTGGCAGCCCAAGGGCACCAAGTGGCCGCGGATCCGCGGCCTAAGCCTTCTATTGCCGCGGTTCCGCGGCAGGAACAGTGACTTGGGCCATCAATTTTGGTTCAGGTGCTGTTCTGGGTCTCCCCTGCTTGTCTGGATGTATGGAATTCTGATGTGCTCACTGTATCTGCTCCAGATTTGTTTAGTAGACCGTTAACTTTGTTTTGTCCGTCGCGGTGTAGCCGTAAAATGTGGGTCTATCTTCCCACGTCTTTGGCACTGTACTTGAACTCCGTATTTTTAACGTCCTTGGCTTCGATCTTGAACTTTGTATTTTCCTGCACACTTGCACAAAAACTAATCAAGAATAACAAGATGGTTTTTTACAAAGTATGTATTTTTTTTTCGTTTTTTTGGTTATATTTATACTTACAAATTAACCCGAAATTACACAAGGAAATAAACTACCGTCTCCCCGGCAACGGCGCCATTTGATTGATAGGATACGTGCGTGTTCAAGTTCTAGTTTAAATACCGCAATCAAGACGGTTTCGCTTGTAGCTAGCCGGTTGAGTACGGGTCGTCCGCAGGGAGATGTGAGTCTTTTTCAAAGTGTTTTAACGAGTTAAGTCCGGTTTTCAGATTTTGTTGGATTATCTAAGTGTTGAGTTGATATTTAAAGAGAGCTTGTTAGGGTTAGGATTAGGTTAGTTTGAGTTAGGAGTCTCCACATCTTTCGTTGCCCCACTTAATATCGGTGTTACGGTAATCGGCAACAACGGGGATTAGCACGACTAGGAAGGAACTTGCGAGTATAAGCTAGGCTTTCCAACGCATAGTCCTTCCTTTTGGTGCTTGTCCGTCCGTTCTTGGCTCTTATCCATAACCTCCGGTTAATTCAACCACAACCGGTCTCACTACGGAATCACCGCTATCATGTAGGATAGGGTGCCGTAAGGAGCGGATTGTGGGTCAATTAACGGGAGTTGATTTAAGTTGTTCGGTAAGGAAAGAGTGAGAGAGATTTTCTTCTCTCAAACTTCCCTTATCCTACCCTAACAAGTATAGAACTACTCACACTTCATAATACGGAAAAATAAAACAAACAAAAGAGGAAGATAGAAAGAAGGAGACTAGAAGAATACGACTAACTATTTGCGACCTCACCTTGGCGAGGATCAAGCGTAAGTATCATTGTCGTATGTAAGGATAAAGAAAAAGAAAGAAGAAAGAAACAACAAGGAAATAACAACAACTACTTAACGAATTTAAAGTTACGACAATTATAACAAAAGTAAGACAAGCATGATAATAAATGGTTCTTCTTTATTCATCACTTTTCACTCAAAAGCTCACTACAAGTTTAATGGAGAAGAGGTGAGAATAGGAAGAAGAACAACACTAAAACTAGGCAAAATGAAAATACAAGAATGGACTCTTTCCTTCACAAAGTTCTGGGCTATTTATAGGCCAGAAAATGAAACCCTAGGGCAACCACCAGAACCCACATGAAAATACAAAAATACCCCTTGAAAATATTTTCCTGCCGCCACTATATGGCCGCGGATCCGCGGCCTGGACCCCACTTTGGCCGCGGATCCGCGGCCTTATTGATGAATTGGAACTTGTAATTTTTGGTGGCACCCTGATTTGATGTACTCTTCTCTCTGGTACATGCGTTTTCTCAATTTGGCTCCCCGATTTTTCCAGAATTTCTGTTGAGGGAAAGGTGGACTTTTTGTCAAGATTTTGTCATGATTGCCTCGAGCTCCGCGTAGATCTCTTGGATTTTGTGCTACCATTGAGCCTTGTGCATGAAGGTGACATTGATTTGACATTTTGTCTTCCTAAACTGGTATCTGGCAACATACGGATGACGAGCGTAGACCGTGTTTTCTCAGTGGTTGGCAGGAACCCGGATTTTGTTGTGTTTTTCATGAATTTCACCGTTTTAGAACCGAGAACCTGTATCCTGCAATTGACTAGCAAACACGGCTCAAGAGTATCTACCGATATGCAATGTGATAAAAATTGGGCGGTATGAAAATGCAAAAATCTGATATGAACACCCAAGCTGGCCATAAGTCCTCAATTCAGGCTTAACTGAGCCAATGTGCTCATAATCTAATTAATTGATCTTAGTTCCAAATCGAACCACAGATCACTTAATCCACTTTGGTTCGAGAGTACATCTCTTCACTCGTTTGATATTTGTCGTTGTAATCCTTCAACGTCTTCAGAGAGGTGACGGGTCCCGACAACCACACATTTCACGGACTATGATGTCCTTAACCTTGACTGTGAGGTCTTTAAACTCACGGACTATGATGTCCTTAACCTTGACTGTGAGGTCTTTAAACTCATGGACTATGATGTCCTTAATCTCGACTGTGATGTCTTTAAACTAACATCGGACTATGGGATCCTTAAACCCATGGACTATGATGTCCTTAACCTCGACTGTGATGTTTTTAAACTAACATTGGACTGTGGGGTCCTTAAACACACGGACTATGATGTCCTTAACCTCGACTGCGATGTCTTTAAACTAACAATTGACCGTGATGTCTTTAAACTAATATTGGACCGTAATGTTCTTAAACTAACAATGTGCCGTAATGTCCCTAAACTAAACAATATAGCCCAAATGCTCTCTTGTTGGATCTAAACGATCCCGTTAAGTTGATCTTAGTCTAAAATGAGACTAACGTATCCTTAACAAATGTTTAAGTTGATCTTAGTCTCAAATGAGTCTAACGTATTCTTAAACCCAACCCCCAAACCCAAATCTAAGAAAGACACGTATTTGGACTATTCCACGCCTTACGGGCGACAACATAAATTAGTCTCCGTATACAATCCACGAGCAACCAAAAACAAAACAAACACACACGACACGAAGTGACCATCTGGAGAAGGAGAAAGTGGTTGCCGTGATGTGGTAGCGTAATTAACTGCAGGGGCTTGCGACTGCAGGGAAGAGCGTCCCCACAATCAAAAACCCCTCAAATGAGAGGAAATCTGACGAAGTCTGCTACATCGGCCGCATCCGTTTAAAACTTCGATATACGGCGTCATAAATCAACTTGGCATCTTCGGAGAGATGGACGGATAGCACCAATTAGCATCTGTCCCGAAATTCAGGCAAGACGGACCTGCGCGGTCGCGTCTCCGTGTTTCGGCGTCAGGATCCTTTATCTCTTTAGGAGGAAGAATACCCGATCATCAAACAAACTCCCTGACTCCTTCTCTTCGTTGTCAATGAGAACGCTGTAGGAAGCATCGGGACGAATGATAAATGTGTATACATGAGTTAGCTGATCCTTATCCCAGGAAACAGTTTTCTTGTTCATATGGGTCTTTCCATCGCGCGAAAGAATTGCATGAACTTTTTTAGCAGCTAGCATCTCCGCAGATCTCTGGCCCAAACATTATGCTGCAATTTTTTAAAATTAAATTTTAGTCCTTGATTAACGATAAATTAATACTTTATGTTTTGTACAGTACATTAAAAATTTCATGAACTTCCATATTGTTGTTGCAGGAAAATATATTTTTCAAAAACTAGTATTACAAGGGTAAAATAGGAATATATATACGACACATACATGATATATCATGGTGTTTTATAATAATTCATACAGTATGTGGCGTATTTTGTCTCAAAAGAGCTAAAATTCATGGTATTTTAGTAAAATACTACCCTAAAATTTATTAGCTAGCATATATATGCAAATTAGCAGTAGTAAAATATTTTCATGCCCAATCTTACCTATAAGGGGTTTCAGCGCCAAAACTTTTTTGATCGATTTTACCGCTAAGAAGCTTCATGTAGCCTCCACCGCAATTAAGTTTTTGCTCATGTTTAACTGAAAATTGGAAGACTAATGTTCTGTTCTCATTACTGAACTCTGGAAATTCCGCAGAAATTGCATAATATTTGTAGTCTTCGGTGGTTTGTATTCCTGTATTTACACGAAAAGGTTAAGAAATTTTGAGTGAATGTTTGAAATAAATGTTAGGGAACTATTTGAAGAGTTCTTAATTTTTACCTTTATCATTAGGATCTCCACTCCAATTACCAGCAGCATGTTTCCATTTCCCCGATGAATTTTCGTTCTTTTTCCAACCAGATATCACCCATCGCTTCTCCCATCCATCTTTTTTGTATGATGGGCGCGCGAAAGGCCATATAAAATCAAATAAAATTATTATTATATAACTATATATATTAGTATAAAAAAAATTAAAATACCTTTTTGTGTGTATGAAGTAAACTTAAAATACCATTTTCTTCTCAAGAATAAGATGCATGGTTATTTTGGGAGAGAAAAATTAGTAACAAGAATAAAACAAAATTAACGACCATGCATGAATAATCAAATTATTCACTTATGTAATTATCAAACTTTTCTTGGACCTTCGATGTGTAATTGTGATATGTACATTTGGTTAATTATAAATATGATTTTGTCAATTTCATACCATCAAATCGCTCCTCGAAGAAATCCATTGCAGTCGAAACCGAGAGAAGATAGAGAGCAACGACCGACACTAAAAGCCGAGGAGGTTTTCTCGGAAAAGCCATTGTCAAGCTTCAAGTGTTAAAATTAATTTCCTTGTTGCAGGTTAAGAAGCTCAAGCTGCTACGATCTCTTTAATATAATAGTTGGCTTAATGAGTTAAGATCACTATTATGAATGTAAGATTCCCTACTTGAAATTTAGGAAGGTTCATGATTTGTGGATTTTTCACGTTTGTTGGTACATTTAGTACTTGCAGGTTTGGTATCCGAGGGCATTTGCATCAAGAGGAAGGTGGCATGGCTTGTACTGCGCGCATTTTGATTAACTAAAGAGACACTATATATGTATTGATCATGTTAAGAAATTTTATATTCTGCTCGAAGATGATATAAATTTGCATTTATGTTCTTGGAAATCAAAGACTTAATTAAGCCTCACTCTTATTTATTTTTTCATTTTTTGACTGAATTAAGCTTCATTGTTATGATTAAACTCGAACGAAGAGAAGCTATGATGGAGCTCCTCCAGGCCTCCGTCAGATGTTGTCTTCCGTTGATCTCAAGATGAACTGGGTTGATTGTCTTTCGTTGCGTGTGGGTCTCAATGGGTTTTGAGAGGACAAGGTGAGATGAGAAGACTGCCGCCGTGTAGCTACAAAGAAGTTCCGGGATGGTTTGGTACCACCGAGGACCCTCCGACGCTCAAGTCAGTGATAATATCTGAGCAGAGTAACGGCGTAAGTGTAAAAAATGGCTTACTTGACCCCTCCGTGATGGGGGTTTATAAAGCGGTGGTGACACGCATCAGCGGGCGCGAGAATCTCGCCGGCAGTTACGCTCCCGACATCACGCCGACGTAGAGAGCGGATCGTCCATTAATGGAGATCGTGGTGGCATGGAACGTGGAATGTTGCTGGCGTAGAATTCGCGCATGGCGAGATTCGCAGAGCGGCGGTTACGCCCGCGAGTGGTGGAGTTGGTCGGAGGGCCGAGGGAGACGGCCTCGGCCGGGAGCTCGGGGGCGAGCAGGGAGGCTGAGGAGTCTTGGTCCTATGGCGGCTCAGGACGAGCTGAATGGCCGAGGAGGCTGATTTCCAGAGGGCCCCGAGGCGGGCCAGTTTGTGCTTGCAGGTCGGGCTCCGGATGGCCTCGTCGGCCCCTGCGGGCCCTTTCCTCTGAGTCCGGGGACACGTCATCTGCCACGTGTCCCAGCAAATTAATATTTCCTTCTCCATTCCACATTAATACTACTTTTCTCCCTTTTTTTTAGATAAAAAAATTTATTCCTCGAGTTACCTGTACTGTTAGGATATCAAGATACATAGATACGGGCTTCATACTTGTAAAACAAATGCACTTGGAACATGAAGTTCCAACAAATATACTCTTAAAATTAATCGAAGTTATGGATTTTCTTTATATATGCTTATACAGGTTTCGATGGGATTAATGGAGGATTAAATTAGGGATTTCACATATCCGAATTTTTTTCTTATGAAGATTCTGTGGAAAAGTTAAAACTCTTTTTAATAAATGTGCAGGAGGCAAGAAGACTGGTATTGTGAAACCGAGGGAGTATTGGAGATGTGAGTGTAACAATAAATTAAAACTCCAGTTTTTATAACACTATGATTTTATAATAAAAGATTTGTCGGTTATGAACAAAAAACACAAAGCATGCATGAAGAGCATAGCAAAAGGTAGTGAAACCATGATATAGATTAATTACTGGCATGAAAAGATTGATATATATATTATGGTGGTTATTGCATTGCATGACTTGCCATGTCATAACCACGGAGAACAATTTCTCACCGATTTGAGATCAGATGCAACCATCATCTGTGATCTGTGTCTGTATCCAGACATTAATTTTAAAAGCAACATTTGCTGATATATAATATGTACCATGTGACAGGTATAAGGCAGTATGAAGAAATCAAAATCAAATAAAAAATATCATTCGACTATATAAACTGACGAATAAAATATAAAGATACATGACGCTGCGGTCGGCTCGCCAAATAAAAGAGAAACAAGATGCTTTTTTGTTGTTGTTTATTTCGCTCCAGCTCACGATAAGCCCTGATCTATGAACACAACACACACGCATCCATGAGAGCCGTGCATTTACCCCGAAAGCGTTAATTTGTGCTTATGGGGCCGGGCCGGTCCACTCATGGATTTGCTCCAAACCCGGCCCATCAACGGGTCAAGGAGCTCGTGTGTGCAGACAAATTGGCAGCTTCATGAAATCCCTGTTCCCTCAGAAAGCGCCACGTAAAACTGATCCACAGGCCCATGCATGCATGCCGACACGTGGCGGCTCCACCTTCATCTGAAGAGCTCTTCTTCAGCGACCCCTGATCCCCTTTTCTTCTTCATCATCATCATCCTGATCATATCATCTTCTTCATCGATCTTTCACTTTCAGTACTCTCTGTGCTTGCCATTTTTTAATTACCATCTCCTCCTCCTACTCATATATATATAACTTTGAGAAAATTACGTACCTAGCCTGCAAATATTAAGAAGAAGAAGAAGAAGAAGAAGAAGAAGATGAGCAACAGCAACCTTGAGACCCGCACGCTTTTCGACGAGCTGAAGAGCTTGGAGAAGGGATGGTTCTTTGATTTCGGCCACCCGCTCATCAATCGTATGGCCGAGAGCTTCGTTAAAGCTGCAGGGGTACGTACGTATTAATCTTGTCACTTCATGCATGCATCTCATTCTCTCATGCATGCATGGTTCTTGTTTCATTTTAATTAGAAATTGATTAAAATGGAAGAAGAGATCTAGAGGGTTTGATCTGATGATAGCTCAGCTTGTTCCATTTTCTTGATTAATGCATGCATGCAGATAGGTGCAGTTCAGGCTGTCTCTCGCGTTGCGTATTTTACTGCTGTCGAAGGTAATTAATTAAACAAAACACTTTTAATTCAATGCATGGTATATTATTTATTTATTTATTTTCTAGCTACGTACATAATTGATTCCTCTTTAAAACAATAAATTAAACCCATCATAAATATTTCCGTAAGATCAAAGTCGTCGTCGTTTAGGATCAGACTAATTAAGCATTTCACAAAGTACAACCCGATCAGATGTCAAAAATTCCCTCTAAAACAAATTACTAATTACAAGTAATTAGTATATAGAACGAAACTTAATTAATTAGCCTATATATATGTTGCGGGGCTGTTTGGCTCCATGAAATTATTATACATGGAATTCATGAGATTGGATTTTCAGGGAATTTGGTCTTTTTCCCCTTTCTAGAGCTAGGGGCATTTAAAGGGTCTCATTTGTTCATTTAGAAATTAACATGGCAAGGGCAAGCCCTTTTTTCGTCTATATATAGTTTTTTCAAACATGAATTTGGTACTGATTAAGAGAATGTTGACATCATCTCAATGGACGATGAGAAACTTTGTCAGACTTTTCATGAAGCATGCTTCGAATTTGATTCTTAATTTGTTAATTAGGACAACTCTAATACGCAATGACATAATGTGATTTTAGATTATAGATGGCGCCTGAAGCGGCGATTAGAAGAGCGGGCTCCTTAATCGTGCGAGCTTTGACCTTTTTTCATAAAAAATAAATAAATTTGAGACCAGTTTAGATTTCCTCCTATTGATATAAATGATGATATATAAAACTATGCCAAACTATATATTTCTATATATAGGATCCCTTTGATATCGCTCTTCGTTGTCTTTGATTCTCTTGCTCTCCTTCATGAAAAAGTAAATGATGAAGTGGAAGAACGCATGTGTGTGTGTAGACGCATAGATGATATATATGATAGTTATGTGAGATTCTGGAGTCTACTGTGCACGCACATGCCTCGTCAAGGGCATGCACCCTCATATATGGCGCATACCTCGTCAAGGGCATCAGAGAAAAACTTTAAAATAGGATATATAGGGATCTGTTAGTGTAGGCTACGTACCAATAGGCGAGGGTATATTGTTAGGGTTACAGCACTGCACGCACATGCGCGCGCGCGCGTGTGGAGCAGGCTAAAGAGATGCAATTGTTGGGAGTGTGAGCTTTGTGCCTCCACACTTTTAAGATGTGGAGAGCTTGTAGCTTCCGTCCGTTTAATAGAACTATTATGCTTGTATTTCCCCCCATGGATGTAGGCCAATTTGGTTGTATCCGGTCAAATCCGGCGCGTTCTCTCCTTTTTATGGCGTGATT
This sequence comes from Agapanthus africanus, assembly GCA_030015575.1. Lineage (NCBI taxonomy): Eukaryota > Viridiplantae > Streptophyta > Magnoliopsida > Asparagales > Amaryllidaceae > Agapanthus > Agapanthus africanus. The sequence goes on from CM057339.1 coordinate 227,831,279, forward strand.
GATATTACTATCTTGCATGTGTTCTTGATGGTGGCGAGAGGATTGGCTCCTCAATGTGTTTTGCTCTCAGAAATGATACTATCTATAAAAAAAAAAGGCACTTAGAGCAGAGTAACGGCACAATTTTTGAAATTGTGTAAGGTTGAATGTGCGAGTTATTTGTTTTCAGGCGCCGGAATCGATTCCAGTGCAGTGCCACCAGAAATCCCAATCCGCAAAAGGCATAGGTTCCCTGGCCTTCGAGGTATCATAACTTTTAAAGAGGACTGCTAATGATCTGACACGGGGTTATAATATAATTAACATTATTGGTTCTTGTTTTTCCAGGGGAAAGCTCTAAAAAATCACTTGAAGAAATGGTGAGATAACTTAGTTCATTGATTTTAGTTTAATCTTTAATTTTTTTTCTTAATCGAATTGCATAAATGAGTTTGAAGGAGATTTATATTTTTGCTGTGTTACAGGTGAAGAGCACCGGGAAAGAATCTTTTCAGTGGGGTACGAAGCCATTATTCCACTGAGTTCTAATACATGAAAATCGGAAAGGATAATTTTTTCCGTAATAAAACTATCGATGGTAAATTAATTTTTTCGGCGAATAAATTTTTGTTGTAGGTTTGGCTGCTGGCATGTATTCGGGGTTGACATATGGTTTGAGGGAGGCTCGAGGTTCTCATGATTGGGTTAGTTTTTTTCCCCTTATGTAAATTTGCATTCGCTGCAAAGTTTGATGCCATATGTTTCTTGTATCTTTAAACTGTAAAATCCCTATAAACTATGCATAGTTTTTGCTCTTGTTAGAATTGCGTTGTTATATTCTTACATGTTTTGATATTCTTATTACATTCTAACATGGGCGTGCAGGTCTAGTGTATTCTATTTGTGTGCATAATTTTTTTCTTTATGTGGTGAAACCTTTATTTATCGAGCAAATACATTAAAATCTTGCTCGGCGCCACACACTAATTTGAATAGGTTATATATGTTGCTCCTTGCAGAAAAACAGTGCCGTAGCAGGGGCAATCACAGGAGCCGCTCTAGCTCTGACTGCAGACGATACCGCACATGAGCAAATAGTTCAGTGTGCCATCACCGGAGCGGCCATCGGCACCGCCGCCAATATTCTCACCGGAATCTTCTGATCATTTTAAAACGTATTTAGTAGTTGGGATGGAAGCTGTAATTTTGGTTCTAATTTTGGACTTGGGGAGCGGCCATCGGCACCGCTGCCAATATTCTCACCGGAATCTTCTGATCATTTTAAAACGTATTATATAGTTGGGATGGAAGCTGTAATTTTGGTTCTAATTTTGGACTTGGACCCGTAGTTGCTTTGCTTTTGGTGTGTAGGTGTTTCATGCATTTCAAAAAGTAGTTTGTTTGTGAGTTTAATTCTCATTTTAGTCTTTGCTTTTTCGGGAATGTCTTCTTAAAGATTTGATCTACGATCACGGGAAGTTATAGTCTGCGTTTCTTGGGAAGACAGAGATGTATCGCTTCAATATTTTCACTGTTAAAAAGCTAAGAGTTTGAGATACAGTTAAGATCGAATTATCTCTCTTTTTAAGGAAGAGTTAAAACAATTTCTATACAAATGATAGCTATGATGTTTTCAAGGGGAGAGTGCATTTTTTGTGGGTTTTGTTTGCATGAAGATTGGTTGTTTAGCGACGAAATGGCTCAAAATGGCCGCTATATATTTTTCAAATTGAAGTACTTTCATGTCATTAAATGTTGTGTGAGCCTTATTGTCCATTTATAACTTGGTTGTTCTTAGTGTTGATTTTGAAGAATGCAATCACAAAATTTCCTAAATATACCATCAGAAAGTTTGAAGAAGTAACTATTCTCATTTATTAAAAACAACATGCAAATCACTGTTTCTTTTATACTTAATCAAAACAACAGTTTCGGAAACATTGTTGCTAAACTAGGCCTTAGTGACTTGAAATAACCAGGGTTTGGTTAGAGGATTTGGGGGTTGTTTGCAAATTACAAAGTCTTGGGGGCTGTTTGGCAAATTGCATAGATTGAGAGGGCCAGCATCAAAAACACCCATTCGTCTTTTCAGTAAAAAGTGTTGCAGCTGTATCTTCCTCCCACTGTCGCAAAATTTGCACAGCCTTTATTGTTTCTTCTTTGTTTTAACCAAACCCCAAACCCTCGCTCGTGCTTTTTCTTTCTCCCCAAAACCCTAGGAGAAGAAGAAGAAGAAAGGTTTTTCTCTCGAGCAGCAGCAGCCATGAGTACCATGAAGTTTTGCCGCGAATGGTGAGCTCTTCACACAAAACCCCATCAATTTTTACCCTTAGTTTCAATCTTTCACTTGTTTCTCATTCATTTTTTTTTGGGTTAGCAACAACATATTGTACCCAAAGGAAGACAGGGAGCAAAAGATCCTTCTCTATGCTTGCCGCAACTGTGATCATCAGGTCAATCATTGGCTCTCTCTTCTTGGGTCGACTTCCATTTTGAGTAATACGACGGCAAATTTGGAGCTAGGGCTTTCCAATAGAGCAACCCTTTATGCCATTTATTCATCTCATTTTGGTTGATTCATCCCTTTGTTGTAGGCTTAGTTATGTGCATTGCAAAGATGTAACTTTGGGTGCTGAACTAGGGGTTTTCCAACTTTTTTCAACTCTAAATGTCATATCTTTATCTTATTTTTGCTTGTTTAGTAAATTTAGAACACCGGCGTTGAAAAGGAGCAACCCATTTAGTAGTTCTAATTTTTTTCTATTTTTTTTTCCAACTGCCACTTTTATTGCAGGTTAACGTGTGGTTTTGTCATCTTGGGTTGAGCTTTATTTGAATAATATTAAGGCAAATTTGGAATCTATATTTTTTGACCTTTAGAGTATCCCTTTATGCTTGTTTTAACTCTAGATTTGGGCAAAACACGGGCATTGCGAAGTCGTCAACTGTTTAGTATTTAGGTGTGTTCTGTCTTCTAATCAATGGTTTTCTCATCTTGAGTTGAGCTAATTTCTTTGATTTCAGGAGAGTAACCCTTTTATTCCTGTTTTCGCTCTGAGAGCCATTTGTGCATCTCATTTAGGTTGTTTCTTCTTTTTTATATGTATCTTGCAAATTGTGCAAGCTTAGTGTTGGCTGATACCGGGCAAATTTAGAACATGGACGTGGCGAGGAAGTAACCTTTTTATAATTTCTAAGGGTTAATTGCATATAGTCTCGAACCGTATTTTATCACCTATGACTTTTAAAGGTAACATGTTGGAAATTTCAGACAATATAGTATTTGGCGACAACTCCTCAAAACATAAGCAGACGTCTAAAGCTACAGGTGTATACGTCTGCTAAATTAACAGAGCACATGCAGACGTCTGGAGAACAAATGGACAAATATCTGGTCGCAAGTATTTGACAATAACACAGAGAACGCAGACGTCTAACAGAATGTTCTCCAGACGTCTTCTCAAGACGATCATGGCTGTTATGAATTTTCATCAAGCAAATCAAATCTTTCCTATTACCGACCTTTGTGATTTTTATTTAGATTAGGAAAGATCTTATTTTATTTTATTTTTCTATCATGTAAATGTAATATATAAACATATATGATTATTACGCCCCACTTTCCAAAATACGGAATACGAGAGGCGACTAGGCCAGCCATACTCCTACGGTCAGGGAAACAATTCCGCCGTAGTCATACTTCGGCTTCTAGCATTACACGGTAATCATCACACGGTAATCAGTAAACACAGCGCAAAAGTAAAGAAATCACATCACTAGTTTATTACATCAAATTTCATTGTTGACAGTTTACAATAGTTCGAAAGAAAAGAAACTACTAACCAAATGTGAATACAAGGTTGATTTATGGAAAGCAGTAAAAATACTGATGGTACGACCGTCTAGATCTCTGCGAGCTCGAACGATAGGTCTGACTCCTGAACTGGGTCCACTCCAAGCTCTGAGCATGCATACTCAGGTCGTCAGGGCGACGCAATAGCAATATTATGATAATAAAAATGAGGTAAGAAATAAAAGTAATAACGAGAGAGACAATAAAAACAGGTAATCGATATGTCAATAATCAATGCATGTCAATAATCAATGCAGTGTATGACCTGTGTTCCTACTGGTCTCTAAGTCAATTTTTGAAATCGAGTTTGCGGAAATGAGTGATCATGTTTAACGAGAGTCTCGTACGTACCCGAGACTACGGCTCATTATTGCCTGGGACATAACCCTGTCAGCCGGACCGCTAAGTCCAAACCTAATATATATTAGGGTCGATGTTCGAATGATCATCCTCTAAATCGCTAATCTCGCTAAATACAAATTCCTGTCCATTTTGATTTTCCCATTTCCCTCAGGTTTCACTATTTATAAGTATGTGCCCGTTGTATACAAGTACACACCAATAACATTGCTTTATTCACTATAAACCGTGCTGTTCACTATCACAATTCATTCACTTTTTACTGGCGTACTCGACACAACTAAACCGATACCACTCACGTTCGACAATGCATTATACACTGAGAATCAATAAGGGCGCTCACAATCGTTAAAGGTATCGCAGTCGGGTAATATGTGAATTCTGTCGCCAAACAAATCATATGCAATACAATCCATTACACGTCCTAGGAACTTAGAAAAATCATATTAAACCGTACAATCAGAATTAAGCAAAATGATACAAAAGGGGTAAAAAGTAAACTTAATCAGCAATTCAACGGTGATTCTTTTTAAGTGTTCTATGCTGGAAGTTCAGTTCCTGAACTGAAAGTCCGTTTCGTAACACAGTTTTCACCCTGTTGAGATCATAATTATGCGGCGCTACAGTTGGATAATATTTAGGTCTATTAGTTAGGTTTCCAACGCGCCATACGGATCGACAATATCCGCTGTATGCTGGGAGATATGCATTATTTAAGATCAGGGTATACGTTCTGTCCCTGCTTGGGACTGCAGTATGTATCGATGATTTAAAATATGATTAAAATAGCAAACGACGGTAAAAACGAATGAAACCACCACCAATAGTTAGCTAGAAGAATAATTTTCGCAATGGTATAGGGTTCCGCATATATCATTCTCACACAGAGTTGTAAAAACCTTTTAATTCAGGTGTTGATAAGCAGTGCTGCTCTGGACTGCAGTCCAGAGCCGCATTCCCGAACAGTTTTCGTCACCGCTTTAAAACAGTAACGAACTATAAATTACAGGGGGTTCTAGGGTGTCGAGTCGGCTTCGATACGAGCCTTCGAACACATCATTCCAGTATGTATCCAAATTACTATGATTTTCACAAGTTAGGTGTACGGAAAATTCCAGATTTGGTGAAACTAATTAGGGGTGACATTTCATGGCATTAGGGTCCGTATTTTCATTCTAATTTCTTACATATCATCCATTATCACTAAAGTAATTTAATAAACCTATGTCCCGCCATATTCGATTTAGTTTCCACATAGGATTCCATATTGGACACATAGGTTTAACAGACGATTATCAATCGAAACATCGATTTCCTTTAGTTAAGCGACACGAGAATTTATTTCATAAAGTCTACTTACTATCACCACGGAATTAGTAATCATTAGATGGGTTTCAATCACTAAATTAACGACAGTAGTTCACGGGGGAAAATTCGATTATTTTGTTTCGATTTATATATACATATGCACACACAATCATGTTATATATATACACGTAACGATTGCTAGCATGTTAAACAAGTGAAAGGGTTTTCACTTGCCTCAAGACGACGGTAATGACGGCGACACGGCTACGACACGACAGCGATGACTTGGAACAGTAACAATGCGGCAACTGCGAGGGTTTAGCCTCGGCTCAAACTTGACTAGGCTTGGGTTCGACACAGTGGTGAACACGGGGTGCGGCGGAGACGGAGGTGATGGCCGACGGCGATGTTGGTGGCACGAGCAGCGATGAAGCGGCGGCGTTGGTTCAGGTGGCGGTGGGTACTCGAGTTTGGTGGTGACGCGGTGTGGGCGGGGCTCACGGTGTGTTGGGTTCGGTTGGAGGTAGCGAGGGGGTCGGCTTGGAGGCCGGTGGCGATGAGGTGGTCGTGGTGAGGGGCTGCGGCAATGAAGTGGTGGTTGCAGAGGTGGTTGCGCTCAGGTGGCAGTGGGGAGCTGGTAGGTTGGGTGAAGATGACGGTAATGTCGTGGGTTGTGGAGGATAGGGCTCGTCGGTGAGGTGGAGGAGAGCTTGACGGAGGAGGAAGCTCCGGTGGCCGATGGTCTGGTCACGGTGAGTGGTGTTGGAGGCGCTTCGTGATGGGTGCGGTGGCCTCGAGTTCGTCGGCGAGAATCTTGGTGGTCGCAGGGGAGGTCGGTGAAGGTGGTGTTGGGGTGTAGTGGAGGCGGGAAGCTTGGGAAGGAGAGGGAAGAGGGGCTCGGTGTAGAAAGAAGACGATGATGGCGAAGAAGGTGAGGGTGATGTAGTGAGGGGGGAGAATAGAGGTAGAGGGAGCGACGAGGGAGTCGTTACGAAAGAGGGGGAAGCAGGCGAGGGTTCCTCGGGGAACGTTGGGCGACGCGGCTGAGTCGTGGCCGTTGGAGGGCGCGGGTCTCGTGGAGGCAGGTGCGCGAGTAGAAGGAGAAGGGTTCGCGAAGAGAGAGAAGAGGGGGAAAGAGGGGGGATTCGGGTCGGGTTTGGGTGAGGGTTAGGGCTTGAAGTTAAAATTAAAAGAAAAGAAAGGATGGATGAAAGGGAAAGAACTTGGAAAAACCTTTGAGATTAAGGAAAAATATTTGAGGAATATATATATAGCACACAAATTATATATATATATATATATATATATATATATATTTGAAGTTAATTTATTCGAATACGGATACAAAATAACAGGGAATCACATCCTACCCCCTTACAAGCATTTCGTCCTCGAAATTAAGAAACGAAAACAGGTAACGATACAAACAACTACTTAAAAAGATACGGGAATCGCGAACGAATATCCACTTCATGTTCCCAGGTGGATTCCCCAGGCAAACGACCGCCCTAAGATACTCGAACTAAAGGAATGACCTTATTCTTTAGCACCATCTCTCTGCGATCGAGTATCGTAGTAGGCTGCTCCACATAAGACAAATCGGTATTCAAAGTAAATTCTGAATAATCGAGAACGTGACCGTCGTCTCGAACGTAGCGCTACAATTGTGACACATGAAACATGTTGTATACGTCAGCTAACGAAAAGGGTAAGGCGAGCTGGTAAGCCACTTCCCCCACTCGCTCCAATACCTCGAATGGTCCGATGAATCGGGGACTGAGTTTCCCGTGACTCCCAGATCTGATAACACCGCGAGTAGGTGAAATCTTCAGGAATACATGATCACCGACTTCGAATTCTAACGATCTCCTGCTGGCATCTGTCCAACTCTTCTGTCGGCCCTGAGCCGTCTTAATGCGCTACCTGATCATCCGGACCTTGTTTTCCGTTTGAACTATAAGCTCGGGGCCCAGTAATCTTCACTCACCGACATTATGCCAACAAACAGGGATCGACATTTCCGTCCATAAAGCGTTTCGAACGGAGCCATCTGGATGCTAGCTTGGAAACCGTTGTTATAAGAAAACTCTACTAGATGGAGGTGATCCTCCTAAGAACCCTGAAAGTCTAGCATGCAGGATCTCAACATGTCCTCGAGCGTCTGAAAAGTATGCTCGGACTGTCCGTCCGTCTGTAGATGGTAAGCCGTGCTGAACTTGAGACGTGTACCCAGACTCTCCTGTAATCTCTTCCAAAAGTGCGAAATGAATCTGATATCTCGATCTGATACTATGTTGACTGGAACTCCGTGAAGTCGCACTACTTCCTGCATGTACTTTTCCGTAAGCGACTCTGTCGACTGTCTCACTCGGAAGGGTATAAAGTGTGCTGCTTTCGTAAGACAGTCGACGATAACCCAGATGGCGTTGCTCCTTGACTCTGTGGTAAACCAGTCATAAAATCCAAAGTGATGTGCTCTTATTTCCATTCGGGTATCGGAAGCGGTTGCAACAATCCAGCTGTTCTCTGGTGTTCCGCCTTTACTTGCTGGCATATCAAGCACTTGATACAAACCGTGCAATCTCTCGCTTCATCCTGTTCCACCAGTAGTGTTTCCTCAGATCTCGGTACATCTTCGTGCCTCCCGGATGCACTGAATAAGCTGAACTATGAGCCTCTGCTAGTACTTCTTAAACATCCCCATTGGGAACGCAGAGTCTGCTACCGAATCTGTAACAACCGAGTCCAACTCTACTAATTTCAGTTATCATATGTGGATGTGTGGTATTTATTTCATTGATCCTAATTGACTGTTGCTAGTTATAAATTTTTACCCGACAATTCATTTCTGCATATAACAATCTAAGGCATCTAAAATGAAATTAAAAAAATACTTGACTTGGCCTGCTCGACACCCTAACCCTGTGGTAGCGTCCTTGCACCGTGTCTTCGTCCCGTTAAGTGAAACGGACGTGCTTGGACGGTTACGCGCACGTACGTGTGTCCATTTTGGGGGTACGCTTTTTGATCTTAAAATACTTCATTTTAAATTTTGGATCCCGCCTATAAATTTTATATTTCAATTTCAAATTTTGGACCCGACCCAGGCGCAATTTGGAAATATTTTACATTTGCGCCAAATCCTAATTTCTAATTTTTTATACCGTCGAATAAACCCTAGATAATATTCCTATCATCTTAAAATCTTTTTAAAAGTTTTTCTAACTATAAACCCCCACAAAATCTTTTCTTTCTTTCCTAAATTTTGGCCACGAGCCAATCAGCGTTCACTTTAACCCTGCGGGCCCCACAATTTCTCTTTCTCTCTCTTCTCTCTCTCGCGCAGGCGCTAGGTGCCAAGGTTCTCTCTCCTCTCCGCTTTCTCTCTCCTCTCGATCTCTTTCCCCTCTGTATCTCTCTCTCCTCTCGCAATCCTTCTCTCTCTCTCCTCTATATATTATTCCCTTCCTCTTTCTATTTTCTTTTCACCAAAGCAACCCAACCTCGCGAGAAACCCTAGCCGCCTCGTCTTCCGCCGCCGTAGCCCCAGCGCCGACGCCGTCATCACAGAACTCGTCGCCTTCTCGCCCTCGTCACCTTCACCACATCTCCTTCCTCCTCTCCTCGAGTACCCTGCACGAGCACCGCACACCCCCTACACGCCGCAGCACGTCGTGGGATCACCGCCGGCGATCTCGATCCGTTCCCCGGCCTCGTGCACCCCTCGGTGAGTGGTCTTCTTCTTCTTCTGTTCCTTCTGCTTTCCCCATGCTGTTTTTAACCGCCGGTGGTTCTTTGCAGGGCGTGCTCGGAGCTCCGTCGACGTGGTCGACGATCACACCCCTCTGCAGATCGTAGTGAGCACCCTCTTCTGCACCCTCCTCTTCTTTCGCCTTGATTTTCTTTTCTTTGAAGCATTCTTGATTTACTGTGTACTGTTGCTGTGGCGGCCGGAATCCGGCTGTGCCGGCGACGTGTTCCGACGATCCAGCGAGGTACTCTGACCTGTGTGGTTCCACTGTTCGTCGTTTGGGTTCATTCCGTGAACCGTGCGCATGTCGCGAGATTTCCCCGCCGACGTTTAACGTTCCGTTTTTCCGATTCGCGACCCGTCGAGGCAAGTACACCTTGCTACATGCTAAATAATATTTACATATACATTGATAGCACTCTAAACCTGCAGTTTAACTTTAGTACCGTAATTTCCCCTTTTTTCGTGTTCAATGTCGTGTTATATCATTTTATCTTTCAAGCTTGAAACCTACCGTTTGCATTTACTTTATTAAACCTAATAACCACATTTACATGTTTAATCACATTTTCACTATTGACATAGCCTATGGCATTCTCTCTATAGTTTTACTCCTTTCGGACGCTCGTATGCATTTAACCTGTAATAGCTGTGATTTCATCCATTGAACCTATATATAAATCATTGCACCCCTAAAATTCTTAAACTTGTTAATATGATTTAACGGCCATAATTGTCATACTGTATTCTTATAATGTTGAAATTATCTCTGTGACACAACTGATAACTGTACTGTTAATTAAGTGAATCTGCTTATTGTTTAATTCATTGCTTAGATCATGTTGTTGATAACCATGCTTGATTATGTTATGAGCACACCTATAATATCGTTTACATCTTGACATGACTTGTTACATACATATTGATTGACCCGACATGGTACCGTATACTGCTTGACTTGACCTGATGTACCATGACCTGACCCGTTACCTGATCTTGTGTCTAATGCCAACAAACCTGACATGTAGTCCTCACGGACCGTTCCTGTTTTCTATCCAGACAAACCTGCATACCTGATCCTGTGTTGGCATTAGTTCTCGATTACTGAATACCTGACTTGCCTTACACATACAACTTGGGGGTATGGGGAAATCAATAATGAAACCTGACTTGTAACTCGACAGTTCGATACCTGTTCTGATCAGTTTTAGAGGCTAGGCCAGCCTTGGGATGATGCTGCTGACATCATTCATCTGTACACATTCCTGTTTTAGTGCCTAGCGGCATGTCTCGGTTTCAGCCTGAGAATTTGGACCGTGGTCCCGGGTACGCACGGGATACTATTGAGTTACATCGATGATTCATCAATTTGATTTCAAAGTCTTAGAACAGAAAACCCGATAGAACAGTTTAGTTTACTCGATGCACACTACCCTACACTGCCCTGACTTACATTACTGTTACACCTGCATTTCATTCATGTTTATATTGCATTGCCTGTTATCCTGTTTATATTTTATTACTTGATGATATGACGCGCTGACGTCTGGGTTTTGCATGGCCCAGATTCCGTACCGCTGCTGCAGTCCGAGCAGGAGTACTTCAGCCAGCGGGCTGAGCTGTGAGGTGTTAGCAGTAGTTAATTCTTTTATTTCCTGCATTTATTTGCTGATGTGAGCCCGCATTATAGGACATACACTCCAGTTATTTTGTATTAGATCTTTTGCTTCCGCATCTTATTATTCTTGACTCATGTTATCTTGGATTATGGACATGTTTAGATAGTTTTATTTTGTTCTTGATATCTCTACAGCCGTAATGTGACTGTGGATGGATACTTTCTACCCACAGGTAGCATGGTTGGCTATGTCACGTTCCCATCTTAGCGTACTCTGGGAAGCGGGGCGTGACATGGTTCTTTTGGTATCAGAGACATAGGTTAGTCGGGTTGGTTCTTTTGTAGTTGGGTATTATACCCAATACACGAATCAGAATACCCGTGTTTAGGAAACATGTCCTGCCACCTTGCCGTTTTATCGTTCTTGAATCGAATTCTTCATGATTATATCTTTTACGATGTGCAAACTTCCTTTACATATCGACTCGAAACCTGATTCCTTGTTATCTCTAGGACTTAGGCGACTTGGGTGGAGTTATGTAATTATGGCTATGATACCGCGTCATACTTACAATGCGGCACTCTATTTAAGTAACTTAGAGTTCTAGCCTTGATCCATATTGTAAATTTGTTATCCTGCTAATCTTGGGTGTTTTGATTTCAGGAGTATGGCAGGTAAGAATCTGAAGACGTACCAAAGGCGTGTTGACAAAGCCGCCATGCTTGGAGTAATTCGGGGAATGCTGGAGAATCAAAAGAGGCAGACCGAGCTGATCCAGCAGCAAGCTGAATCATTTCAGGAAGGTTTGCAGACCATTCAGCAGACTGTGGACAATATTGGGGCTAAACCAGTTGACCGTATGGGGACCGTAGCAGATTTCAGGCGTTTGGGTCCGTCTGTATTTACCGGTTTGGAGAAGCCGTTGCCAGCAGAGCAGTGGCTAGTTGACACGGAGAATTTACTTATCGCGGCACAGATTCCAGACGATAAAAGAGTTGATGTAGTGCGCATTCAGTTAGTGGATTACGCCCATGAATGGTGGCTTGTGGAGGAGACCCGCTTGACCAAGCCGATTAAGTGGGCGGATTTTTCGAAGAGTTTCCTGGAGAAGTTCTTCCCGCGGACTGCACGGGAGGAAATGGAAGAGAAATTCATCAGTCTGAAGCAGAATGGTGCGGCCGTGGATGTACACGCAGCTGAGTGGACCCGGCTCAGTAGATTCGCTGGACCTTTAGTTGCCAACGATGCAGACAGGGCAAGGAGGTTTATGCGCAGCTTGGATGTGGACATCCGGAGGCAGATTGTCTCTCTGGGTTTGACCACTTTCTCACAGGTTCTTACGGCAGCTCGAGAACAGCAGAGCCTATCAGGGAAGACTGGGAGTTTACAGCAGACAGCAGTTGCAGTAAGGAAGCCGGCATTTGTACCAAACCTAGCTCATGGTCGCAGAGGTATTCCAGTGGACCGTCGTGGTATAACACCCATGAAGAAGCCTGTTGTCATTGATCGAAGAAAGAGCGTGACTTGTAACTACTGCAATTTACCTGGCCACGTGCAAAAGGATTGTCGAAGGAGGCTGGGACTCTGTTTAGTTTGTGGGGCGGCAAATCACGCTGTCAACGCTTGTCCGTCGAAGCTTCGTACAAGGGATGATATTCATAAGCCTCCGCAGAAACCGTTTCAGGGACAGAAGCAACTGACTCAAGGACCTAATCAGGCTCGAGCTTTTACCTTGACAGCCGAGGAAGCTAAGGCGTCAGGAGAAGTTGTTTCAGATACTCTACTCGTTCATGGTTTTCCCGCATTAGCGTTATTTGATTCTGGTGCATCCCATTGTTTTATGTCGTCCAAGTTTATAGCTACACACTCGATTACTTGCACGACCCTGTCTAGTTTCTGGGACATACATAATGGGAATGGAAAAATCATATCTAGTAGGGAGTGTAAAGATTGTACAGTTGTTGTTTGCGGACGGGAGCTTTTTGCAGATTTCTTAGTAATTGATACAGGCAGCTACGAAGTCGTCTTGGGAATGGATTTCCTTGGCACTTTCCACACTCACATTGATTGTAAGGCAAGGAAAGTAATTTTCCAGATTCCCGGACATCCCGAGTTTAGCTTCACTGGAGGAAGCAGTTCTGTCGGGCCAGTTGAGTTTAGGGCTAGGCCGACAAATAATATTCTTGCATCAATGGAAGTTGATAAAAGTGATGAGCCAGCTGTTGTTCGTGATTTTATGGACGTGTTTGAAGATATATCGGGATTACCGCCGAAGCGAGACGTGGAGTTCGCAATTGATCTTATTCCTGGTCAGCGCCAGTATCCAAAGCGTATTATCCAATGGCACCAGTGGAGTTGGAAGAAGTCAAGAAACAGGTTGCTGAACTGCTTGAGAAGGGTTGGATTCGAAGCAGTAACTCGCCTTGGGGAGCTCCAGTTCTTCTAGTAAAGAATAAAGATGGCACGAGAAGGATGTGCATCGACTATCGAGAATTAAACCGGGTGACTATTAAGAATAAGTACCCGATCCCTCGTATTGGCGAACTTTTTGAGCAGCTTAGTGGCGCGAGGGTATTCTCGAAGCTGGATTTGCGATCCGGATATCATCAGGTCCGAGTGAAAGCAGAAGATATTTGCAAGACGGCGTTCCGAACTCGGTATGGACATTACGAATACTTAGTGATGCCCTTCGGAGTAACGAATGCACCTGCGATATTCATGGACTTGATGAACTGAATCTTTTCACCATTCTTGGACCAGTTTATTGTGGTGTTCATTGACGATATTCTGGTTTACTCGAAGAGTTTTGAAGAGCATGCTGAACATTTGAAGATCGCACTGCAGACGTTGAGACAAGAGAAGTTATATGCGAAGATGAGCAAGTGCGAGTTTTGGCTGGAATAAGTAAAGTTTTTGGGGCATGTTGTGTCTGGCGAGGGAATCGCCGTCGATCCCGAAAAGATTGCAGCAGTTCGTGATTGGCCGATTCCAAAGAATGTTGCGGAGATAAGAAGCTTTCTTGGACTCGCCGGATATTACAGAAGATTTGTGGAGAACTTTGCTCGTCTGGCGGAGCCGTTGACCAAGCTTACGCGCAAAGAGGTACCTTTTGTGTGGACGGATAGATGTGCGTCAGCTTTTGAGATGTTGAAGCAGAAATTGATAAGCGCCCCTATTCTGACCGTGCCAGACAATTCCGGAGGATTGGTGATTCACAGCGACGTATCTGGGAAAGGATTGGGATGTGTTTTGATGCAGCATGGGAAGGTTGTAGCGTACGCATCAAGACAGTTGAAGACCCATGAGAAGAATTACCCAACTCACGACTTGGAGCTTGCGGCTGTGATTTTCGCGTTGAAGATTTGGAGACATTACCTTTTGGGCGAAAAGGTCGAAGTTTTTACTGATCATAAGAGCTTGAAGTATGTGTTCACGCAGAAGGAGCTTAATATGAGGCAGCGTAGATGGTTGGAGCTGATGGCTGATTACGATCTTGATCTTAAGTACCATCCGGAAAAGGTTAATGTCGTATCGGATGCGCTTAGTCGGTTACCAGCAATTCAGATGTTGACTACGCAGAAGGAGCTCGTTGAAGAATTTCGAAGATTTGATTTGGAGGTTGTGCTACAGCGTTCTTCGGGACAGTTGATGCAGCTGCAAGTATATTCGTCGTTGATCGAGAATATTAAAGCAGCACAATCACAGGATCCTAGATTGCAAAAGTTTCGAGAACAGGTTGAAGCTGGACTACGAACAGATTTATTGATCCACGAAGATGGTTCGTTGAGGTATGGTAGCCGTTTGTGTGTGCTAAAGGGAGATATTCGTGAAGAGCTTATGAAGGAGACACACAATTCAGCTTATTCCGTATATCCAGGAGGCACAAAGATATACCGTGATATTCGACAGCATTTCTGGTAGGAAGGCATGAAACGGGAGATTGTTCGCTTTGTGGCAAAATGCTTGGTATGTCAGCAAGTTAAGGCTGAACATCAAAGAGTTGCTGGTTTATTGCAACCACTTCCGATTCCTCAGTGGAAGTGGGAACATATAACCATGGATTTCGTGACAGCTCTACCGCGGAGTCCAAAAGGCAACAATGCAGTATGGGTGATTGTTGATCGTTTGACCAAGGCAGCTCATTTTATCCCTTTTCGGGTTGGTCAATCAACAGAGACTTTGGCGGAGCGGTACATGCAGGAGATCGTAAGATTGCATGGAGTACCGATGAGCATCGTTTCCGATCGGGACACTCGGTTCTTATCACACTTCTGGAGGAGTTTACAGGAAAGTTTGGGGACTCGATTGAAGTTTAGCACAACTTATCATCCTCAAACTGATAGTCAGTCGGAGAGGACAATCCAAACTCTTGAAGATATGTTGAGAGCATGCATGTTGCACTTCAAGGGTTCATGGGAGGATCATCTACACTTAGTGGAGTTTTCTTACAACAACAGTTTTCAGGCAACTATCCAGATGGCTCCATTTGAAGCTTTGTATGGTCGTAAATGTCGTTCACCTGTTTGTTGGGACGATGTCGGTGAACGAAGACTGTTGGGACCAGATTTGGTTGTGCAGACAGTTGAGAAAGTTAACACTATCAGAAATCATATGAAAGCAGCTCAAGACGGACAGAAGAGTTGGGCAGATACGTCGAGAAGACCTCTAGAGTTCGCCGTGGGTGATTTGGTATTCTTGAAGATATCACCGACTAGAGGGGTGATTCGTTTTGGAAGTCGAGGAAAGCTCAGTCCTCGATTCGTTGGGCCCTTTGGAATCTTGGAGCGTGTCGGTGAAGTAGCGTATCGTTTGGCGTTACCGCAATCCTTGGCGAATGTGCACGATGTGTTTCGTGTATCTCAACTCCGTAGGTATGTTCGAGATGAAACACATGTGTTGGATCATTCGGAGCTGACGGTACGAGAAGATTTGAATTTTGAGGAGCGACCGTTTGAAATTGTGGATCGAAGGAAAAAGGTTCTTAAGAACAAGGTTATCCCTCTTATACTTGTTTCTTGGGGTAATCGCTCGCATGGAGAGTCCACTTGGGAACGAGAAGATGAAATCCGGCAGAAGTTTCCTCATCTTTTCTTGTAGTTTGTTTGTTTTCGTCTATCCTTGCATTCTTGGAATTTCGAGGACGAAATCCTTTTGTAGTTGGGTATAATGTAACAACCGAGTCCAACTCTACTAATTTCAGTTATCATATGTGGATGTGGTATTTATTTCATTGATCCTAATTGACTGTTGCTAGTTATAAATTTTTACCCGACAATTCATTTCTGCATATAACAATCTAAGGCATCTAAAATGAAATTAAAAAAATACTTGACTTGGCCTGCTCGACACCCCTAACCCTGTGGTAGCGTCCTTGCACCGTGTTTTCGTCCCGTTCAGTGAAACGGACGTGCTTGGACGGCTACGCGCACGTACGTGTGTCCGTTTTGGGGGTACGCTTTTTGATCGTAAAATACTTCATTTTAAGTTTTGGATCCTGCCTATAAATTTTATATTTCAATTTCAAATTTTGGATCCGACCCGGGCGCAATTTGGAAATATTTTACATTTGCGCCAAATCCTAATTTCTAATTTTTTATACCGTCGAATAAACCCCAGATAATATTCCTATCATCTTAAAATCTTTTTAAAAGTTTTTCTAACTGTAACCCCCACAAAATCTTTTCTTTCTTTCCTAAATTTTGACCACGAGCCAATCAGCGTTCACTTTAACCCCGCGGGCCCTACAATTTCTCTTTCTCTCTCTTCTCTCTCTCGCGCAGGCGCTAGGTGCCAAGGTTCTCTCTCCTCTCCTCTTTCTCTCTCCTCTCGATCTCTCTCCCCTCTCTATCTCTCTCCTCTCGCAATCCCCGTCTCTCTCTCCCCGTCTCTCTCTCTCCTCTCTATATATTATTCCCTTCCTCCTATTTTCTTTTCACCAAAGCAACCCAACCTCGCGAGAAACCCTAGCCGCCTCGTCCTCCGCCGCCGTAGCCCCAGCGCCGACGCCGTCATCACAGAACTCGTCGCCTCCTCGCCCTCGTCACCTTCACCCCATCTCCTTCCTCCTCGCCCCGAGTACCCTGCACGAGCACCGCGCACCCCCTGCACGCCGCAGCACGTCGTGGGATCGCCGCCGGCGATCTCGATCCATTCCCCGGCCTCGTGCACCCCTCGGTGAGTGGTCTCCTTCTCATTCTTCTTCTTCTTCTGTTCCTTCTTTTTTCCCCATGCTCGGCTGTTTTTAACCGCCGGTGGTTCTTTGCAGGGCCTGCCCGGAGCTCCGTCGACGTGGTCGACGATCACACCCCTCTGCAGATCGTAGTGAGCACCCTCTTCTGCACCCTCCTCTTCTTTTGCCTTGATTTTCTTTTCTTTGAAGCATTCTTGATTCACTGTGTACTGTTGCTGTGGCGGCCGAAATCCGGCTGTGCTGGCGACGTGTTCCGACGATCCAGCGAGGTACTCTGATCCGTGTGGTTCCACTGTTCGTCGTTTGGGTTCATTCCGTGAACCGTGCGCCCGTCGCGAGATTTTCCCGCCGACGTTTAACGTTCCGTTTTTCCGATTCGCGACCCGTCGAGGCAAGTACACCTTGCTACATGCTAAATAATATTTACATATACATTGATAGCACCCTAAACCTGCAGTTTAACTTTAGTACCATAATTTCCCTTTTTTTTCGTGTTCAATGTCGTGTTATATCATTTTATCTTCCAAGCTTGAAACATACCGTTTGCATTTACTTTATTAAACCTAATAACCACATTTACATGTTTAATCACATTTTCACTATTGACATAGCCTATGGCATTCTCTCTATAGTTTTACTCCTTTCGGACGCTCGTATGCATTTAACCTGTAATAGCTGTGATTTCATCCATTGAACCTATATATAAATCATTGCACCCCTAAAATTCTTAAACTTGTTAACATGATTTAACGGCCATAATTGTCATACTGTATTCTTATAATGTTGAAATCATCTCTGTGACACAACTGATAACTGTAATGCTAATTAAGTGAATCTGCTTATTCCTTAATTCATTGCTTAGATCATGTTGTTGATAACCATGCTTGATTATGTAACTGATTATGAGCACACCTATAAGATCGTTTACATCTTGACATGACTTGCTACATACATATTGATAGACCCGACATGGTACCGTATACTGCTTGACTTGACCTGATGTACCATGACCTGACCCGTTATGTCTAATGCCAACAAACCTGACATATAGTCCTCACGGACCGTTCCTGTTTTCTATCCAGACAAACCTGCTTACCTGATCCTGTGTTGGCATTAGTTCTCGATTACTGAATACCTGACTTGCCTTACACATACAACTTGGGGGTATGGGGAAATCAATGATGAAACCTGACTTGTAACTCGACAGTTCGATACCTGTTCTGATCAGTTTTAGAGGCTAGGCCAGCCTTGGGATGATGCTGCTGACATCATTCATCTGTACACATTCCTGTTTTAGTGCCTAGCGGCATGTCTCGGTTTCAGCCTGAGAATTTGGACCGTGGTCCCGGGTACGCACGGGATACTATTGAGTTACATCGATGATTCATCAATTTGATTTCAAAGTCTTAGAACAGAAAACCCGATAGAACAGTTTAGTTTACTCGATGCACACTACCCTACACTGCCCTGACTTACATTACTGTTACACCTGCATTTCATTCATGTTTATATTGCATTGCCTGTTATCCTGTTTATATTTTATTACTTGATGATATGACGCGCTGACGTCTGGGTTTTGCATGGCCCAGATTCCGTACCGCTGCTGCAGTCCGAGCAGGAGTACTTCAGCCAGCGGGCTGAGCTGTAAGGTGTTAGCAGTAGTTAATTCTTTTATTTCCTGCATTTATTTGCTGATGTGAGCCCGCATTATAGGACATACACTCCAGTTATTTTGTATTGGATCTTTTGCTTCCGCATCTTATTATTCTTGACTCATGTTATCTTGGATTATGGACATGTTTAGATAGTTTTATTTTGTTCTTGATATCTCTACAGCCGTAATGTGACTGTGGATGGATACTTCCTACCCACATGTAGCATGGTTGGCTATGTCACGTGCCCATCTTAGCGTACTCTGGGAAGCGGGGCGTGACAGAATCTCAAAGAACCGTCTTGATGTATTAGCAAGTTTGTCCTCAGTCCGGCTTTCCCTTGCTCTTTGAACTTCTGCAATCTAGGATCCTCAGTCTGTGCAGCCTTAATACGATCTACTAGTGAAGACTACACATGTAATCGCCAAAACTGTCTGATTACACTCGGTGTAACAATCTTTAGTTCGAGCTTCAGAAAGTCCTTAACGATGCTCTCTGATTAGTCAACATTATGACCGTTGGTTTGCGATTGAGAGCGTCGGGTACGACATTTACTTTCCCCAAATGGTACTGTAAGTCCAAGTCGTGGTCTGCCATTAGTTCCAGCCATCGGCGTTGTCGCATATTCAATTCCTTCTGAGTGAACACGTATTTCAGACTCTTGTGATCCGTGTACACTTCTACCTTTTCGCCTAGTAAGTAATGTCTCAAGATCTTCAGCGCGAAAACCACCGTAGTCAACTCCAAGTCGTGTGTTGGGTAGTTTTTCTCATGATTCTTCAGCTGCCGTGAAGTATAAGCAACTACCGACCATGCTGCATCATAACACAACCTAAACCCTTCCCTGAAGCATCGTTGTGTATCACCAAACCACCTGAATTATTCGGTACTGTAAGAATAGGAGCCGTGGTCAACTTTTGTTTCAGTAACTCAAAAGTCCGAGTACATTCCTCTGACCACACGTAAGGCGCTTCCTTCCGTGTCAGCTTTGTCAAGGGTTCAGCAACTCGTGCAAAGTCCTGAACGAAACGCCGATAATATCCTGTTAATCCTAGAAAGCTTCTGATCTCCGCCCCTGACTTCGGTGTCGGCCAATCTCTAACGGATTCTATTTTTGCCGGGTCCACTGAGATGCCTTCGTCCGAAACGACGTGTCCAAAAAACTGCACTTTGTCGAGCCAGAACTCACACTTACTCAATTTTGCGTATAGCTTCTCTTCCCGAAGAATTTATAGTACAGTTCGTAAATGTTTGGCGTACTCCTCTCGAGTCTTAGAGTAGACTAGTATGTCGTCGATGAATACAACGATAAACGTGTTCAAGTATTTTGCAAAAACCTTGTTCATCAGATCCATGAATATTGCTGGAGCATTAGTAACACCGAACGACACCACCAGAAACTCATAATGCCCGTATCGGGTTCGGAAAGCTGTCTTGCATACATCTTCAGCCGTTACCCTGATCTGGTGATAACCCGAACGAAGATCCAGTTTCGAAAATACCTTGGCACCACCCAATCGATCAAATAAGTCGTCGATACGCGGAATGGGGTATTTGTTCTTTATCGTCACTCGGTTCAGCTCACGGTAGTCTATGCACATCGGTAGAGAGCCGCCCTTCTTCTTCACTAACAAGACTGGTGCACCCCACGACGAAACGCTTGGGTGAATGAATCCCTTCTCCAGAAGATCTTCAATTTGCTTCTTCATTTCCGCCAATTTAACTGGTGCCATTATGTACGGTGCTTTCGAGACTGGTGATGTACCCGAAACCAAGTCGATTGAGAAACCCAAGACGCGAGGAGGTGGTAGACCTGATAAATCTTCACGGGTCACATCAAGAAAATCCCAAACGATCTCTGGGGTTGGACTCTCATCAATCTCCATAGCCGTCAACACTTTCGGCTTGGCTTTATACTTGGCTGGCTCCAAAGATTCGCTTCCGCCTTCGAAAACAAACTCAGGTTGATTGGGAATGCGTAAAGTCACCTTCCTAGCGCGGCAATCGATGATCGCATGGAAAATACTCGTTCAATCCATCCCGAGAATTGTGTCATAGCTGCCCGTCCCGATTAAAAGGAAATTCGCATAGAATTCTCTGCCGCATACTACCACTGGACATGATCTACATTCCCGACTAGACATTATGATACCATTACCCGTATGTATATCCCATCCCTTGGTTAATGGTTCGTGTGGTATGGAGTGGGTGTCGACGAAATGTGCAGATATGAAACAGTGCAATGCCCCAGAATCAAATAGTACTCTAGCTGGTATAGAATGAACGAGTAGGGTACCTGTAACAACTTCGCTTGAGGTCTTTGCCTGCTCGGCCGTCAGGGTGAAAGCCCGTCCCTGACTGCGGCCGGTGTTGGTCTGCCTCCGCTCAAATGATCTCTGCTGCTGTCCAAGTCCTCCTTGCAACTCTATTCGCTGGGGGCAACCACTAACCCTGTGCTGGCTAGATCCGCAAATCAAACACCGTCCCTTAGCACAACAACAATCCTTCTGGGTGTGTCCGTCCCTGTGACAATAGCCGCAGACTAAAGCCTTCCTATGTGGTTGCTGCTGGGGCACGAAGGGACGCTTCATCTACGTCGTCCCTGGCCTGTGAACTGGTATAACTCCTCGGGACGAGGTATGCATACGTATCAGGACAACTGGTGTTTCTTGTCACTCGAGCTGGGGCTCTTGAACTTATTTATTAGCTTCTCCTGAATTCGTGCAGCGTTGAGTACCTGCACGAAAGTCTGCAACTCGAGTGTCGCAATCAACTGCTGCAACTCAAAGTCAGGTCTCTGCAAGAAACGTCTGGCCTTGGTGGCCTCTGAAGTGACCATATATGAAGCGAATTGGCTCAGGCGGCTGAACTCTGCCGCATACACATCAACGGGGCGGCTGTTTTGCTTCCACAGGATAAATCTCTCTTCCATCTCTGTCTTGGCGGTAGTGGGGAAATAGTGGTCCAAGAAGCATTCTTTGAACTTGCTCCACTCGATTGGTCCACCGAGTCTTCTCTCTTCGACGGACCACCAAGTATGAGCCTCGTCCTCCAGCTGGATCTTTATCACATTCACCCTTCCTCATCGGGGACCCGTGCAGCCGTCAGTAGATTCTCTACATTGACCAGCCATTGTTCGGTCTCGAGAGGTCCGGCTAGCCCTGTAAACACAACCGAGTGTAGCCTCCGGAAATCTGACACAGTGTCAGCCTTGACAGGTGTAGCTGGTGTAACGACGCCCTCGAAAGCGACAATAAGAGCGGAGGGTCCTCCTAATGCGGTAATTGCCCTGAGACCCTCAGTAAGTAGGCCCGTCTTTCTCTCCTGGGCTTCCGCGAGGGTCGTCAGTGTGTTCAGAATCCTCTCCGTGCGATCCTGAGAACCAGAGTCCAAGAAGAGGTCGTTCGGGAAAGGTACGTCGCTGGAAAACAGATGAACATATATGATTATATAAAAGTATGAAAGTGAAAAATAGTGAAGTGAAAATAATATAATAAAACGTAGTTAATATTATCTCTTAATACTAAAACCTGGCTCTGATACCAACAAAACCATGTCACGCCCCGCTTCCCAAAATATAGAATACGGGAGGCGACTAGGCCAGTCATACTCCTACGGTCAGGGAAACAATCCCGTCGTAGTCACACTTCGGCTTCTATCATTACACGGTAATCACTAAACACAACACAGAAGTAAAGGAATCACATCACTAGTTTATTACATCAAATTTCATTGTTCACAGTTTACAATAGTTCGAAAGAAAAGAAACAACTAAACAAGTGCGAATACAAGATTGATTTATGGAAAGCAGTAAAAGTACTGATGGTACGACCGTATAGATCTCTGCGAGCTCAAACGGTAGGTCTGACTCATGAACCGGGTTATCTCCAACCTCTGAGCATGCATACTCAGGTCGTCAGGGCGACACAATAGCAATATTATGATAATAAAAATGAGACAAGAAATAAAAGTAATAACGGGGAGACATTAAATGCAGGTAATCGATATGTCAATAATCAATGCAGTGTATGACCTGTGTTCCTACAGGTTTCTAAGTCAAATTTTGAAATCGAGTTTGCGGAAATGAGTGATCATGTTTAACGAGGGTCTCGTGCGTATCCGAGACTATGGCACACTGTTGCCCGGGACACAACCCTGTCAGCCGGACCGCTAAGTCCAAACCTAATATATATAAGAGTCGTTTTTCGAATGATCATCTTAAATCGCTAACCTCGCTAAATACAAGTTCCTTTCTATTTCGATTTCTCCGTTTCCCTCAGGTTTCACTATCTATAAGTATGGGCCGGTTGTATACAAGTACGTACCAATAACACCGCTTTATTCCCTATTCACCGTGATGTTCACTATCACAATTCATTCATTTTTTACTGGCGTACTCAACACAACTAAACCGATACCACTCACGTTCGACAATGCATTGTACACTGAAAATCAATAACGACGCTCACTATCGTTAAAGGTATCGCAGTCGGGTAATATGTGAATTCTGCCGCCAAACAAATCATATGCAATACAAGTCATTATACGTTTTAGGAACTTAGAAAAATCACATTAAACCGAACGATCAGAATTAAGCAAAATGATACAAAAAGGGTAAAAAGTAAACTTAATCAGCAATTCAACGAAATTGGTTTCAAGTCAATCGGGTTTCGGGTTCGAGCATTACGGTGATTTCTTTTTAAGTGTTCTATGCTAGAAGTTCAGTTCCTAAACTGAAAGTCCAGTTCCTGAACTGAAAGTCCGTTTTGTAACACAGTTTTCACCATGTTGAGATCATAATTAGGTGACGCTACAGTTGAATAATATTTAGGTCTATTAGTTAGGTTTCCAACGCGCCAGACGGATCGACAATATCCGCTGTGTGCTGGGAGATATGAATTATTTAAGATCGGGGTATACGTTCTGTCCCTGCTTGGGACTGCAGTATGTATCGATAATTTAAAATATAATTAAAATAGCAAACGACGGTAAAAACGAATGAAACCACCACCAATAGTTAGCTAACAGAAGAATCTTCGCAATGGTATAGGGTTCCGCATATATCATTCTCACACAGAGTTGTAAAAACCTTTTAATTCAGGTGTCGATAAGCAGTGCTGCTCTGGATTGCAGTCCAGAGCTGCATTCCCGAACAGTTTTCATCACCGTTTTAAAACAATAACGAACTATAAATTACAAGGGGGTTATAGGATGTCGAGTCGGCTTCGATACGAGCCTTCGAACACTTCATTCCAGTATGTATCCAAATTACTATGATTTTCACAAGTTAGGTGTACGAAAAATTTCAGATTTGATGAAACTAATTAGGGGTGACATTTCATGGTATTAGGGTCCGTATTTTCATTCTAACTTTTTATATATCATCCATTATCACTAAAATAATCTAGTAGACCTATGTTCCGCCATATTCGATTTAGTTTCTACATAGGATTCCGTATTGGACACATAGGTTTAATAGACGATTATCGATCGAAACATCGATTTCCTTTAGTTAAGCGACACAAGAATTTATTTCATAAAGTCTACTTACTATCACTACGGAATTAGTAATCATTAGACGGGTTTCAATCACTAAATTAACGACAGTGGTTCACGGGGAAAAAATCGATTATTTTGTTTCGATTTATACATACATATGCGCGCGCACACACACATCATGTTATATATATACGTAACGATTGCTAGCATGTTAAACAAGTGAAATGGTTTTTACTTGCCTCAAGACGACGGTAATGACGGCGACACGGCTACGGCACGACAGCGATGGCTCGGAACAGTGAAAATGCGGCAACTGCGAGGGTTTGGCCTTGGCTCAAACTTGACTAGGCTTGGGTTCGGCACAGTGGTGAACAGGAGGTCCGGCGGAGATGGAGGTGATGGCCGGCGGCGATGTTGGTGGCACGAGCAGCGACGAAGCGGCGGCGTTGGTTCAGGTGGCGGTGGGTACTCGGGTTTGGTGGTGATACGGTGTAGACGGGGCTCACGGTGTGTTGGGTTCGGTTGGAGGTAGCGAGGGGGTCGGCTTAGGGGCTGGTGGCGACCGGGTGGTCGTGGTGAGGGTCTGTGGCAATGAAGTGGTGGTTGCAGAGGTGGTCGCGCTCGGGTGGCAGTGGGGAGCCAGCGGGTTGGGAGAAAGTGATGTTGATGTTGTGGGCTGTGGAGGAAATAGCTCATCGGTGAGTTGGAGGAGAGCTCGACGGAGGAGGAAGCTTCGGTGGCCGATGGGATGGTTGCGGTGAGTGGTGTTGGGGGCGCTTCGTGATGGGTGTGGTGGCCTCGAGTTCGTCGGCGAGAATCTTGGTGGTCGCAAGGGAGGTCGGTGAAGACGGCTCGGGGTGTAGTGGAGGCGGGGAGTTCGGGAAGGAGAGGGAGGAGGGGCTCGGTGTAGATAGAAGGCGACGGTGGCGAAGGAGGTGAGGGTGATGTAGTGAGGGGGAGAGAATAGAGGTAGAGGGAGTGGCGGGGGAGTCGTTACGAGAGACGGGGTTGCAGGCGAGGGTTCCTCGAGGAACATTGGGCGACGCGGCTGAGTCGTGGCCGTTGGAGGGTGCAGGTCTCGCGGAGGAAAGTGTGCGAGTAGAGGGAGAAGGGTTCACGGAAAGAGAGAAGAGGGGGAAAGAGAGGGGATGAGGGTCGGGTTTGGGTGGGGTTGGGGCTTGGAGTTAAAGTTAAAAGAAAAGAAAGGATGGGGGAAAAGGAAAAACCTTGAAAAAACCTTAGAGATTAGGGAAAAATATTTGAGGAATATATATAGAATACAAATTATATATATATATATATATATATACACTTTTTGAAATTAATTTATTCGAATACGGATACAAAAGAACAGGGTATCACAGTGATACTCAATACAATTATCAAGTTATAGACTCTAAAATTTATCTTCTCTAAATTTCTATATGGTATTAAAGCTCTACGATTAAAAGCTCAATTTTTTATTCATATCGCCGATCTTCTGAAAAAGTTCTCTATGGAAGGACCTAAAGAAGTTGGCATTCCAATTTGCAACACCACTCCTCTATTCCGCTAGGACATGTCTTCTTTTGTCGACCCCATGCCATACCGTCAGCTAGTTGGTACTCTATAATACATTTCTCTTATTCGGCCCGACGTTTTCTTTGTCGTCAACCGTCTCTCCCAATTCATGCACTTTTCTATAAAACTTCACCGGATAACCCTCAAACGAGTTCTTCGTTATCTCAAAGGTACAATACATCATGTTCTTTACCTCCACCGACGATCTTCACTAACTCTTCAGGCCTTCAGTGACTCTGATTGTGGTGGAAGTCACGATGACGGTCGTTTCATCACTGCCTACATTCTCTATCTAGGTTCGAATCTCATCTCATGGAAATCTGCTCGACAAAAGACTCTTTCTCGATCCTCTTCTTCTGAAGCTGAATAGAAAGTCCTTGCGAATGCCATGGTCGAGATACCATGGGTGAAATCTTCTTCAAGAACTCAATCTACTTCTCATAAAACCATCCTTTCTATACTGTGATAATACCGGGGCTACCTATCTCAGTGCAAACCCGGTTTCCACTCTCGGATGAAGCACAATACACTTGACTATCATTTCGTTCGAAAGTGCGTTGAAGACAGAACCATTCGTGTACACCACATCAACTTGCGGATGCCCTCACCAAAGCATTTGGACGCACATAATTTCTCAAATTTTGATCCAAGATTGGAATCTCCAATAGAGACTCAATCCTGCGGGGGCATATTAGTGACAACTCCTCAAAACATAAGCAGACGTCTGAAGCTACAGATGCAGACGTTTGCTAAATTAACAGAGCATAGGCAGATGTCCGGAGAACAAATGGACAGACGTCTGGTCACGTGTATTTGACAATAACAGAGATAACGCAGACGTCTCAGACGTCTTCTCATGGCGATCATTACGAATTTCTATCAAGGAAATCAAATCTTTCCTATTACCAACCTTTGTGATTTTTATTTAGATTAGGAAAGATCTTATTTTATTTTATTTTCTATCATGTAAATGTAATATATAAACATCCGATTAACCCTTTTTTCTAATTGGGTGTGGTTTTCTTTTTCCACTTTATTTAATAACAAGACTGTTTATCACCTTCAAATTGATTCATCTCTTGGGTTTGGATGAACTTGCTCTCTATATAGCTCATGTCTGGAAGCTTTTGTGCTCAGTGTATTTAATGTTGTAACCAATTTTGTTGATTTTAGTTGTTATGAAAACGAATAAAGGCAGTCTTATATTGGTTTATGCACTACAAGACTACAACATGCCCATACATGGCACCGGTTGGAAGATTTATTTCCATATTATCTCCTGATCTGCTGTCATATTAAGAAAATATTTTGATGCCACTTTGTTGTATAAAACATGCTTGGGCTATACACAGGATTAGAAAGGCAACGATTACATCGAAGGGTATCAGTAATGAGTTTTTCGTTGGTAATTTATTTTAATTGTCTAGGACAAGGTTGGGATAGTCTCTTTAACCATTTCTTGCCATGATTTTGAGATAACTGTTTTACCCATGGGTCTGAAGAAGACAAGTTAATGTTCGATATGCTGCTTCTAGCAATCCTAGTAGACATAAGATGTGCAGCGACAAGGGTGTTGGTGATATATAATCGCTTCACATATGCATAGTTGCATAACAATGTTTCTGTCAAAGTGTGCGGACATTAGCTTTCGTTAATAGAACCATTATAAGCACTTTACTCACTAAAAAAGTCCGTAGAATAAGAATGTGGCTAAAGAATATTGGTACTATAGCATCTATTTGTAAGAATGAAGAAGATATGCTTAGCTGTCCAAACTATTGCGAGTCAAGTTTGTTGTCAATACAAAAAGCCTTCAGGGTGAGAGTAACTGCAGTAGCAAAGGAAAAAAAATTATATCTGAAAATCAATTTAGTAGAATGCAATTATGAGGGCTTTTCTACTTGCTTGGAAGACCGATGATGAGACTCAGATGGAAGAAAGGGTTTTATTTCAGTCACACAAAAAATTATCATATAGTTATATTATATAGATTTATTATATGAGAATGAATGAAGATTAAGTTCAATCAAATTGTAAATCATGATTAATAATTGTTTGTTGCTATATCATACAGTTTGCTATTCATACTACATTATGCTTATGTTTAGAGATCATGTGTACTGAAGTTCTTCCTTTATTTATTTTTTTCGCTTTACAGGAAGCTGCTGAGGATAATTGTGTCTACAGAAACGAGATAACTCATGATGTTGGAGAGCGAACTCAAGTGCTACAGGATGTAGCAGCCGATCCAACTCTTCCTCGCACTAAAACTGTTCGTTGTGCTGTGTGCGGCCATCCTGAAGCTGTTTTCTTCCAGGTTTGATGACTTTTTTAGTTTCTTTTAGGGTTAATTGCAGAAAATCCCCATGTACTATATGGGATTGATTTTAATACACCTTAACTGTAAAATAAACACTGATACAGTTTTATCCCTTGTATGCAAAATTACTTTTGAATTTTTGGTTCTACCCTTGTCTTCTTCCTTTTCATTCCCAACTAAAAATCTTCTTCATTCTCAACAAAAATATGGAGACCGACTCTCTCTCCCCTCCCACCCCCAACCAAAAAAAGAAAAACAACAACACAGACACACAAACTACTAACCTTCGAAATCACACCCGGCCCAACTACAACACAAATCATCACCAGTCCTACTCATATACTTTCCTTTGTGCTTGCGAGATATGGGTGAGTGGGTTTATCAGTGTGCAATCCCCTATAGCAGAGGGGTATTAGTTCTCAATGCCCTATATTAGAGGCGTTATAAGCAACTAACCCTTTCTTTTTAATAACAATTAATACATCTTTTACCGTCTCAATACAAGTTCATATCGACTTAACTCGAGCTCTCATTTTGAATGTGCACTTATAGACCTCTCTCTTTTTCACATGTTCAAAGATCCCTTTTTTCCTGTCAATCTTCTAAGATATCTATCTCTGATTTACTGCGAATGCGCTTATTTCTTGTCAAGTTTCAAGTATAGTCGGTCTTCAATCTAAAATTTCCCAATTTTAGTGCCTAACTTTTTTTTGGATATTATGTTTATTAATTTCATCACATTCTTGCCTTGAAGCAATGCAGATTTTGTAGTTGTTCTATTAGATTTTTTCCTTCATTATTCTACCATTACATAATACCATAGAAGCATTGCTCCTCTTTGATCATTATTTGTTTTGACTGTATGAACTGTATTCTTTGTGATCTCAAAATCATGATGAATGATTGGCTCCGAGTCTCCGAGTAACAAAAATGGTCATGAGCACCGTTTCTTCTTTCATTTTGCCAAAGTTGCATTCCATGTATTCGTTTTACTTGTTCCAAAACCTTAAATTTGCTGATGTTGCGTTCACTTTTTGATATATTCTGCAGGCGACTGCCCGTGGAGAAGAAGGCATGGCGTTGTTCTTCGTCTGCTGCAACCCGAGCTGTGGCCATAGATGGAGAGATTAATGACTCTTCGACCGTAGTTTTCTCAAGTCTTTCGATAGAAACTCACTCTTAGTGTTTGTTCAGCTCACTCGCAGTAGCAGAATCCAATTCAAGTCCGACTCATGCTGTCTTTATTTCCTTCCAACTAGGCCTAGCCCTTTGGAATTATCAGACAAGAATATTATCAGTCATGTAGTGGTAGTATTGAATGTCACTTTGGATTGTTTATGTTTTAATGGTAAAATTCGGATTATAATTTGAATCATTCATGTAGCAGTACTGTTGTTTCAGATGAATTTGTGACTTAAAACCTTCCTGTTTGAATTAAAACTTTCATGAGCCTAAATAAATGGATTCGGGATCTCTGCTATTATGGCTCATTGCTATTCCATATTCCTATAACCTAGGGTGAAGAGGAGAGGGGTGGGGGTGTGTTCCACAAGTTTGTTTTTTCCCGCAATATGTGATTATCCCATAACAATGGCAGGAAACCAATAGCCGAGTGCTCGTATCCTAAATAAAGCAAAACTTGGTAAATTTTCATAACATATTTTTTTAACCCAGCCCATTGTTCCATCCGATTTGTCATCTGAAGACTGCTTTTTATGAATGTTGTTGAGATCAAACTTAAATCAATTTCCAAAAACTATTAAACGTTCTGTAAAGAAAATTGTGGGTGCATGTGTACTTTTTATGAATGTTATTAAGATCAAACTTATATCGTTTTCCAAAAACTATTAAACGTTTTGTAAAGAAAATTGTTGTGTGTGTGTGTGTGTCAAAATGGGTGTAGGGTGTTCATTAAAATAAGACTAGGAGCCTCTCAAAAGCATGTTTTATACAAGTATTTTTATTGATTTGAGGTATGAGCCTATGATGGTTGATGGCATCGAAAAACTTATAAACACTATATAAGCTAATAAATTCTAAGAAAATTTCAATTTTGCATTGAATTATTTGAGCATATTTTAAAAAATAATATATCGTCTAAGCAAATTTGTTAAATTTTGGGTTAAATTTAGACATTTGCTAGTACAAAAGCAACATAAAAATAGTTAGAATGTAATGAGAATTATTCTTTATTGACAAAAAAAGGAATATTGATGAAACACCACTGTTCTGATTTCTGAGCGGCCGCTTAAATGCCTTTGGTTTCTCGACTATTCTGCTTTTCTTTTCCGTTTTTAAAACATTGGTCAATACTCTACTGGAACAGAACTATGAAAGCTGGTGTAGATTTTTCTTTTTCTTTTTCTATTTTCATTTATAGCAAGCAAGAAAACATAAAACATGGCACATTTCTATGAAGTTTCTAATACACGGCATGTTGGTAAGAACCCCAATCCATCTTGCAATCAAGGGTTCCTAGTTTTGTAGCACTAATCACATAACTGTACTATACTAATCCTGACGTGGAAATATGAATCGGAAAAATTTAAATTTATGTGATGCTTCTTCTTGTAAATTGAAGGTTAGCTATCCCCTTCTACCGAGTTAAAATCCTTATCATCCCTTGTGCATTTTCTTAGTTCTAGGGTTTGAATTTAAAATTGAAAAAGATGATCTGTTCAGTTTCATCGGTTCGTGGGATTGAGAGATTTAACTTTGAGAAATGTGCAGATCACAACATTTAAATAAGGCCTCAGCGATAGCAGTGCCTGTGTCTCGGTTAGACCAGCTGGAGATGGCCCGCCAAGCCCAGATCAATATGGAGCATACTCAGTGTCTCACTGAGATCATTGATTGTGGGTTAATTGGTACATATATATCTATAGTTTCGCCAGCATAAAAGTAGATAAAAGATTCAACCCTAAATTCTCCACGATTGCCATACCATATGGTTAGAATATTCCCTTTTAGAATTTTTCCATATGCCTTTGCTGTGACCCCTTGTGGATTCTTTTGCCCTTGGCAGCCTGTTTTTCTTCATCGGAATCATTTTGGCCCTAGTCCCCCTTTATTTCTTTATCCTTGGCTTTTCTTCTGCCACTGCAGGCTTAAAACAATCATGGATGATATGTTGATGCCACAGCAGCGACG
Organism: Agapanthus africanus; assembly: GCA_030015575.1. Lineage (NCBI taxonomy): Eukaryota > Viridiplantae > Streptophyta > Magnoliopsida > Asparagales > Amaryllidaceae > Agapanthus > Agapanthus africanus. Next base: position 227,862,520 of record CM057339.1, read on the forward strand.
GTATGGGGCCTGGGCCTGGGTCTCATGTCGTATTTATAAAACAGCATGAAGTAAGAGATTCAACAAATTAGAACAACAACAAACACCCGAACTATATATTCCATGTCTATAGCGCAAAAAGCAAAAATGATCATGACATAATAATTAGGGAAAAAAAGAAACTTTCTTTCTTCTATTTGTTTTTATTAATGATGGAAATGTGTTGTCTATACATGAAGAAAATTTAGGCGGGTCACAATTCCGCCTAACACCACCATTTCTCCCCAAATTTCCAATCCTTGTTCCAATTAGACCCCCTCTAAGTCAAAGCCATCCTCCACCCAAAAAATTGGATCAATGGGTATATTAAAGGCTATCAACAGACAAATTATAAAAAAAAGGATTTCTATCTACAACGTAAACCTCATATGAGAAAAAAATCAAATATTTCTGCTACAAAATTGGCGTGCCCTACAAATTTGATAATGTATCTTCAAACCATTCTGATAATCGCCGCATCTTGGTTGTCATCTCGATGTTTTTACCAAAGTAGGATTCGGTGTTTGAGATCATTACCGTGGCATCATGCTTCACTGCCTCCAGTGTGCGATAGTAGTTGTTTTCCAAACGGTTCTTTATCACATCAAGGGATAATGGAACAGGAAACCTGCATATAAACTCCTCAATGTCAATACTAATATCAAAAATTAAATTGGAAGAGTGTAAATTTGGTTCTGTGATACTAAGTTGTAAGCAATTCATCAAACAAACGAAAAGGAGAAAAAGGAGAATAGATGCAAAATCCCAATTTGATGATTTCAGGAATACAATCATATAGAAGTATTTATGCTAAAATTCTATTAGCTTTTACATATATACAAAAGGGTAAACTAATGAAGAATTTGACGAAGCATGGCATTCAAATGATGGCCATATGGCATTCAAACGATGGAGGCCATAGAAAAGTGCAAAACTACACAAGGAGTTTGCATCAGAGCAGTAGAAATATCTTGACGTGATATTTAAGAAGCATACAGATAATGGACATGACATGGCACAAACACGCATAAAGAGAGACGGCATTACACTAACACCATACAATGCAATACAGAAGTACACAAAGCTGGAAAAAAATTATTTATATGAATAGAAAAACATTCTTTTGATAATTACCCAAAATACAAAACCATCTGTTCCAAAGTTTGGGGCAGTTAGGAGATGATTATGTCCATTCAGCTTAGCAAGGGGACATATAGCCCCAAAAAGCAAAACCAAACAAAACCACCATCTTTGAAATACAAGTGATATCCACAAACCCTCGTATCACCACAACACTTGTTAGTCCATCAATCGATCAATCGATATCAATATACTAATATAAAGATGGGGTTCACTACATACGATTTTTTGGTTTTCCAATATACCCTACAGTTTATAGAGCTATAATCACCAAGTCAAGCAAAAAGGTATAATAGACTAAAGGCCCATGGTTCATTGATTAAGATCAAATCAACTTTTTCCATGTCCATCACGTCCCATCTATTCATCTAAGCTTTTTTCTTTCTCTTTTCTCTTCCCCTTTTCTTTCCTCAAATCCAAAACCTTCCCTACCTTCAATGTTCCAGCGAGCGGAAGTGAGCATGTGCAGCGAGCACCAGCACGCGATAGAAGGGGAAAATCTATCATTTTGTTCTCCTTTCTCTTTGCGGTCTAGAGGGAACATCTTCATCATCATGATGTTCTCCTTTGCATTATTTATAAAAATAAATCATATTTTCCATGCTCAATAAAATGTGACCCTTTTCCCCGCTTCCATTCTCCCTCATCATCAAAACCTAATCCTTATACTCACCTCCACCTTGGCCTCAGTTGTGGCGAACATTGGTGTAGTGTTGAGAGATGGGAACTGCCAAGTATTGGTAACTTATCAACTACTCGGTTTCTTGGCACTAAAAAAAAAGCAAATAACCCCCAGCCCCAGCCAACCCCGCCCCAAAAAAAATTAAAAAAATAAACACATTATAAGGAAATTGAGTTATTTGCTTAGCCAATCTTGCTCAAACCCCGTACATGACTATGATACCAGGTTCCACATATTTTCAATGGATTCTAAAAGTATCGGTGAGATCAACAAAACACCCTTCAACTTGGCATCTTGTTGGTTGTTGCCAATGTTTTAAATGTCGGATGTCAGGCAGCGACGGAACAAGGATTCTCAGCTTGAGGGGACGAACACGCTTGAAATGCTAACTTAATTATTTACTTGAGTTAAAAAACTTATCAATGGTTAAATAACATGCGTTAATAAAGAGATGGTTTACATGTATTTATCTTGAAGTATTAGATTATTAAAAGAGTAACATCAATTCCATCCAAATTAATAAATTTGAATATTATATTATCCATAGATTATATGCCTTTTTTTTAAGAAATAAAAGATAAAGAGAAAAAGGAAAAAAACACATCTATCGATTATAAGCAATGCAGAAGATGTAGATTCCATCCAAATTAAAAAAAATTGAAAATCATATTAACCATTGATTACATGGCTTTTTTTAAGAAATAAAAAATAAAGAGAAAAAAGGAAAAAAAACCATATCAATCGATTATAACCAAAGCGGAAGGTGTAGACTTCCTAAAAATAGTATTATTTTTTCAATACACAAATGAATGCAATCCGAATAGCTGGATATTTTTCATCTTTCATATATCTGAATACTTTTGAATATTTTTCATCTTTCATATATCTGAATACTTTTGAATATTTTTCATCTTTCAAATATTTCCAAGCATGTGTTTTTTTTTAAGAAAAAAAAGTAAATACAGAAAATTTAAATACCTTTCAAAAACAATAGACTTCAATAGAATTTTTCTATAAAGATTGTGAAAAGATTAGTCTTTTCCGTTACCAATGTTACTTGCATTTAAATAATAATACTTGTAACTTAACAACAAAACAAGTAAAGCATTGAATTTCTAATTGATAAATAATTGCTATTTTGTAAAAGATAGCTGCTACATATTTAATATAAAGATTGATAACTAAACGAAGGTTGGAGTTGCTACGAATTAGAGCATCATTTTCAAAAGCCGAAAAAATTGACAAAACCACACAAAAACATTTGAGGTCGGTTACGAATCTAAAGGGAATAATGAAATTGTAAAAGGGGGAGGGGGTCGACTGCCCCAGCACGCTTCCCTTCCCTCCGTTCCTAAATGTCTGTCATGTCGGCACGAAAATTTTCATGTCGAATGTCAGCGGTATATCGGAAATATTTTTTAAATATCAAACTGTAAAATTTGATATTCCCTAAATATCATATTGCAAACTTTTGTGTTCTAATTTAGAGTTTAACAAGATTGACATATACTGGAAAATGGAAATTATAAATATCATTAATGCACCTCAATATTAAAACTCGGGTTTTGTAAATGAAGATAAGAGAAGGAAGTTCGAACTAGTGTCTGGATGAGAGATAAAGAGCACAAATTTAACATCAAAATCTAACCTTTGTCGAAAAAGCATGGATCTAGGGTATTGTCCAAGTTTGTCAAAGATGGAAACAAGTATGTTTGGATCTAGGCTTTGTCAATGAGGAAAGATTTGAGAAGTACAAGGTTTGTTGGGATTTTCCTTGAGCATTGGGTTCACTAATATCGGATCGGGTTTGAATACTACCTTAGCCTAAAAATTCAAAGTAAATTATAATATAAAAAAATGAAATATTTAAACTGATATCAAATTCCCGACATATCGTGACATTTCACCGAAACAACAAAACGATATGAAGTTTAATAGATCAAGTACTTTCTTCTGTATTTCCGATATATCAACAATAATCCGATATGTATCGCCGACATTTCGTATGTTGATTGCTGCTATTGAGTTTGCCCTTCTCTGTAGGCCAACCGATCACCTTTCATTTATCGTAGAGATTTTATTTAATTGTGGAGCAGCAACAATGGCTTTAAAAGAAGAACTACAATCATCCCCACCATTACACACATCTTCAAAATAGATCCTTTTATAGGAGTTGTTGGTCCCACAGATTGTCTCAGAGCCTAAACCCATCTCCCTTACAAAAGACCTTTCTTTGTCTTCAATCATTGAGAACGAGAGACGAGAGAATTTAACGTTTGGTTTGTTTATTGAGATAATGTGAAGGTGTGATTGAGGGTTGGGAATAATTCCAGTTTTATGAAAAGCTAGCAGTAGGAAAAGGTTGAATTCTATAATTTTTTCTGGAGAAACAACAATTTCAAGAGTTGCAGTGTAAACACAAAGCTATAACCGTAGAAACAAAGAATTTTTTTGGACACACATATATATGCTCGCACTGTACTTATTAGAAAATAATTGCCAACGACAATTACAATCTATAAGCAGAACCATTTACATGTTTGTCTTTTAGGCCATGTTTGGATATGAAGCTAGGAAAACCGTGATTTATTTTTTTGTGGAGATAGACAGGATGCAATTTGTGGTTTGCAAGCCCCAAACTCCAAAATTGGAATTTACATAACTTTGGTCAGATTGGAGTTGAGATAACTGCATTGTCTCCAGTTTTGGGGTGAGAAAATTGCAGTTATCTCAACTCCAAAATGGCTGCCAAACAAGGCAAAGTTAGCATTTTGGAGTTAAGTTTTGCTAACTTGTGAAACCGCAGTTTAGAAAACTTAACTCCATTCCCAAACATGCCCCTAGGCACCTTTTTGACCTATAAGTTCCTTGAGCACTTCAACCCATCGTGCTAGGACCAGACATTTCCTTTGATCTTTTAAGGATCCACGCATGACGCATGGGGTTTCTTCCTAGTTAATGTATTAAAACCCCATACAATCACCACATATAATACATTTTGCATTCATGTATAGGGCTTACGACATAAGCCAAAAAGCCAACTGAAAGAAAGCATTTCCATCTATTAAAAGCACAAGTAAATCTAACATAATCCGATTATGCAAGCATTATCTTAAGCCTATGATTTAGATATTTATCTTTGTACAAGGTCATATTAGCCTGCCACTTTCTCGAAATAAAGAATCAAAACAAGACAAGAACTAACTAGTGCCCTAAACCATTGGGATTCACTGCATGAAGCCTTTTTTTGGTTTTTCCTTCATTCAATATGGTAAGCAGTTCTGTTACGGGCCATTTCTTCTATTAAATTAGCACCTATGTATCCTGTTTTTGTCTCAGTCTATGTCCACTAAGGTATTAGGTTATAACCTAAATCCTAATAACCTTGATAAATTAAGAGCCTATCATTTCACTTAATAGGTGAGCCCGTCGATCTCTATCCTATGTTCCCCTCATCTTCCCCAATTGAGCCCACTTCCAACTTTTTATACATTAGAAGTACACTAATTATTATCTTTTAGCATATTGCCACTCAAAGGATCCATCTTCCAAAAGAATGGGGAGATCGATAGTGATGTTAATCAAAGGATCCAAGCTGGTTGGTTGAAATGGAGGAGTGCAACAGGGATTTTGTGCGGTCGTAACTTTCCGTTAAATTGAAAGGAAAGTTTTATCGGAGCGCAATTCGGCATGCCTTATTATATGGTACAGAATGCTGGACTCCTAAGAAGCATCATACACAGAAAATGCATGTAGCGGAGATGCGCATGCTTCGTTGGATGTGCGGTAACACTAGAAAAGATAAGGTGCAAAATGAGGATATTCGTGCAAAAGTTGGTGTAGCACATATGGAGGAGAAGATGAAGGAAAACCGGCTAAAATGGTTTGGTCATGTGCGACGCAGACCTATGGAAGCACCGGTTCGACGAATAGATACTCTCGATATGGGTAATAGCAAAAAGGCAAAAGGGAGACCGAAGAAAACATGGATGGAGGTGATACGAAACGATATGGTTGCCAAAGGACTCAATGAAAGTATATTGCTCGATAGGAGTGAGTGGAGGCGGAGGATTCATGTGCTGGACCCGGCGTGATTCTCATGTTGGTTCATGTAGCCTACCCCATATGCTTGGGATAAAAGGCTCAGTTGTTGTTGTATATTGCCGCTCAACCACATCAACATCCTCATGTCAGTTGTACATATTAAATCATCATGTTCCTCAATCGGTCTAAATTTTAACCCTTAAGACAAAGCTTGTCATACAAACCTCTTATAAAATATTCAATGGGCATTCACCAATCCATTGACCTTATGAAAGTAAAATCTCCTATGCATTTCATTTTATAGGGCATCAAAACCCTCATTCAAATCATACTTTGCTAAGGTCAGATTCCTTTGTTTTTGTTTTTGTTTTTGTTATTGTCTTGCTAATTTTTAGTCCTTGTGTCAAAATAAATTGTCTCCACATTTAGGTTTATTAAATTATTCCTTCTGTAGTCTAGCAAATTGAAACACCATCATTACTTCACTAGCAAACAACATGCACATATTCATCCATAATTAATGGAAAGATGTTATGACAAGCATCAAGACTACTCAAATCCTCAGAGAACACCGATGCTAAGATAAGAATCACGACACGGTACCTGTTTAAAAAATCAGACTTCTGTGCCACCTGATCCAATTTTTGAATGCCATACTTGTCCTGAAAACATTTTCAAATAAAAAAATATCAGGGTTACAACTGAAGTGAGGTGAAGGGCTACCAATAGTAAATATAAAGCATACCTTCTTTGTCGAAGCTCTCTCTAACTTGGCAATGCATGATAACAGATCATCTCTAGTTTCATCATCAATATGAGGGTGTTGCCACATAGTTGCAATATCATGAAGCTCCCATGGACTATGCGAATGTTTCCCCGAAGGATCACTTCTGTATCTAATAACATATTTTTCCCATGGGCTCTCTGGAAATTCCAAAGATTTAGGCCTGACTTCCAAAATTCTTCCATCCCACCAATTGCCACTAGTTCCATCCTCATTTCTCCACCAAACTTGACACTTATCCCGGAATGTCCAATTTCTCTCAATGGAAGCATCGTATCGAGTCCTTTCCACAAGAAAGTCTGGGTAAATAACAAGCTCAGGTAATGTGAGTCTAAAAGTCTTACCAAACCCAGCCGAAGAAGGATCGGTGAATTCAAGGACAAGCTTGCAGCAGCTTTCTCCTGATCCGGGAAGTGTAGAGTAATCAAGGCTTTGGACTTTACAGAATTCTAAGGCTTTTAGACCTTTGATCTTCAAGGGCCCCACTTCTTGTGAACGATGGCTACTTCTAGTATATTCTTCATGGCCCTGGAAATTTGTGAATAAAGTAAATGGCAACATTGTGACTAAACGTACATCTAATGAAGTTAGTAATTTGTAAAACAAGGTTTAAAAGGCCGATTGATCGGCACTTAAGCCACCAACCTCAGTAAATACGATTAAAGGGCCGAAAGGCCACATAATCAATTCAGCTATCTAATCAGGCGAGAATTCGATACATAAAAGCTATATAATATCCAAAATCGATACCGAAACTCAATATCCACTAAACAAGCACTCGGTTCGTTTACTTTCTGCCCATCAACATTTTATGTAATTTTTTGACGGATTTCTTTATGTATGTATGTGCTTATATATTAAAAATTTCTTTCTGCATATTTACACATATATGTGACATGTAATTCATTTGTGTAGCATACGTGTTTTTCAACATTGATATAATGTTATCAGTCCAGAAACGAACGAACGACATCATTTACCTGTCTCAAATACGCAACTTCATCTCCTAATTGTGGGATATAACGGTAGCTCTCCTCATGCTCTACCAACATCAACCATGAAAGCTTCCTTCCCGCTTGCTGGAATTTGATATGATTCAGAGGTCTCAGATTGGTATTAAAATTCTCTCTTCTGCTTCTGACAGACCTTAAACCTACATTCTTTCTAGACGGCTTCCATTCATCAGAAAAAAGGTTCTCGCGTCCATTAATGGTCAATTCTCCTCCATTTCTTAATGATTTTGAAGACCAATAACGTTCTTTCCCTCTGGAATTACCAGCCGTCGGTGGTTCATCTGTTTCCATCTTTGTACCCATAGATCTTGTTCTGCGGACATCATTAGTCTCTGCATCCCCCTGGTTGTTCAAATTAGATGTACTGCCTTCTATACCACAATCGCCGCTATCAGAAAATTTTCTGCCTCTAGATGACTGGGATCTTTTGTAGACAACATTAAACATCTTGCTACGAGATCCTAAGTGAGGCTTCTTTGAATGATCTGACTCATCATTCCAATCACTATGTTCAACACTCTGACCACTTGTACCCTCATCCTCTTCGGTTGGAGGGGTACTATTGGAAATTAGATCTTTAGAAATCCTCAAATCATCTACATCAACAGCCTTCAATTTGGAAAACGGACTAGTGTTTTCCTTTGTTGATCCATTTGATCTAATCCAGAACTTTAGTATGTTTTTCTCAGGTTCGCGACTGTGGCTAGCACTGCATGCAGCATTTTTATTATCAACCACCATTTTATAACCTTTTTGTGGCTCATGGTTAACTTTTCCAGGTATGCTGCCATTTGGTGTGGTGTGGCTTCGTTTTGCAACCTGATCACATTGGCCAACATTCTGGCCAACATTCGGTGACGACTGCTGAGACATTGTTGAGTTGAAAATGTTGTCAGGATGATGCTTTTCGGTGTCTGCAGCATTTTGCATTTGCAAAGAACCATTACCGCAATTATCTCCCTTCATATCTAGATTATCTCGTGGAGCTTGACTTCCAGCATTAGAGGTTGTTGCTCCATACTCATCTTCAGATCTTACATGTCCATTATTGTCAATGTCCAGTTTCAGACGTTTTGACGAGCGTGCCTTAACTTCTCCCCATCTGATAGAGCTCCCATTATACCCTTGCTTTTCTGCATCCCCTCTTTCTTCGACCTTGACATTCCCGAATGCAGCACCTGAAGATTCTGCTGGTTCATAGGCACCAAAATGGTTTTTCTTTAGGTTAGCTTCATCTGTGGTACCTTTGGAAAATGAGTCCTGTACTTCCTGTTCACGACATTCAGACGTATTTTCTGAAGGAATAATTATTTTTGGATCACGCCGAGGAAATTTAAGGACAAGTCTCCTTCTATTTACAGGGTTTGCCTGATGTTCAGCAGTTTGGAAAGGTTTTTCGACATCTTCACATTCGTTTTTGAAAGCGTCTTTCACACTTTCCTGTTTCATCTCACTGTTTTGCAATGACCTTTCTGATTCAATGCTATTTGAACCAGGAAACTCTGACTCGCTCTCTGAAGAGCTGCTTTCTAGGTCAACCTCTTCTTCGTCAGAAGAACCACCGGTCATTTTTGAAAATAAACTGAGAGCATTTCTCGCAGAGCGTCTTTGAGGTCGTACTGCCTTGAATTTTGATGATTTTTTTCTTGAACCAAAATTTCCATGCTTTGACCTCCGATTCCTATGAGTTCTTGATATAGTCGTACCATCACGTTCATCCAAGTTTCTTCGCTTCACTCTCCTCCCAGAAGAAGTCATGAATCCAACCTTCCAAACAAAATTGTGAGCAAGCATGAGAAATTATTACTTTACTTCTTTTTTTTTCCTTTTTTCTTTTTTGGTCGAGGAGGGGGGCGGGGCGGCTATATTACACTGAATACCCTTAACTGCCACTGTTTTCACTAAATTATTTTTCTATTACAGTAAACTCCCTTTAACTTTGGCTTTTAAGGATACATATTCAATAAAATACCGTTGAATGTAGAGCTTCAAGGGAGCTTTACGGTAATTAAAAAACCGTTAGGCAGTTTGGTGACAAACAATAAGGGTATATTAGTGTAATTTAGCCGGAAGAAAAAGAAGAAGAAAAAGAGGAGAAGAGGCTAATATGTAATATACTTCTGATTTGGGTTTCCTCCTTTTGGATCTCCGAAGGCCATCCTTGTGATTGTGCTCAGCCCCACTATCATCGGCACTGCACTCAGGCTCTCCAGATGAACTACAACTTAAACTTACATGTTCTGCTTCACTTGAATACTCGTCAGTGACATTATACTCAGAATCATTATCTTCGCTTTGTACTTCATTTTCTGGTGGTTCCCAGTCAATGGCATCTAAAAATTCTGGTAAAGGCTCGATCCACCTTTCTAGGTCTAAAATGGGAGACATTTGATAATCTCCAGCATTGGTACTGTAAGTTGGGCCAACTGTAAATTTCACAGAAGACGGACGCCACTCGATACCTAGTGTACCCAATCTTCGCCGCTGGTACATGCTTTGGTAAGGGTCTTCATATGGAATCATGCCTGTTATTATTCCACAGTGGTATATATTCTGTGAGATAACTAATTCCACACGGACATCATATACAATATTACCTCTTTTGAAAGTCTAGGAAAAGCATAGATAAAAGTGCATACTTGAATCACAAAGGAGGTCTTGAATATTCCTTCGGTATGGTAAAAGCTGGGTCTCCTACAAACAGGCCATGAGATTCTTTAGTAGTGCTTGTGTGTGTATGCGAGCGAGAACGAAGCATATATAAGGACAAGTAGCGCAACAACACATGGAGCAATGCTATAACTACAAACCTGGTCAACTACATTTCCGTTGGTATCTTGGATAAGGGGTCGATAATCACCAAGGAAAAACTGTCATAATTTAAAAAGTAAAGATCAGAGGAGTTCTAGTCAAACATAGTAGTTACATGCACACATCTTTCTTCTATATACCTGATCATATTTTGCATCCTTTTGAGACTCGCCTTGTCCAGTGGCTATTATAAATATCTGTCCAACTTCATCAGAAAGAATAATCGATGTTCCATCCCTAAATTATAAAACAGAGGACAAAAGCCATTAGCAACTTGATTAAATGGGATAATAAAATACTCAGACAAGCTATCAACTATTTTACATATATTAATTTTCTATTAAAAAAATTAAACAAGAAATTGCCATTGACATATGAAAGAATGAACCACCAAAGTAAGATAAATGTTCAAAGATATAAGAGACAATGGGGCAAGAAATGACACTTAAACAAATTGTATTTAATATCAGCAACCGAGGAACTAGGGTGAAACTGTATTAGTTTTTAAAACTAATATTATTTTTTAGTAAGGGAAAAAAAAGAAAGTGACAGGGACAAGACACTTCACCAAGTAATTTAGTATGACAACTTCTGGCATTGCTGCATCTTCCTAAATTTATCTTGGATGTGCTTGCCTAAATTTTAACTTGCTACTTTTTCTTATTAAAATATGCAGGACTCGACAACTGAGGCAGATTCCTGGTACTATGGCAGCACAACAGAAGTCATAGTCTGAAACATAGTTGTGCATCTTTCTAATGAAGATCGTACATGGTGCTACTGCTCAAAATGCTACCACTGTAAATTTTGAGTAGAAAAAGGAATAAAAATGGCATGCCATGCTATGAATCTAAGAACACCAACTAAGTTACTATCAACAACCATTCAAAGCAAAGTACAACAAGTTCAAAACTAGATATTCTAAACAGTAAAGAAGATGAATAAAATGCAAATCTTGCAATATGGTGCAACTAACTTACGGTGAGAACTTCCCATCAACCAACTTGAACCTTCCTGTTTCATATATTCGTACAGGTGTGCCCTCCCATATCTAGAAATATCATATAACCAGGTATTATTAGAATATACGAACTATAACATGAAAAAGCATGGTTAGAAACTCACATCCCATATAATAGTTTTTCCATCGTATCCAGCACTCATAGCTATCCGAGGGTTGAAAGGATGGACATCCAAAACAAATGTCTGTAACATTAAAATAGAACATTTCAGATATAGCCATTCCCTAACACATAATTTAGCGAAAGGACATCAGTTAAAGAGCAAGGGGCATTAGATAAAGACATGTTATATGTAATGAACAATACATAATGAGTAGGTATATGCATTAGACGGAAACAGTTTAATACAAGGCTTTCATAAGGAAAAGAGCGTCGTGTATTTCAGTTATCAAACTGCACTACATCCACAACAAATATCAGGCAGAACTAGCCAATAATAAATGAAAATGAAAAGATAAAAAACTGTAGCTCTAACGAAAGATGAGTAATATTTCAGTCAACTTTTTTTATGATAGGTTCTGCCGATGTGAATCCATAAGTTAACCAGGGGTCCGAAAAGGACACTTCTTGGATCCAAGACGATTCCAGGAAATATGTGAAGGCTGTATTGCAGATTCAAGTCTACATATATTTTTCTACACTGTTTAATTTTCTTTAAACTTCAGAAAATTAAACGGGGAAAGAAAATCATGATCTTGCAAAAGGGGGAAATACCCCGGGTCAGAATTGTACACTTAACTGCTAAGAATTTTTATTGTACTGCCGATGTATTTGGTAATACATGTAAACATTTTTTCTAATTTAAGTTCAGTGTGCATATACTAAGTCCTAACCATTATATTCAGTGTAGTGAAATTCCCAATTCCAGCATTACATACTTGTCTATAGGCATATATTATCAATGATCTACCAAAGCCTAAAAGCCTATACATATGTCCTAAGCATTCATGAGCAATTGACACACCAGAGGAAAGAGTAAACGAGTAACTTGTATGCCCTTATTTTATATAAAAAAAAAAAAAAAAAACTTCAGCATGTCTATATATTGCACAATAGAAATTTAGCGGCACAGCAAACCCCACATATGGCTTAACTATAAGAAACAAGTTAACTATGCAACAGTGAAACATACCGATTCACTATGACCAATCAACGAATGCACTAAGCTCCCATCAGAAGCATTCCAAACACATATTCTGCAATCTACAGAAGAATTATAAATTATCGATCATAAATATAGTATTCATGACCTCCTAATCAAAATTTTAATTGATACTGCTGACGTGCCACACACAAAGGATATGATACATTAATGAAGCAGGAAACATAAGAACAAAAGCAAAGGCATAGAGATGGCCATATTACAAAACTGGATGAATGTATTATTAACTATAGTAGCCCTGTTTGTTCGTGTGTGATGTATTTTTTGGTTGTTGGTATGCCTACATGGAGTTCATCGTCTGAAGCAGACATGAGAACCAGTATATAGTAATTAATGGTTTAAAAATTACAGCCACATATCTACACAAACTAAATCATATTACCAAATGAGGTATATGGACCATATATACATTCCTTGGTTATATTTAGGCAAGGTTGTATTCCGAAATTTGATCCCTTCAAATTACCAACTGAGTTGTACGTATCAAACCTAGGTTATCTGTTATATGTATAGACGCTTCCAGATAATTGCCCCTTCGTCCAATGAATTAAGGTATAGGTTGTCTTAAACTGCATGAAATACAGATCTCCGCCTAAAACATGGCCACCTTTCTAGCATCTGTATGTATGTCTTATCAATTCAATTCAGAAACAAATGAAAGTAAATGTTCAGCATTCACAAACTTACATACATTATTTATGTCATGTTCCAATCTCTGTTTCCATGCTTACATTTAACAGCCCCCCTTGAGCTAATGTCTAAACAATCATAGCACAGGAGTATGGCAATAACAAATGCTTATAGTTGTATTTAGTGTTCATGTCATCATGTGTTTATCAATCAGCATTATTCAATACAACTTCCCAGCTGGCATGGCACATATACAAAATTAACAAAAAACAAGACACTTACCCATGATAGCAGCAAGCACAAAGCGGTTGTCCAAGCTCCAAACTATCATATTAACGCCACGAGGAGTGGGCTGAAATCTTTGACGTGGGCCTCCACGGGGAGGTTGGGGCAGCATAGGTGGTGGGGGAACTTTAAGATGATAAGCACGCGTCCAGCGACCAACTTTTCCCTAACATAAACCACAGATCTTGATATCAACATGGAAACCCCACAGGCAACATATCTTCAATATTAGATTTTAGTAAACACCATTTTGCATAACCTTTAGACATAAAAGCTTTTTTTTTAAACTGTGGAACAATTCTCTCTCTGCTGAGATCGAACCACTTGGAAGACAACTTTTCCATGATATGATTTGTTTTGAATATAATTAGTTATTAGATATTAGTTATGAATATAATGAGTTGTTAGATCGGTTAAAATATGAGAGGTGGTCTATGACTCTCTCTATATATTTGTATGTGAACACTTGATTAAAATTGAGCCAATAAAAATTATTTTCTTAATTATTTTCATGGCATGAGAGCTTAGAAAATAATTTAGAAAAAAATAACCCTAATTTCTCCCCCGTCTAGCCGCAGCCCCTTCTACAACTCATGCAAACCCTATGCAAACCCTACAACTCATGCAAACCCTAATTCCTATTGTTTCCTCTCAAACACAAAACCCTAGCCTCCTCTCTAAAAAAAACCAATCTTCTCTCTTCCTCTCCAGAACGAAACCCTAACCAAGCCGACTTCATCATCACCATCATCACCGCGGATCTACATCGGGGTTAGGATCTTCATCATCATTAACTTCTCCATCCTCATCTTCATCGTAGCCATAATCGTTAACTACATCGTCACCAAGCATCCATCCGGCCGAGAAATCGTGGTTTCATCGTGTTCCTTGTTGTAATTGTGAGATCGTCAGTTGAGGCATGTATTTTATATGCTTGCTACATGCTAGTCGCGACTCGATCAGATCCGGTCGTGACATATTTATTATGTGGAATTGATTGTTTTGGATTTCCTGGTTTTATACTTGGTTGATGCAAGTATCTTTAGATCTTACTACACGCTAGTTACGGCCGGATCAGATCTGACGTAATTTTAATTATAGTCTTTAATTTATATCTACATTAAAATTTAACCCTAAACAACGATATGTCCAGATCGGAATTGCGATATAACAGAAACTTGACCTTTTGTTAATACTTGTTATATATCGATAAAGATACCATTTAAACGTTTGTTGTATGGAACCATAAGGAATCAATAAAACGTTAACTATTATCACCTACATCGAAAACTAATCGAAACCCTAATTTTAATAGTCTTTACGCTTCAGGAAAAACCCTGTGGAGACGTCTGCTACATGAAACTAGACGTCTCTAAGATAACTTTACAGAAACTAAAATTGAACTAGAAACGTCTTCCCAGGCGTCTGTCTACAGTGACAAGACGTCTCTATATTTATTTTTCAGAACATGAATTGAACCAGAGACGTCTCCCTCTATAGGGACAAAACGACTACTACAATGACAAGACGTCTCCTCCAGACGTCTTGTGAATAAAATCGCTGAAACTTATATTATAAAATGATATAATACATTGGTTTACGAACACGGAATATATATTGATCAAATTGTTACCCGACTTGTTCCATAATATTCATGACATGCTAATGATATGATTGTGCTATGATAGTCTATAGTTTGTTCTCATGTATCAATGTTATCTTATTTTGATATCGAATTGTTATTGCATTTCCTGATAATAATATTCATGTTATTTATAATGCTTGATTGTTGTCTATACTTGTGATTGAACATGCTCACTAGTTGTCCAATGTTGATTTATTCATGATACCCTTGACAAGACTTGATTGACTGAAACCCTAGTTTTAATAACCAGACAGTCTCAAAAAATCCCGTGGAGATGTCTGTGGCCAGAACACCAGACGTCTCTGAGTTTATTAACAGCACCCAGAATTGAACTAAAGACGTCTGCCAGCCTGAACAAGACGTCTCTGATCATATTTACAGAACCATAAATTGAACTACGGACGTCTGCCCCAGATATCTGCTATTGATATTCTTCAGGACCAGACGTCTCCTACGGATATTTGAAATGTAAACGTATTTAAGCAGACATCTCTCCCGCAAACGTCTGGAATAGAATATAGTGTACACCAGATGTCTCCTACAGATATCTGCTATATATAAACATGTTCCAGACGTCTGATGATTGAATCTGCTGAAACTGATATTTGACATTGATACCTTATATCGATTCACGCATACGATATGTATTACCTGATTGCCTATACTGATTGATGACACGTATTGTTACTACACTATTATTGATGGTTCACATGTAACCATGTTATCGTGATATTGATTGTGCCATTGTTATTTTTATTGTATCATGTCAAACCACTTGTATTGTGAAGTTTACCGAAATGCCAACAATTCATTGATATTGATTGATTGACCTCATTCCATCGATTGACCGGATTGTCCTGATCGACAACACCTTATTGATTGTTTATTGACACGAATTGTATTGATTGTTCCAGTTCCCACCAAAATATTTCATACAGAACTTAAGTTCTCTGACGCTATTTAATACCCAGCGGCAATGATTGTTCCCACCAAATTAATTGGCCAAAAGGACTTAAGTCCATACGCCAGAGGATCAATGGCGCTGCCTAAAGCATGCATCAATGCTCTCTGGCGCTAGCATAAATGCGCCAGTTCTTTGAAGCTCTCGCTTCATTATAGCTTAAGCTATATTTGGACAAAAATAATTTTCATATATTTCTTAACTAGAAAGAATAAATCTGGTCATCCAGAAGATCTCCAAACAAAAGATTTAAATTGCATAGCCTATATTTTATCTTTCTAAACAGAAAGATAATTTTATTAACAAGAAATAAAATCTTCTATATTTTTCTACATAAAGAAAAATATACACCTTGTTAACAAGGACTCTTGGATATATAATCCAACGGTGCTTAAGAACCCGGGCTAATATTAATAATATTAGCTCTTTTCATATCTTTCTAAACAAGAAAATCAATCCAAAATTTTACTTAAATAAGAAAAATATTGATTGTCTCAACAAATAACCCTTGGATCTATAATCCAATGATGCTTAAACATACAGGCTTGATCTTAAAATCAATTAGAGAAATCTCAAAGAGAGATTATCTCTACTTGCCCAACAATATCTATACCCTATGTAAAGGACCCTTGAGGTCAAATTTAAGCTTGATAAGAACTTAAATTCTCTGTTATCAAAGCCCTCGTTTTCTTCCTCCTTCATCAACCGAGGTAAATAGGAGATCAATCTCCATTGAAAAAGAAGCTTAACCTTAATGGGAAGATTAACCTTCATGTATAAAATTTAAGTTCTTTTCTTGGGTCTCAAGATCCTTAAAATCAAGATTATCTCTCGAGAAAACACAAGTCATACAAAAGGAATTCTTTTGATCTTAAAATCTAGGGTTTGAGAAAAGAACCGAATTCTTCACCAACATGACGATGATAAAAGATCAAAGTTCATACCTTTGAACAAAAATAGAGATCTCAGATCATCAAATATTGATCTTGGTGATCGTTAATGGCCAAAAAGTCTATTAACAGAAGTTTAAACTTCATGAAACTTAAGTTTCAAAAGATAGAAATTAATCTTTGAAGAAGAATCCAACGTTGCATGCGTCAGAGGCATATGCGTCAATGGCATGCGCCACGTGGCATGCGCTAATGGCCCATGCGTCAATGATCCATATACCGAGGACTCAAGTCTATGCGTCAGAGACCCATATGTCAATAGGCATGCGTCGATGATATAGTGACACGTGGCATGCGCCAATCTAAACATGCACCGATGTCCCATCGCTATTCCTTCATAGGCCAATATGTATGAGCCAATATAAACGCGTCATGTGGCATGCGTCAGAGACCCATGCGTCGATAGGTATGCGCCATTGGACATGCGCCCATGATGATGTGCGCCAATAAGGCATGCATCAATATAAGTGTGCATCATCATACTTCTTGGCCGATTACCTGAAGCTTAAGCTTCTATGATATTTTCTAAGCCCATATGCTCATGATACCTAAGTTGACCTTAGTCCAAAATATGACTAATGAGCCTTAGCTGTATATTTGACTTGATTTTAATCTAAAACAATATTAACGATCCTTAATCATGTTTTTAAGCCGATCTTAGTCCCATTACGACTAAAGATCCTTTAAACACGTGCTCGTGATATCTAAGTTGATCTCAGTCTCATATACGACTAACGATCCTTAACCCATGTTACCTAAATTGATCTTTGTCTCATATAAGACTAATGATCCTTAGGTAAAATATAAGTTCGCCATTCTCCAACATGTTCTCTTTCCTCATATACGGGATTTGGTTCAAGGGTACGTCCTTCCACACTTTTGATATACGACGTGTAATTTCTCAGCGTTTTCAGAGAGGTGGCGGGCCCCAACAACCAACGGTTTTCGTCCCAACTTCTTGAAAGATATGAAATTTCATCAAGACAGGAGATGCCTTAACCCCTAGATATGCGCAAATCATATTGATACACCCCCATATTGATGAGCACCTATATAGATGCGCACCTCATATTGATGCACACTCCATACAGATACGCACCTAATATTGAGGCGCACCTCATTCAGCGGTACACACCTTCAGAACAAAGAACAAAGCCCCAGCTTTATGAAAGCATACATATATGTATATGTACGTCTTTGGAGGAAATATAAATGCCTTGAAATTGGATGGGTGCATCCCTTTCAGATGTTCACATCATGCGCTTCGCCACGTGATATACATGTGAGCGCAAGCTGAAAGATGGACGGCTATCTCCTTAAACTAGTATTTTGCCTCGCGGCATTTCACCAAATTAACTACCGTATACTATTCATGGGCTATCCATAATAAAGCGCACCTCATGACAAGCCAAAGCTTGGAACTTAGCCAAAACATGTTAAGTGTAGAAGCCTATCCATATGTGGTCAAATGATCAGTTAAGCACATATGTTCAATGTTACCCAAGTTGATCTTAGTCTTATATACGACCAACGATCCTTAGATCAAAACAAATACCCTCCTGAACCGATGGAACATATTACCTAAGTTCATCCCAAATCTAATATATACGGATTTGGATTAATCTGCGTCCTACGGACGACAATATTAGTCTCCGTATACTATCCAAGGGCAACCCCAAAATAAACAAAACATAACACAACACGAAGTAATATATCTGGAGTAGAGAAAGTTGTTATCGCTTGGCGATAACATAATTAACTGCAGGGGCTTTACGCCTGCAGGAAGAAGCGTCCCCATAATAAAAAAAAAACCTCATCATTGAGGGTGAATCTGAAAGTTTAGATATAACGGTCGCATCCATCCAAATCTCCAATATATGGTATCATAAATAAACTTGGTATTTTCGGAGAGGTGGATGAATATGTTGCATATAACATCCGTCCAAGATTCAGGCTGGATGCGCTCCCCGCACCTTAGTCCGGTTTCCGGCAGTAAACAGTTCCTATATTGGCATTAGGTAGATATTCCATTGATAACTGATATGAATTGAAATCTGGGGAAAGATGAAATCAATAATGAAAACCGAATTATAACTCAGTGGGATAGATTGCTAGAGACTGATCTGTCGATATGAGCTACGAGCTTCGGAATGATGCGCTAACATCATTCGATGGTACATTGCGAAAATAGACATTCGTGTTGTTGAATGATGCGCAAACATTTGATGGTACATTGATAGAGGCATTCGTGTCCTGAAATAGTGATACTTTCACCTTCCGTTCAGATACTTGACATTGTAGGATTTAGTGCCTCGCGGCATGTCTCGGGATTCAGCCTCGAGAGTCATGAGACCGTGATTCCGGACATGTACAGAATACTTTTGAGTTACATTGAGAATTACATTAACCGATTTTAAATACCTGGAAAATAGACAACTTGGCGATATGGACATCTAGGTCACATAAGACATGTTGATGGTTATATTTTGATTGCCTTATTATACTTGCTAGCTATATCACTGTTATTACTATTATTTATGGTTTCCTCACATGACATCGTTTACTCGTATAATAATATACTATATTTCATTCTGATTATATTCATGATTATGTTATCTATGACGTGCTGACGTCTGGGTTTTGCATGGTCCAGATCTTGACTTTAGCACCGCGGGATCGAGATACTTCGAGAAGATTGCCGAGCAATGAAAAGTTTATCGTTTATTTAATTATTGATAGTTAGAATTATTTATGGTATCGAACTAGTTGTTGAACTCCTTTTGTGATCCCATAAGAGATAAGCCGTGTTTATCATTTCTTATTTATATTTGGATCTTTGACACTTGATCTTTATTATTGCTTTCACTCTTGACTCGATTATCGTTATTGTGGCATAGTTTGGACATGTACTAGTTAGATATTTTATATTGTTTCTTAATTATTGCATGACAGCTGCAATGTGACTATAGAAAGATGATTCCTTTTCCGTAGGTAGCATGACTGGCTAAGTTATGTCCTGAAAATTTTTGTATAGTGGGAAGCGGGGCGTGACAAGGTTTTATGGTATCAGAGCATAGATTTAGATTAGCTGAGCTTGGTTCAATTTGTAGTTGGGTATGGTACCCAATACATCGACCTTAAAACCCGGAACTATAAGAAATGTCCTGCCACAATATTGTCTTTTCATCCGAATTCTTGAATCCTAATCCCTTGATTTCCTTCTTCCTTTCTCTGACGATCGTATTTCGACGGGAAGGAAACAATATCGCAACCCTTCATCTCTGGTTGATCATATCTTGTAATCATCTTGATTCCTTATTATTTCTTCCAACTTATTTCATTGATCCTGATAGTAGGATTTGGACGACGTGGATGGAGTTATGTGATTGTAACTATGTACCGCGGTATGGTTCCAATACATACTCTGCTTAGGTAACTTCGAGTCATACTCTTAATTCATTTTCCTTCACTTATTTTCGTTGTACTACTTTATTTTCTCAGTTACATTGCTATGTCTTATCATGAACTTCACTCCAACAACTGCGTTATATTTATCCTGTCCAGTAGTGATAGATTTGTCTCCGTTTCAAAAAACGAGGAGAAACGCGAAGAGCATTTAAGGATTGCAGCAGTTTGAGATTGGCTTGAACGAAAGCTAGTACACACCGCATCAAGGTCGATTAGGTGTAAAATGTTTCACTAAAGAAGTTTTGAGGATATGCCTCAAATTATCAAATTAGCGCAGCAGAAGCGTGATGGATACTTGAAGTATGGGAGCCGTTTGTGTGTGCCGAAAGATGAGATTCTTCAGAGTTTTTCCACATCTATATCCTCGAGTCCGAGAATTTCCTTGTTTCTTTCATTTCCATTTTTCTGTGAATCTGATAAACTACTTGTTTCTTTCTCTTTTCGTTTTCGTGAATTTCGAGAACGAAATTCTTTTGTAGTTGGGTATAATGTAACACCCTAGATCTTGTGTACGGTATTTCTCGAGTATAAATTATATTTATGGATATCTTATTCTATTTAAACAATTATGTGGTACTATGTTTGGAATGGGTCCCACTATTTTTAATAGTATGTATTGGTAAGTACTATTATCTTTAAGTCTATTAACTAGCTTGGTTTGGAACTATCAATATTTATTCTTTATGAATCTTATTTTACCTTATCTTATCTCTCTATTCCTAGTTGATAAAGGATTCATAAGATATCCGGTCCATTCTTTTATCCATTCTATTTAAACCCTACAACTTATGCAAACCCTAATTCCAATTGTTTCCTCTCAAACACAAAACCTCAGCCTCCTCTTTAAAAGAACAGATCTCCCATCCTCTCTAGAACCGAAACCCTAACCCTAACCCTAACCAAGCTGACTTCATCATCACCACCATCGCCGCGGATTAGCATCGGGGTTAGGATCTTCATCATCATTGTCTTCTCCATCCCCATCTTCATCGTAGCCGTGATCGTTAACTTCATCGTCACCAAGCATCCATCTAGCCGAGAAATCGTGGTTTCATCGTGTTCCTTGTTGTCATCGTGAGATCGTCGGTTGAGGCAACTATTTTATATGCTTGCTACATGCTAGTCATGACTCGATCAGATCGGGTCGTGATATATTTATTACGTGGAATTGATTGTTTTGGATTTCCTGGTTTTATACTTGGTTGATGCAAGTATCTTTAGATCTTGCTACATGCTTGTTACGGTGGGATCAGATCTGGCGTAACATTAATTATAGTTAATTTTATATCTACATCAAAGTTTAACCCTATTCCACGATATGTCGAGATTGGAATTGCGGCATATCGGAAACTTACCTTTTGTTAATACTTGTTATATATCGATAAAGATATCATCTAAATGTTGTTAATTGCTGTATGGAACCATAAGGAATCAATGAAACGTTAACTATTATCACCTACATCGAAAACTGATCGAAACCCTAATTTTGATAGTCTTTATGCTTCAGGAAATACCCCGTGGAGACGTCTGTTACAGTAAACCAGACGTCTCTAGGATAACCTTACAGAAACTAAAATTGAACTAGAGACGTCTCCCCAGACGTCTGCTAGAGTGACAAGACATCTCTATATTTATTTTCCACTGTATGAATTGAACTAGAGACGTCTCCCGCTACAGGGAAAAAACGACTACTCCAGTGACAAACTACATACATCTTGTGAATAAAATTGCTGAAACTTATATTATAAAATGATATATGAACACGGAATATATATTGATCAAATTGTTACCCGACTTGTTCCATAATATTCATGACATGCTAATGATATGATTGTGCTATGTTAGTCTAAAGATTGTTCTCATGTATCCATGTTATCTTGTTTTGATATTGATTTGTTATTGCATTCCCCGATAATGATATTCCTGTTATTAATAGTGCTTGATTGTTACCTATGCTTATGACTGAACATGTTCACTAGTTGCCATATAGGACCCATGCCATATAATAGTTGCCCAATGTCAATGTATTCATGATACTCTTAACTTGACTTGATTGACTGAAACCTTGGTTTCAATATTCAGATCGTCTCAAAAAATCCCGTGGAGACGTCTCTGAATTTATTTACAGCACCCAGAATTGAACTACAGACGTCTGCCAATCTAGACAAGATGTCTCTGATCACATTTACATAACCATAAATTGAACGCCCGCACTGTGGGCGTCTGCCCAGACGTCTGTTATTGACATTCTTAAGGACCATGCGTCTCCTACAGACGTCTGGAATGTAAACGTATTGAACCAGACTTCTCCTACAGACGTCTGGAATAGAATATAGTGTACAACAGATGTCTCCTACAGATGTCTGCTGTATATAAACTTGCCTCGGACGTCTGATGATTGAATCTGCTGAAACTGATATTTGACATTGATACCTCACATCGATTCACGCATACGATATGTATTACCCAATTGTCTATACTGATTGAACACACGTATTGTTACTACACTGTTATTGATTGTTCACATGTAATCATATTATCGTGATATTGATAGTGCCATCGTTATTGTATCATGTCAAACCACTTGTATCGTGATGTTTACCGAAATGCCAACAATTCATTGATATTGATTGATTGACCTCATTGTATCCATTGACCGGATTGTCCTGATCGACAAGACCTTATTGATTGTTTATTGACACGAATTGTATTGATCGTTCCTATGTTGGCATAAGGTAGATATTCCATTGATAACCGACATGGATTGAAATATGGGAAAATGGAAAATCGATAATGGAAACTGAATTGTAACTCAATGGGATTGATTACTTGAAACTAATCAGTCGATACGAGCTATGAGCACCGGAATGATACGCTAACATCATTCGACGGTACATTGCGAAAATAGACATTTGTGTCTTGAAATGATGCGTAAACATCATTCGATGATACATTGATAGGCATGTGTCCTGGAATAGTAATTCTTTCACCATTCGTTCAGATACTTGACATTGTAGGATTTAGTGCCTAGCGGCATGTCTCGGGATTCAGCCCGAGAGTCATGAGACAGTGGCCCCGGACACGTATATGATACTATTGAGTTACATTGAGGATTACATTAACTGATTTCAAATACCCGTAGAATAGACAACTTAGCGATATGGATATCTAGGTTACACATGACATGATTGATGGTTATATCTTGATTGTCTTATTATACTGGCTAGCTATATAACTGTTATTACTATTGTTTATGGTTTACTCATATGACATCGTTTACTCGTATAATGATATATTATATTTCATTCTGGTTATATTCATGATTATGTTATCTCTGACGCGCTGATGTCTGGGTTTTGCATGGCCCAGATGTTTTGACTTTAGCACCGCGGGATCGAGAATACTTAGAGAAGATTGCCGAGCAATAAGGAGTTTATCGTTTATTTAGTTATTGATGGTTAGATTTATATCCAGCATCAAACTAGTTGTTGAACTCCTTTTGTGATCCTATAAGGAAGAAGTCTTGTTTATCGTTTTTATTTATATTGGATTTTTGACACTTGATCTTTATTATTGCTTCCGCTATTGAATCTTGATTATCGTTATCGTTATCGTGACAAAGTTTGGACATGTGCTAGTTAGATATGTTATATTGTTGCTTGATTATTGCATGACAGTAGGAATGTGACTATGGAAGGATAATTCCTTTTTCGTAGATAGGAAAGCTGGCTGAGTCGCGTCCCGAAAATTTTTGTATAGCTGGAAGTGGGGTGTGACACCCTCCCTTCGACCCCCCAGCACCATCGACTAACCTCCAAGCCCTTCTCTCCCTTCGATTTCCCCTCCAGGCCTCTTGACTAACCTCCACAAACCCTTTCCCTCCATTCGATTCTCCTCCAACACCATCGACTACCCTCCAGGACCCTTTCCTTCTCTTCGATTTCCCTTCCAGGCTCCTCGACTCCACTTCGGAAACCCTCTGCCTTCTCGACGGCCACCCTTATCCCTTCTAGCCTCCTCAAATCACCTCTCCAGCCTTGGACGACCACCACCAAGCCTCCAGACCTCCAGCACTCACATGAAAGTCTTTTCTATTCTTCAACTTCTCGCTGTCTCCATGATTTATTAGATCGATCTTGGTTTGTGTGTCTTGTAGGTCAGACAACCTTTATTTCTTTCTCTAGGGATCTATTTTTGCGTCATTCATCATGGTCTAGTGATGACAAAGTTAACTCGGCCTCTCTCTCGTCTGTTGATTTCAAGACTGATTTTCTCTTGACTACGATCTCTATCTCTGGCGCAAAGAACTACCTGCAATGGTTCAGTGCTGTTGAACGAGCCTTGGACAGCAAAAGCATTCACCGTCACCTGACGGTGGCTCCTCTTGACTCCAAAAATCCTAACTATGATACATGGTTCCAGAATGATAAGGTCATTGTTTGGTTGTCTAACTCCATGGATGCTCGTTGCTATATGTCTATTGTCACTGAAAACAGCTAAGGAAGTTTGGACACATCTCCGCTCTTTGTACTCATCTAAAGATAACTTGCAGAAGTTGAATGATATCTTCCATACCTTTACTGCTGCTACTCTCAGAGAAGACATTTAAGATTTTGATGCCCTGTTCAGTAGGCTTCTTGATCAGTGGAATATCTATTAGCCTATCTTCACTAACCCTGCTGTTATTCGCCAACGCGGGTCTCTTGTTGGTGCATTACTCTTACACTGCCTACCACCCAACTTTAAGGATGTCCGCTCCCTCATTCTTTTTCAGAATGGTTCTCCTTTATTGATAAGTATCCTGTCGAGCGTTTATCGTATGCCTGCAGTCTCTTCCCTATCTACTGAACTTATCTCGACCGCACTTGTTACTCGAGACCGTGGACGAGGGCCCTACACTCAGTCTGGCCATGGTTCCTCTGATTTTGTTTCTGTTGGCCGTGGAGCATCGTGTGGTTTCCCTCTCTGACTGCTCGGGATCATGGTTTCCGTGGACATGGTCGTGGCCGAACCGACTATTTACCTTTATCCAGTGCTGAGTGGGGCCGGTTGTGTTATTTTCTCTCTTCTGTAGCTCCCGTCAACATTTCTACTCTGTTAGATATATCATTCATTTCTCATTCTAATTCGTGGGTCGTTGATTCCGACGCCTCACATCACATGTCTCGTGATGGACCGTCTCATCTTGCTTCTAGTCCTTACAAGTTTATTTCCATGGCTGATAATAATATCACACGTCTTTGGCTCAACTGATTTATCACTTCATCTTTACATCTGAAAAATGCTTTAATTGTGCTATCTTTAAAACAAAACTTACTTTTTATTCTTCGGCTTACAAATGGTTCTAATTTCTCCATAACATTTCATCCATTGTGATACAGGATCTCCTGACGAAACAACGGATTGGTGGAGGGCATGAACAGAATGGACTGCACTACGTTGATTACCTTCTCAGTATGTCTGCAGCTGTTTCTACTATCCAATGGTATCGAAAACTTGGTCATCCTCTTCTTTCTTTAGGTACTATGCTGCTTTCTATGAGTTGTGAACCCTTTATTATTAGTAAACACTATCGCTCATATTTTCCTTCAGTTAATAAAAGATATGATTTGCCTTTTGTGTTAGTTCACTCCGATATTTGGGATCCTTTTAAATTTCCTAGTGTGTTTGGTTATAAATATTTTTGTGATTTTTATCGATGATCATTCACGTACGACTTGGTTGTATCTTTTGCGTAATAGGTCTGAACTTTTGTCTACCTTTAAAATCTGTGTAGTTGGGATTACTAATCAATTTGGTGTTCCAGTAAAAGTTCTTTGTTCATATAATACTAAGGAGTATATTAGCACAGAGTTTACTGTATTTTGTGAGACCCATGGTATATTGCATCAAACTTCGTAATCTTATTCTTCTCAGCAAAATGAGATTGGTGAAAGGAAGAACCGACATTTGCTTGAGATGGCTTGTACTCTTGTTTTGCATATGCATGTTCCTAAACGATTGTGGAATTTTGCGGCCTTAGCTGCTTGTTTTTATATCAATCGCATGCCTTCTCCGGTCCTAGGCAACCGGTTCTTTTTCTCTATTTTGTTTCCATGGGGAAACCATTTTCCTATTTCTCCTAAGGTGTTTGGTTGTCTATACCATCCTCATATTCTAGATTCTCATATTGATAAGCTTGATTCTAGAGCTACCCCTATGGTATTTGTAGGTTACGATGCCAAAAAGGGTAATGTTTGCTTTGACCCTGCTACATCTAAAATTTGTACTTCTTGTGACGCGACCTTCGAAGATCAAGCCTATTTTCCACCACCTATCAAGAACCCCACTCCTATTATTCATGTTCCTCACCCACCTTCCGCAAAACTTGATTCGTCTGTTCAACCCGTCAGCCATAGTTTTCAGCCTGTAGTCCCTTATCCATGGGCGTATCATCGTCGTAAGAAAGTTGTCCAACCCCCTCTCATCAATGCTTCTTCTAACGATTCTTCTGCAGGTATTCCTATACAGTCTACTGTTCCCGATTCTCACGCCGTTGCCTTCAAAAGAAGATCTCTTCCTATTGCCTTACGTAAGGATAAGAATTCCTGTACTACCGCACATCCAATTTCTAACTTTATTTCCTATTATAGACTGGCATTATCTGCTCGTCGGTTTGTCTCTTCCTTATCTGCCATCACTCTTCTTTTCTCTGTTCAGGAAGCTCTCCGGCACCCAAGTTGGCATGCAGCTATGTTAAACGAGATTACTGCACTACGCTCTAATCAGACTTGGAAATTGGCACCTCCACCTTCAGATAAGAAGGTTGTCAGCTGTTGATGGGTCTTTGCTGTCAAGAAAAATCCAGATGGGACGATTAACCGTCTCAAAGCTTGATTATATGCATTGAAGCAGTCACCGCTTGCCTGGTTTGAAAAGTTTAGTACAGTTCAACGACAGACTGGCTTCAAACGCAGTCGCACCAACACATCCCTCTTTGCACATAGTCATCCTCAGGGCAGGGTAATTGTGTTGGTGTATGTTGATATTATCATTACTGAAAATGATTCTGCCGGCATCTCCAAAATGAAAGAACATTTGGATTCACGCTTCAATACCAAGGACCTTGGGCCACTTAGATATTTCCTTGGAATTGAAGTATCACGAAATTCTGGTAGATTACAGCTCTATCAGCGCAAGTATGCACTTGATTTTCTATTTGAAACAGGATTTCTGGAATGTAAACCAGCAAACACTCCTATGGATTCCTCAATCAAGCTTTCGATTGAGTTCTCCCTCAGATCCTCCACTACTTGACCCAGATCAATATCGACGTTTAGTTGGGAAGTTTATTTACCTCACTGTCACTCGTCCAGACATTGCCTTTGCCGTGAGCACGGTGGGTTAGTATATGCAGAATCCTTTGACTATCGACGTTTAGTTGGGAAGTTTATTTACCTCACTGTCACTCGTCCAGACATTGCCTTTGCCGTGAGCACGGTGGGTTAGTATATGCAGAATCCTTTGACTATCGACGTTTAGTTGGGAAGTTTATTTACCTCACTGTCACTCGTCCTGACATTGCCTTTGCCGTGAGCACGGTTAGTATATGCAGAATCCTTTGACCTCTCACCTTCAGGCAGTTTGAAAATACTTTAGGAGAGGGTGAATAAGGCTTCTATATGTCTTATGGCAAATTTTATAATTTTGATTATTATATTAAAGTGAATACTAAGTTTCTGCAGAAAATATTTAAACAAGTTTAAACAAAGAAATTTAAAATGACAATCAATAACAAGAACTGAAAATAAAAAAGTTAGAGCAATACAAACACAAAGAATTGTTGATTAGGATTCACAACTCCTTAGGATTTCTGCACTATATTTATGAAGTCCACGAATCCCACTGCACCAGGATGTGAAGAACAACAATCCCTCTTCACCAGGATCAGCCACTTGAACTTGCGATTCCCTAGGAAACAAGTCTTCTTCCTCTCTAGTCCTTAATTCTCTAGAAAAACCGCACTTTCCTCTCTAATCCACGTTTCTCTAGAAAGATCTCTTTTTTCATTCCGAATACACAATTCAAGTGAAAGGAGAAGCACCCCTTCTCTTGGGTTACGATTTCGCTCACTCACGATTCTATTGATCTTAAAGATTATTTCTGGTTTGACACAAGGATTGTTTTAAGAGATTTGAACAGGTTTATGATACCGAGGAAATGGAAAAGATTTGGACAAGTTAAGCAAGAGAAGAACAAGAAGATTTCTCAATTGATTTGCTATGAATGCCATCTTTTTTTCTTGAGAAAAGTGTTCGATCTCATAAGGTACTTATAGGAATCACATGGGAAGTTATTCTAACTTCCAATAATTGGAAAAAACTGTCATAAAGTAGTTAATGGCCGTTTAGAGGAAGTTAGGAACAAATTTGGCGCAAGTATCCATTCGATTCGAAATTTGAAATTCAAGTTTCCAAGGGCAACTGCCCGTGCTAACATTAGTAGAGACGTCTGCCCACAGATCAAATTCCTTATACAGACGTCAGTAGGAAGACATCGGTATAACAAAAATTTGTTCAGGTGACGTCTGTATAGGCGTCACTGAACATTATCCACTATTTGAGATTTTTAGAATTTGTGAAGGAGACATTAAGGGGTGACGTCAGGTGTTCAAAATATTATGATACAGACGTCTGATATTGACGTCTGTGCTATGACATGAGTGTATATCTGATTTTGAAACTTTGCAGTTTGAATTCCAATGGATAGATTAGACGTCTCTAAAGGAGATAACGACGTCATGAAAATTTGGAATGTGTTGGAATAAAGTTTCTAACCTTATAAGATTATTACTAAATAAATATATATCACTCATAACTTCAATCTTCATTTTGGTTCTTTTTTATCTTTATTTCTTTGAATAGTTACGTTGAGACGTCATTGTAACTTGATTAGGCTTGCATCACGTTATTGCTTGTGTCAAGTTTTTATGCCATATGACCGTTTTGAATGCATATCACATTGTAGGCAATCTTGCTTGATGTTTGACATATCGTGCATATTGTACCCAAGACAAAAATTTGGAAATATCATTAGTAACTTATGAATTCGTTTAAGATTTTGAACTAAATTATCGAAACTAAGGATCGTGTGACACGGATGTCAACACGGTTGAGCATATTTTCAGATACATCAAAAGTTCTCCAGGACAAGGTCTTCTTTACAAACCATCCAAGTTGTCGCTCACAGTCTTTGCAGATGCTGACTTTGCTGGATTCATTGATGACCATCGTTCCACGAATGGCTATTGTGTTTTCTTGGGAGGAAACTTGGTTACATGGAGGAGTAAGAAGAAAAATGTAATGGCTCGTTTTTCTGCAGAGGCTAAATATAGATCTATGGTGTATACAGTTGCTGAGTTGGTGTAGCTTACCTCCCTTGTGACAGATCTTGGGGTTCTTTCTTCTCTTCCGACTATACTCTTCTGTGATAAGAAGGTCGTTGCTAAAATCCAGTTTTCCATGAGCGGACCAAGCATATCGAAATAGATTACCACTTCATTTTTAACAAGCTGACAGATAAGGTGGTTGCACTCCAGCATATTTCTTCTACCCAACTATTAGATATCTTTACCAAATCTCTTTCTCGACCGGTTTTCGCTTGTCTTCTGTCCAATCTTGATATGCTTGACATCTACGCTTCAGCTTGCGAGGGAGTGTTATGGATATAATTAGTTATTAGATATTAGTTATGAATATAATGAGTTGTTAGATCGGTTAAAATATGAGAGGTGATTTATGACTCTATATATATATTTGTATGTGAATTCTTGATTAAAACTAAGCCAATAAAAATTATTTTCTTAATTATTTTCATGATTAAAAGTATAAATCTTTGTATTAGTATCAATTATCAAGATCATAGCCAATCAACAGGTGGCGGAGGTGAAAATTAAATAGACCAACATTTTCGGGAAGAATCACAGCATATTGTCTGTGTGATCAAGATGCAGCAGAATACTGACTGGCAAAGAAATGTTATACAGGTAATATACACATCACACACGTGACAGTATCGGCACATCCATTAAAAGCTGACATGGAACCTACCAGAAGCCTAATACATGAATCTGCAATAGCCTATTAATGTGCAAATATGCATACTTTCATTTGCATGCATCACTGATAATCTAGCTGGACTGGTTCCTCCATGGTCTTATATGTTGTTTCGAATTTTCGATTGTTTCAACTCTGCTTAGTAGTACAGCAAACCTCACCATTAGTGTGCAGTCATCAAGTTTCTAAAAACCGGACATTCCAAGACATTAGAACAAGAATCAGACAAATCCTGTTCAAGCTCACGCAACGGCAATTTCTCAGAGGCGGTATAGGTTAGGTCAACAGATTCAAAAGTTGACTATTAAAAAATAAGGAATTTTCACATGGAAGGCAACAAAACCCCAAGTTTTCAAACAAGCATATTGAAAGAAAAGATACTTTAATAAGAAAAGGTTTTTAATAATATAGAAGCTTACATGGGATCGCCGGGATCTTGGAATCCAAATAATAGCACTTCCATCACGAGAACAAGTAACTATGTTGTCATGAGTGAACCTAGAAACGGAAATTACTAAATTATAATCTGATCTAACAGACGATATAGTTTTTTTTTCATTTCACAAGAACTGGCTTAGAACATTTATGTTTTAACCATAATATTTGAAGCCAACACACGAATACATCAAATTACAGATGAAAAAACAAACCCAGCATGTACCACGAATTCTTAAACTTTGGGATATTATCCTCCTTAAAAGTATCAGCGGTAGAAGTTCTAGATGCCACTGCACAGCCACTGAATCAAGAAGCCCCCAGAATTAGTATGCGTGTTGAACATAGAGAAGAAGTAATTGCTTATACAGCTAACCTGAATTGCACGTAATTGACATCATTTTCATGGCCAGATAACAGATCCGTCTCATGATTCGGTTGCTCAGATTCATCTGGGTTGCTTTTACAAGCATTCCACACCTAAATTAGACTAGCTTGTTAATAAACTATGAGAAAACGGGAAATTGTTACATTCTATCTTAATGATCTACTTCAGGATAGAAGATGGTGTATTTTATTTAACTAGACTGATGTACCCTTGCATATGTGTCTGAGCTACCAGTAACAAATACAGTTCCATTGGCATTATAAGCACAGCACAAAATCTGATGACTTTGTTGACCAACACTTGGTGACGGATCAGAGCTCTTTCCTGTGATCAGGTTAATTGTTACCAACACAAGTTAGGTATCGCAAGGAACCAACAAATCAACCAAATTTCTGTCTTGAAAGCACAAAAACTAACCAGGTAAAATTTCTGGGGGTTTAGGGACATATATCCGTGGGCTGAGCTGTGAATACCTAGCATCCCAGATACGACAAGTTCCATCGTCGGAGGACCTGGTCATATACAACATAAATATAAAGCGTGTAATTTACGAAATGTGATAGGTAATGGTGCTATTAAAACCATATCTGAAAGAATTTTGCCCATAGATGCAAGAATTGCATAAAAGGGTTCATGTAGACAACCCTAAATGCTTGGGATAAAGGATTGCTGTAGTTGAATGCTAACTAGGATCGGATACTGGTCCAGAAATAAAACATTGAATTGACTATATCAGCAACACCAAGGTAACAAGCTCAGTTTCATAGGTTATCGCATTAAGAATATCGATTTAATAAAGCGAATGCTATAGATTCAGTTAACAGTAGAATAATGCTAAGAATACATGTGAATGTATAAACAAGCCTGATGAAAAAGTTTTTCTTGATGATACAATAATCGATTGGAAATGATAACACTGACCTCATGCAGTGAAATATATAGCTTCGTTTACATTAAACAAAAGGACATGTATTCTAATTTCACTAAAACAACCTATCTAATATAATGAATTTCTAATTTCACGGATGATTTCAAGGAAAAATAATTGCTTGTTGAGATTAACTTCTTTAAACACAGATAACTTAAATTAGTGATACCATAAGCAACTGATTTGTATGGATCAAATAAGACATCTGGGAACATTATATGAGAAACTTTTACATAGAACTCACGATAAAAGCTGGTAAACAGAGCGTGGACTAAAGACAATAGCAGTCACAGCTGCGGTATGTCCTCTCAAAACTGAGATCGGGAGTCCATCGGGTAAACGCCACTGCATTAAATACAATGGATGCAAACAACATAAAAAATGAACACGATTCTGAAAATAGTTCCAACAAACAGTGGCAGTCAACATACAACTCTGATGATGAAGTCGTTTGAAGAAGATGCCACCAAAGCGTTATTTGAACTCGTCGCCAAGTCAGTGATATCGCCCTTCAAACACATCAGGAAGAAAGTATTATTACAGACAAAAAGGGAGGATAAGAGAGGAGGGGTTCAAAAGGATGAACCAGAAGTAACAATCCACACTCACTTCATGCCCTCGGCAGCTGGCCAAGCAAAATGCAGTTTCCATCGACCATATTTTCACAAGGCGGTCATCTGAACCAGTGATTACATACCGTCCAGAACGATCAAATATGGCTATAGATAAAACCAAACAAAAAATAATTAATAGATACCCCATAACACCACATATAATGATTTCATAAAAGCAATGGCAGGACAAATGTTATACAGCAACAATAGCATGCGTAAATAAAATAACCGGCAGCATCAGATGCACAACTGTTACAAATAATCAGCTTCCTTTTTGGTGATCTAGTTATTGGTATAACATAGACAGGTTTCATGTTTAAATTAAGGTCAGCCTTCAACAATGAATCCTGCGACATCTTCCATGCACAGGGGAAAAAAGAAGAAATCAACCAGCAATCACATCTAAGAAAGACAAAATCAATTGAACAACACAAAAAGATAATTTACCCGAATAACATGGCCATTAAATATTCCACACCTACTCTGAAGCAACCAAAACAAATCAAGGTGGTGATCTAAAATTATTGTATTTGTCCTGATGGCATTATCAGTGAGTAAAACTGAAGATTTAGGAACAAGGCTAACCATTATTCCCAAAAGACACATCTCAACAATACACGAAAGATTTTGTTTCAGCTTTACAAAATATTAATTCAACAGTGTCCTATCACAAGTTATGATGTGAGAGGAAGCAGGACAAGATTGTCTGTTGATAAATTAGCACAATGAACCCAATATAAAAGAATGTATTGCACTGCATTTACGATCTAATAGTATGGAGGTTAAAAAAATAAGATGCTTAAAAGGCACCGATCTTGTCCATCAAATGTGATAAAGATACTAGGCTCCAAAGAGTAATTATGGGAGGATGTGACTGATACCACAGTAGACAGCATTCTGATGTCCCCTCAGCTTTTTAATGACTTGCATCTTTCGAACCAGCGTCGATGGCTTAGCAATGACATAACAAGCAGCACATATAGATGGAGCGCGGTGGTGTTTCGTGAAACCGCCTCCTATCTCCCTTAAGCTTAATCCGCGAACCTGATCAGCATGCATGTGTGGCCAGCGCAGATAACCAGGCAAGGAAATGGCTCTCTTCTTTTCTTTATCCCTATTGGCTGAAGATAAAGAGTATTATCACATGCATAGTCTATTTACAACCCCAAAAAAAAGATTAAAATATAAAAATAACACATGACCAAAAAAATTTGTGAATGAGAGGAAGTGATTATATTACATTAAAAATTAGCAAATAGCATATAAGTCCTCAAGTTGGATAATAATAAAAGGGGGGGGATTATATAACACATACAAGCAAGAAGAGAGAAGGAACAAGATCCTAAAATCGTTGGAACATCAACTGCACTTGGCATGGTTCTTCCAACAATGCCATGCAACTGAGGAGAACTGTTCAGAATCAATTGCTTAAGAAGCTTTACCAAGTGATCTTTTTCAATGTGAGGGTACCTACAAGGTGAAGGAACCAAGTAAAATTGAAGCTGACATTCAAGTGAGCATTACAGCATCCTAGGAATCCCTCAAACCAATTAAGACATAACAGTAGAAATTATAAGCAAAATACAATTGGTATCTTAATGCTAATGCACTGAGAACTGATAAACATATACAATGCATAAAGTGACTAACAAACATTACCAAAAGAACATAGAGGTCATGCAGTAAAATTTTGCTTTCCAATTTAGAAAGTTGCTAGTTCAGTTCTTTTGAGTGTAACAAGAGAAGTCTCCACAAAATAATCAGACTACAAATTTCACTATCTATCGTTTTATAGTTGTACCAATAGAGCTATGCGCTCCAATTCATAACTAGATCGGCAGATTTGCATTTGATTTAACTGGAAAAATCCTCTCCTTGTATGACAGATTGGTATGTACCAAAAGCACACAGACTATTTGAATAAAGCGAAATCTAAGTACACGTATATACAGATGCAGGCAATCAGGCACCTTGTCAAGGTATGAACCCCTTTTTTAATCTGACTTGCAAATCTAAGCAATATACTGTTCAAATTCGCAGGAAGATAAACGACCAAGAGAGCAGTGCCTTGCTGGAAACAGTTGAAAATGATGCATTACATTAAGCATCCAGGTGAACTACAACCTTTAATAGGATTAGATACTAATTGCTAGACACAAGGTGCCATCAATTTTTAGCTATCTAAATTGCTAGTAGATATGCATTGGGAAAACTACGAATTGACCCTCCTGTAAGACTAAGAATATTTTTTAACTTCTTGAAGTTTGTCCTATGCACTAAATCCTGAATATGATCAATAAGCTTTTCTACATCTTCCAGTAAGAAAAGTTTGGTAGTTTTATTATCTACATCTTCCAGTAAGAAAAGGTTGATAGTTCTATTAGAAAATTATTAGACCCTAAGAGGCTATTTTAAGTAAACATCTAATTATGACTATTAATAGGATCATATACTAATTCCTAAGAAGCGTTTCCAATTTAAAGAGTAAACGTTTACTAGAAAAAATGTGCACAAAACACAGCAAGCATTTGCTGCTTTAAATAAGAAAAGGATAACAATTTGCATTTTTCCTATGTCATCATCCCCAGATGATCACAAACTATCCTCACATAACTCCCAAAAATCAGGCTCACAACTCTTCTAGATATAGACCAAAAGCCATTTCTTTCAGCCAAATTATAATTTGGCTGGCTAGATCCTGAAAGTGAGTAAAGCTATTTGTTAGACTTTTGCACCCAAAACTCCAGTCTGGACATCCAAAGTGGTACCACAAAAAGTTGTCGCTCTTTCAGAGTTCAGCTAGCGGAACCTCACTGCAAGAGAGATTGTGCTTTTTGTGTTTCATGTCTGAGTTGGTTTCAGGGTTCTTACGGGTTTATTTCTATGTTTCTAAGAACTTAAATCTTCCTTCTTTAAGCTTAACAATAATTATAGCAAGTTGTAAGTTGTAACGGTGAATAAAATAAGCATAAGCAGCCTCCTAATTGGCTGTGAGAAAGCCTTTTTTCCGGGGTTGCTGGCCAATTGATAGTTATAAAAATCATATATTGCTTGATCATGAAACCTTTGGATAAAGAACAATGCAACATTATGGAAACATATATGACTGCATACATTGGTTTGTTATTCATGTCAATATTCTAGAAGAGGAAATTAATTTATAAAAACGATCACATTTCCCCCAAAACGGGGCATAATAGACTTGATCTTGTATGAGGTGAACGAACGAATGCACGTTTGGAAATTGGAAGTATTGGCACAGTTTACAAGCATCACAGATGAATGGATATGCATAGTCTTTGACACTGATCGTGCATCATAACAATGTATACTAATAAAATTATAATTGCATATCTATCATTTAATGATGCATCACACACACACATGAATTCATGCACCAAAAAATCAGAGTGTACCTCTCAAGTAAGTTAATGTAGCATAATGGGAGCGACACGCCATCATCATCTTCATTCACACTTCGAGCACCACTCCTCGAATACCACGCATGGTATCTTCTAGGCAAAAGTTGATGCTCCAAAAGCTCATTCCTGAACAGTCCATAAGTTCTCTGGCATGGTCCCACTGATAGAAAATGCATGATCAAAAAGTACACCTCCCTGAGATCAATATCCACGTCGGATCTAACAGGGCGGCCTGAATTCATATCTAAGTCCATTGAATTGACATTCTCGGGAACCTCCCTTGAAAAATTTAAAGGTGCCATACTGACAGAAGATGCATCTCCAGAGAGTTTGCTCTTCCTAAGAGACATACTTCAGGTCACACCTAGAGTTCAATAGATAAAGAGTACATTATTCATGCAATATGACCAAAAGTATGTTAAACATCAATTTGAGCATATCAATTTTGTGATATGGAGAAAAAAAACATCAACATTATAGAGGAGAAGGCAGATCTATTTTTTCACAAAAAAAAACTACTGACTAACCACTCTATAAAAGGTAATATTTACATATAATAATACAGAAAAACATATGAATTGATTACAATATTTTAAAATATTTAAGGTTAATCTATTTTGTTAAAAAATCTTCACACCGCAAAAGACCTTGCATGCAAGCATTTTTTTCAGCAAATGCACTTGCCTACAAGTGTACATCATTTCCTAGCATGCAAAGATATTTGCTGCAAAAGGGTTCCCTTCCATTTATTTTTTATTCCCACCTAATGACAGCTCAGCAACAACCAGTCAAGTGGAATTTGGGATCTGTGCTTTGTCAAAATGATCTTGTGGAAAAAGAAAATGCAGGTGATGTTGCAAAACAAATTATATTATCTGCAAAAGAAGTTGCAATGGAACCACATTTTGCAGGTCAAACACTGTAAACTAGTTGCCTCAAAGACAAAAGGCAGGCAAACACAGAAATAGTATAGAACAAAATTCTGTGAACTGGTTTATCAGTTTACTTCTAAAAGTTCTCCCATATGAAATCACACATGCATGTATAAGGGTGTAAACATGTGTCCATGTGTATGAATGTCCCTTGCCTTTATTACTAACTAATCAGCACATAATGAAATACTCCCTCTATTTCACAATACTAGTCCTTTTTTGTGTGTGTGCTTCTTTTCTCAAATTTTTTGTCCTTTTAGAAAATCAAAAAGCATGTTTTACTCAATGCTTCTATTACCAATGCAGTTTAAATATAGAGTTTCAAATCTACCCCTAAAGATGAAATTAATGAAGACTATAATAGAGTAAATTTAAGATCTCACATTCATGACATTTTAGGTTTTAGAATAGTTATACTCTGCTTAATAAGTGTGCAAGAAGGAAAAAAAGACTAGTGTTGCAATATGGAGGGAGTGACATTTAAATACAAGTCATGTTTTCCATGCATAGCCTTAACACTCACTAATAACACGTATAGTTCTTACATAAGAAGTATAAAATGGGCTTAGTCAAACTGAAAACATGGGAAAAATTTATGGATCCATTCAGTGGTCAAATTTATTTGGCATCTACTCCTCATGGGCATCTACTCAGGGGAAATAGAATTGTCATGCTTTGTTACAACAATGAAAAGATAACGACAATGTAATTGAAAAATCGTTCTTCTCCATATCATTTAATGTGCTCACTGCTCCTCCTTAAACATGTCTTTGCTTTAATATGCTGGCCCCATCGAACTCAAAGCACACAACTTCGATCCAATGGGAAGAGCATTTTTAGACATAACTCATGCTCCAAATACACAATGATTGGTATGAATTAGAATAATGTTCTACTGAGTACTGACATTGCTGTGCTTTGTTCTATTATTTTCACAAAATAAATAAATCTATTCTTTTCCACCTATCGCAGGAAATGAAAATATTTTGGATGGAGTAGCTCTATTGGGTAATACACCCCATGCATGTTACAAGCTTGAATAAGAAAATTTTAGGCTTTACTTAAGAATTGTTAAGAAACATAAGTATTAGAGGAGGAGCACAAAATAATTGAGGGGCTACCCAGTAGAAAAGAGAAGAGACAAAAGGATTTTACTATTGAAAGAAGAGAGCACAATAATATGGTGAGAAGACTATGATGATATGAGAGAAGAATAACTCTACCTCTCTATTTATTATAATCATAATCATAATCTAATCAAGCAACCCTAACTTGACTCATAAGTAAATTATAATCTAATCTAATCAAATCAAATCTCTCACAAATATCAAATCATATCTAGAGAGAAAGAACGAGAGAAGATTATGGGAAATGTAATGGATGAATAGGACTAAGCCTAATCCTTCACTTTATATAGGCAAAAGTCATTTTGCCATTACACCACTATTAGACACTAATTACATATAATACGGATAGTCTAACACTCCCCCTCAAGCTGAAACATACATATCATACATGCCCAGCTTGTTACAAATAAAGTGCACTATATTTCTGCCTAAAGGCTTTGTGAATAAATCTGCTGACTGATGAGCAGATTGAACATAGTAAGTATCAATGATCCCATCTTCAACCTTCTCCCTTACGAAGTGACAATCCACCTCAACGTATTTCGTTCGTCCATGGAACACAGGATTAGAGGCAATATAGATTGCATTCTTATTATCACAATACAGCTGCATAGAGGAAGTTGGCTCAAAGCCAAATTTTCCAAGCGGAAAACGAATCCATATAAGCTCGCAAGTGGTATTCGCCATGGTCCGGTACTCTGACTCGGCGCTGGATCGGGACAC
Source organism: Agapanthus africanus (assembly GCA_030015575.1). NCBI lineage: Eukaryota > Viridiplantae > Streptophyta > Magnoliopsida > Asparagales > Amaryllidaceae > Agapanthus > Agapanthus africanus. The sequence goes on from CM057339.1 coordinate 227,901,798, forward strand.
CACGCTCTGCTTCTTACTCTTTCAGGAAACCAAATTACCTCCTACAAACACACAATATCATGTAGTAGATCTGCGATCGAATGGAGACGCGGCCCAATCTGCATTAGTGAAGCCTGCCATCCGAGAATGTTCATGATCTGAGTACAGTAGACCCTTCCCTGGAGCATTCTTCAAGTATCAAAGTATTCGAATTACCGCATCCCAATGAACCACTCAAGGATTGGCTATGTATTGGCTCACAACATCAACTGGGTATGAAATATCAGGTCGAGTGACGGTGAAGTAGTTCAGCTTACTGACCAACCGTCGATATCTTCCGGTATCTTCAACGAAGTCATATTGTCCCTGAAGCACTTAGTAGTAGGATCAATTGGAGCTTCCATGGGTTTGCATCTTGACATCACCGCTTCAGTCAGCATATCAAGCACATACTTCCGCTGTGAGATGTAGATACCATTCTTCGATTGAGCAACCTCGATACCCAAGAAATATTTAAGGCTCCCAAGATACTTAGTCTGAAACTTCGTTTGAAGATGATGCTTAAGATGTGCAATAACAGCCGCATCATCGCTAATAATCACTATGTCGTCGGCATATACCATCAAAAGAATGCGAAGGCCATTGGTGTTATTGCAGTAGAACACCGAATGATCATGTACACATTGTTTGAGGCCAAACGAAATAACCACCTCAATAAACTTCTCAAACCATGCCCGAGGAGACTGTGTCAAGCCGTATAATGCTTTTTCAATCGACAAATTAGACCCGACTACTCCTGAGTAATAAAACCAGGTGGTTGCTCCATATAGGCCTCCTCAACCAAAGAACCATGAAAAACGCATTCTTCATATCAAGCTGATGCGGTGGCCAATGATTGGTAGCAGCAAGAGACATATGCAGACGAATAGAAGTCATCTTGGCCACGGGAGAAAAGATCTCATAATCAATGTCATAAGTCAGCGAATACCCTTTAACAAACGTGCTTTGAAGCGGGAAAGAGTCCCATTAGGTTGAAGCTTCACAGTGTATACTCAGCGACACCCTACTACCTTTTTCTCCGTCGGAAGAGGAACCAAATCCCAAGTCTGATTATGTTCAAGAGCGAGTATCTCATCAATCATCGCATCGACCTATCCTTTACGAAACAAAGTATCTGAGAGGGACTTGGATAAAGCATAAAGGTTGAAGGATGAGAGAAACGTCCGATATGCCGAAGATAAATGAGAAGTGACCATATGAGCGATAGGGTGAGAAGTACAGCTGCGGATGCCTTTCCGTAAGGCAATAAGAAGATCAATATCAGCCTCAGACGGAACTTGAGACTCTGGGAGATCAGCAGGAGGCTGAGGTTCAGGAGCCGTACGGACCCGACAAGCATACACCCTTGTAACTGATGGTGTGGGGCCCAACAATGGGGAACCAGGGGTGGGAGGTGGGTCGGCAGAAACAGTACGGATGACCTCCAACACGGAGTAGAGATTCAACCGACCCAGAAGGGATGCTGTCGTGTGGCAAAAGATATGAGATATCTAAAAGAAAGTCACTGTCCATGTCTACATGTATATGAGATGTTGAAAAATATGGGATGAACTCATGAAAAGTCACATCAGCCAATATAAATCAATGACGTAACCCGGGACTATAGCACTGACATCTCTTTTGAGTCCGAGAGTACCCAAGAAGATGCATTTAATAGCCTTGGGGTCCAGTTTAGAATCCCCAGGTTGTAGATCATGGACAAAACAAACACATCCAAAAACCCGCGAAGGAACGGGAAAAGATACCACTGAAGGGAATAATGTAGAATGAGGTTATCCATTTAGGACTGGAGGACATACGATTGATCAAATAGTTGGCAGTAAGAACCGCATCCTCAAAAGGATTTAGACACTCACATATGGAACAAAAGGGTACGAGTAAGCTCTAGCAAATACCGATTCTTCCTTTTGCCACCCTATTTTGTTAAGGGTATAATAACAAGAAGATTCATGGAGAATGTTGAGTTTCTCCATATACTCCGTAAAAGGCGTACTAAAATACTCCTTGGCATTATCACTCCTCAAAGCACCAACAATGACTCCAAACTGAGTCTGAACTTCAAAACAAAATATCTGGAAAGGAGAAAACGCTTCATTTCTACAATTCGTCAAATATAACCATGAGACTCGATAAAAATCATTGATAATGGTCACAAGATAGCGAAAGCCTCCTTGGGCAACTACAGGGCACGACCCCTAAACATCAGAATGTAATAAAGTAAAAGATTTATCAGCTCTCTTATTGACACAAGATGGATAGCTAGAGCGATAATGCTTACCCAACTCACAAGACTCACTCTAAGCTAAAGAAAATAAAAAGAGAGGGAACAATCCTCTTTAAGATCTGTAGAGAAGGGTGACCAAACGGCAATGGGGCATCAAAAGCAGATGTGGAGGCTATTGGGCAGGCTATAGGGAATGGATGCTCATCGAGGTGGTACAACCCATCAACATCGGTCCTTGTGCCAATCGTTCGTTTCGTCCCAAGCTCCTGAAAAACACATCCACCAGAAAAGAAAGTTGCGTCAAAGTTCAAATCTCGAGTCAGCTGACTGGAAAGTAAGTTGAAAGGAAACCCAAGCAAGTACAAGACAATAGAGAGAGGCAACTGTGATGTGGCATGAACAGACCCCACTCCCTCAATAGCAGAAGTGGTGTCGTTCACTAAGGTCATTAGGGTACACCCAGGCCTTAGCCTATATGAGGATAATATACCTCTCCTGTCATATAATCCGTCGCACCTGTATCAACCACCCATAGACGACGTACAAAAATCGAAGTAATAAAGGCGGTATTGATACCTCTCGTAAGACCCAACGCGGTCACAGCTGAAGCCCGAGGTGTAGCCGATCCAGCTGGGCTGATAGAAGCAGACGAGATCATAAAAAGCCTCAAGTGAGCAATCTCCTCCATAGACTTGACGGAACTCTCGGATGAAGCTGAGTCCATCAAAGTGGTGGAGGATGCTGAAGAAGAAGAGGTCCCAACATGTGCACGACCAACAAGACGAGAAGGCCTCCTATTCAGATTCCAGCAAGTACTGCGAATATGTCCCTCCTTATGGCAGTAATCGCAGAAACGAGGCTCTCCACGACCTCTGCCTCCGGCTCTACCCCACGGCTTTCTCATCCTTTCCCTCGTGGAGAGTAAGATGTGTGAGAACTCTCCGGCTTAATGAGAGCACTATGCTCACCAGATACAAGCTACTCGTCGGTGATCTCCAACTGAAATATCTGGTGAAACGTATGACATGTGGCTGCAAGTGTAATATCCTCCTTCCCAAATAAGGTCGGACGTGCTGACTAATATTCGGGCCAAGCCCACTAAGGATAATGATAACTAGGAGGGCATCATGTCGCTTCCTCATCTCCATGACATCACTAGTAATCGGAAACTCCGAAACCAGTTATGCAAGGCGCCGAAACTCTGAATAATACTGATGAAGTGAGCGAGTTCTCTGCTGAATCTTGTACAGCTGATATACTAAATCATAAGCCTTCGAAGCCGAGCGTCGTTCGCCTCCCAATCGACATTTATCAGATCAGGGGGAGGCTTCGTCAAATGATCGCCTTTCTTCCTCCCCTTGATATAACGTTCCACCATAAGCTTCCAACTATGGAAGTTCTGATCGTCAAGCTTGAAGTCCACCATCTTGGTGGCTAAAACATCTGTCGAAGAGATCGACTTCCTTCCTGCTTTGCTATCCTTCTCTCACACTCCTCAACTAAAAACCACCTCCAAGAAAGAAGAGAATCACAACGGTCGATCTCCCAATCTCTAAACTACCAACCAACCACAAATCAAGCAAGCACCAAACTCGATCGGACTACAATCTCAGAGAATACAAACTCTTAAATCACATTACAATCCATAGGGATAATCATAAAACTCCAAGAAAAACCTAAATCAACCAATAAAACTTCAACTTCAGCCAAGAATCAATACTTGTTCTTGTAGGGTATTTTTCGTCACCCATTGAGATAGGAATACGCATCGCTTGTATACTACAGATTCCTCCTGCCTAGGGTAGGTGGGGGTTTATTGATTGTGGGGATCCGAATCTCCGGCAGCCACGGACTAAGCTGCCGTTAATTACCCCTCGCCTTCGAAGCGAAAGAACCTCCGATTGACGGGTCAAACTGGTCATGCGAACTCAATGTGCAGTGTGCATGTGTTGTGTTTTGAAGAACCTTGGGTATATCGGGGGCCTCGCAGAGTTTACAAGGGTCCCGTTACCTGGATAGCGGGCTGGAGGTTATGGGGGCTAGCAGCTCCCTTACGGGACAGCGCCCCGTTAGAAATTTTTTTCTAACGGGGACAGTCTCGTGGAGTGTATATATAAAAAAAAAGAATAGCGTCCAAAGGACGCGTGGGCGCCAACTCCTTACGTCCTTGGCACGCGGGCGCTGGACGTCATCGGGAAAAAGAAGGGGCTTAGCCCCCTATACTGGGAGTTGTACTCCCAATTGACTTTTGGAGTTAAACTCCTAAAAAGGAGACAAAAGGGATTAGCCCCTGCACTGGGAGTTGTACTCCCAATTAACTTTTGGAGTTAAACTCCTAAAAAGGATTTATTATTATTATTATATTTATTTTTTGTGAGGTTAAAACTCCTAAGAGATTTTTTGGAGCTGATGAAAGGGGATCCCTTTCTTCTCTCTTGAACCCTGGATCTTCCCAAAGTGGGATTCTTGGAGATGGGTCTCTTTGTTCCTGCTCTTTGTTGGCTGGATCTTGGGGGAAAAGAGGTGAGAGTCTCCACTTTTAGAGATCTGATGGGAGATCTGGGCTCCCATTTGTGAGTTTCATGGTGAAAAACTATTCCCTTTTGGGAAAAAGAGTGAAACTCTTGATTTAAAGGATATGTCGGCATCGATCACGTATATCTTGGTTTCAGTTTGTAGGTCCCCGAACCTAATCAGCAGAGCTATGGATCCCAGAACTTTCTGGCAATTTTGATTAAAGCCTTAAATAACAATGATTTTCCCTTGACAGGTGTCGGACGTCCATTGACAAACTCTTCAGAGTCCGCAAGTTCATGATGTTCCCTGGATCAATCAATATGCGATTAATCCGGTCTCCGTCGTTGTACCCTGTCACGTAAAGCGGTCGGTTATGCTCAGTTGTTCCTAATAACAGGTCTTCATCTTTAAATGTGACCGCGGCTGTATGCAGAGTGTACTGGGCTTCTTTCATATCAATTTCCGCAAAGCGAGCCTAGTACCGCTCGGGGTTTTATAGAGCGTGAATAAGAACATCTCTAAGCTTCTTAGATAGAACCAAGGCATCGTAGATCCTCGAAGAGACGGAAGCTTTCGGAGATGAGCCAAAACATTATAGTCCACCGAGGAAGGACTCGAATTTTCATGAGCCGGCTGTAACGTTTTGGAAATCGTTTAAGCGATTTTCCGTTTTTAGGTAAAATAAATTGTATTTTCCGTAAAAACCAAGAAGCGATCTTTTTGCAGTATAGAATTCACTGCACCTAGTTTAGCTAGAATATTGCTAGTTTGCGGGTTTTTGTGAGCCACTTGTAATTTTTGTGCATTTTAATAATTTTCCTTAATTAAAATATTATTTTAAGTTGTTAATTATGCACTTAATTAGTGGTAATTACTTTTTTGCTTGGGTTAATTATTGCTAAAGTGAATATATGCTAGGTTAATCACTATTCTTAAATATAACCTTTTGACATGTGTATTAACACCGGCGAACTTCTCGCTTTTTAACATTATCAAACTAATGCCACTATCACACGTGTGCGCGCATGCATGCACACGTGTGCGCGCATATATATGAGAATAATGAAGGAAAGAGGCCCTAGAAGGGTTTTTCGTCAGGCGGCGTCGAAAAAACACCTTCCAACATTTTATTCAACAATCGGCACCCATCGTCATCATATTTATCATCTAAAGATGCGGACACACCAAATTTCGTTTGATTCTACCACTTTTTCACCGTTTGATTAACCATGTAAAAAGTTTTATTGTCGGTAAACAGTTAATTTTGCATCCACTAAATCAACGGTGAAAAAGTGGTAGAATCACATGAAATTTGGTGTGTGCAAATCTTAGATGATGATGATGATGAATACCAATCGTTGCAAAAAATCGTGGAGGGTGTATATTTATACGCCATAGGAGGAAATTTCTCCTATGGCAACTTTCCTCCATTACTCTCTCTCTCTCTCTCTCTATATATATATATATATATATATATATAAGTGTGTATGTATAAGTATATATACATATAACTATTGCTGAATAAACACTTGCCCCACACATTTGCAGCATCAAAAAAGCCATAGCCTTTATCCCAAACCTTTGGGATCAGCTATATGAATCATATTCATTGTGCAACTTTGTTAAGGGGTCTCATGTCTTGAACCAATCTCCTTAATGAAGCACTAATTAGTCTACTTTGAACATCTCCATACCATATCAAAAGATTCCCCTCATATTATCACCAAATGAGGTAATAGGTAATATGTCAGTCTATAACTTTTTTTTATTGTTTGTCCTGTCTTTAAGAATGATGCCACTACCCATTTCAACATTCTAATTAGTCGATTTAGCTAGACTTTTATATTAACATCAACTGTCCAGCATTTTACTCTTCAAGCATGAGTGGTTGCATAGATTGTATGTTCATTTCATAAAACACATTATGGAATACACGTGCTAGACGTAAGATAAAAGTCAACAAGCTCTCATGTACAGGCAGATAAGATATGTTTCCTTGATGTTCTACGAAATAGAGTGGGGGAGCCACCAGTTTACTCTTGTTCCATGTTTCCAACAACAGAAGAAAGAGAATAGATAACCATGGAGATGACCACGGATGTAAACATGGTACAAATTAAACGGCCAGATTCTTCATCCTTCACGCAGTAGCATCGAGAAAGAGAGAAAAAAAATAAGTTGCGTAAATAAAGAAAGAGACCAGGAGAAGTCCAATATCCAACCTGAGTAACACTCCACTGCTTCTATTCTATATGTAGTTTTTTCCTAAACATTCATATTCATAACACTGTAAATCTATATTTGTAACATGGCTAAATTTAAAAAGTACCAATTTATTGTTTATAATAGTACCAAAGTCTGGCAATCAACAACACGGTGGCGATTTCTAACCCTAAGCATCCCATGTCCCCGCAATAGAACAGAAAATTCATAAAGACAATCAATGAACAGTCACAAATAAAATAAATGAATAAATTACACTAAAACAATACAACAGGAACTCGCATCCTATTCAAAATCTCCGCTTCATCCCCAAAAATTCAACATCAAATGGAAAACCCACCTGCAATCTGAAACGCCCTTGCTCTCACACATGCCGCATTCAACCGACACACGACCGAACACTAACAGATCAATTCCCAAGATCTAACCCTCGAAATCCTCAAAAATAGATCTTGCGGCGGCGATCTGAGCACTCCAACGAATCAATCTCCGGTGGGGATTGTGAGGCGGCGATCGATCGGCGGACGATGAGAGAAGAAACCGCCGATTCGCATCGCATTTTCGCTGAGGATTCGTTCTCTTGGATTTTGGGGTTTTCTCTTCTTCTTTTTTCCCCCTTTTGTTTCGATTTTTTATTTTTATTTTATAGTATTTAAATTGATTACATAGGCCTTAGGCTCAGCCGCTTGAGGCTTTTAGTAACTAAATAAATAAACAATAAAAGGTAATGAGATAAGCTGGGCGTTCCCATTATGCCCCCCTGCTCTTAATCAATTACAGCTTTGTACACCTCCTTTCCCCTTGGTGATTGGTAAATAATTAATGTTAATTATGGTTTGTTTGTTTTTGCATAAAAATCATCGTAAATTAGAGTTCCCTCTTATTATGGGATCTCCATAATGGTTTGAAAGAATTGTAGGTTGTATTCACAGCAGGTGCTACCGTCTCTTTGATCATATCGCATCCTTGTATATTTTAGAATGCCACATTTCCTACAATGCACTGTAAATTACTTTGAATTTGTGAAGTTTTTGTTAAAAAAGTTGATATTCAGACATAACTCGATGCATCATGAATGGCAATCAGCTGTTTGTAAGAGAAGTTATGTTCAATCTGGTCCTTGTGTTCTCTATTGTGCAGTAACGTCATGTGCTCTAATCGACCGATCAACTTTGCAGATGATAACTTAGCTGGTTTCTTCAAACCTGATAGATCAGTCGAGATAGCCCCAAGTATGAATAGTTACAATTTATTTATAATGTTTGCATTTTTGTAAGATTGCACAAGAACAGGAGCTGAAATAGTGTGAAAATGGAGGGGCCAAGCCTGCCCAATGATATTTGGTTCATGGTTCTTAAATTGTAATGCCTACAGATGTACTTTCCCACCAATTTATTTTCCCACCTTTTCTTTTTCTTTTGCTATTTAAGTCTATCTTCGCTTGCCTTTTTTTGAGTGAGCAGGGCAGTATATGCGGAGCAAAGCATTGGAGCATGCAAAGCCTAAAGAAATGTATTATGCAATTTTATCCTGCTGCAATATGATAGGATGTAATACATTTTTACATGCAGATCTACAAAAGGAAAAACGACAGCAAAGACAGCCATGGAATACTTAATTTACATAATTACTTTTAGTGGCGTTCGATTCATAAACTTTAATATAAAACAACCGGTGACGGTAGTAAGAAAAATGTATCAACAATTAATAATTCATGGTCAAGCAAGATAGAACAGCAATAGCTTTTCATCAGAATGAAAAGGAATATATACAAAAAAGAATATGATGATTTTTTTTTCTATCAGCATTGAATTGATGAAAAACTGGTTAAAAAATTTGAAGTAATTGGTTCTGATAATCTTAAACTGCAAAGTGGGCCCATAATGGGATGCCATGGCTCATTTGGGTCTTACCGTAATTGGATGCAAAGATAATTGTTTAAATATTTCATTTAGGGGTTAAATATAAACTTTTCGCACTTAGAAATCAAAATCAACATGAAAGCGATGCCTCAAGTCATCCCAATCTGCCCTTATCCAATTTTATGGGTCCCACAGAGGAGTTTTAGCGGACTCCACAAAATAGGCTACCGTGGATAGACAACCACTTCATGATTTTTTGCTCTTGTCCTGCATGCGAATGGGGATTCACTGAAAATTGACGCAAATTTTACTTCAAAGTTTTTGAGAACCAAGTAAGCATATCGATCCTCGCTTATATTCCTAGTATCTGTTCAGAAGGGTGACATCAAAAGATATATATCTTATAGTTATTCATATACATGGACTTGTGGACGACATATTGGATCCGGTAGGTATGACTTTATCAACGTGGCATCACTATGTGTATATGAAAAACCAACTCGTCAACTTATTCATTTATTTATACAGAAGCATATATCCATTAATCTCTATAACTTGATTAACATTAAAGATTTAAACATGCATTCCCTTTTGTTTGTCCTTTCCATATTCATATCAAATCTAAAAATCTGATTGACTTATGTCCAATTTTATTTTTGTCTCGTAAATTCTGTATCCATATCTATTTATTAGTTAGTTAGTTAATGATAAAGTTGGCTTCTAAGGCTTTAATTTACTGCCACTGACAAATTAAAAACTCCTTCTAGCCCAAGCAATGGAACGAGTTGTTGCTTCTAACACTTTACTGCCATTGACAAAGACTCTCCTTTATCCATATCTAATTATTAGTTAGTTAAATAATAAAGCTGGCTTCTAACATTTTACGGCCAAAACATTCTCTTCTGCAACATTCTCTCCTTCCTTTCATGCTAAAAAACATGCAACGCTCCACTTTCCACACACTCCTCTTCTTCCAAAAACAACAAAACCAAGTTCCAAACCAATGTCATGGCTCATCCTCCTCAATATCCACCGGTAATTCAAAACGAAGCATTCTGGGACCTGTACCAGGCACATAATCAACATGGAGACGTGATGAACATTGCTGAAGAGCAACTGAGGTGCTCCCATCACAATGGTCTTGTGTTGCTTACATGGAGAAATCGCAGCTCGACCTTGAAAAGGCTTTCGACGGAGTTGACTACTGGAAATTTCTCAAACTCATCATGAAGCATATGAACATGCACCCAAAATGGATCGAATGGATTAATCTCGCATGCATATCATCCTCAACATACTACTACAAAGGTCAACTCCACCCCCGCATTCGGTTGCTCTCCAACCAACGGCTCACTTTATCTCTTCGTACACTTCGTCAACACTCTTTCTGCTCAACTCAACCACGCCATTGCCAAGAGAGAAACTACAAGGTTTCAGGGTCCCAAATTTAATTTCTCCAATTTCTCATGCTATGTTTGCAGATGACATTACAAGGTTTCAGACTCATCCATGCATGCCAAGTACAAAACCTCCATCGGGCATGCTAATGGACGGACATCTTCAGACATGCATGGCGAAAAATCAAGTCTCAACCTATCAATTTTCAACAACAAATTCGACACAATTTGTAACAGGATCGCCACCAAATTTGGCACGACGTATGGATCACTGATGAAAAGTCTCTTACTTGCTAGCTACCTCTTACTATAAATGTGAATCATGCATATATCCGAAGGCACTGTAGCAACGCTCATAAATCCTCACTGCAACGCAATATGGAATCATCAAAAACTTTCTGAAATTTCCCCCTCATATTTCAGAGCTTTAATCTTTGGCCATTAGACCCAATATGTCTGAACCTAGATATTATCACTTGGCCTTTCTCTAACAATGGGGCCTCCTCTGTTAAATTAGGCTACAATCAACAATTGCTGGCATGGCCAAAACGATCTCTATATACCTCCTATTTTCCTCCCTTATCACAATATAAAAAGGACTTTCTGGGAGGGGAGGGGGGGGGGGGGGGAGACACACCCACCCACCTTACTCACAAATTCAATTCCTTCCAAAACTAATTATCTTAGCGGCAGAGGCCCCTAACTGCGCACCAGCTGCACCATGCCCCCAGAAGACATCGACCATATTTTTTTCAAGTGCGCCTTGCATGCAGCTTTACAGTAGTTATGGGATGAAGTACAATGACAATCAACATTACGCCTTCGCCCTTTAACCACTACTCATCTGTATCAACTACTTGCTTCCAGCATCCCAAAGCCACGCGCGCTTGGTTCCAAAAATGCAAAAAACACAAGCGAGCTCATGTCATCTGGAGCATTTGGAAACGGAGGAATGCGCAAGAGTCTTCGAACAAAATACTGAACCTCTTATCAAAAGCGTAACCAGCTGCTTATATTTGATCAACGAACAATTTCAGGGGAACCACGGCAAAAACTTCAAAACGATAATCGCTGCATGGAACTGTATATGCACTCTCATGTCCCATCAACGTTAATATGCCGGGCCTCTCTGCCGCCAACTTTTTTGTCTTGACACATCCTATTTCTGTACTTCTATGTTTCCACTTAGCAATAATTGTATTGCATACCATGCACATGAACATCTTCCTTTTTGATGTACGTGGGCACGCAACAACTCTGTAGTCCTGGGCCTTTTGCCATTATCGATTAAAAAAATAGGCAATGAAAGGCAAAGGAAAGCCAATTTCTCTCCACACCCAATTGGTTTAATGGAAGCAAAAGGGGATTCACCATGTCCCTAGGAATCATACCTTGCACCACCATTGTCCACTGCTATAAAAATGTTCGAAGTTAACGGGGATTTGGTCACAGTTTAAACTAGTGACCAGTTTTGCGTAACGGTCTTAAACAAATTGGTCATAGTTTCAACCGTGACTAAATCGAAGATGATGCGGGCCCCACAACCCACTGGGCAATAAAATTCCAATACCCAAAATATTTCCCTCGATTGATCGCTTTTTTTCTCCAAAACCCAAACTCCACCTCTCCCAAAAAAACTCTGATGGAGCTCTAGATCTCCTCCAGATGTTACCTTCCGTTGATCTGCTGCGAGCGCTGATGGATGGCTGAGATCGAGTTGGAGAGGTGCCTCCTGAAGCGTATGGATCTCAATGGGTTTTATCTGGTTGAGGCCGAGCTACCTGCAAAGAAGTCCCGGGATGGTTGTGCAACCGAGGACCCTCCGACGATCAAGTTAGACGGCGTATTTTGGCAGAGTAACGACCTATTCGGGAGAAATTGACTTACCTGAGTCATCTGGGAGAGGGGTTTATATAGTGGCAGCAATCGGCAGGCGAGTGCGAGATTCAGGTCGGCCGTTACGCCCCTGGCGTTACGCCTGCGTGATAGGCGAGATTCCCTATTAATGACGAGATATGCTCGTTAATGGAGGATCGTGATGGCGTGGAACGCGGGATCATGGGCGGCGGATATCTCGTGCCTGGCGAGATTTGCGGAGCCGTGGCGGAGGCGCCTGTGATCGGTGCTGTGGATCGGACGGTGAGACCGGGGAAGATAAGCTCGGCGGGAGACCCGGGAACGAGCGGGAGGCCGAGGCATCTTGGTTCTGTGACAGCTCGGAGTCGAGCTGTGGGTGGTTTGGAAGGCCACCGAAGGTCGGTAACATCCTCGGGTCGCAGGCCCGGGTATGCTCTCAACGTACCATTCTTGGTCCTTTCTTGTAAGCTCTGGGACACGTCATCTGCTACGTGTCATGATCTGTGGAGTCACCGATATCGAGCATCATCATTAGCCCCCCACTCTCGTCTCGACCCGTTCCTGGGTCGAGTCGAGAGTGATCTGACCGGTCACCCGGGGTGAGCTCTCACTTGAAAATATCGTCGGTGCGTATTCCCAGGCAATTAGTCGTATTTTCTTGATGACGTCAGCGAATCAGAGGGGGGATCTCGCATTAAAGAGGAAGCGTCGGTTTGTGCGTATGTTCGTCGAAGTGCTAGCCCACGTGTCTGGCGTTGGTTGGCTGACGAAACGGGCCGCAGGCATTTCCACGCCCGATGGGACGCGCCCAATATGAGTGCGACAGGTGGAATGTTGTCGGCCGTTGGTTGCGAAGCGTTGTCTTGGCGGGAGGCGATCGGAGCCGTAAGATGTGTATGCCGGCAGCTATAAATAGAGGTGGGATCCCCATCAGGATTTATACCTCATCATAATCTCCTCGTCCCTGGTTGTGTTAGTTCGGCGCCCTCTCCTAGGTCGGATTCCTTGCGTTCTCTCTTTCGAGGACTCGTCCCTTGATCAGGTTAGATGTCTTCCACTGAGGAGTCTGTAGAAATAGTCCGGGAAGAGTCTAGGGGTCCTCTGCAGCGTCCTCTTCTTTTTTTTCTTCTACTTCTTCCTCTTCGTCATTTGAGTCGAAGTCCCCCCGAAAAGTTAGGGTTAGTCATGCTTCCCGGGGTCGTGCGACGGGGGCGGTCCCCAGAGCGCAGGTCGTGGATGCTCATGGCGCGTCATCCGTACTGAGGCATGCGGATGAGCTCGCCACCATCCGGACTCGTTTCCACATTCCTCCCGGCTACTCGCTTCGTCTGGCCGAGGAGGGGGAGAGGGCAGATTAGGTATGGGGTAACGAGATTGCTCTGTACCTGGAAACCTTTTGGGCCGGGATGCACCTGCTCTTCTTCCCCGAGGTGAGTGCGGCGTTGAATTGTTTTGAGTTAGCCCCGGGCCAGTTAGTGCCGAACTCTTGGAGGATTCTTCCGGTTGAAATTGTGTCTGATCCCTTTCAGCCAGAGCTTTCTCGTTTCCTCTCCTTGCTACAAAAACCATCCCGGCACTCACAGGGGCGAGCCGAGCTGGGTATACATCTCTTTTAGAAAACACCGGGGAGGTGCTACCGGGTCGGGGGTCGTCGTAGTCCTTTCTTCCATTCACGAATGGAAGAAGAAGTTTTTGTTTGTTGGGCCGTCCGAGGGTGAGGATTGGCCTGTGCCCACCTAGTGGCACAGGGTTAACTGCCCGCGAGTGAGGCGATCGAATGATCCCAACGCTGTGGCGATGTCGGAGTAGGAGCCCCTCCCCCGGGACGATGTGTTGCTGTCTGAGAGGGCCCTCGGTTGGGCCGGGCTCAGCCCCGCCCAATTCACGGGTAAGTTAGGGGTTTTCAGGCGACCTATTTAGACTTGTGTATCCGTTCACTTTTTATGGCATTGCTGACTCCTTTGTACTTTTGTCTCATGCAGAACCTATGGACCTAGGCAAATTTCGGGCAGCCCTGGTCGAACAGAAGAAGGGGAAGAAGGCCGGAGGCGTCGACCCCTCTCGCCCTTCGTCGGCTCCGGCTCCACCGGCAACCGCTCCAACCAGGCGTTCAAGCGCGCCCCGGGCCCCAGAGTCCAGCCAAGCGCTGAGCCGAAAACGTGCTGGGGAGCAGGAGCCCCGGGCTCCGGAGGTGGGAGGTGAGGCTGGTTCTCCTGCGTCGCTCCTCAAGAGGTTTCATAGGACGGCATCCCGCTCTCCGGCTTTCCCGATCATCATGGACGATGGGGAGCTTCGCTTCGAGGTGCCCTCGGGGCTTTCCATCACCGACAGCCTGCTCTCGGAGATGGAAAGGTTGGCCGGGGGCAGAATCCATCGGGGTGACCCTCCGGGCCCAAATGGCGGCCATAGCTCAAGAGGCCATGCAGATTAGTGTTCGCAACCCACTCAGTTCTTCATTCAGTATTTTTGTTCACGAGATTGGGTGCCCCCTTTTCTTTTTAACCCTCCTCTGTTTTCTTCAGGTACTCCAGCACGTCGCCCTCGTCGTCAACATGGAGGACGAGAAAATTGCCCCGGCGATGCGGGCTGCGGGTGAGTTCTCCTCGCGGGATGAGAGCTCAAGACTGGAGCTGGAGGCGGCGATGGAGAGGGTCGCTGCTCTTGAAGACCGGGTGGCTGCCGGGGATCGGGAGATCGCCAGGTGCCGAGAGGCCGCCCGAGTCACTGAGACCGAGTTAGAAGATTCCAAGGTGCTTGTCTCCACCCTGAAGAAGACAGCGAATGCCCTCCGGAGGGAGAACGAGGCGGTGATGGAGGGAACGAGGCGTGCCGAGCTCCGAGCATCGAAGGCGGTGGAGAGCTATAAGAAGTCGGATCAGTACTACACCGACCTTGCCGGAGCCGCTACCGTCGTTTGGCACGAGGCCCTCAACGCCGTTAAGGCCTTGATGTCGGAGTTCCCTGACGGCGAGCTCCAGGGTGAGTACCCCCTCGGGGATGAGGCGCAGGAGGATTCCCCCGGAAGTGCTGCAAGGGAAGAGGCCCCTGATAGGAGCGTTGGGGGGAAGTCGGTTCCCCCGGCTCCCGGTGCCGAGGCTCCTGCGGTGGGCGCCGACCTTCAAGATGCAGCCCCGCTCGTGGTGGTGGATGCGGAGCTCATCGAGGTCCTCCCCGGCCCCGAGGCCTGAACTTCCTTACCTCCTTATTTTCTTTGCGCTAAAATTTTGTAAGCCTTTGGGCGTTTTTGTAAGGCTGGGGAGCCTATAATACCTCTGTAAAGGTTTTCGACTTTATGAATAAAAATCTTTTTGCAGTGTTCTTTGGCTGCGCATTTTCCCTTTGTTTGTGGTAAACGTTTTTATTTGCGCAGTACTGCTTTCATGTTAGGTCGGTTTTTCGTCTAGCGATCGCACGTCGAGTTGAATTCGACCATTTGCCAAGTGTGCAAAGACCGGTGAAAGGTCGGTATCTCCATGGCCCCGAAGTCGAGGTGGAGATCGCTTAGTAAAGACGTGGAGGAAGTTGAGCAGTGAAGCTGCTCGGTGGCCTCTTGATGAGGTCTCCGATCCTTGGTGTCATAGGGTAGGAGATTGTCAGACATGGATGGACCGAGCAGGGTAGCTACTCGGTGGCCTCTTAATGAGGGCTTTGATCCTTTACGTCGGTAGTGAACTACCAGCCATGGATAGACCGAGCAGGGTGGCTGCTCGGTGACCTCTTGATGAGGGCTTTGATCCTTGGCGTCGGTGGGTAGTGAACTACCAGCCATGGATGGACCGAGTAGGGTTGCTGCTCGGTGGCCTCTTGATGAGGGCATTGATCCTTGGCGTCGATGAGTAGTGAACTACCAGCCATGGATGGACCGAGCAGGGTTGCTGCTCAGTGGCCTCTTGATGAGGGCTTTGATCCTTGGCGTCGGTGGGTAGTGAACTACCAGCCATGGATGGACCGAGCAGGGTGGCTGCTCGGTGGCCTCTTGATGAGGGCTTTGATCCTTGACGTCGGTGGGTAGTGAACTACCAGCCATGGATGGACCAAGCAGGGTTGCTGCTCGGTGGCCTCTTGATGAGGGCTTTGATCCTTGGCGTCGGTGGGTAGTGAACTACCAGCCATGGATGGACCGAGCAGGGTTGCTGCTCGGTGGCCCCTTGATGAGGGCTTTGATCCTTGGCGTCCGTGGGTAGTGAACTACCAGCCATGGATGGACCGAGCAGGGTTGTTGCTCGGTGGCCTCTTGATAAGGGCTTTGATCTTTGGCGTCGGTGGGTAGTGAACTACCAGCCATGGATGGACCGAGCAGGGTTGCTGCTCGGTGGCCTCTTGATGAGGGATTTGATCCTTGGCGTCGGTGGATAGTGAACATGTAAATCCCCGTTACCATCTTAATAAAAGTTTTTTTTTCTATTTTCTAAATCCCAAAGATTTACTTTTCCTCGTATATTTTTGTAGAAGGTGGTTGCTTGAATCCCAATATTTATAATTTCCCTAACCCTAAAAGCCTAAACCCAAGATTTAAATCAAAGCCAAAGTAAACTAAAACCAAAATGTTACTAATAAAATCCTAACCCAAACTATATTTAAACCCTAAGCCCAACAACTCTAAATCAAATTTTAAACTATCAAATTAATTTCAGCTTGCCAGCCCACGAAATTTATTTTAAATCCCTTAATCATTTCCCCTAGCCCGTTCCCCACTCAGCCCACACACTTTTAAATAAATCCTTAATCTATATCCCCCAGCCCGTTCCCCACTCAACCCACACACCTTTTTAAATAAATCCCTAATCTATTTCCCCAGCCCGTTCTCCCTTCGGCCCACAAAAAAAAATTTGTTAAGGGAATATTTTTTTTAAATCCTGAGCCCAACTTCTTTGGCCCGCTCCTCTGCATCTCCCCCAGCGGCTCTTCCCTTTCCCGCTCGCGAACGCCTCCTCCGCCGCAGCTCGTGCCCATGCCCACGCCCCCGTTCTCGCAACGTTTCACCCACGACATTCAACCCTCATTCATTCCTCACGCCCTCACCTCTCTCTTCTCCTTCATTTTCAGAAATCCCTAACTCTCTCCATCCTCCAAAAAAAACCACCGAGCACCCAACTTCTCTCGAACCCACTGCACCCTCCACCGCCGGCGATCACCCCATCACTTCGCTCGACCCCACGACGACGACAGCCCCTCATTCACCTTCCTTCTCCCTCTACGATTCCCTGATCCAGTACACCCGAGCCCCTGCACACAAATCCCCTATACACCCAACCCAGTACACCCGAGCCGACCACCACCTTGCACCCTCGATGCCGGCGAACTCCCCACCACATTGCCGACCACCCTACGACCTCCTCGTCATCAGCATCAACACCCACACCTGAGCACCACCATTGCTCCTTCTCTTTCAAATTTCTTTACAAACCAGAGCACTCACTGCAGCCCATCGCCGGAGCGACGTCGTCGACCGTCGTCGACCCCAGTGCACTCGCAGAGGACCATCAAGCATCCCTCAACCTCCAGTGACCGTGCAACGACTCCGGACAACTCCGACGCAAATTCCGCATCTCGAGCCAAGCTCGCGCAAATCCGTTTCACGGCGTAACTCACGCGTTCGTGACCCTGCTGCTGCCGTACGACCCCGAGACGTTTCCAGGCAAGTGTTTACTTGCTACATGCTAATATAGTTGTGGTACAAACCTAAATCACATAGTTTACGAATTTGCCGATTCCCGATATATTATGCGACCTATGTGTTCGATGCGAGACCCCAATGAAAATAATTGTTTAATTTGACGGAAATAAATGTTTTTTGTTGGCCCTCATAATGATAAGTATCGTGTATGAATCTCACTGGAAAATACGATTGTTAGAGACTAAAATTGATACCCCCAATTACGCCGATAAAACTAGAATCTTTCCCGTATCTGAAAACGATTAAAATCACCGTAAATTATATACATACTGGAATGATGCGTTCGAGGGCTTAAATCGAAGCCAACTCGACGAACTTTAACCCTATGTAAACTTGTAATGATTTCTGTTCTGTAACTGCAATGATATTTAGATCGGAGTGCGACTCTGGACTGCAGTCCAGAGCGACTCTGATTATTGTGTACTGTCCCAAAATGTGTGTCACTGTGTTTCCTGAAGTCGTATGTTATAGAACTCTGCATTAGATTAAAGATAATTCTGTTAGATAAACAAAACAAGTAGTTCCATTCCGTTTCATTGTCGTTTGCTATTTTAAACTGTAAATAAAAGGGCAGAACGTATAACTGTCCAGAACAGATTCAGAAGTGATATACTGATGTTAAACTATGTATAACTTTCAACATACAGACGCGATTGAGGATCCGTCTATTGCGTTGAATACTCTATTGAAAACTATAGATTTTATTGAACTGTAGCATCGCTAAAATCTGAATCTAACTGGGTGCAATTCGTGTCGCGAAACGGGCGTTCAGTTCTGAAACTAAATTTCCAGCCGTGAGCACTTAAAATGAAACAGCTGTATCTTGAGAACCGGAATCCCGATTGAACTGAAACTAATTTTGATGAATTGCTGACGGGGTGTTCTATTTATCTTACTTGTATCATTTTGCTGAATTCTTAACATATTAATTTATGCAATTTTTGTAAGATAATGACATGCATATTGATTCATAATACATTTAGCTTAATGATGGCATACATATATATATCATACCCCATTTGCCATATACTTAGTGTTAGTGCGTGTTAGAGTCAGTGGACATTGCATTATCGTGCGTGATTGATGTTGATTTAGGAGTGACGAGTATACCAATGGGAAGTGAATATTCGTGACAGTGATTGATACAGTGAGCAGTGATAAAACCGTGCCATTGGTATACTTGTACACGACTGAATCAAGATCACAAATAGTGTAAACCTGGGAATAAAAGGGGAAATCGAAGTGGAAAAAGAATCGTATTTAGCGGGACCGTGTTTTAGAGGATGATCATTCGAGCAGTGATATATATAGTAGGTAGGATCTAGCGATCCGGCTGACAGGGTTATGTCCCGAGCATGTGGGCCGTTGTCTCGGGTAAGTACGAGACTCCCGTTAAATATGATCCTCCTTCCACTATGCGATTTCAAACATGACCTAGAGACCGATAAGGACACAGAACATATTCTGCATCATATAGTGACATAGTGATTACTTGCATTGTTCTTACACTAGTATTACCTCATTTACCTGTTTCATCTTATTATAATAATATTGTTATTGTGTCGCTCTGACGACCTGAGTATGCATGCTCAGATTTCGTGGAAGGACTAGCGCATGAGACAGATCTACCTTTCGAGTTCACGGAGATATAGTCTGGTGTACTTCCTATCTTTACTGCTTTCTATAAAAGTGATCGTGAGATTGAACTTGGTTAGTATTTGTTCTTGTTATCTGTAATTTGTGAACAATGGAATTTTAATATAATAAATTAGTGATGTGATTCCTTTACTACTGTGTTTTATTTACTGATTACCATGTGATACTAGAAGCCGAAGTGTGACTACGGCGGGATGATTCCTTGACCGTAGGAGCATGGCTGGCCTAGTCATCCCTCGTTTTCCGTATTTTGGGAAGCGGGGCGTGACATGGTTTAGTTGGTATCAGAGCCTGTGTTTAGTATCAAGGGATAACATTAACTATACTGTATTACGTTATTCTTGTTTCACTACTCTTGATTTTCATCCTTGAATCTGATCCTATCCTTTTGAATCTTCCAATGATATGACGTCCCCGAACGACCCCTCCTCGGACTCCAGCTCTCAGGACCGTACGGAAAGAATACTCAGTG
This sequence comes from Agapanthus africanus, assembly GCA_030015575.1. Lineage (NCBI taxonomy): Eukaryota > Viridiplantae > Streptophyta > Magnoliopsida > Asparagales > Amaryllidaceae > Agapanthus > Agapanthus africanus. The sequence continues at coordinate 227,921,722 of CM057339.1, forward strand.
CACTGACCACTCTCGCGGAAGCTCAGGAGAGGAAGACAGATTTCTCACTGAGGGACTCAGGACGATTACCGCCGCAGGAGGACCCTCCGCACTCATTACCGCCCCCGAGGGCGCTACTCCACCAGCTTATCAGGCTAGGGCTGGTACCGTATCAGACTTCTGACGGTTACACCCAGCTGCATTCACGGGGCTAGCTGAACCCCTTGAGGCTGAGCAATGGCTGGTGAACATGGAGAACTTATTGACAGCCGCCAGGATTCCAGAGGAAGATAGGGTGGACGTGATAAAGATACAATTGGAAGATGAAGCCCATACATGGTGGTCGGTGGAAGAAAGCAGACTTAACGGGCCAATTGAATGGAGCAAGTTTAAGGAATGTTTCCTAGATCATTATTTTCCTTCCACAGCCAAGGCAGAAATGGAGGAAAGGTTTATTCTTTTGAAGCAGAATGGACGCCCAGTGGATGTATATGCGGCAAAGTTCAACCGTCTGAGCCGCTTTGCTCCATACATGGTTAAATCAGAGGCCACTAGGGCCAGACGCTTCCTTCAGGGGTTAGATTTCGAGTTGCAGCAGTTGATTGCATCGTTGGATTTGCAGACTTTCGCACAGGTACTCAACGCGGCGAGAGTTCAGGAGCAATTGATTAACAAGTTCAGAAGACCCCCAGTCGTTCCAGCACGTACCCACGCGCCTTCTCGAGGAGCCATACCGGTTCATAGAGCAGGAACGACATAAATGAAGCGCCCGTTCGTACCACAGCATCACCCCCAGAGACAGGGCGTAGTTTGCGGCTATTGCGGTAGAGGTGGGCATACCCAGAAGGACCGTCGCCGTGCCAAGGGACAGTGCTTGATTTGTAGGTCCAGTCAGCACAAGATTAACAGTTGCCCTGAGCGAGCAGAGATACAGGGAGGTTCTGGACCGCCACAGCAGAGGCCGCAGGAGCAGATGCAACCCTTTACAGGTCGCGGTAAGGAACGGGCTTTCACCTTGACCGCCGAGCAGGCAGAGGCGTCAGGAGACGTGGTTACAGGTCCTCTACTCGTACATTCCTTGCCAGCTAGAGTACTATTTGATTCGGGAGCATCGCATTGTTTCTTGTCTGAGCATTTCACTGATACACACTCAATACCACATGAACTACTAACCAAGGGATGGGAAATTCATACAGGTAATGGAATTATAATATCTGGTCGAGAATGTAGATTATGCCCGGTTGTAGTGTGTGGCAGGGAATTCTATGCGAATTTCCTTCTGATTGGGACAGGCAGTTACGACGCAATTCTTGGGATGGATTGGATGAGCACTTTCCATGCAGTTATCGATTGTCGTGCAAGAAATGTGATCTTCCGCATTCCCAATCACTCGGAGTTTATTTTTGAGGGCGGAAGCAAATCTTTGGAGCCAGCTAAGTACAGAGCAAAGCCTAAGGAGCTGACAACGATGGAGATTGATAAGAACCCAGTCCCAGAAATTGTTCGGGACTTTCTGGACGTATTTCCTGAAGATCTACCAGGTCTACCACCTCCTCGAATCTTGGAGTTCTCAATCGATTTGACTCCAGGTATAGCCTTAGTATCCAGAGCCCCATACAGAATGGCACCAGTTGAGTTGGCGGAATTGAAGAAGCAGGTTGAAGAACTATTGGAGAAAGGATTTATTCGGCCAAGTGCTTCACCGTGGGGTGCACCAGTTCTGTTAGTAAAGAAGAAAGATGGATCGCTGCGAATGTGTATAGATTATCGGGAGCTGAACAAGGTCACAATAAAGAACAAGTACCCAATCCCGCGCATTGACGACCTATTCGATCAGCTAAGTGGAGCCAAAGTGTTCTCGAAGTTGGACCTCCGTTCTGGATATCATCAAATCAGAGTAGCAGCCGAGGATGTATGCAAGACGGCTTTCAGGACCCGATACGGACATTACGAGTTCCTTGTGATGCCGTTCGGTGTTACCAATGCCCCAGCAATATTCATGGACTTGATGAACAGGGTGTTCGCAAAGTACTTGGACACGTTTGTAGTTGTGTTTATCGACGACATACTTGTCTACTCGAAGACCCGGGAAGAGCACGCTGAACATTTGCGCACGGTCCTACAAATCCTTCGGGAAGAGAAGCTGTATGCGAAGCTAAGCAAGTGTGAATTCTGGCTCGACAAGGTTCAGTTTTTGGGACATATCGTTTCGGGCGAAGGCATCTCGGTGGACCCGGCAAAGATAGAATCTGTCAGAGATTGGCCAACGCCGAAGTCAGTGGCCGAGATCAGGAGTTTTCTGGGATTGGCATGTTATTATCGGAGATTCGTCCAAGATTTCTCAAGAATCGCTGAACCATTGACGAGGCTGACACGGAAGGACGTACCGTTTACGTGGACAGAGGAGTGCACTCAGGCATTTGACACACTGAAGCAGAAGTTAACCACGGCGCCTATTCTTACAGTACCAGATAATTCCAGTAGTTTGGTGATACACGGTGATGCCTCAGGGAAGGGATTAGGCTGTGTTTTAATGCAGCACGGCCGAGTGGTTGCTTACGCCTCTCGACATCTGAGAAACCACGAGAAGAACTATCTTACGCATGACTTGGAGTTAGCTGCTGTAGTCTTTGCGTTGAAAATTTGGAGGCACTATCTATTGGGTGAGAAAGTGGAGGTGTACACAGATCACAAAAGTTTGAAGTATGTTTTTACTCAGAAAGAACTAAACATGAGGCAGCGTCGATGGTTAGAGCTGATGGCAGATTATGACTTGGACCTTCAGTATCACCCAGGGAAGGTCAATGTTGTACCAGATGCGCTCAGTCGCAAGCCATCGGTCATGATGTTGACCGATCAGAGGAGCATTATTGAGGATTTCCAGAGACTTGAACTTGAAGTCGTTACACCGAATGCACTCAGTCAACTTTGGCAACTACAGGTGCAATCTTCCCTGGTGGATCGCATCAAGATTGCACAAGCGGATGATCCCCGATTGCAAAAGTTCAGAGAGCAAGTGAAAGCTGGACTGAGAACGGATTTGATTATACATGATGATGGCTCGCTGAGATTCGGTAGCAGACTCTGCGTACCTAAGGGAGATGTTCGAGAAGAAGTATTGGCTGAAGCTCACAGTTCAGCTTATTCTGTGCATTCAGGAGGTACAAAAATGTATCAGGACCTAAAGAAGCACTTTTGGTGGAACGGAATGAAGCGGGAAATTGCGAGGTTCGTATCCAGGTGCTTGGTATGTCAGCAGGTGAAGGCGGAACATCAGAGGACAGCAGGATTGTTACAACCACTGCCGATACCTGAATGGAAGTGGGAGCACATTACTATGAATTTTGTGACGGCCTTACCACGGAGCCCTAGGGGCAATAACGCCATTTGGGTTATCGTCGATCGCCTCACGAAAGCTGCACACTTCCTACCTTTCCGAGTGGGACAGTCGACAGAGTCACCGGCAGAAAGATATATGCAAGAGATTGTACGACTTCACGGTGTTCCAGTCAGCATTGTGTCAGACCGGGACACCAGATTCTTGTCACACTTTTGGAAGAGCTAACAGGAGAGTTTGGGAACCCGCCTTAAATTCAGCACGGCGTATCACCCACAGACGGATGGACAATCCGAGCGTACGATTCAGACGCTCGAGGATATGTTGAGAGCCTGTATGTTGGACTTTCAGGGTTCCTGGGAGGACCATCTGCATTTAGTCGAGTTCTCTTACAACAATAGTTATCAGGCTAGTATTCAGATGGCTCCTTTTGAAGCACTAAGTGTCGATCCCCAGTATGTTGGGATGATGTGGAAGAACGAAGATTACTGGGCCCTGAACTCATTGTTCAGACAGTCGACAAGGTCCAAATGATCAGGCAGCGTATTAAGACGGCTCAGGATCGACAAAAGAGTTGGGTAGATACCAGCAGGAGGGCACTAGAATTCGAAGTCGGAGATCATGTGTTCTTGAAGATTTCCCCTACTCGTGGAGTTATCAGGTTCGGAGGTCGGGAAAAGCTCAGTCCCCGTTTTATCGGACCTTTTAAGGTGCTAGAGCGAGTGGGAGAGGTGGCCTATCGACTGGCCTTGCCTCCATCGCTAGCTGGTGTGCACAATACCTTCCACGTATCACAGTTGCGGCGTTATGTTCGGGATGGGAGCCATGTCCTGGACCATTCGGAGCTAGTTTTGGGAACCGATCTGTCATACGAAGAACAACCCACTACCATCCTCGACCGCAGGGAGAAAGTGCTGAAGAATAAGGTCATTCCTTTAGTCCGAGTGTCTTGGGGCGGTCGTTCCCCATGAGAATCCACCTGGGAGCGAGAGGAAGATATCCGTGATCGTTATCCACATCTCTTTGTTTAGTACATTGTTTCCTTGTATCTTTGTTAAATTTCGAGGACAAAATTTTTATTAAGGGGGGTATGATGTAAATCCCCGTTACCATCTTAATAAAAGTTTTTTTTCTATTTTCTAAATCCCAAAGATTTACTTTTCCTCGTATATTTTTGTAGAAAGTGGTTGCTTGAATCCCAATATTTATAATTTCCCTAACCCTAAAAGCCTAAACCCAAGATTTAAATCAAAGCCAAAGTAAACTTAAACCAAAATGTTACTAATAAAATCCTAACCCAAACTATATTTAAACCCTAAGCCCAACAACTCTAAATCAAATTTTAAACTATCAAATTAATTTCAGCTTGCCAGCCCATGAAATTTATTTTAAATCCCTTAATCATTTCCCCCAGCCCGTTCCCCACTCAGCCCACACACTTTTAAATAAATCCTTAATCTATATCCCCCAGCCCGTTCCCCACTCAACCCACACACCTTTTTAAATAAATCCCTAATCTATTTCCCCAGCCCGTTCTCCCTTCGGCCCAAAAAAAAAATTTTGTTAAGGGAATATTTTTTTTTAAATCCTCAGCCCAACTTCTTTGGCCCGCTCCTCTGCATCTCCCCCAACGGCTCTCCCCTTTCCCGATCGCGAACGCCTCCTCCGCCGCAGCTCGCGCCCACGCCCACGCCCCCGTTCTTGCAACGTTTCACCCACGACATTCAACCCTCATTCATTCCTCACGCCCTCACCTCTCTCTTCTCCTTCATTTTCAGAAATCCCTAACTCTCTCCAACCTCCAAAAAAAACCACCGAGCACCCAACCTCCCTCGAACCCACTGCACCCTCCACCGCCGGCGATCACCCCATCACTTCGCTCGACCCCACGACGACGACAACCCCTCATTCACCTTCCTTCTCCCTCTACGACTCCCCGATCCAGTACACCCGAGCCCCTGCACACAAATCCCCTGTACACCCAATCCAGTACACCCGAGCCGACCACCACCTTGCACCTTCGACGCCGGCGAACTCCCCACCACATTGCCGACCACCCTACGACCTTCTCGTCATCAACATCAACACCCACACCTGAGCACCACCATTGCTCCTTCTCTTTCAAATTTCTTTGCAAACCAGAGCACTCACTGCAGCCCATCGCCGGAGTGACGTCGTCGACCGTCGTCGACCCCAGTGCACTCGCAAAGGACCATCAAGCACCCCTCAACCTCCAGTGACCGTGCAACGACTCCGGACAACTCCGACGCAAATTCCGCATCTCGAGCCAAGCTCGCGCAAATCCGTTTCACGGCGTAACTCACGCGTTCGTGACGCCGCTGCTGCCGTGCGACCCCGAGACGTTTCCAGGCAAGTGTTTACTTGCTACATGCTAATATAGTTGTGGTACAAACCTAAATCACATAGTTTACGAATTTGCCGATTCCCGATATATTATGCGACCTATGTGTTCGATGCGAGACCCCAATGAAAATAGTTGTTTAATTTGACGGAAATAAATTTTTTCTGTTGGCCCTCATAATGATAAGTATCGTGTATGAATCTCACTGGAAAATACGATTGTTAGAGACTAAAATTGATACCCCCAATTACGCCGATAAAACTAGAATCTTTCCCGTATCTGAAAACGATTAAAATCACCGTAAATTATATACATACTGGAATGATGCGTTCGAGGGCTTAAATCGAAGCCGACTCGACGAAATTTAACCCTATGTAAACTTCTAATGATTTCTGTTCTGTAACTGTGATGATATTTAGATCGGAGTGCGACTCTGGACTGCAGTCCAGAGCGACTCTGATTATTGTGTACTGTCCCAAAATGTGTGTCACTGTGTTTCCTGAAGTCGTATGTTACGGAACTTTGCATTAGATTAAAGATAATTCTGTTAGCTAAACAAAACAAATGGTTCCATTCCGTTTCATTGCCGTTTGCTATTTTAAACTGTAAATAAAAGGGCAGAACGTATAACTGTTCAGAACAGATTCAGAAGTGATATACTGATGTTAAACTATGTATAACTTTCAACGTACAGACGCGATTGAGGATCCGTCTATTGCGTTGAATACTCTATTGAAAACCCTAGATTTCATTGAACTGTAGCATCGCTAAAATCTGAACCCAACTGGGTGCAATTCGTGTCACGAAACGGACGTTCAGTTCTGAAACTAAATTTCCAGCCGTGAGCACTTAAAATGAAACAGCTGTATCTTGAGAACCGGAATCCCGATTGAACTGAAACTAATTTTGATAAATTACTGACGGGGTGTTCTATTTATCTTACTTGTATCATTTTGCTTAATTCTTAACATATTAATTTATGCAATTTTTGTAAGATAATGACATGCATATTGATTCATTATACATTTAGCTTAATGATGGCATACATATATATATCATACCCCATTTGCCATATACTTAGTGTTAGTGCGTGTTAGAGTCAGTGGACATTGGATTATCGTGCGTGATTGATGTTGATTTAGGAGTGACGAGTATACCAATGGGAAGTGAATATTCGTGACAGTGATTGATACAGTGAGAAGTGATAAAACCGTGCCATTGGTATACTTGTACACGACTGAATCAAGATCACAAATAGTGTAAACCTGGAAATAAAAGGGGAAATCGAAGTGGAAAGAGAATCGTATTTAGCGGGACCGTGTTTTAGAGGATGATCATTCGAGCAGTGATATATATAGTAGGTAGGATCTAGCGATCCGGCTGACAGTGTTATGTCCCGAGCATGTGGGCCGTTGTCTCGGGTATGTACGAGACTCCCGTTAAACATGATCCTCCTTCCACTATGCGATTTCAAACATGACCTAGAGACCGATAGGGACACAGAACATATTCTGCATCATATAGTGACATGGTGATTACTTACATTGTTCTTACACCAGTACTACCTCATTTACCTGTTTCATCTTATTATAATAATATTGTTATTGTGTCGCTCTGACGACCTGAGTATGCATGCTCAGATTCCGTGGAAGGACCAGCGCAGGAGACAGATCTACCTTTCGAGTTCACGGAGATATAGTCTGGTGTACTTCCTATCTTTACTGCTTTCTATAAAAGTGATCGTGAGATTGAACTTGGTTAGTATTTGTCCTTGTTATCTGTAATTTGTGAACAATGGAATTTTAATGTAATAAATTAGTGATGTGATTCCTTTACTACTGTGCTTTATTTACTGATTACCATGTGATGCTAGAAGCCGAAGTGTGACTACGGCGGGATGATTCCTTGACCGTTGGAGCATGGCTGGCCTAGTCATCCCTCGTTTTCCGTATTTTGGGAAGCGGGGCGTGACAGAACTACCAGCCATGGATGGACCGAGCAGGGTAGCTGCTCGATGGCCTCTTAATGAGGGCTTTGATCCTTGGCATTGGTGGGTAGTGAACTACCAGCCATGGATGGACCGAGCAGGGTTGCTGAACGGTTTTGCGAGGTTCAGTCCGACCTTCCCGGGTTCGCAAACATTGGGAAGAGCGATCGTCGCGGGTGATGCGTGTCATGAATGCATGGGGGGGCGAAGCATAAGAGCCGCGTCGTTCCAATTTCGGTTCGCCGAAAAAGGCAGGATATCCGCCGCGTGGCGGTACAGTAGTGGAAGAAACGAGCGACTGCTGAACTCTTGGGGGCGCCGTAGGGCTATAAAACGGAGGTCGTGTTGATCACTCCTTTCTCCATCCCCAAAATGCAAGAATGTATGAATTCCTTTTCTCCATCCCCGAGATCATAAATTTCGAGGACGTATATTTGTACGACCAGCTGTGCTCCGAGGAGACGGTGCAGGCGGTGATCTGGCGGGTTGAGGATCATATCGATCGCTTGCTCCCCCGGCGATCACCCCTTCTCTAGCTACTGAGGTACTCGATCTGGAGGGCATCCCCGGGGTTGCACGACCCCTTGTCCGAACAACTGAAGGACGAGGCGGTTGGCAAGATGAGGTCATTATGTCGTCTTGGCCTGATCTCGAAGAGTCGGCGGGATCGCTCGGTGGCACTCGTCCTCGAGTGTTGCCAATTGAGGCATCTCGCCGATGGGTGCCCGCCCGTGGAGCTTCCTGGTTCGTCCGTGGCCACGAGGGTTCGCGGACATCATCAGAGGCAGAGGTCCGAGGCGGCAAGGGCTCGGCTGGTGGAAATTTCCTCAGAGTATCACGAGGAATGATTCTTGCACCCCCTTCCCCCGCTGCTGTAATTTTTTTTCTTTTTTTAAGCAATGTACGGTTGAGGAGCCTATAATACCTTTGAAAGAATAAAATTCTTCCTTTTGCAATGCTCTAATGTGTCCTTCTTATTTTTTAAATAAAAAGAACTCAGAAGAAGTTACATCGCTTTGTTGAAGAACCCAAGTAGTGGTCTGCTAAGGATGGACCGAGCAGGGTAGCTGCTTGGTGGATCCGGGGGTTCAGTCTAACCTTCCTTGGTTCGTGAACATGGGGAGGAGCGACCGTCGCAGGCGGCACGTGTCAGGAATGCTTGGGGGAGGCGTAACGTTTCGGGGAGCCGCGTCAGTTCTGTCACATGGCGGCGCGGTATTGGAGCAATCTTGTTGGATCCCAGGATTCGCGCCCATGCGCGTACGAATCTGGGTCCTTAAGGATTCTACTTGAGGTTATAAATAGAGAAGGAGACGGAAACTTCTTCGGCATTGCTTTTTTAGATGACCGGGCACACGTATTCGATCGAAGAGATCATCACCTTCGACGACGTCTTCATGTATGACCAATCCCTGGCTGAGAATGGGTACCGAGGAGTGGTTCAGTGCCTTGAGGGTCACGTTGGCCGGCTTCTCCCTCGGCGGTCGTCCCTCCTACAGTTGCTGATGTACGCAATTTGGAGGAGGTCCCCGGGGTTGTACAACCCCTTCTCCGAGGAGTTGCTGGACGAGGCGCTCGACAAGGTGCGCTCGATCTACCTGCTCAGCCTCATCTCGAAGGCTAGGCATAACCGATCCTTGGCCCTCATTTTGGAGTGCTTAAAAAAGAGGTACATCGTGAGCCAAGACGCAGAGGGCGGAGCGCCGGGTGCTTTCGTGGCGTCCCGGGTTCGTGTGCAGCATTGGCGGGAGCGGGCTGCAGAGGCTAGGGTCCGGCTAGCGGAAATCTACTCTGAGTATCACCAGCAGTACTTCCTCGATCCCGTTCCCCCTCTATTGTAAAATTTTCCTATTATTTTTCTGTAAGGCTGAGGAGCCTATAATACCTTTTGAATAAATGAAATTCTTTTTTTTGCGATGCCCATTGTTCCCTTCTTATTATTTAGACAGAAAGAACTTTAGAAAAGTTTACATTGCCTTTGTGAAAGAAGAAATACACACTCGTAGATATTCTTTTCAGAGGTACGGCTTGAGCTTCTCAGGGTTGTAAGGCCATGGAAATTTGCGACCATTCGCTTCTTGTAAAAGGTAAGTTCCGCTGGGTAGGACCTCGGAGACGAGGAAAGGACCATCCTATTTTGGGGAAAACTTATGCAGCTTGTCTTGATCGACGAACTCGTTCCGCCTTAGGACTAAATCTCCGGTCTTGAATAAGCGATGCTTGACTCGCGTGTTGTAGTAGCGGGCGGTTTGCTGTTGATAGGCGGCAGCTCTGATCTGAGCCTGGTCCCGTTTCTCTAACAAGATGTCCAGGTTAGTTCGGAGGGCTGAGGTGTTCGCCTCGTCGTCGAAATGCTTGACCCGGTGACTGGGGAGCCCGATCTCTGCATGGACCATTGCCTCGGTATCGTAGCAGAGGCTGAAGGGGGTCTCCCCGGTGGGGGTTTTCTTCGACGTGCGCAGGGCCCATAAGACCCTGGGTAATTCCCCGACCCAAGTGCCTTGGCTTCCTTCTAAGCGTGTCCGCAGACCTCGGAGGACGTCCCGATTAGTGACCTCGGCTTGCCCGTTGCATTGGGGATGTGCGACCGCGGCAAATTTCATGAGGATACGATATTCGCTGTAGAATTCCATAACTTTTTCGTTTTCGAAATTTGTCCCATGGTCGGTAATGATACACCTCGGGATGCCGAACCGGAGTATCACGTTGTTCTGCAGGAACTTGATAGTCGTGGTGACGTCCGGTTTCCTAATAGGAATGGCCTCGATCCACTTCGTGAAGTAGTCCACTGCGACGAGGACGTACTTGTGCCTGCCCATACCGGTAGGGAACTGGCCTATCATGTCCATTCCCCACTGGGAAAACGACCATGGGGAGGTTAGGGCGGTTAGCTCGGTAGCCGGAAGGCGAGATATGCTTCCATGGAGTTGGCAGCTCTTGCATCTCCTGACGAGCTTCTGGGCGTCCTAATGGATTGTCGGCTAGCAGTACCCTTGGAGCAATGCCTTCTGGACTAAGGTGCGGGCCCCTTGGTACGTGCCGCCGACCCCTTCGTGGATCTCACGGAGGACGTAGTCGGATTCGTAGGGGTCGACGCAGCAGAGCATGGGTTGATTGAAGGACTTCTTGTAGAGGTTCCCATTGTTCCAGACGAAATGGCGAGCTTTGGCTCGGAGACGGCGGGCTTCTCCCCGATCTTCTGGGAGCGTACCTTCCCTCAGGAATTCCACGAAGAGCTTTCTCAAATCCCGGTCTTCTTCCCAGGCTGTGTATACTTGAAGTGGCGTTGCCCCGTCTTCCACGCTGGGCCGTGGCAGGACTTCGAAGAGGATGTTCCTCTTGTTGTTGGCCGTATAATATAAAGCCAGCTTACTCAAGGTTTCGGCCTGGGCATTTAGCTGTCTGGGGATCTGCTCCACCTGGACTTCGTGGAAGTCCTTTCGCAGTCTTCTTACCTCAGCTAGATACTTCACCATTAGAGGCTCCCGTGCCTCGAATCGGCCGTTCACTTGGCCAACGACTAGAGCGGAGTCGCTGCAGATTCAGATCATTTTCAGCCCCAGTTCGAAGGCTATGCGCAGTCCGGCCAGCAAGGCCTCGTATTCCGCCGCGTTATTTGAGGCTTTGAACCCGAGCTTCAGAGAATATTCCATTTCTGCCTCGTTCGGGCCCCGAATGATGAGGCCGGCACCATAGCCTTCCTCGGTCGAGGACTCGTCGACGTAGAGGATCCAATCAGGGACGGCGTCGAGCTTCCCCTCGACTGAGGGTTGAGCTGCGAGGGTCGGCGTGGACTCCGGCTCTTTGCTGGGGATGGTGCACTCGACGATAAAGTCGGCCATGGCTTGTGCCTTGATAGCCTGCCTCGGGCGGTATTTTATGTCGAACTGGGACAACTCCCATCTCCATTTCTCCAAGCAGCCAGAGGACTCGGGAGAAGCGAGGATAGCCCCCAAAGGCCGCTCGGTAAGAACGAGGATGGTGTGCGCCTGGAAATAGTGTCGTAATTTCCTCGATGCCACTATGAGTGCCAAGACAATCTTCTCTATGGCTGGGTACCTCGTTTCCGCGTCCTTGAAAATGTGGCTCACATGGTATACCGGCTTTTGGACTCCCTCGAACTCTCGGACGAGCTCCAAGCCTGCAGCTTGGTCGGACACCGCTAGATACAGCGATAGCTCGTCTCCTTCAACTGGTCGGGTGAGCAGCGGGGGAGTCGCCAGGTGCCTCTTTAATTGCTCAAAGGCGGTCTGGCACTCCTCCGACCACTCGAACCTCGGTATCTTTATTAGAGCTTTGAAGAATGGGAGGCACTTCTTCCCAGACCTTGACATGAAACGACTCAGTGCGGCTACCCGCCCTGTTAGCCGCATGATTTCGACATTAGTCTTGGGTGCGGCCATGTTAAGGATGGCGCTGATTTTCTCCGGGTTGGCTTCGATTCCACGGCGGGTAACCATAAAACCAAGGAACTTTCACTGGTGACTCCGGATACACATTTGGCGGGGTTCAGTTTCATCTTGTATTTGCGGAGGACGTCGAAGGCCTCTCCCAGATCCTTGGCGTGTTCTTCCGATGAGACCGATTTGACGAGCATGTCGTCGACGTAAACGTCCATGTTCCTACCGATCTGCGGCTTGAACATGCGATTGACCAAGCGTTGGTACGTAGCTCCCGTGTTTTTTAGGCCGAAAGGCATCACCTTGTAGCAGTATACCCCCTGATCCGTTGTGAGTGCGGTGAGATCCTCGTCTGCCGGATTCATACGGATCTGGTTGTAACCAGAGAAAGCATTCATGAAGCTAAGTAGCTCGTGGCCTGCCGAGCTGTCGACGAGCTGATCTATCCGGGGAAGGGGATAGTTGTCTTTCGGGCAGGCCTTGTTGAGGTCGGTGAAATCGACACACATGCGCCACTTCCCGGTTGATTTTTTAACCATTACTACGTTCGCCAACCATTCCGAGTAAGGCACGTTCCGAATGAAGTTGGCGGTGAGAAGCCTGTGTATCTCGTCCTCGATCGCCTTTTGCTTGATCGGGGTGAAGCTTCGTTTTTTCTGCCGGACGGGTCGGACCATAGGGTCCACCCCGAGCTTGTGAGATATGATTTTGGGGTTGATCCCGGGCATGTCGGCAGGCGCCCAGGCGAACACGTCAGAGTTGTTTCTAAGGAAGTGAACCAGGTCATCTCGCTGAGTCCCAATCAAAAGCGACCCGATCTGAACGGTTCGTTCGTCGTCCTCTTCTACGAGGGGGACCTCTGTTAGTGGCTCCATCGGGGTCCCTCAGACCTCTTTTTGCTCATCTCGAGTGTCGAGAGAACCCATGATGTCACCCTCGCCCTCAATATCGTTGTTTGGCCGCTCAGATGTAGATGTTGCGGTGAAGCAAACTTTTGTTGTCCGTTGGTCCCCGTAGGCCCGTCCTATCCCGCCTTGGTCGAGCGGGAATTTCATCGCTAGGTGGTAGGTCGATATCTGGGCCCGGAGGGAGTTCAGTTTCGGGCGACCGAGGAGGACGTTGTTGGCCGATGGGATTCTCGCGACGATAAATTCCACAGGCACGGTGCGCGTACGGCCCGCCTCCCCGATATCAAATTAGAGAGTGATTACCCCTTCCGCCGGGATGGAGTGGTTAGTGAACTCTGATAGGACAAGGGCGGTCGGCCTTAGGTCCGACGAGGTGAGCCCCATACGCAGAAAGCAGTCGTAAAAGAGAATGTCCGCCGAGCTTCCTGAGTCGACCAGTATCCTCTGCACTTCGTAGCGGTGGACCCGAGCTGTGATCACCAGTGGGTCATTGTGAAGCAAGGATATACCGTGGAGGTCCTCGTCGGTAAATATGATCGGCTTGGCTGCTTTGGCCTTCTTCCTCGGGTGGCAGCCAGTCCCCCCGATCGATGAGCGACGCTGAGTCTCATCGGTCTTTGCCGTACCCCCCTCTGATATGGCCATGATTTGGCCGATTGTCAATTCGCCGGGAGGGGGATGTTGCTCTTGCTTACAGTCAGCATGCCGCTTGTCTCGCAAGTACGTTGCCAGGTGCCCCGAACGGATTAGCTCCTCGATGTAGTCTCGGAGCTGCTTGCAGTTCTCAGTGGAGTGGCCCTGCGATCTGTGGAAACCGCAGTAGGGGCCTCTGGTGAGCTTCGCCACCTTATTCGAGACTGGGGGGAGTTTAAAGAACCTCTCACCCTTAGCCTCCTCCAACAGTACCGTCTGGGAGACATTGAGCGGAGTGTACTCCTGAAAGTTCGGGGAGTAGGGCTTTAGCCGCTCAATCTTCTTTTTCTCCTCCCGGGCCCTTTTCTTCTGATCAGCTTGTTCTGTCCAGGGCAGGTTGGCGTTCACCTCGGACTTAAGCTAGATCTCACGTTCGGTCTAGGCCTTTACCGCGGCCATGGTCATAGGTTGCGCTAATGCAAAAGAGTGTAGCCACTCCTTGTGCCTAAGACCCGACCTAAGGGCCGTAATGACCGTTTGGTCCCGGTGTTTTGGGACCTCAAGGAGGACGTTGTAGAACCGGGTGACGTATCCTTTGAAGGATTCTTTGTCCCTGCTCTTTATGGTGAAGAGATGGTTGACGGTCCGCTTCTGCCATCTGTTCCCGACGAAGTAGCCGAGGAATTGGGTGGCCAGCTCATCAAAGGTAGAGATCGAGCACGGCACGAGTCCTCGAAACCAGTCTCGTCTGGAGCGGATAAGAGTGGCGGGGAAAGCGCGGCATTGTGTGGCGTCGGAGTAGTCTTGGAAACCCATCCCAGTCGTGAACGTGTCCAAATGGTCCTTCGGGTCGAACTTCCCGTCGAAGAGGGAGACCTTTGGGGGCTTGTTCCGGGAGGAGACGTGGATGGCGAGTTGCTTTTTGGTGAAGGGCTTCGTGAGCGAGTCGGCGGCGTATTTAGCCCCGTCGCTTGAAGGACGATATTCCCGATGAATGCCTTCGATCTTCTTTTCAAGGGCGTCGAGTCGGCCGTGGTATCCTAAGGATTCGGCACATTCTGATTTTTGGCCTCTGCTGCCGGAGACCTGTGCCTGGCCACGGCCCCGGTTCCATTAAATGAGGTTCTTCAGGTCCCCTGGCGAGGTCGTCTTCGAGCTGCAGTGGCGAGTCCCGTGCGCGCGACCCAGTCGAGGGAGGGGGTGCCGATCATGCCTGGGCACAGGCGAGCTGATCGACACCTCCTCAGGAGGGACAGGGGCGCGATGGGGCTCGGGGCGAGGCACTTTGGCGAAAGACCTCGCTGTTGAGCTGTGCGGCGCCCACCGGGTCATTGAATACGTCGGCCCGGGGGATCTGCGGCCGTCGGAGACAGCGAGGTGGTGTTCGGTCGTGCCAATGTAAGCAGAGTCTTCTCTCCCTCTGTAGGGGTCCCGGTCCCGAGGTGGGTGAGCGGTGACTTAGGAAGCTTGCCTGGCCGTTTGGACATGGACGAGTGCATCCACGACGGACGCGAGTCAATCTATTCGAGCGGATAGGGCATGAATGGCGTTCAGGGGAGGAGGGGATTCTCCCTCGTCTCTACTGCGGGGAGGCCGACGGCTGGTGCTTGGATCGTCGCGGTGACCGCTCGCCATGAAGTCGAGATTGGAAGATGAACTTTAGTTGAATGGAACTAGCGGTTCTTACAGACAGCGCCAACTGATGGAGCTCTGGATCTCCTTCAGATGTTACCTTCCGTTGATCTGCAGCGAGCGCTGATGGATGGCTGAGATCGAGTTGGAGGGTTGCCTCCTGGAGCGTGTGGATCTCAATGGTTTTATGTGGTTGAGGCCGAGCTACCTGCAAAGAAGTCCCGGGATGGTTGTGCTATCGAGGACCTTCCGACGATCAAGTTAGACGGGGTATTTTGGCAGAGTAACGGCCTATTCGGGAGAAATTGGCTTACCTGAGTCGTCTGGGAGAGGGGTTTATATAGTGGCAGCAATAGGCAGGCGGGCGCGAGATTCACGCCAGCCGTTATGCCCCTGGCGTTACGCCCGCGTGATAGGCGGGATTCCCCGTTAATGACGAGATATGCTCGTTAATGGAGGATCGTGATGGCGTGGAACGCGGGATCATGGGCGGCGGATATCTCGCACCTGGCGAGATTTGCGGAGACGTGGAGGAGGCGCATGTGATCGGTGCTGTGGGTCGGTCGGTGAGACCGGGGAAGATAAGCTCGGCGGGAAGCTCGGGAACGAGCGGTAGGCCGAGGCATCTTGGTACTGTGACAGCTCGAAGGAGAGCTGTGGGAGGTTTGGAAGGCCACCGAAGGTCGGTAACATCCACGGGTCGCAGGCCCGGGTATGCTCCCAACGTACCGTTCTTGGTCCTTTCTTGTAAGCTCTGGGACACGTCATCTGCTACGTGTCATGATTTGTGGAGTCACCGATATCGAGCATCATCAATCTCCTTCCAAAATTTCCCCCCAAATCGACCGGAGTCACCGCCGTCCTCGTCGATCGGAGTCGTCATGCCTTCGTCGATCGGAGTCGCCGTCGTCTCTCATGGAGCCTCCTCGCTTGAATTGCCTTCAGTGAAGTCGCCGTCGTTGCCTCAATCACCTGCTCCGTGGCTCGATCGCCTGCACCGGCCTCGCTCGAAGTTGCCGCCTGCCCTGTCTTGTTGTCGTGCTGTCTCGCCTACTCTCTTCCCATCTAGGTTAGTGTTTTAATTTTTAATATGTTGATTTTGTTAATTCCAATTATGTGGTTGCTACTGATTTTGATAATTATTAAGGCCGATTAAGTAGCTAATTAAGGGGATAAGGATTAAGGTTAAGGTTAGGGATTGAGTGAGGGTTTTGGGTTAGGGTTAGGGTAGTTAATTAGGGGGTTAAGGTTAGGGTCAGTGGTTAGGATAGTTAATTAGGGGTTAGTGTTTTGGGTTAGGGTTAGGGTAAGGGTTAGGGATAGGTAGGTTAGTGAAATGAAAGAATAGTTAAGACTATTTTAGTGACATACTTGCAAAACTTAAGGGTATTCTAGTGTAAAAAAAATAAACTTGAGAGAAGGAGTGTTGTTCTAAAAAACTTAATCATGGTTTAGTGAAAAACAACAGTAATTAAGGGTATTTTAGTGACTTTTATATTAACTTAGTTAATTTAAGAATATGAATTGTTTATTTAAATTTGTTAAAGTAGTTTTGTGAAACCCCCCCAATAGTTAAGGGTATTTTAGTGTAATATACACAAAGACACATACGTACACACACAAGTATATACATACACATACACGCACACAAGCATGCACACACACAAACACACACATGCATGTACACGTACAAGGCCAAACCATAATCCATTTTCGATCATTATTCTCTACATTGAACTCTTGTTAAATACCACCCTAATCTCAATCCGAAATCCGAAATCTTAAACTCGATTAAGAAAACTCTAAGTTTTATAAACTTTGCCCTAAAATTAAAACTTCAGCACATTCAAAACGAAACGTAAACGTAAAACTAATTAAAATTAAATATTAAACTTGCGCGTATGATACTCGATGAAAATATGAAATTTTCATATTATCATTGCTAATCATATGTGAAAAATCAAAACGCGACTTAGTTCACGTCCATTGGTTAACATACGTACGATATTCGTCGTGACATAAAACTACACGAAGGTTATTAAATATCGAACGGTATCGTTTGGTTTCAAACAACCATCGCGTAGTCTATATGAAGAGAATTAATATTCAATCATATGATAACCGATAGATTTATCCTGTGTGGACAAATTAGGAATGTATAAAATAGACACTTGCATTCACTAATGTTTTTCAACTGTTTCAAGATATTTCGTCGTTATGTTTCCGCTGGTTCTCCGTATACAACGATAGATTAGATGCTCATTTCAATGTTGTTTAACAACATTGAAATGATCATCTTTTTTTATTACAGTGTACTCGGAGAATAGTAGGGAGGTGCTGCCGAAATTTTCTCGAAATGGATGAAAGCACAAGTAAATGAGTGTATACTCTATATATTCTTAATGGGATAGGTGCCTTACCCCTTACAGCCGTTACCCTCGACATTCAATAAAGAAAATTTAATATTATTATTATCTTTCTTAGAAGAAAAATCCAGCTCTCGAGCTTTAAGATTAAAAGGAGAAAGTTCTCAATAGGAGTTGGAGAAGATTAGAAGAAGAAAGTTCTTAATAGGAGTTGGAGGAGAGTCAAATCCATTAACAATTGAAATTAAATTTAACCAAGTCATCAATTAAATTTAGCACTAACGCTTCTTATTATCCGTCTATCGCGTATCTGTCACGAAATCTTAATTCCATGACTCTTATCTATAGGAACCTTGCTTCGTCCGGACTGTTCCAATATGGCATTCTCGCACTTCCACGACAACAGTTGGATGTATTTCGACGTTTCCTTGAGAGCCACTGATTTTTTCCTTAATGGTGTTTACTTC
Organism: Agapanthus africanus; assembly: GCA_030015575.1. NCBI lineage: Eukaryota > Viridiplantae > Streptophyta > Magnoliopsida > Asparagales > Amaryllidaceae > Agapanthus > Agapanthus africanus. The sequence goes on from CM057339.1 coordinate 227,939,793, forward strand.
TTCACCGATTTTGCCTACACACGTCTTGGGATAGCGAAAGAGCACAAAATCTATTATCCTTGCTATAAGCGTATGAACACGCGATTGCACAAGAAGTCGGATGTTGAGTTACACATCGTGAAAACGGTTTCCTTAGAGATTACACTTAATGTGATATTCACTAAGAAAAAGACGAGGTATGGTCAGTGCAAGAGATGGAAAATGAATTCATTGAAGCGGAAACCGAAGAGTCACTACTACATACATTCACTATTAGAGATCGTATGGAACGGTCTTTAAAAAATAATGAACGGTCCCTAATATATATTAGCGACCGTTTATATTTTAAACGATCATTAAAAAACGGCCGCTGATTGGTGGTTGATGATACATCTATTAGCGACCGTTAATGAACGGTCTCTAATACGAACGGTCGCTAATAAATGTATCAGGGACCGTTTTCATCGGTCGCTAATAAGCAGACGCGTGGACATCTCAACGAATTTATATGTTCCTTATTATCAGCGAACGGTCGCTAATGAGGCATTAGCAACAGTTCTCTAAAAAATAATAAACGGTCCCTAATATATATTAGCGACCGTTTATATTTTAAACGGTCGTTAAAAAACGGCCGCTGATTGGGTAGTTGCTGATATATCTATTGGCGACCGTTAATGAATGGCCTCTAATATGAACGGTCGCTAATAAATGTATCAGGAACCGTTTTCACCGGTCTCTAATAAGCAGATGCGTGGACATCTCAACGAATTTATATGTTCCTTAATATCAGCGAACGATCGCTGATGAGCTATTAGCGACCGTTCCTGTAGATTATACGGTCGCTAATAACTATTTTTTCTGAAAAAAAATTACAGAAAAATACTTTATTCAATACAATAATACACAATATCACAATATATTACACCACAATAGCGTTTCGCATACAAGTCAATATATATGCACAATCCACAACATATTCAACAAGATCAACAAAAAATACAAATACATACGCATACAAACCAACATATAAACATTATCCACGATATATCCACCAATATCAACAACTCAATCAAACACATATGAACTAAATTTTTAATAAACAAGCATAAATAAACTAAATTGTTTTGAATATGAACAATACAATACATACGCTATATATATGTCCAACAAAACGAAAAAATCTCTAAATCACTTGCAATTGCAGCTCACTCAATCCTGTGAATCAAAATAAATAAATATATAAAAATATGAACTCAAATTATAATTTTCGAAACAAAGTTAGCTATACTAACACATATATATATGCTTACTTCACTAACTCCCACCACTTCCATCGTCAAAATATAATCCTTTCGCGGTTAACTTATAAGAACCCTACGAATACACAACATGAATTTTAAATATCAAAACTCAACAAAGTTTAATTGTATACTCAAATTTCTGTAAATAACAACTATACGTACCTCACTAACTCCTACCGCTACCATCGCCATCAGAACCTCGCCTTGAATTGTATCAATTCACATCGTCGAAGTCCTCCTAAGAAAAAAGTTACCTAATAACCCTCTCTGTGGGGTCGGCTGATCAGGGTTATACGATTCCTGTGGCGAAGGGTTAGGGTAATAAGGATCTGGTGGCGGAGGCGGAGGCCGAGGGTAGTACCCTCCTTGTGATTGCGGAGGTGGTGGATAAGAATAGTACGATGTCCCGTGTGATATATAAAATACGGAATACTTTCCGGTACATGTATCGAAATACATATACGCGTATTCGTACAAAAATACGAATAGCCAAGAGAGAAAATAAATAGCGAACAATATACTAGAATACATATATATAAATACATATGTAAATTATTAAATCAAAACCTGATTTAATAATCCGGCTTAATCCTAAGCAGCTAGTATTATCAACCGTCCGATTAAAGCCTGCGCAGCATGTGCACATATTTAATCGGACACCTGTATGTAACAACATACGTGATTTACACCATATCACCTGAACCGTGAAAAACCCTATGTGTGGAACTCTAAAGACTCGTCAATACGCTGGCAGTGGGTTTAACCACAAGCACGTCAGCGGCACTAGCTGTACGTAACGGCTACCCAGGTATTGAGCGAAAGGGAGGCCGACGAGCAAACTCATCCTGAATCCCTACTGAGCCTGACAGTGACAATATCCGTACAGTCCGGTCTGTTCGTCTAAGAGCATCGCATATCGAGTCTAGGGGGGTGGATAAAGTCTGACCCCTAACAACGCGATATTTAGTGTCAGCATGATACTATCACCACCTGAGAAACTATCGATCCTGGATCGATAATTCCCGTTCACCATGGCCATGGATTTCTGGTGATGGCCACCCGTGCATAACGTGACATCAACCCCCAATACCGGGAGAGACGAATCCCCGACGATCCGATCACTGCCTCCATATGGCTCGGGACTGTACCCAACTAAAACCTGTTTGCACGACTTGTTTGAGCCATGGTAGGGTAGTAATCAAAGCACAGTAGGAACTCACACGAGACAAATGACGATCTCAGGTCGACAGGTCGACCTGTACACATGTCACCTGGGAACTGCTATCTGACAATAGGTATAATACCAACTAGCAGGTTCCCGGCGAGTTCGTTCAGTGTACTCATAACCCAATGAGCACCTGTATACTATCTTAGGTAAACAAACAAGCACCAATGGCTTGTGAGACCTGGCCACCGCCCCTCGTCGGGGTCTCGATCAGTATACACTAGTCTACACTGGAGTATCAATGCCCAATCTCGATACTCCCACGACTAGGGACATTTAAGGATGTGCTTATAGACCCCCAGCTCCCACGAATATGATCGCCATCATAATGCTGGTAGTCAAGCAAGAATCTTATGGGCTCTATCAACATGTACATGATGATAAAGACAAACCAAATAGTATACTATCATCTCAAGTAAGACTGTTCTATCGGTATAGGTCCTTACTCAATCATCATAATCACATGTTCGCGATTATGATAATTGCCTTGAGGGCACTATAGCCAACAGGTAGGAAGACGGTATCCCCATGGCCTCGAAGTCGAGGTGGAGATCGCTCAGACGTAGATAGACCGGATGCTTCTTGTTGAGAGCCTTGTTCCTTAGCGTGGGAGGGGCCATAAGAGGCCTTCTAAGGACGGGTCGAGCAGTGCTACTGCCCAGTGCCTCTTGGCAGGGGTTTGATCCTTAAGGACGGGCCGAGTAGGATTGCTGCCCGGTGCCTCTTAGCGAGGGCTTTGATTCCTGGCGTTGTGTGGTAGGGAACTACCAGCCAGGGATAACTGAGCAAGTGCGGGCCCGGTTGCCTCTTGGTGAGGGCTTCGATCCCTGGTGTTGTGAGGTAGGGAACTACCGACCAGTGATAACCGAGCGAGGGTGGGCCCAGTTGCCTCTTAGTGAGGGCTTCGATCCCTGGCATTGTGAGGTATGGAACTACCGGCCAGTAATAACCGAGCAAGGGCGGGCTCGGTTGCCTCTTGGTGAGGGCTTTGATCCTTAGCACGTGAGAGGCCGTAGGAGACATGCTAAGGATGGCCAAGCAGGGTTGCTGCCTGGTGCCTCTTGGTGAGGGCTTCGATCCTTGGCGTTGTGGGGTAGGGAACTACCAGCCAGGGATAATCGAGCAAGGGCCGGCCCGGTTGCCTCTTGGTGAGGACTTCGATCCCTGGCGTTGTGAGGTAGGGAACTACCAGCCAGGGATAACCGAGCAAGGGCCAGCCCGGTTGCCTCTTGGTGAGGGCTTCAATCCCTGGCGTTGTGAGGTAGGGAACTACCAGCTAGGGATAACCGAGCAAGGGCCGGCCCGGTTGCCTCTTGGTGAGGGCTTCGATCCCTGGCGTTGTGAGGTAGGGAACTACCAGCCAGGGATAACCGAGCAAGGGTGGGCCCGGTTGCCTCTTGGTGAGGGCTTCAATCCTTAGAGTGGGAGGGGCCGTAGGAGTCCTTCTAAGGATGGCCGAGAAGGGTTGCCGCCCGGTGCCTCTTGGTGAAGGCTTCGATCCCTGGCGTTGTGGGGTAGGGAGCCACCAGCCAGGGATAACCCAGTATGGGTAGGCCCGGTTGCCTCTTGGTCAAGGCTTCAATCCCTGGCGTTGTGGGGTAGGGAACTACACGCCAGGGATAACCGAGCAAGGGCGAGCCCGGTTGCCTCTTGGTGAGGGCTTCGATCCCTGGCGTTGTGAGGTAGGGAACTACCAGTCAGGGATAACCGAGCAAGGGCGGGCCCGGTTTCCTCTTGGTGAGGGCTTCGATCCTTAGCGCGGGAGGGGCCGTAGGAGGCCTGCTAAGGATGGCCGAGCAGGGTTGCTGCCTGGTGCCTCTTGGTGAGGGCTTCGATCCCTGGTGTTGTGGGGTAGGGAACTACCAGCCAAGCATAACCGAGCAAGGGCGGGCCCGGTTGCCTCTTGGTGAGGGCTTCGATCCCTGGCGTTGTGGGGTAGGGAACTACCAGTCAGGGATAACCGAGCAAGGGCGGGCCCGGTTGCCTCTTGGTGTCATGCCCCGCTTCCCGGTATACGGTGAAGGGGACGCGACTGGTCCGCTACGTATTTACTGTGAAGTAAATATGCTAAGCATATCTAAGCAATATAAAAGTAAGCACAAGAGACAAGAGATATACACTGAACAACAACTTTATTTATTCACATTCTTTCTGTACAATGCATGGAAAATAAATACAACTGAAATAAAAAGTGATGCCTAAACAATGGCATAACAGAAAAGATGAGTACTGAAATGGAAAATGTACAATGAACTAGAGCTCGGGGTCTTCACCGAACTGGTCCAAGTCTTCAATGCTGGGCTCGATCTCTGATGTGTCCAGATCACCTGACGACATTCAAAGAAGAAAGAAAGAGAATGTCGTCAGCGAACAGATCGCTCGGAAAGTCCCAAAGAGAAGGGAGAAATAAAATAGACAGAATAAGAAGATAGCTTTTAAAGTTGTATTATATTGTTATGATGTTGTGTTAACGCTGTTGTTTGTAGCTTGGTACAGAAGATACCAGTGTATACGAGAGGAGTCCTACTTACACCGGAGACTTTGGTAATCCGTAGTACAAGGCTCCGTCGATAATACCACGAAACAACGGCATCGATGTAATTACATCTTAAGTGACCACCTCGTGCCACCTTTAACATATTCCGCACCAGTCTACCCCTTAAACCCCGTGGTGTTATCTTGATTGTATTGTCTTATATTGTAAACAGTATAGATTGTATAATTGGATGACTAACCGAAACCATGATATCAGTAAACAGATGTAACTGTAGAATCATGTATGTAACTGGAGAATCATGTAAACTGGATGATCATGTAAATAGAATGTATATCTATGGTTTGGTTCAATCAAGTTGTATAGATTGAATATATGGAATAATGGATTCGTGGATTCATGTTGAATTGTAATACTGTAGATTGTAGATTGTAGATTGTAGATTGTACTTGAATTATATTCAAGTCAGATTATAATGAGACTCAAACTGAGTCAGAGAATTAGAAAAGTAAATTGAAGTCCTGATTGTTTTGATGTTATCGGTAACAGATGCACATGGACGGCAGGATTTGTGTCTTTTTTCAAAGACGATTACCGTATTGATAACACCGTTATTAAGTTGTCTATCTTAAATAGGCAAGCACCCACTTCTCCGGTTCCCTGAGGCTCAAGAGATTGGTCCCGCTTAAACCTATGTTTATTAGGGTCCTTAGGGTAATTTATAGAACTTGAGGAAGTTTTATGTAAAAATACTTTTATATACTTTTCAAAATACACCCCAAGTATTTATTATTCGTCTTTAGAGTTGTAATGAATGTAAATTTTATATTGTGATATTTCTAGTGAAAATATCCTAATTTCATAATAAAAGGCATTTATTTGTAATATTGGTTTTGCATGGAATTCATGGTATTTTAGTGTAAAATTGATTCTTGTGATATTGTAGAAAATGTGGAATATTTATAATACTTCAAAAATAGATATGTTTATGTTACATATACATATATTTATATGAAAATATTTTTTTTGTATATATCTATAATATTCTAGAAATCTCGTTTTCTTAAGATGTCGTATTTTAAATCTTTCGAGACCGAATGCTCCTTGCGAAGGTCTGAATCTCGCACCACTAAGCCCGAGGATGTGCGATTATCCGCACCATCCCGAACGGGTTCCCCAATTGGGTTGTAGCGGAGCTTTGCAAAGACTTGCATAAATACTAATCATTAAGGAAAAACAGTTTTATTAATTATGGTATTTAAATGAAAAAGTGTCGTTTTCCCGTATTTTATGTTCTAGGGTCTCCTAAGTCAACTAGACTGCTCCTAACTGGTCCAAAGCGACAAGTTGTGAGATACCTCAAATCGTCTCTTCACCGCCAATTGTGGCCAGGTAAGTACAAGTGAAGAAAGGAGGGATCCGCTCACGAATCACCGTGAGACGGGCCTTTTAAAATTACCTTTCTCACTTGTCTAGCCTAGACACCATAAAGTCAGGTTTAGATAAACGACTGATGTCCACAACCTATCTTATTTTCATAATAAGTGGTATTTATGTATAAAGATGTATCAATACTAAATCTTTTAGAAATGGTTTTATTAAGTAAAGGGTATTTAAATGAAAATGTTTGTTTTCCCGTATTCTAAGTTCTCGAGGGTGTCGTGTTATGTTGCATATGAGTGTGTGAGGAGGTAGGTCATTATCTCGTGGTCTATTTAAAGGTATAACAAGTTTAATAAAGTTAAACGCATAATTGCAACAATGTGATATTTAAATGAAAAATACGATAAAGTGAAATAGCCATCATTTTATGAAATGAAACTTGATCAATTTGGTTGATTAGTGTTTAATAGTCAACATGAGAGAGTTTAAGCATAATTGTATTAACGAGAAGTGAAGTTTTATAAGAAAACCGGATCGGAAATCTGATTTGTTCCGATTCCGTCGGGTTTTGTAAATCCGTATTTTAGGACAGAAAAGAGAGGTAGAATTTGGGGACTTACGGGTTTAAGAAAACAAGAAGAGGGAGATCGGAAGAAGTCGCCGGTGCATCGCTTCGTCGCCGGGAGCTCCTAGAATGATCGTCGGAAGTTCGTCGGGAAATTCGTCGTAGCTTCGCCTCGTGCTCGATTTCAAAGTACACTAGGTTTCTTAGAATTTTTAGAGAGTCGGCTCAGAGTTTAGGGTGAGGGGGTAGTGTGTAGGGTTGGTATTTATAGGGTTATGCTAGGGTTAGGGTAAATGAAAGGTTAAAATGAAAAATGTGATAAAATGTATTAAAAATGTATTAAAAGTGGAGTAATTGGGGTTTTAAAAGAGCTCTGGAAATGGTCTGAGGCTAAAATTTTGCAGGTGCATAGGGAATGTGAAAAGACACAACTTTCATGTTGGGGTCGTCGCCGGAATCAGCTGACTCGGCCGTGACTCGGCCGTGACTCGGTCGGAGGACTGAGTCGTCCGAGTCGAGGCCGATTCCCGGCCGAGTCAGGCGGCCGGGATCCCCCCGACGGTTCATCTAACCCCTGGCAATGTTACATTTTTGGGTGTAGTGGGGGTTTTTGTGAGATATGCACGTGTAAACCCTTAGTATTCTAAAGGTTTTTAAAAAAATCAATATTAAAAATAATGTGGGGTATGAGATTTGAACTCTGGTGGCTTGGTTCAGCAGTGCAAGGTATTACCAATGAGCTACAAGCTCCTTCTTGTAATTATGGAGCTATTTAGTTACTTAAAGTAGTTACAGAAAATGTAAATACCCCAAGTATACATTAATTTTTAAGAAAATTTTGTACACTAAAAATAGAGTTGTTACATTCTTTTAACTTGTAATTAAAAAGCAAGATAATTACTTATATCTTGTGCTCAGGCTAAAATACCCCTTAAGGATTAATAAAAAAATATTTGAAAAATTTGTATAGGAAAATTACGGTTGTTACATTCTACCCTCCTTATAAAAATTTCGTTCTCGAAATTTGTAAAAGGAAAATGTAATAGATTCAAGGAAAGTTTGGTGACTAAAGTACTAACGGTGTATGAAAAATAACATGGTGGTGCAAGTGTCTAAAAATGTGAAAGAGTCTTACTAGTGTTATCTTGGTCAATTGTCTTGTCTTCTATGGCTGCTAATGTGTAAAACTGTCGCCGTGGCACGTTCCTCCTAGCTGGAGGCATATTCCCTTGTACTCGAGGCATGTTTCTCAGTGCCTGATGGAATTGGCAATTTGGCTGAGCAGGAAATCCACGTGGAGCTGGTGCTGGGAGTGCAGGACGAGTTACAGGAGCCTGGATAGCTGGCTACTGCGGGTAGTTGACGGGTGTGTGAGCTGGGTTGCGTCTATAAGGACAGTTTCCAATTCCGTGATTGGACGCGCCACAAACCAAGCATAGGCCTTTTGCGCGCCTACAGTCCTTCCACAAGTGTCCTTCCCTCTTCCAATAAAAGCAAAAATCGGGTCTTGGCTGATCATTGGTTTCTTCCAGTCTTCTGAGTTCAACAGCTGGCCTTGAAGAGGCCATTCCTGCCATTTGAGTGGCAGAGCGTTTCACTCCTGCAGACTGAGGTCTGCCCCTTCCTTTTATCACTGCCTCATAACTGCGGGCAGCTTTCAGTGCATCTTCATGAGTCAGAAATTTCCCTGTGGCTAGTGCAGCCTGGATTTCCGTGTCCAAACCTTGTTGAAATCGACGGGCTTTGATCTCATCCGTCGGTATCAGGTGTGCCACAAATCTGTTACGGTCTTGTGTTAGCTGTGTAGTATGTGATATTAAAAATTTGAAATACTGTGACATATCTTACCGACTGAACATGGTGAAATCAACGTCATACTCATCTACTGACTTGACCCATATAGAATCTTGTTGTAGATGAATGAACTGCTGTTCCATGGCAAACCTGGTAGTCACAGGGAAGTACTTCGAGTCGAACCTATCGCGAAAAGTCTTCCATTCAATGGGCTGATCAAGACGGCTTTCTTCCGCCTTCCACCAGCTCCGTGCATTGTTCGTGAGCTGTAATTTTGCCACACGAACCCAAACTATATCTGGCACTTGTGCCGCTGCCAGATCATCTTCTATGCTCTGAGCCCATTCCTCAGCTTCCAGCGGGCTCCCCTTTCCTGAGAACTGTTTGGGAATCTCTGAATTGCTTCACCCCAGGTGCTTCAGCTTCGGGACGGTTCAAGAGCTGCTGCTGTCCCTCTAGAAGGTTGCGGATTGCCTCAAGCAGAACCGTTTGCTCGTTGAGTGGAGCAGGAACAGCAGGTGTGAGTGGTAGTGGTGGAGGTGTGTTGTTGACATTGGTGCTGGTGTTGTTTGGTGAATCCATAACCTTGAATGAAAAATTTAGGTTAGGACAGATTCAAAGTATATGATTCAAAGAATAAGAAATGATGGGATTCAAAAAACATGATTGTAAAGAATGTTTTAATTGCCGGTTCTTATGTTATATTGCTTAGGTTGTTCACACAGAACAGAACTGCATGATAGAGTTTCATACAGCTCTGACCTGCATGGGCCACCAACAAAACCTGTCACGCCCCGCTTCCCGGTATACGGCGAAGGGGATGTGACTGGTCCGCTACGTATTTACTGTGAAGTAAATACGCTAAGCGTATCTAAGCAATATAAAAGTAAGCACAAAAGTCAAGAGATATACACTGAACAGCAACTTTATTTATTCACATTCTTTCTGTACAATGCATGGAAAATAAATACAACTGAAATAAAAAGCGATGTCTAAACAATGGCATAACAGAAAAAATGAGTACTGAAATGGAAAATATACAATGAACTAGAGCTCGGGGCCTTCACTGAACTGGTCCAAGTCTTCAGTGCTGGGCTCGATCTCTGATGTGTCCAGATCACCTGACGACATTCAAAGAAGAAAGAAAGAGAATGTCGTCAGCGAACAGGTCGCTCGGTAAGTCCTAAAGAGAAGGGAGAAATAGAATAGACAGAATAAGAAGATAGTTTTTAAAGTTGTATTATATTGTTATGATGTTGTGTTAACGATGTTGTTTGTAGCTTGGTACAGAAGATGCCAGTGTATACGAGAGGAGTCCCACTTACACCGGAGACTTTGGTAACCTGTAGTATAAGGCTCCGTCGATAATACCACGGAACAACGGCATGTATGTAATTACGTCTTAAGTGACCATCTCGTGCCACCTTTAACATATTCCGTACCAGTCTACCCCTTAAACCCCGTGGTGTTATCTTGATTGTATTGTTGTATTGTATTGTCTTGTATTGTAAACTGTATAGATTGTATAATTGGATGACTGACCGAAACCATGATATCAGTAAACAGATGTAACTGTAGAATCATGTATGTAACTGGATAATCATGTAAACTGGATGATCATGTAAATGGAATGTATATCTATGGTTTGGTTCAGTCAAGTTGTATAGATTGAATATATGGAATAATGGATTCGTGGATTCATGTTGAATTGTAATATTTTAGATTGTAGATTGTAGATTGTACTTGAATCATATTCAAGTCAGATTATAATGAGACTCAAACTGAGTCAGACAATTAGAAAATTAAATTGAAGTCCTGATTGTTTGATGTTATCGGTAACCGCTGCACATGGACGGCAGTATTTGTGTTTTTTTTCAAAGACGATTACCGTATTGATAACACCGTTTTTAAGTTGTCTACCTTAAATAGGCAAGCACTCACTTCTCCGGCTCCCTGAGGCTCAAGAGATTGGTCCCGCTTAAACCTATATTTATTAGGGTCCTTAGGGTAATTTATAGAACTTGAGGGAGTTTTATGTAAAAATACTTTTATATACTTTTCAAAATACACCCCAAGTATTTATTATTCGTCTTTAGAATTGTAATGAATGTAGATTTTATATTATGATATTTCTAGTGAAAATATCCTAATTTCATAATAAAAGGCATTTATTTGTAATATTGGTTTTGCATGAAATTCATGATATTTTAGTGTAAAATTGATTCTTGTGATATTGTAGAAAATGTGGAATATTTATAATACTTCAAAAATAGATATGTTTATGTTACATATACATATATTTATATGAAAATAATTTTTTTTGTATATATCTATAATATTCTAGAAATCTCGTTTTCTTAAGATGTCGTATTTTAAATCTTTCGAGATCGAATGCTCCTTGCGGAGGTCTGAATCTCACACTACTAAGCCCGAGGATGTGCAATAATCCACACCATCCCGAACCGGTTCCCCAATTGGGTTTTAGCGGCGCTTTGCAAAGATTTGTATAAATACTAATCATTAAGGAAAAACGGTTTTATTAATTATGGTATTTAAATGAAAAAGTGTCGTTTTCCCGTATTCTATGTTCTAGGGTCTCCTAAGTCAACTAGACTGCTCCTAACTGGTCCAAAGCGATAAGTTGTGAGATACTTCAAATCGCCTCTTCCCCACCAATTGTGGCCAGGTAAGTACAAGTGAAGAAAGGAGGGATCCGCTCACGAATCACCGTGAGACGGGCCTTTTAAAGTTACCTTTCTCACTTGTCTAGCCTAGACACCACAAAGTCGGGTTTAGATAAACGACTGATGTCCACAACCTATCCTATTTTCATAATATGGGGTATTTATTTATAAAGATGTATCAATACTGAATCTTTTAGAAATGGTTTTATTAAGTAAAGGGTATTTAAATGAAAATGTTTGTTTTCCCGTATTCTAAGTTCTCGAGGGTGTCGTGTTATGTTGCATATGAGTGTGTGAGGAGGTAGGTCATTACCTCGTGGTCTACTTAAAGGTATAACAAGTTTAATGAAGTTAAACGTATAATTGCAACAATGTGGTATTTAAATGAAAAATACGATAAAATAAAATAGCCATCATTTTATGAAATGAAACTTGATCAATCTGGTTGATTAGTGTTTAATAGTCAACATGAGGGGGTTTAAGTATAATTGTATTAACGAGAAGTGAAGTTTTATGAGAAAACCGGATCGGAAATCGGATTTGTTCCGATTCCGTCGGGTTTTGTAAATCCGTAATTTAGAAAAGAAAAGAGAGGTAGAATTTGGGGACTTACGGGTTTAGGAAAACAAGAAGAGAGAGATTAATCGGAAGAAGTCGCCGGTACGTCGCTTCGTCGCCGGGAGCTCCTAGAATGATTGTCGGAATTTTGCCGGGAAATTCGTCGTAGCTTCGCTCCGTGCTCGATTTCAAAGTACACTAGGTTTCTTGTAATTTTTAGAGAGTTGGCTCAGAGTTTAGGGTGAGGGGGTAGTGTGTAGGGTTGATATTTATAGGGTTAGGCTCGGGTTAGGGTAGATGAAAGATTAAAATGAAAAATGTGATAAAATGTATTAAAAGTGGAGTAATTGGGGTTTTAAAAGAGCTCTAGAAATGGTCTAAGGCTAAAATTTTGCAGGTGCATAGGGAATGTGAAAAGACACAACTTTCATGTTGGGGTCGTCGCCGGAATCGGCCGTGACTCGGCCGTGACTCGGTCGGAGGACTGAGTCGGCCGGGTCGAGTCCGATTTTCGGCCGAGTCAGGCGGCCGGGATCCCCCCCGACGGTTCATCTAACCCCTGGCAATGTTACATTTTTGGGTGTAGTGGGATTTTTGTGAGATATGCACGTGTAAACCCTTGGTATTCTAAAGGTTTTTAAAAAATCAATATTAAAAATAATGTGGGGTATGGGATTTGAACTCTGATGGCTTGGATCAGCAGTGCAAGGTATTACCAATGAGCTACAAGCTCCTTCTTGTAATTATGGAACTATTTAATTACTTAAAGTAGTTACAGAAAATGTAAATACCCCAAGTATACTGATTGTATAGATTTTGCGTACGTGCATTTTTGAAATCAATGAATTAACCGCAATCAAGACGGTGTCGCTTGGTAGCTAGTCGGTTGAGTACGGGTCGGTCCACAAGGAGATGGATTCCTATTCTTTGTGTTTTAACGAGTTAAATCCAAAAGATTTGGGTTTTATTTTAAGATCTAAGAGTTCATTTTTGTGATTTTAATTTAACAACTACGGCAGATAAATAAAATTAATAACTACGGCAGATAAATAAAATTTATAACTAGGGCAGAAAAGAAATTTATAACTAGGGCAGAAAAGAAATTAACTAGGGTAAGATAAAAAACTTACTTCTTTATTGATGCACTCTTTGACGATTATATTGAATTGAAAATCTAAGATCTGGAATTTAAAAGAGGCATCTCTAAAGAGACACCCAAAAAGAGGCACGCTCCAAAAAGAGCTGTAGGATTCCTATTTATAGAGAATAAAAACCCTAGGGTTTACATCTGATCCATATCTAGAATTACAAAAATACCCTTAAGAAAACCGAGTCAATGCACCGACGCACCGACACGCACCGCACGTGCACAGCACGGCCGCGGATCCGCGGCCATAAGCATGGTTTGGCCGCGGTTCCGCGGCCATATGGTGGGCTTGCTGGCTCATTTTTCTAGGGTTTCTTTCTGTTGCTTTTTCCTTCTGGTTTCTGTACTTAGTTCTTCAGAATGTCTTCTAGTTTCTTTCAGATTTCCACAGTGCAGAATGTTGTGGACTTTTACCGTTCGCTTCGCGTTGAAGTTTTGAATCTTTGTGCTGCCTTCGTACTTTGTGAAATTGTTCATTGATCTTCGTTTGTCCTTCAAACTGTAGGCATGATAAAGATTCTTCTATTTGTTGGTCTTAGTCTCACTTTTGTAACGTTTTTTTCATCATTTTCACTGTTTTGTTCCGAGAACTTTTAACCTGCAACTATGTAACAGACATGGATCAAAAGCACCTGTTTATTTTTAAAATGAATAAGAATGGGGAATATAATAATGCAAAATTATGATATGAACAAATACCCCCAAACTTATCTTTTGCTCGTCCCGAGCAAAACTAGTTTTATTCTCGAAAAAGCCTAACCTCACTTTCACAGGGAAACGCGATTGCACTGAGCTCGTGCAACAAACCGTTAAATCTTTAAGTGTCCCTAGTAGGAGGAGTGTTGTCTCCTGAGGGTTTTCAGCAGATAGTACCCACAAAATCCTATCAATTGGGCCTATTGACTTTCATTCTTCAATTCGGTGTTCTAGCAAGAAATCTATTATCTTCAACTTAGAAATTATCAACCCGTATTTTTCACTCTCACTTATCATTTAACTTAAGACCGTATATGTTCTGCAAATTTATTCAGCTTTCAGCATCTTTTGAGTTTTCCTTCTAAGGTTCCATCTCCACTTAGGAATTTCTATCATTTCTACTAAAGATATAAGTCCTATTTTTCATTCCTACTTCTCATCCAAACCCAATCATATATCCCTACGTGTGTGTATGTATCACCCCTACACTTGGAAATTCAATTCAAGCTCTTATACTCTTGTCCATCGTCCAAAGTACTTTTAGTTGGTGAATTTTTAGATGAAATTGCTCACACATTTTTCATGCGACCGTTAATACTTCTTGAGGTACTAACGACCGATTACAAAATATGTTTGCACATTAAGGCGTAATTCCTCGTCTTGCAATACCTAAGGCTTTAGCAGTGACTCCCAAACCAGTTGGTCTAAGGCACTAGGTGATAAGGCACCCTCGCTATATATTTTTCTATTTTTGCAGCCTTAAGTAATTACAAAACCAGTGTTCATTTTTTTATCTCTTTATTCACACTTGTATTTTTATTTTATTTTCTTTCATACTAAGGATTTTAGACAAGAGCATTTCAAGGTCTCTTCTACTATTCCAAGTTTCAAGGTTCGTGTTTGTGCAAGTTGTAGGGTATATATTTTCAGAATTTAGACTTAAGCTTAGGGATTATTTTTCAGACTTACACTTTAATAAAAATTTCAATACTCTTCCCTTATTTTGACTTAGCCCAAGAAGTGAACTCAAAATTTGCCTATTTCTAAGTAAACTACAAAGACATATATTTTCTACCGTTAAATTTTAAGAAAGGTTATTTTTAGAGTTTTTAATTTACCAAGTTTAGGATCTAGTTTTTCCTAATTAGTCAACCGTCATGTCAAACTTAAGTCAAATATGGCCAAAATTGAACTTTTCAATTTTTATAATTTTTAAAACTTTTCAATTTTTATGGATTTTAAAATAAGTATGCAAATGCAAAAATATACACATGAAGGAAGAAAGCGTACCGAGCACACCCCAAAACTTAAACGTGACAGTGTCCTCACTGTCAGGCTACACCAAGAGGGTCAAAATTGTCGGAACTCCCATGTTTATTATTATTTTTTATATATTTTTTTTATTGTTAAAAGAAAAACAAAAAATATATACAAAAAGGTCCCCCCAAACTTAAGTGAGACAATGTTTCCACTGTTTTAAGCGTTAAAGTTCAGAGTTAGGGAGGAGAAAAATCAAACTATACAAGGCCTTATACAGGCCAAAGGTTGGCACCAACCATTCAAAAATTTTATCGTTATAATGGTTGGGTTGATGAAAGTATGGAGTGTAGAGAAAGGAGATGAGAAGCACACGAGGCCGTGTGGAGATAGAAGCAGTATACGGTCTCGGTGGAGGAGAAGAATGGCGGAAGAGAAAAAGAAATGGTGGTGGTTCGACTTCTTCAAGTGGAGGTTGATTAATCACAAAATCCATGTCATTTAGGAATGTGAGTTCGTCGGCAAAAATATCTTTGAAACTTTCATCGAAGGTCCGATCGAACGTTTCAATGTCAATAAGTGTCACGCTAGAATTCAACACACATGATTTTTCAAAAATTACGGAGGTAGGAGACTCGTAAAGCTCATCTACCTTATTCTCAAAAGATTCTAAATCAAGTTGTTTTTCTAAAATTATCGAACTCAAAATATCGGATTGTGATTCATCAACACTCGGTATCATTAAAGGAAGATTAGAAGAACCAAAGAAAGTGGGAATACGAACTTGAGGGTGGGGATGGAGTGTATAAATTAGCACAATTTGTAATGACCGATGTGTAAAAAGCGATTGTGCTAATCTATCAACCTACGGAGAAATAAGATCAAATCCCTCAAGATTCGTGAGCAAACATGGGTACGTCGAACTTGGTAAACCAGACATTGGAGATGAAAGCGTAACGGATTCTTGCGCGGTCGGAACGATGGAAAGGACGAAGGGGAGTGATTTAGGAAGGATTACAGTTAAGGGTTCTGGAGGGTGTACACAGTCAGTGGAAGGAACATGATGAATTGAAAAATCCGACTCATCAAACAAAACTGGTTTATCCTCAATAATTTCCTTAATATTCTGCTCAAAATTTAGCTTATCCATGCCATTATCATCAAAATCAAGACGCATATGAAGTTTGGGAAAAACATTTAATGATTCGGGATGATGAATTGGAGAGACAATTTCAATCAAATCTGCGGGTTCATCATCCAAAATATTCCCGGCGTCAATATCCTTGATCGAGTGAAAATCAATTTTTTTAGACACCTCATCAAAAGCATGGATATTTATCAATTCAGGTTCTGGAGTGGAGGTGTAGAGGTCAAAAGGATTGGTGACGGTTTCACTCGAAAGGGGCTCTTCACAATCAGGTAAATCAAACACTACAAAGTCGCACAACTCATTACACGTTTTATTTTTAACTGGTGAATCATTTGGGACACTTGTTTGAAAACCAGAGTTGTGGGATTCAATTGGAGATGGGTAGGTTTAATTGGGATGTGTGTACAGCTCACTCTCACCACTCAAATTCTCACTCTGTCCAACCGCCTTATCATACATTGGAAAATTTGGAGTTAGTTGGAAACTAGCTACCGGTTCACTAGGTTGTCTTGATGACTTAAGGGCGGCAATGGACGCATCCAAATTCCTCATCTGTTGGTTTGTCGCTACAATATAAGCTTCCAACGACTGTTCCAGCCTAGACATGGGTTGTGAAGGGGTTTCAGTAAAAGATCTAAAATTGTTTAGATTCTGGTAACTCCCAAATGGCTGTGTAGAAGCAATGCCTAGGGAAGGTGCGAAAGTCGGGTAGGACTGGTAGGAATTGAATGGTTGGATTGGAGTAGGATCAACATTTGGATAAAAAAAATGAATGGACTTGTTGATCCCAAGAACTAGAAATGTTGAAAGGAGTGAAAGATTGGTTACGAGATTGTTTAATATGTTCAGCAATAGACATGGGTTTCGGAGTTACAACAGGACTTGAAGAAGGAGTATTAACGTAAGAAGGTGGTGAAGGTTGAAATGGTTGATACAAAGTGGATTGCGGAGTCCAACTGTTTCTCCTCGACGCTTCTATTCGATCTTTCAAAGAAATTTTGGGCATGGATGGGTCGTCCGTAATTCGACAAAAACAATTCGCGTAGGAAGCAAAGTTTGATTCAGGGTACCAAAGTTCGGCAAGAGTTTTGGGAAGTGGGGTACCCATGATGTGAGAAAGGAGAAGAAAAAGAATGTGAAGATTTTTTTTAAATTTTTTTTTTTAAAAAAAAATTGTTTAGTTTTGGAGTTTTGGAATTTTTGAAAGTTTTTTTTTAGAAATAGTTTTGCAAAAATTTGTACGGAACTACGGCACAATCACAATTTATATATGCACAATCAAGCCTAGAGCTAGGGTCTCCTAAGTCAACTAGACTGCTCCTAACTGTTCCAAAGGGCAAGTTGTGAGATCCTCAAATCGCCTCTTCACCGCCAATTGTGGCCAGGTAAGCACAAGTAAAGAAAGGAGGGAACCGCTCACGAATCACCGTGAGACGGGCCTTTTAAAATTACCTTTCCTACTTGTCTAGCCTAGGCGCCACAAAATCAGGTTTAGATAAACGACCGATGCCTACAACCTTTCCTTTGTCCTAATGAGCACGACAATCCTTATTGGCTGAGTCTAATATTTTTTAATTAACTCAAGGGTTGATGCAAAATGCTTTTTGTGATTTTTGGGGTCCTAGGAAGGGTAATGAAATCCCCACCCAATATGGATTGGTGTTATAGCCCCTTAAAATTCCGTTATTAAAAAGGCAAAGCAGTAAACACACAAAAATCTAAAACACTTTCAATTTTTTTTTTTTTTTGCAGCGCAAAGAATCCTGCTAAAAATCAATTTATTGGAGAGGGAGAAGAATTCTTGCTCGAAAAACTCTGTAGGAAAATTTTTTAGAGGACTACAGAGGGCAGAGGGGAGGAAAAGAATGCTTACAGAGAAGATTCCACCTGCTGACGTCACCTACTAGCCGCGGTTCCACGGTCTAAAGAGGGATATTGCGGCGGTTCTGCGGTCTATCAGTCGGTTCAGATCCCCAAAAATTTTCTGTTTGCTGTTTTGATTATCCGCTATCTGTTCAGATCTTCTGTTTGCTGTTTTGTTCGCTGGATTTTTCCAGATCTGAATCTGTCCGTCTTCTTTTCCTGCACAATTCACACAATACCTCTAAAAAAGAACAAGATGATTTTTATTTTTATTGGATTTAAAAAAAAATTTGTTTGTCTTTTAAAAAATTTTAAATTTTAAAAAATTTTAAATTTTAAATTTTTTATAATTTTTTTATTAATCCGAAATTACACAAAGAAAGAGACCACCGTCTCCCTGGCAACGGCGCCATTTGATTGTATAGATTTTGCGTACGTACGTTTTTGAAATCAAAGAATTAACCGCAATCAAGACGGTGCCGCTTGGTAGCTAGCCGGTTGGGTACGGGTCGGTCCACAGGGAGATGGATTCCTATTCTTTATGTTTTAACGAGTTAAATCCAAAAGATTTGGGTTTTATTTTAAGATCCAAGAGTTCATTTTTATGATTTTAATTTAACAACTACGGCAGATAAATAAAATTAACAACTACGGCAGATAAATAAAATTTATAAGTAGGGCAGAAAAGAAATTTATAACTAGGACAGAAAAGAAATTAATTAGGGCAAGATAAAAAACTTACTTCTTTATTGATGCACTCTTTGACGATTATATTGAATTGAAAATCTAAGATCTGGAATTTAAAAGAGACATCTCTACAGAGACACCCAAAAAGAGGCACGCTCCAAAAAGAGCTGTAGGATTCCTATTTATAGAGAATATAAACCCTAGGGTTTATATCTGATCCATATCTAGAATTACAAAAATACCCTTAAGAAAACCGAGTCAATGCACCGACGCACCGACACGCACCGCACGTGCACAGCACGACCGCGGATCCGCAGCCATAAGCATGGTTTGGCCGCGGTTCCACGGCCATATGGTGGGCTTGCTGGCTCATTTTTCTAAGGTTGCTTTCTGTTGCTTTTTCCTTCTGGTTTCTTTACTTAGTTTTTCAGAATGTCTTCTAGTTTCTTTCAGATTTCCACAGTGCAGAATGTTGTGGACTTTTATCGTTCGCTTCGCGTTGAAGTTTTGAATCTTTGTGTTGCCTTCGTACTTTGTGAAATTGTTCATTGATCTTCGTTTGTCCTTCAAACTGTAGGCATGATAAAGATTCTTCTATTTGTTGGTCTTAGTCTCACTTTTGTAACGTCTTTTTATCATTTTCACTGTTTTGTTCCGAGAACCTGTAACCTGCAACCATGTAACAGACATGGATCAAAAGCACCTGTTTATTTGTAAAATGAATAAGAATGGGGAATATAATAATGCAAAATTATGATATGAACATATACATTAATTTTTAAGCAAATTTTGTACACTAAAAATGGAGTTGTTACATTCTTTTAACTTGTAATTAAAAAGCAAGATAATTATTTATATCTTGTGCTCAGGCTAAAATAACCATTAAGGATTAATAAAAAAATATTTGAAAAATTTGTATAGGAAAATTAGGGTTGTTACACTTGGTGAGGGCTTCGATCCTTGGCGTTGTGAGGTAGGGAACTACCAGCCAGGGATAACTGAGCAAGGACGGGCCCGGGTGCTTCTGTGGCGTCACGGGTCTGCATGCAGCGTCGGCAGGAGCGGGCTGCGGCTGCTAGGGCCGGGCTAACGGAAATTTACTCTGAGTTTCACCAGGAGTTCTTCCTTGATCCCATTCCACCTCTGTTGTAACTTTTTCTGTAAGGCTGAGGGGCCCATTGTATCTTTTTTGAATGAATAAAATTCTTCTTTTCGCAATGTTCTAGCATTCCTTTCTTGTTATTTAAAAAGAGAGGATTTTAGGAAAGTTTATATTGCTCTTGTGAAAGAAGAAATACACACTCGTAGATATTCCCCTCACTGGTACAGCTTGAGCTTATCAGCGTTGTAAGGCCGTGGAAACTTGCGCCCATCCGCGTCTTGCAGGCGGTAGGCTCCGCCGAGAAGGACCACGGAGACGAGGAAGGGACCGTCCCATTTAGGGGAAAATTTATGCAGCCTGCCTTGATCGACGAACTCATTTCGCCTCAAGACCAGGTCTCCGGCCTTGAAGAAGTGATGCTTGACTCGCGCGTTGTAGTATCGGGCGGTTTGCTATTGATAGGCGGCGGCTCTGATCTGAGCCCGGTCTCATTTCTCCAACAAGATGTCTAGGTTGGTCCAGAGGGCCGTGGTTTTTGCCTCGTCGTCGAAGTGTTCGACCCGGTGTCTGGGTAGCCCGATCTCCGCTGGGACCATTGCCTCGGTCCCATAGCAGAGGCTGAAAGGGGTTTCCCCTGTGGGGGTCTTCTTTGACGTGCGCAGGGCCCATTGGACTCGGGGTAATTCCTTGACCCAATTGCCCTGGCGTCCTTCTAAGCGGGTCCGGAGACCTCGAAGGACGTCCCGATTAGCGACTTCAGCTTTCCCATTGCATTGGGGATGTGCGACCGCGGCAAACTTCATGAGGATGTGATACTCATTGCAGAATTCCTTCAGCTTCTCGTTTTCGAAGTTCTTCCCGTGGTCGGTGATGATACACCTCGAGATACCGAGCCGGAGTATCACGTTGTTCTGCACGAACTTGATAGTCGCGGTGGCATCTGGTTTCCTGATGGGGATGGCCTCAATCCACTTCGTAAAGTAATCCACTGCGACGAGGACGTACGTACCACTGGGGAACTGGCCTATCATGTCCATTCCCCACTGGGCGAACGACCACGGGGAGGATAGGCCGGTCAGCTCGGTTGCCGGAAGACGAGGTATGCTTACGTGGAGTTGGCAACTTTTGCATTTCCTGACGAGCTTCTGGGTGTCTTGGTGAATAGTTGGCCAGTAGTACCCCTGAAGCAACGCCTTCTGGACCAAGGTGTGGGCCCCTTGGTGTGCGCCTCCGACCTCTTCGTGGATTTCACGGAGGACGTAGTCGGCTTCGTGGGGTTCGACGTACCGGAGCAGGGGCTGAGTGAAGGACTTCTTGTAAAGGTTCCCATTGCTCCAGACGAAGTGACGGGCTTTGGCTCGGAGGCGGCGGGCTTCTCCCCGATCTTTTGGGAGTGTGTATTCCTTTAGGAATTCCACGAGGGGCTTCCTCCAGTCCCGGCCTTCTTCCTAGGCTGTGTATACGTGAATTATTGTCGTCCCGTCTTCCACACTGGGTCGTGGCAAGATCTCGAAGAGGATGGATCGCTTGTTGTTGGCCAAGTAGGATGAAGCCAGCTTACTCAGGGCGTCGGCTTGGGCGTTGAGCTGCCTAGGCATTTGCTCTACTTGGACTTCGTCGAAATTCTTTCGAAGTGTTCTTACCCCGGTCAGGTACTTCATCATTAGAGGTTCCCGAGACTCGAAATGGTCAGTCACTTGGCCAACGACTAGGGCTGAGTCACTGCGGATCCAAATTGTTTTCAGCCCCAGTCCAGAGGCCATGCGCAATCCAGCCAGCAGGGCCTCGTATTCTGCCGCGTTATATGAGGCCTTGAACCCGAGCTTCAGAGAATACTCCATCTCCGCCTCGTTCGGGCCCCGAATAACAAGGTCGGCACCGCAGCCTTCCTCGGTCAAGGACCCGTCGACGTAAATGATCCACTCTGGGACTGAGTCGGGCTTCCCCTCGATCGGGGGTTTAGCTGTGAGGGTCGGCACAGACTCCGGTTCCTTACTTGGGATGGTGCACTCGACGATAAAATCGACCCGGGCCTGTACTTTGATGGCCTGCCTCGGACGGTATTTCATGTCAAACCGGGACAACTCCCACCTCCACTTCTCTAAGCGGCCCGAAGATTCGAGTAAGGCGAGGATAGCCCCCAGCGGGCGCTCGGTAAGAACGGGGATGGTGTGCGCCTGGAACTAGTGCCGTAGCTTCTTTGAGGCCACGATGAGTGCCAAGACGATCTTCTCTATGGCTGAATATCTCGTCTCTGCGTCTTTGAAGCCGTGGCTTACGTAGTATACCGGCTTCTGCACCCCGTCGACCTCTCGGACGAGCACTGAACCCGCTGCTTGGTCGGATACCGCCAGATACAGCGATAGCTCGACTCCTTCAACTTGTCGGGTAAGCAGCGGTGACGTCGCAAGGTGCCTTTTCAACTGGTCAAAGGCGGTCTGGCACTTCTCTGACCACTCGAACCTCGGGATCTTCCTTAAAGCTTTGAAGAACGGGAGGCACTTCTCCCCCGACCTCGACATGAAGTGGCTCAGAGCGGCTACTCGTCCCGTCAGCCGCATGATCTCGACGTTCGTCCTGAGCGCGACCATGTTGAGGATAGCGTCGATTTTCTCAGGGTTAGCTTCGATTCCGCGGTGGGTGACCATGAAACCGAAGAACTTTCCTCCGGTAACTCCGAATGCGCATTTGGCGGGGTTCAGTTTCATTTTGAACTCACGGAGTACTTCGAAGGCCTCGCCCAGATCCTTGGCGTGGTCGGCCGACGACACCGATTTGATGAGCATACCGTTGACGTAAACTTCCATGTTCCTGCCAATCTGAGGCTTGAACATGCGGTTGACCAATCATTGGTACGTAGCCCCGGCGTTTTTGAGGCCGAAGGGCATCACCTTATAGCAGTATACCCCCCGTCCGTTGTGAATGCGGTGAGATCTTCGTCTGCCGGATTCATACGGACTGATTGTAGCCAGAAAAGGCATTTATGAAGCTCAACAGCTCGTGGCCCGCCGAGCTGTCGACTAGCTGATCTATCCGAGGGAGGGGATAGTTGTCTTTGGGACAGGCCTTGTTGAGGTCGGTGAAGTCGACACACATGCACCACTTTCCGCTCGACTTTTTGACCAGGACTACGTTCGCCAGCCACTCCGAATAGGGCACATTTCGAATGAAGTTGGCGGCAAGGAGCCGATCTACTTCGTCCTCGATAGCCTTCTGTTTGACCGGGGCGAAGCTTTGCTTCTTCTACCTGACGGGTCGGGCCGTAGGATCTACCCCGAGCTTGTGAGATATGATTTTGGGGTCGATCCCAGGCATGTCAGCAGGCACCCAGGAGAACACGTCGGAGTTGTTTCTGAGGAAATGGACGAGGTCATCTCGCCGAGTCCCTGCCAAAAGCGATCCGATCTGAACGATTTTTTCGTCGTCCCCTTCTACGAGGGGGACCTCGATCAATGATTCCTCCGGGGTCCCACGAACCTCTTTTTGCTCATCTCGAGTGTCCAGAGAACCCCTGATGTCACCTTCACCCTCGGCATCGTCGGTTGATAGCTCAGATGAAGACATTGCGGTGAAGCAAACCTTTGCAATTCGCTAGTCCCCATAGACCCGGCCTATCCCGCCCTGGTCGAGAAGGAACTTCATCGCCAGGTGGTAGGTCGATATCTAGGCCCGGAGGGAGTTCAGCGTTGGGCGGCCGAGAGGATGTTGTAAGTCGACGGGATTCTCGCTACGATGAATTCCACAGGCACTGTTTGCGTACGGCCGGCCTCCCCAACGTTAAACTGCAGAGTGATTACACCTTCCGCCGGGATGGAGTGGTTGGTGAATCCTGAAAGGACGTGGGAGGTCGGCCTCAGGTTTTCTGAGGAGAGCCCCATGCGCAGAAAGCAGTCGTAGAAGAGAATGTCCGTCGAGCTTCCCGAGTCGACCAGTATCCTATGCACCTCGTATTGGTGGACCCGAGCCGTAATCACCAGAGGGTCGTTGTGGGGCAGGGATATGCCGTGGAGATCCCCGTCGTAAAAAATGATTGGCTCGGTCTCTCTGGCCTTCTTCCTTGGACGGCTGTCGGCCTCCATGGCTGGTGTGGGGTGCTGAGTCTCGTAGGTACTCGACGTACCCCCAGCCGACATGACCATGATTTTTGATGGGCCCCGGTTCCTTTCGATGAGGTTCCTTAGGTCCCCTGGCGAGATAGCCTTCGAGCTGCCGTGACGACCCGTCCGCGTGACCCCGTCGAGGGAGGGGGTGTCGGTCATGCCTGGGAGCAGGCGAGCTGACCAACATCTTCTCGGGAGGGACAGGGGCGCGAAGGGGCTCGGGGCGAGGCACGCTTGTGACGGACCTCGGTGTTGAACTGTGGGGCACCCAGCGGGTCATAGAATGTGTTGGCCCGGGAGATCTGCGGCCGTGGGAGATCTGCGGCCCGGGAGATCTGACGGATCGTTCGTGCCGACGCGAGCAGAGTCTTCTCTCCCTCTGTAGGGGTCCCGGTCCCGCGATGGGGGAGCGGCGACCTGGGGATCTTGCCCTGTCGTTTGGACGCGGATGAGCGCCTCCACAACGGACGCGAGTCGGTCTAGCCGGTCTGCCAGGGCGTTGATAGCGTTCGGGGGAGGAGGTTCGTCCGCGCCTCTGTTGAGGGGGAGGCGGCGGCTAGTGCTTGGATCGTCGGGGTGATCGATTGCCATTGAATGGAGATCGAAAGATGAACTTTGTTCAGTGGAGTCAAGAATTTCCTACAGACGACGCCAGCTGACGCGTGTCTGATCGCGTCAAGATGTTACTTTCCGTAGATCTTCTGGGAGCGACAGTGGACGGTTAAGATTAGAGTTGGAGGTTGGCTCCTGAAACGTGTGGATCTCAATGGGTTTGAGGTTGTTGGGGCCGAGCTACCTGCAAGGAAGTCCCGGGGTGGTTGTACCACCGAGGACCCTCCGACGATCAAGTTAGACCGGATATTCGAGCAGAGTAACGGTCTAGTGGAAGAAAAAAGACCCGGCCGTTACGCTCCCGACGTCACGCCCGCGTGATAGACGGGATCCCGCATTAATGGCGAGGCGGGCTCGTTAATGGGGGGATCGTGATGGCGCGGGACCGTGATGGCGGATATCTCGCGCATGGCGAGATTCGCGGAGGTGAGGCGAATGCGTCTGTGGTTGGTGTGGTTGCTCGGTCGATGAGACCGAGGACGATGAGCTCGGCGGGAGGCTCGGAAGCGAGCGAGAGTCCGGGGTATCTTAGTTCTGCTATAGCCCGTGGGCGAGCTAAGAGGGCCGAGGAGGCCAATTGTGCAGGGGGCTCGGAGGCGAGCCAACGGTTGTTTGTAAGACGGGCATAGGAGTGGTCTGGTCGGCCACGGTAAGTCCTTTCTTGCAAGCTCCGGGACACGTCATCTGCCACGTGTCACGAACTGGGAGATCACCGATATCGAGCATCATCAAGAACTGAACTCTATAAAGCAAAAGGAACTCACGGTAACAATAGTCACCCTCAAGCGAGCTATCTCGGTGTCCCGCTCCACCAGCTGCGCCCGCAACAACTGCACATCCTCAGGGGCAGACCTGGTGAGGGTCTCTACATCAATCCGTAGCTGATAGATCGTAACGAGCCAGGCTCAGAACTCGGCCCTCAGTGCCTCCTCACTAGCCAGTAGGCGAATAGTCTTAGCACAAAGATAGGCAGCCTCTCTCATCACCTCCTCTCGGGCCTAATACGAGTGACTGGGTCTGAGGAAGACGAAGCGCCACCGGCAGTCTCCAAGCGCCTCTGTCTCAGCCTGCAAGCAGTTCCACTATAAATATGCAAATCTAAGGGATAGAAAATTAACGAAAAGGAAACGGACTTACCAACTCACGCTCTAAAAAGCCTACTCGCCTCTGTGCCTCCTCCGTTACCTGCTGAGCTGCCATACGCTCAGCACCAAGCGCATCTAACTGTTCTCTCAAAGCCTCGATGCTCGTCTCAGCTACTGTTGCCACATAAAGAGAAGGTGGGCCCTCAGCGCTCACAGGAGGCTCACCACCGACCGATGGACCTTTAAAATCGCCCTCCAACTCTCTATACAACTGAAAGAGGGAGGAGAAGGTACTCTTGTACCACTGCCAGTAACGAGCAATCGACTCCTCACTATAATCAGGGATCACCAAACACTGCAAAGTCTACTCCGAGTAACGAGTCTGAATCCTGGCTGAAAATCTCAGCTCGTTATGGCGCAGTCGAGACTCTGGCGGAACACACTGACGGTGCCCAAGCTGCCGCATCACCCTACTCACATGGACAGCCTCTACTGTCGAGAAGGTCGTCACCCAGCAGTCACGGCCAGCTACAGTGAGGCTCGGAGTCAGCTCAAGGGGAAGGGCTACCCCCTCATAAGCATACCAAATCGCCTGCAAGTAATAATGATATAAGACGCATGCAGATGTGAAAGAAAGCCAAAAAAAGACTAGATCGCAATAAAAGAACTTGCATGCTCAGCCATTAACCGATCAAGATGCCCAGAGATAAGACGGCCTATGTCCGTCATCGAGTTGGGGTAAGCAGCCAGAGCTCTACCCTATCTCAATCCTCATGGGAACACAGTGGTATCCGCTTCATCAAAGCTAGGACGGATAGTAGGAAAATGCTCGTAGCCCTACAGCTGCAAAAGAAACATATGAGCGTCCAGACGCTAAGCAAAAGTGTACAAAGAATGAACATATGCAAGAGGTTACCTGAATAAACATTAGTGGACCCACGAATAGGCAATCATCCTCGCGAAAGGCCGGTAGCTGACAAAGGACATGAGCCAGCAAAGCACTACCCAAGGCATAAGTATGAAGAGCGCCCAAATCCTCAATCAAGGGGAGTACTCGCAAAAGAGCAGTAGCTAGAGGCAGTCTCGAAAATGAACGCACTCAAGAAATATAGCGGGAAGGCCCATGCATGATACTCCGGTCCTAAAGAAACACCTGCTCCCTTCTCCTGAAAATCCTTCACAAGCCATCCGGCCTGGAAGGCCACCCTCGTAGTCGGTGAAGGAACCACACCAAGGAGACGGCCACAGAGGGCCATATAGTCAATCGGGCCAACCTCAGGGGTCTCAACTATGTGACCGTGCACTAGGAGACCATGAATATATAGCACGTCCTACAAGATGATCCCGAATTCCCCAACTCGAGTGATGAAAGTCATTGTCGTCGAATTGAAGCAAAGACCGAGAGCTCCAACGAACCCATGAGAGACAGTGAAAGGAGGAATGCGAAAGAATAACTCAAATCTGGCCCTATCTGCCATAACGTAGGCCTCGGTCGGAAGACGTCCGTACCATCGATGAATGGCCGTAAAGGGGCTCCTAATGGTCGTATTATCCAATGTCTGCGACTGGAAATGCAAAATATCAAAGATAATTGCAAGAGGATATAAAAGCTCCTTTAAATGAAGAATCTAAAGTAAATCTTACCATGCCGCCTCTAATCAATGCAAGGTGGCCATGAACAAAGTCCTGGACCCTCTATCCCTTCACCCTGGCCCCAAGAGGCACTAGCAGCCTCATCTGCGAAGAAGAAACAACAGTATAGTAAGTGGTGGTGGAGGAACCATCTCAGTAGCCGTGCCCTCAGGGGCATCGATTTGCTCAGCACCTACGGGCTCTGGCTGGGGCACCCCCTCATCAGGAGGATCCACAGCCATCTCAGTCGGGACTTCGGTAGTCGAGGGAGTCGTCGGGTCCTCCTAAATCATGGCATCTAATGCCACGATGATCTCTCCTGCTGAGAGTGACGGCAAACCCCACAAGGTCGAGACTGGACGTCCCGGCATCATCTCTATGGCCAGAAGACATATCCTGTATAAGAAAAGAAAAATGGGTAAAGAGAAGCCATATTTGGATAAATGCATGAATTCTCGTATTTATGATTGATATTTCCTAAAACCTAGCCAACACACTCACCCATGCACTCAACAACCTATCCATTACCAAATGTGAATCCCACTGATAGAGATTTTTTAGTGTCTCTCAATTTTACCGTAAGTGCATAATAAATCTATTGTAATACTTACAGATCGTACCACCACATGAAGGCGTTGTGAATTTTAATTAACTTTAAAAACGAATTAAACTAAAAGATTGGTTTAGATAATTAAACTAATTAAAAAGCATAAAAGAAATTAAAAGTGCAAGTTTAAAATAAAGGAAGTATCAAATAATAAAGTAAGCCTAGGGTTTTGAATTACCTTTACTATTATGGTGTTCTATATGATTTCTATTCTTTTCCAAATCTTATATTTAAATTCATTACTATCAATTTTATAAAAGTATAAAGTAAACTATTTTCGCAATGAAATATCAATCAATGAAAGCATAACTCATAGGTTTAGAGATCTAACCTATCAATCACACAACATCATCTAACAATATAATTTAAACATAATATTCTAATTAACCTAACAATAATTTAGCTCTACCCTTCTGCAAAATAACCCACAAATTTTCAATTTATGAATTATATTATATTATCGAAATAATCTAAATTATCCTAGTGTAATTAGGTTGAATCTATTATGATAAAAATTCCATCTTATATTCCCTAATTAGTTTTCTAGGTCTACCATAAAACTAATTAGTTTATCGGCGATACCATATTTTTTAAAAAAAGTTTCAAGATCGTCAATCAATCATTATCATATTTAGTTTATTAGCATGGCATCGAAAAAGAAATAAAGTTTTATCAAGAGATTCATCATTAAAAACCCATGGAAAAGAAACAGAAAAAAGAAACTAAACACACATGATAGCAAGTATAATTCAAACCCTGGCGATGAAATTAGCTACCCATCATTAAAGAAAGCATCATAGGATAATTAAACTTCATAATGAAAAGTAACTTAAAAATTAAAACTTTCTCTCTCCCAAAAAAAACGTTGTTCAAAAGCTAAGAAAAGATGAAACCCTGATAAGGCTCTACTGTAGAATATATAGGCTATTGGTGAATTTCAAAAGCAGTTTACAGAAAATATTCTAAGATATAAAAATCCCTCAAAATCTCAACATAAATCACCAATAAATTTTGGCCGATTGTAGTATAGAAACATCACTTTCTATCTGGAGTATGTCATCCGAATCCCAGACAGTACTCCCTACATCCTTTTTACTAGGTTCATCTTTTGTTTTGATGAAGTCAATCACCTTGACTGTCACATCAAAACAGATGATCCGTCTCCGCTATTTATGCTTCAGTCTACAAATAGACATAAGCAACTTGCACACTTTCCGCTGCTCCCACCGACTACGATAACCTTTTAGCAGAGTCATATACACGTGCACTTTCAAAAATCCCATTTGGAAAGGCGTTATAGTCATCTACCTGCCAGATATCATAGCCATGAATTGCATCAGCGCCAAATCATATCCATATGGACTTCAGTGTAGACACTGAAGTAAAGTCAAATTACAATCCACAACGGGTATTTGATGAAAACTCTTTATAACAAGTCTAGCCTTATTAGATTAGTACCTTTCGACCTGCACAGATCTCGAAAGATCTACTTGCTCCTAATGGGCTTTACCCTTTCAGGAGCACCCAGCAAAGTCCAAAATCCATAATTTGCTGAAGTGTGTGGAGTCTATCTTGGATATGAAGCATCTGGTCACCTGAAAGTCATCACTTCTTATGACCTGCTGACAACCAGTAAGACCATCATCACCATGATTCTGACCTCACTGTCACCGTCTACGAGAAAATCAAAGTATCTCTCGGGTGTCTGAGCTCACCTACTAAAATCTGCGGAGTGGCTAACGGTTTGTTAAGTTCAATTGAATTCTTAGGTTCTACTAAATTTTCGGTAACCATTTATAATTCTGGAATCACTTCTAATTCTACCATACTCATACTAGTTTCTTTTGCAAAAAAAGATCCTTTTATAAAATGGTGGCGAGTCAAGAACAATGTAACTATTAATCTTGAAAATGGTAGAAACAAAATCCCAGCAAATGCTTGGGATAATCCACAAACCGTCGTTACCGAAGCGTGCCTCGAGTTTGTCCAAATTCTGCTTTTAAACAGAAACCAGATAACTCCATATCTTAACAACCATAAGATATGCAATCATTCTATATCCATATAGAATCAATGCACTAATTTAGATGGAACCAGATTCAAAAGTCATGCAGCTGTTTCCAGTGCATATTACCTAATGGAAAAAGGCCAATACAGCATTACTTATCATGGAACACGTCCACGGATGAGTAACCTGTGAGAGAATCAAGTTCTTGATATTACTATGATGGAATACCTAGCATAAGTATCTACATCTTCGATCACCTCGAAGAATCCCGATACTTGCAACGTATGGTTCTCTACTTTATTCTTATACTTACAAACTTCTCAAAGTCTTTGGACCTTGCATTACTACAAATGCATGTGTAAAACCATAAAACCCATAGGTAAAACCTGAATGAAGTAAGAGTACCAACCCATTGTCCCGAAGGACACTGGACAACATACATTTTCATGTATAAGTCCCAAGAGTATACCAACTCAAATTCTGTGTTTTGTAAATTGAAAACTGTATCTTGATTAAGAATGTCTTACATCGTTATTCAATACACCTTACCTTATTCTCAACTGATAAAGGTAAATGCTTAAAACACAATTTTCAAAATGTATATCTCACTTTATAAAAATGAAGGTACAGATATTTCATTTTAAAATTTGGTGCATAATAACGCTTATTCGAAACCAAATATTTGTCGTCAAGCAAAAGCCAGGCAATTTAATCTAATATCACCAATTACAACGAATTCCGATATTGAGGATCAAATCGCTCATTTCCCAATACTCCACTCCTCAACATTTGTAACACCGTATAGATGTGAGATCCAAATATGGTAAATACATACCCTGGAGTCAGAATTAATTGGGAAAATTGTTCTCCTTTACATGTATATAGAAAAACTGAAACATGAAAATGTTTTATAAGGGATGGTCAGGTATTCCCAGTAATGCCTTTTCCATTATCCAAATTCATGACAGTAGTCGCAATTTCCTTTGCTCTCACTTCAATCCCTTTATATGTCTCTACATCTTACCTTCTCTATACCGTCCTTAGGCTAATTTGGTTTTTTTTCCTTCCCTACCTTTCGGCACCAACTTGAGGTTTGGAAGAAAACTATCCAATAAGCGTAACGGGTGTACTCTTCTAATGCAATGAGCTTTCGCAACCTAAGAGAAGGTAAAGGTAAGAGACAACCGAATAATCCTGTTCAATTTCTTCAGAACCTATGGCCATTCTCGACCGAAGTAACTTCTTCGAGTTCATATATAACTATACGATGGTTGTTCCAAGAAGTATGGATCATCGTAGTGATACGATGTGTTCTGAAGAAATGCAAAGGGTAGAGTAGGAGTGGCAGAGACATGTGCGACTTTGTCGCGAATCAAAACAATCCGAAGCCAAAGAGTGTAAAAATGTTCGGTCAAATTGGTTCATGAGTTTTTAAGTTAAGTCGTGGATCGCTGTACCAAAGAGAGAGAAAAGAAATACTCAGCGTGCACTCTATCAAGATCAGATTGGTTATCACTTTATCTGACCAGGATGACTCCCACTGTTTCCTCGAATTATCCTTCAAACCCTAAAAGGAGAACTAGTCGGGATCATTTACACTTTACAAGTTCGCTAACCGTTCAGCCAGGCCTGTGTTGGTACTCCGAGGGTGGTCTCCCGTGGTTTCGCACGTACCCAATTAATAATCCAGTTTCCGCAGAGGCGTAACCTCGTTAACACTTTCTAGACACCTAATAGGCTAGCTAATTGTGATGGAAAAAATCTCCCGAAGAGTAATACATATTCATCAGTGGGAATCGGGACCCAACTATTATTGTGTGATAACATTGATGGAAGCCGACCAAAATTATCATACTCCAGAAGGTCTGCGCATGCCTGACAAGTTTCCCGTATGTTTGAAACTCCCGATATGGTTTTCGCCCCTAGCGGTTTATGATCTTGACAAAGGCCAACAAACCATAAACCACTAGTCAAGTTCAACCGTCATTATCCTGGATTACTCTAAATCCACCCGTATAAGCCCTTGACAAAGGCCAATAAAGCAATACGACTGTCCTAGATAATCGCATTACCATGCAACAGAAAAACACTATATAGCTACCGAACACCACGTCTTGACAAAGGCCAACAAACGCAGCACGAATACTAGGTAATGCCAATCTGAAATGACGGAGGGCTACGGTTGGATTTTGGCGAAAAACCTTTAACGTAATGAACTTGATATCGTTGAAGGAACTCCAGTGGCTTTGAAATGGAGTGGTTTAAGCTCCACTTTTTAAAACTAGTAACATAAATTTTTGCTTAAGAGCGAATTCCCAATGAAGGGATCAAGGCTCTTCCCTCATAGAATGAGGTGCGGGATATTCCTAACCGAATACCTCTATACAAAGCAAAAGAATACGACCATGAGTTTTGAAGAAAACCGAGTAGTTTTAAAATTGGTTTCGACAACATCATTTAGATTTATTTTTCTTGCATTATATCGATAATGTGTTTCCATCATTTTATGTTTCCAAGCCACAAAAGAAACAACCAAAATAACATGCTTTTTATATGCCATTCGTATTCCCCACGGGGCTCCGTCATGCACCGTTAGGTTACTTAACTAACGGCAGAGCGGGGCAGGACTAGCGCGGATGCAAAACATATAGAAACATCTACTATATATAATATATATATATATATATATATATATATATATATAAATATCGCGGGCGGATAATAATCATCAGAGGCAGATAAAAATCATCACAAGCATGCGGACAACAATATGGAATAGCGAATAATTTAGGAGCCCCGCGTTTCATTTTAAGCCATAAATGAGACCCGACGTTCCCGGGTCATGTGGATAGCCAGTGCAATGAAGATCCTAGACCCTTACGAGTGCGGCAAGTTACCTGCCAATCCCCGAAGTGAGGCAGCCCTAATCAACAAAATGAATGGGCCACCCAGCACTTCACGGAATTCGGTAACTTGAGCATCCCTCCATGGGTCAACCTATACCCCTACGAGTGCGGCGAATAGCCTGTTAATTCTAAAGTAAGGCCCTCCCGGTCTCAATGCCATGAGATACGGGCATGTTGCCCTCTAAAACCCGGCTATTCGAGCATTCCTCCGCGGGGTAATTCTAGTACAGAAAAGAAAATATATATACAATGGTGACATCGACTTCAACCCGGTCGTGCCCCAATAAAAGAATATACAAACTGGCAGAAACGGCAGTTTACATGTCGAACGCTCGTCCCGCAATAATCAATATACAAACGAATCTGAATTGTACATCTAACATTACACACAAGGCTATCCATTACGACAATCCATCCATAACATCAGTGCAACACAGAACATCAACGTGAATATCATGTACGTAAATCCGTTTGATTGAACATATAGCAACCAGTCGGATTGTACCGTGCAATGATATTCACGGTCGCAGAAACTAACATATGTACTGAAAAACACGAATTCAAAATTTCGATCGATTAAAACTTTCCGCATTGACCCCAAGTACAAACCGGCATTCAAACAAATCTGGGCCAAAACCAAACATCCCCAAAATCAAATTTCCATATAGCAGAGCACCTAAAGAAATTTGGGGCACAACGGCCCCACGTTGATCGCAGAACCGCGGCCAAATGCCAAGATAGACGGCGGTTCCGCGGTCAAATATTGGGGACTTGTGATCAAATTTCTTCTTGGTCTCTATTATTGCCTGCATGTAATTTTAAGGCAATTAGAATGATTTTTTGAACAACTTTAAAATTCGAACAGCGGGCATGTAATTGAAATTGCGATTCAGAAAATTTCGTCGATCGAGACTCTAATAGGTGCAAACTAGCTAGTTAAGGTTTATGGAGTGTCTCTGATACCATGTTGGGTTTCGGTGTCCGCGCCGCGGAAATCGCGGCCAAAACGGCAGCAAAAACAAAAATTTTAGCGAACACTCTTAAAACCCAAGATTCGATCCATAGACCTAAACTAGCTAACTAAAAGTGCAATGGTTGAGAAAATACAACCTTTGTCGCGTGTCCACCCAATTGTGGAAGACCCCTCCAAGCTCGTAGCCCTGGGATCACGCTTGAGAATCGACCACCCTTGCTGAAGACGATCTACCCGAGGGAATCCGGAGGAGGCTCTGACCGACGATCCAGACTTGCTAGGTTTGGATGGTTTGTGATGTAGGAATACTTCACTAAAATTTTCTCTCATGAACCATGCTCAAAATGAGAGCAAGAAGAAGAAAGAGAAAGAAAAGAGGAAGCAACCATGAAGCATGGGCTCAAGTGAGGGATAAAAAAACATCAAGTGTAGAAAATAATGAGAATGACTTGCTTTTACAACCATTATGCAATAGTGCACACAAATGATTTTGTCATTTTAAAAGAACCAAGCCATCTCTCTACATGCATGTACCATGCTTCATAACTCCTCCTTTACACCTCATTTCTTTTTATTTTTCTAAATAGAAAAATAAATATGAGGCGTCCTTCTAGAAGCATTCCTGTATAAATACGGGATACTTCACCTGGTATATGTATCGCTATAAATACGCGTATCCGTATAAAAATACGGATAACACCAGAGAGAAAATAAATAGTGAACAATAATACTAAAATATATGTATCAAAATACATACACAAATTATTAAATCAAAACCTAATTTAATAATCCGGTTTAATCCTAAGCCGGCTAGTATTATCAATCGCCCGATTAAAATTCATGTATTGTGTACACGTATTTAATCGGACCCCTGCACGTACCAACGTACGGCTCCTACATCTGTCGCCTGAACCGGGAAAACCCTCTGTGCGGGACTCTAAAGACTCGACAATACACTGGCAGTGGATTTAACCACAAGCATGTCAGCGGCACTAGTTGTATGTAACGGTTACTTAGGTACTTGTCGAAAGGGGGGTCGACAATCAAGTACGCCCTTACCCTACTGAGCCTGAATATAACAATCTCCGTCCAGTCCGGTCTCTTCGTCAAAGAGTATCGCATATCGGGTTTAGGGGTGGATAACGTTAGACCCCTACTAACCCGATAAGTCGTGTCTGAGTCAAGTCTCATCACCAATAGAGATACTACTGATCAACTATCAGTAAATCTCATCCACCGTGGCCACGGATTTCTGGTGATAGCCAACTGAACACAGCACGATATCGACTCGTAATACAAGGAGAGACGAATCCCCTTACAGTCGACCACTGCCTCCATGTGTCTCGGGACTATACCAAACTAAAACCTGTTTGCACGACTCGTTTGAGCCGTGGTAGGGTAGTAATTAAAGTACAGTGAGAACTCACACGAGACAAATGACGACTTCAGGTCAAAGGACTAACATGTACTTATGCCATCTGAAAACTTCCATCTGACTATAGATATAATACCATTTAGAAATTCTCGGCGAGTCCGTTCAGTGTACTCATCTCCAGTGAGCACCTGTATACCATCTTAGGTGACACAACACCAATGGCTTGTGAGACCAGCCACCGCCCCTCGTCAGGGTCTAGAAGCGTATATATTAGTCTATTCCGGAACATCGATGCCCAGTCTTGATATTCCCACGACTAGGGACATTTAAAGATGTGCTTATGGACAACCCAGCTCTTATATATATGATCGCCATCATAATGCTGGTAGTCAAGTAACAATCCTACTAGCTTCATTAATAATGAAGACAAACCGGATAACATACTATCATCTCGAATAAGACTGTAATACCTGTATAGGCCCTCCCTCAATTATCATAATCATCTACTTGCAATCATAATAATTGCCTTGAGGGCACTATATCCAAAAGTGGGCGTACGCATGAATTTCATGACTAATCATTGGTTCATTACAATTTCAAAGAAAATGCTTGCTTTCCTTGGATGGAATTTGGATAAATTTTACACTCCCAACGAAGATTAATGATTGCATGCAAATGTACTTTCATATAGCCACTTGCCATTCATAGATTATGTTTATTATGAAGGATTTAATGTTCAAAATTACTAAAATAGAAAAGGAAAAGTCACTTATTACGAGCAAAGTAAAATCCGTGAATGCATGGGTCAGACAAACCGGCAATACTATTAAATGGGCTGGCCGGGTTGCGTAATTTTTTGATGGGTTACTGGATCTAGACATGTGACCTGTGTTTTACGGTGATAGATTGTTCTTGACTCTTCTACCCGTAATCGAAACATATGGGCCCTGTATTATGTCCAATATACCCTTGATGAAATGAAGTATTGGCCAAGCAGTCCGATAATGACTATATTAAGATTAAATTTATGGTCTTAGCATGTATACGCATGTTTCTAAAATCTACATATATCACCTGGTCTATACATTCCATACATGACTTTGCGGAATTGAGTTATCTCGTAGATACACCCATTGTCGAATTGGATTAATGCTTTAGTTTAACAAACTAAACTATCTAAAGTTATTTCTAAGGTTTACCCAATACATGAAGGCTCCAAATTTCTGTCTTAATGTCATTTTAGCAAGCAAACATATCCCTTTAGTTTTATCCTTGTTAATGTTGGGAATCATCAAGCGTTACAACCATGTTATTGAAATCTATAGCACTAAGATTGAAAAGTTGATGGTATTTTTAATTTGTATGTTTCAAATAGATTTAGTTGCTTGCAGTTCATCATTAACTCTATTTTCATCCATTGTTGTTAAATTCTTTAAAAAATAAAACAAGGATTGTATGCACAAAGCAGGGTGAAATGTATTATTTCTCTCCAACATGAGAGTATGTATGCTAAAAAGTAAAAACCCTTAAATTTAATTACTAATTAATCATGATTCATGACTCAACATTCAATGGTAAGCAATCCATCTAATGACTCTATTACATCAAATCTATCGAATCCAAGAGTTGTGATTGAGATCAGGATGCATGTAGACTATCTGTTTGCCAGCTTGGAAAATACCACCTCCATTAAACTTTGGTGAACGAAGGTGACGGTATTATTTAAGCAAACCGGATTGAACATCTGTTACTGCAGGCCCTGAATCACTTGACATTTGCAATCTGAATCTAGTTTGGACACATGCAACAAATCCAATGTTTTTATTCGGATGGTTGTTTCAGAAGGCCGTATTATCTAGTTTGGACATCGTCAATCTTTCCTGTTGCTAAAGGTAGCATCTGCTAATGCGCAATTTAATAAATGAGATTTGGTTTGTAAAGTCATGAGTATCCTTGTGTTCAGTGGTCGTATCGTACTAATATTCTCAGTTCACATTTTCGTCGTCATCCTATATCGTCACTTCTGTTTTGAAATCTATTGTAGCATAATTTTATGTTGACGATCTTTTATCTGAATTTTCATAACCCAGTATATGTTGGACTTGATATAAATTATCCTTGATGAAAGAATTTCTTTTCTGAGACCTGGTTTTGCAATTAAATTTCTTACTTTCTGTCTCCCCCCCCTCCCCCCCCCCCCCAAAAAAAAAAAAATGGAAGCTTTTTAATTTCGAGAATGTATGGTTAAGAAAGTATTATAAAAAATAATTTGCTGATGGATGAACTCCTTTTGCAATAGATGGTCGAGGACTCTATCAATGGCTAGATCACTGTGTGAGCTTCAGCTAGAACTGCAGTCACATAATTCAACCGCAGAATATTTCCATCCAAAAACACCTCAGAAAAGAGAACCGAAGAGAAAGCGTGGAAAAGGAAAGAAAACAGTCATGAATATTGAAACCAAGTATTCAAGAGATGCAAGCTCAATGAGTAACAATGATCATAAGCCTAGTTTTCAAGTCTCTAGCTCCTCTCAACTTGGAGACTTTCCTACCCCAGAGGAATTGGCAAATCTTGATGCAAAATTTTTGGCTCAGCGATGTAAACTTGGATATCGAGCACAACGCATAATTTCACTTGCTAAGAGTATAGTGGATGGAACTTTACAACTGAGAAATCTTGAACAAGTATGCGATGGATATGCATCGTCTAGTTAT
Source organism: Agapanthus africanus (assembly GCA_030015575.1). NCBI lineage: Eukaryota > Viridiplantae > Streptophyta > Magnoliopsida > Asparagales > Amaryllidaceae > Agapanthus > Agapanthus africanus. The sequence continues at coordinate 227,977,693 of CM057339.1, forward strand.
GAAGAGATGGATAAGCAGTTGTCCGCTATTAATGGATTTGGCCCTTTTACTCGAGCGAATGTGCTGATGTGCATGGGCTTTTACAATTGAATTCCAGCCGATTCTGAAACCATACGGCATCTAAAATTGGTCTGTTTTTTCACTCCCTTTTTCTTAAAAAGAAACTTATTCCCAATAATTTTACAACAATGCAATTTTTTTGGGGATAAAGATAGATGGGCTCAAAAGTGCGATATTTGTATATAGTAATGCCAATTAAGCAGGAGGAAAAATATTTTTTTAGGAACTAAGCCTCAGAGATTTTAGCTAGTTCATTTGCTGCCGCCTTTTCCTTATTTTCTATGGTTTCTGGAATAACTTTACATATTAGCATACCTATTCTACCCTTTTTCCACAGTTTTTAGACAATTTCAGTCAATGTTTAAAATAGCTCGCAACGTATCATAGCTTAATCTATTCGCTACATACTATCGAAAAATAGCTTATGTTTTTTCCTAAATAGCTCACGCTTTTTTAACAAATAGCTTACGCTACGCATACCCTATTTTTACATAAGATTTTCTGTTGAGATTTATGATTAATTTGTATATAGAAACCTAATAGACCTAGTAAACATACGTTTTAAATAATATTCTTGATTTTTAATTTTTAACCCCCCAAAAACAAAAGTATCTAATTCATCTATTCAACCTCTGAATCTTACATATGAATTTAAGGATTGAAAATTTAGAAAATATTGTTGTGTTTCTTATTATTATGACCTTTATAAATTTCTTTAAAACAATTCTATGTTCTAAAGCTAATTTTATATTTTTAAATAAAATAATTTAATGCAAATAAGATCTTAATAATAAATTAATAACTCGTGTAGCTTACGCTATGCGCAACACTATTTGCGCTTTTCGCAATTCAGCAGTGTAACGCTACACTGTATGCTATCGCTATTTTTAACATTGATTTCAGTGTTATCATAGTAAATTTAGTGATGCTCAGCAGAATTGAATTTTAGTGTAATTATAATATAAACATAGTCAAAATTACTTTAAATGTAATAGGATTACCTCGGCTAATATAAATGAAGGAAAGTGAAGGTAGGGATAGGATAAAAATGAGAACAGACTACAATGACCAATGATGATAACTAAAAGGTAGTAGGCTTGCAGACTTATATAAAAGAAAGGCACAATTGCACAAATATACACATCAACTTTCATATTTTTTGCGATTGATACCATGAACTTTAATATTAAAGATAAATACCATGAACTATTTTTTTATATAACTACCATACGACGTTAACTTTTGTGCCTTAATGGACCATTATACCTCTCGAAATTTTAGGGTTGACTGAGAATGTAAGGGTAAAATGGGGGAAACAATTTAAATATTGATGACATGGCAGTTAAATATAACATTTGCAGACGGAAGAAAAGTTGATGGTATTTTGTTGTCATTGGAGGCGATAGTTCATGGTATTTGTTTGTAATTAAATCAGTTCATGGTATCAATCGCAAAAAAAAATGAAAGTTGATTGGTACTTTTGTGCAATTTAGCCGAAAAGAAAAGAAAAAAGAAGCGGTGCTGGTAGCAAAAATTTGAAGGACATAATAACATATGGTGTTGCTGGGTAATGCAAAAGGAAAAATTCCTTAATAATTAGGATGACCACATCATCGTTTAAATCCCAAAATAAAATATTCAAAATTTAGTTGCAATTTTACTGTTAAAAGCTAACCAGACGTACGGTCTTAAATATTTTTTTGAAATCAAAATTATCATCACCATTATCTTTTACCATCATTACTATCTTTAAAAATCTTGATGATCTTAGCTTGAATTTTTGTAAATAATCTTCTCAAATATGGTAAGTGGGATAGTGAGAAGTGGGTTTCATATAATTCTGTAAAGGAAAAGAGTGGCGGGAACGATGGTAAGAAGTCACATGCATAGGCTAATTTGGATGGGTGGTTCCAACCCATGTACTAATTTTTTGAACGTGCGATGCATGTGGATGCATAGTGGATTTTATACGGTTAAAATCAATTCTATTCATTTAATTAAATATTGTGATTTAGAATGAAATCATAAAGATGGTTCTAGAAATAGGAAGGGATGACTTGGTCTAGGGGTTGGTTTTTTTGTTGGGGGTGGGGGGTGGGGGTGTTAGGATGTTTTAAATTTGAATATAAAGAGTCAGTTAAATATTTAAATTGGATGATGATGTGGATAACTTGATATGAGGAGTAGATTGAAAGTTTTTTCTCATATTTTAATTTCATCTGTTAAAAAGGAGAGACCATGAGTTGATTGTATCATCTACATCCTTGGAGTTTACATTATAAGAGCAGAGATAAATGTGTAAATAAATCAAAGTCGGTCTTTTTGCTAGTACAATAACTTATGATTATAAATTGTATTATAATTATGCTCGTAGCAAAAATTTAATTTGGGGGGGCTAAATTGCTAGATTTTGTCCGCCTTAAACTTTCCGAGGGGTTCTGTTAAAAATTGAAATAGCTAGAGCCCATTACATAGTAAATTATTGCTTCTTTTTGAGAGAAACCATAAAAATAAGAATATAGAATTTTACTTGGAAAAATAAGAAAAAGACGTGAGGCATCCTTGAGTTTGGGTTATCATAGTAGAGATTTACATGTGCGATGCATGCATATGCATATTGGAATTCTGCATGAAAATATAGCATTATGCACATGTCTATGGAATTTGATTTTTTGGGGGTCAAAAGAACGGTTATTTAATCTACTATACTATTGACAAAAGAAGTTCTTTGAAAATAATTACTTGATAATTAATATGATAGGTAAATGTTACCGCACATGCATTCTATTGTAAATAAGCAAATTGATTAATTTCGTCTATTATGATCTTGCTAATATAAAATTATTATTAAAAAATGCCGTTACTTTCTTCAATATAAACTAGTATTTTACACGTGTGATACACATGGATGTAAAGTAGATATTCTATGGTTCTAATAAATATTATGTGATTTAAAACAAAGGGGCCCAGCCCCACTGTCTTAGGTTGGACGGGCCCGCCTCCTTTGTGTATGTGCACTGCAGGAAGCAGACTTGCGGAATAACGCAGGCTTGTTAAATTCATTACATATTTCTGATTAAAAAAAAGAAAAACATAATTTCAGGTTCATTCAAAGAGGTGCACTATTAAATCTGTTGAGAAGGATGCGGAGGCAATCTATGGCAAGTACGGGCAGTTCCAATTCTTGGCATACTGGTATGGATTTTTCATTTGACTTCCTTTCATTGCACATCAAATGTGATGCTTGATGCGTAACTCGTGGTATTACATAAACAGGTCCGAGCTGTGGAACTACTACGAAACAAGGTTTGGTAACCTGAGTGAGATGCCAGCTTCAGACTACTCGTTGATCACCGCAAGCAATATGAGAATTAAGGCTTCTAAAAACACATCGAGATAAGAAAATGAGATGGACATTGGTATGTAAAAAAAATCTTTTTGGCGGCCTTTGGCCTGATGATCTTGGAAGAATGCTAAGCAGTAGAGTCCGTTTTGTGGGAGTCTGAGCCGATGATCTTGCAGTCATACGCCATTTTGATGTTTTGCAGAATTTGTTAGCAGGAAATTATCAAAATTTGTAGAATTCTTAATGCAAGTCTTATTAAATTTGTATGGGGATTATATATTATAAATGAAGTAAATGACATTCCTTTTCTATTTTGCTTCATCATGATTTCCCCCTGAATCATGGGGAGAAACAGTCGTCTTTTTGTATGAATATATTATACCAAATTCCCTTAGCAAAGCTTGAACAGAAAGAAGAAATACATAAATGATCTTGAGAAATACAGGTTTTGTTTACCTATACCTATTAACCAGAATCAATTAAGCATGACATCAATTTTTGGGAAGGATTATGTGAGATTCTGGATGGGTTATTGCTTATAACATCGATTATATTAACATTGTCTTAATCGCTATCGTCTTTCGACTGTTTTACTGACGCATGAAATCTTGAATTAGAATGATGATGATGAAAAGAAGTTTAGCCCTAGCACCCCCACCATGCCGCCTCTCCTTCCTCCGCCGCCGCCGGCGCATCACCACATCCTCCTCCTCCTCCTCCATCCTGCTCAGTCCCGCGGAGCTCTCCGAAATCGACGCCCTAACACGCCGTCTCTGCGCCCTGAACCACACCCAACCCGCCATCCGCCTCCTCTCCGCCGCCCTCCTGGCCGCCCCACCCGCCCTCCTGGCCGCCCTCCCCGTCCTGACCGAGCACGTCGCATCCCTCCCCGACCTCACCTCCTCCATCTCCCTCCTCACCACCCTCCGCCGCCACAACCCCCCGCCCGTCCCCGTCATCCCATACACCTCCTCCCTCCTCATCCGCTCCTTCCTCCGTCGGCGCCGTCTCGACGCCGCCGTAAAAATCTTCAGCTGGCTATTAAAAGAGGACTCCCCGTGCCGGCCGGGGGAGGGTTTGTATAGGGAGTTTGTGGGTGGGGTGTGTGGGTCGGAGGAGGGGAGGGCGTGGGATGTGGTGAGGGGGGTGAGGGAGATGGTGAGGGACCATGGTTGGGTCGGGATCGGGGATGAGGAGGAGGAGGTGGTGAAGGGGTGGGTGAGGGAGAGCCTCTTGAGGGAGGCTAGGGTGGATGAGGCTTTGGAGTTGGAGGAGGCTTTCAATCATCATCGCAAGGACAAGAATGATTGTCATGATGATGACGGTAAGGTTAACGTTGGGGAGTTGCTTGACAGGATTTTGAAGGATTGGGAGGACTGAGGAGAGCTACCAGGGATTGCCTACCACTTGTTCGCCAAAATGCTTGCAAGAGAGTTCATGGATGTATCCTGTTTGTAGGGACAATTCTATCCCTTTAATTTGTTCGTCTTAAGGTTTTGGATTAAATTTATATTTAAAAAAAAAAAACTATTGCAGGTTTGCATGTGTGCTGTCTGTGGGTTTTTGTGAAATTAGGGTTTTGTAAAGTCCAGATTGGTTTGGCAACAATGGTTTCTGAAATTCCATGATAGATGCAGTAAAATTTCTAGGGTTGACTGAGGGAGTAATTCACGTGTTGTTAACAATTATATTATAGTACATATTTTCTCAGGTATATATCTAGCTTTTATTTCGGGTGAAATATATATGCAAATTACATTTATACGTCATAGGCCTAGTAAATCGTAGAACGCTGGGGTTCAGGCCGAATCACGCTTTTGGCATATATAGCCCGATACGTTTCGGATTGTTGGATTTATTTGGAAAATGGAGAGTGAATCGGAAAATTGGCAAAACTATTGAAGCCTATCATTATAATGAACAATCCAAATTCTGTTTGACTTCACCGCTATCTGAACTACCACAAAGCTACTCCCCAAAAAGTTTTGGCAATTATAATAATCATACTTCTACGGGGAAAAGATCGATATCACTTCCTATGTTACTTCAATTACTCATTTTAATAAATACTGGTGTAGATTCTCTCTCCCCCACTCTTTGGCCTTTTGCCCTTTGGAAAAGTGGTATGGATTCATTTCAATTAAAACACACATAATTCAGTTTTTCTTTTTAATTACTAATAAGACATCTTTTAAGTGAGAAAACCAGGATTAGAATGCAGAAGCTCTAGATTCCGATTTTCTAAAAATTGCTAGTTGATAGTTGATAGTTGATAGTTGATGCAGATTTTGCTACACACAGCAGATAAGTTCTTGCACCATATAATACATTTTTTTTTGAAAAATAATTGATACTAGTATAAAATTTTGAACGATTTCTCACACAGAAAATTTGCAAGTTCAAGCTTCTAAAAAAGTGATTTTTGTCTACCATACAGGGTACCAAGGTCATATATGTTCCCTAATGGAATGGGATGAACCTGTTAAGTAACTGTTAAATTTCACAATTCTTCAACCAATCAGCCCCTAATTAACTATTAAATTCTTTGAAAATTACATAAAACTACTAAATTGTACGTATATCCTTAAACTTTCTTAAATCAGTTTGGTGGCTTATTGAATATTTAGTAAATAAGTTTGGTATTTTATTGAACATTTACTAAACAAGTTCGGCGGTTTATTGTTTATTAATTTGATAAGTTTCGGTGAACTTTGTAGTTTCTGTAATTTTCAAAAAATTTGATAGTTACTTGCAACCGCCCTTAAGTTTTTGGTAGTTTTTGGAAATTAAGCCTTTATTCAATGTATGTATCATATTCTAGCTCAATTGCTCCATTGGAACTAAACACATTTTCATATGTACCCCAATCTTGTAATTTACTGTATGTAAATATGGTATCTAAGTGAAATAAGAATGAAATACACCACAAGTTTGTGTAATGTACCGTATGTTTATGTGCATGCAAAAACACCTGGCAATTAAATTAGTTTATGTGCACTATTAGCCAGTGCTAAGCACATCCCTATTGAAACTGGGGAGGGCTAAGAAAGCGGTGTTCAGAATTTTTGATGCGAATTTTTGATGCTTTCACTTGCTTTTCTCTGTTTGCGTTTGTATCGCTGTTTCCATCCATTAAGGTCGATGGTTCTAGACCAGTAAAATTTCATGGATTATGATTGTAGATGAACATCGATAAACCGTGTGTGTGTTCTGCAGGTAGAGGAACATTTATCAATACAAGTGCCGGCCAGAAGGAGTACATAACAAATTTGTTGATAATCCAAACCAAGAGATGATGGTGCATGGACTCATATTGGCCAAATCCCAACTCTAGCAAAACCCCGACATGAAAACAAAAGAAAGCACAAGCCCAAAGCTCTCTTATTCAACAACAATATGTCATATTTAAGTTACTGGGAATATATATACAGGCTTTATTCAATTTACACATAAAATACAATTAATCCCTCTGCAATTATGCTGATTCAAAAATGTCAGCATGTTTCTGAAACCCTTCGACGGCATGCCATGTTAGCACCAAGTCTTAACATCACCGGGTCTTGTTTAAAGTGATCTTCTAGTGCAGAATAGCTTCTAGCCACTTAGGGTATACGCTCCGCTTGCAATATTTTCATAGCGGTACAAGTATGTCATGATATAGGAGGATCCATGCCTTTAATTCCTGTCAGGTTACTACACATTAGTTCTAGCTCCTCAATACGAAATTTCACGGTAAAAAAGGAAACATTTAAGAATTCAAGCATTTATATACTCCTGAATAATTAAGATGACGGCCGGGTAAAAATCAATTTATATTTCCTGAGAAATCTGAGTGAAAGCTATTTATTTAAACCAAGGTGTCTTCGATAAATATGCAAACCTATTCAACATATTTGTATTGGCTCCATATCAAGTATACGGAAAAACATTCTCAATGATCTTGCACAAACAATAGCACCTTCTTCTCCCTTTTATTTCTTTTTTGGGGGAATGGTAACCTTTCTTCATTATTATTTTGCTTATTTGAATCAGGTATACCGAACTTTGAGGTGTGCTTTTATAATGATTTTAATAGACATACTTGTTTTGTATACTCATGCCTATTTTTAGTTTGATTATGAGCACCCACGTGACATTCTGTGCACCCTTGACATGACTTGATACACCTACTACTTGACCCGAATTGGTACCGTGCACTTCTTGACATGACATGATAACTATGTACTACTTGACTAGACCTGGTGTACCATGGCTTTACCTGTTACCTGATCTTGTTACTAATGCCAACAAACCTGACATGTTGTCCCTGTAAGTCCATGTCACGCACCCCACGAGCTTGCGGGGAGGCGGAATATATGAAAAACGATTATCAAAGCTTCGTAACACGGACTTGAGCACACGAATCGTATCTAAAGCATTACTAGCAAATTACGAAAGGTTTAACTACTCGGATTCGAAGTTATACCTCACGTTACTTGTCCTTCGGGTCTTCATCGCTGTCCTCCACTCCTCGTAGGATCTTTGGAACGTCGGCACCTCAACGGCCTTCTCGAGTCAAAGACGATCCACCCGAGAGCTCCTACTCCAAACTTGATCTCTAACTTGAGATAACTAGGTTTCTTTAGTTTCTAATCAAAGTCACCTAGGTGATATAGAGTGAGGTTATGGATTAATCAGTCTATCTAATCCTTGATCTCAACACATGAGGGGTAGGATTAGGGTTTGAAGAGAGAGTGAGCTTGAGGAGAGAGAAGGTGAGCATCAATTATGATATAAAAGCTTCTCGCTTCTAATATATTATGAAGCATAAAGAAAAACAAATAAATAAATCTAAATGATTTATCATCATGCTTCATTAAATATATGCAATGAATCATCAAGTGAGTCATTAAGCAATAAATGCTTCATTAACTCACTTGAATGATTCATCTAAATGAGTCACAAATGCATTTAATGTAAATGCCACCTAAACCCTCAAGTCACCAAGCTTCTAGAAGCTTCCCGCCAAATTACGAGAACGCCCCTCCTATCCGTGGAAACACGGAAAACTTTAGACTGTATAAATCCAATAATCCGATACTAGAATCTGGCTTAAAGTAAAGCCGGCTAGTAAAAACTGTCCGAACGTCGTACGTGCGTAAACACACGTATATGTCCGAACCCTTGTCGTAAAACCATACGACCTCTATATCGTTTCGCCTGGAGCAGGGAAACTCTCTGTGTGGGACTCTAAAGACTCGACACTACGCTGGCAGTGGGTTTAACTATAGACCGCAAGCGGCACTAGCTATACGTAACGATCCCCAGGTAGGTGTCGATAAGAAGGCCGATGAGGAAACCCATCTCAAACCCCTACAGAGCCTAATGTGACAATCTCCGTTCAGTCCGGTCTGTTCGTCTAAGACTATCGCATATCGGGCCTAGGGGCGGCAAGCGTCAGTCCCCTAATAGCGGTATAAGTCGTGTCGGAGCGTAGCCCATTACACCCTGAGAAACTACTGGAACCTACCAGTAAATCTCGCTTGCCCTGGCCAGGGACTTTGCGTAATGGCTCTCTGACACAACGTGATATCAACTCCCAATACCGGGAGAGACGAATCCTGTCTAACCGCTACTGCCTCCAAGCGCTCGAGACTGCACCCAACTGCTACCTGTTTGCACGACTCCTTTGAGCCGTGGTAGGGTAGCAATCTAAGAACAGTGGGACACACTCGAGGCGAAGTAGCAGTGTTAAGTCTGCGGACTATGCTGTACTCATGTCACCTGAAAACTGTTAACTGACGACGGGTATAATACCAACCAACAGTTCCCATGCGAGTCATGTCCGGTGTACCCGTAACTTAACGAGCACCTGTATACTATCTCCAGTACGACGTATTGCTGGCTGTGGGATAGACCATCTCCCCAACTGAGATGAGAAGCGTACACACTAGTGTTTACCCCAATCAGAGCAAAGCTCTATTCAAATTCCAAGGCAGGAGATGAAGCAACGCTTCATCTTCCCCCAATCAGAGCAAAACTTTGCTTTGAAAATTTAAACTTTAATAAATGAAGCAACACTTCAGATTCTTTGCGCTGTGTGCAATGCGCCACGTGTCAGGCGCAGACGACAGCGCAACGCCCAAGGCGGTGCGTCCAATCAGAGCAGGGCTCTTTTAAAAACAAAAAGTAAAAGAAGCAACGTTCAGTTGCGCAAGCGCTGCGCTGCGCGACACGTGTCTGCGCAGTTGCGCAAGCACAACTGCGCAAGCGCTGCGCTGCGCGACACGTGTCTGCGCAGTTGGAGTTGCGCAAAACAAAATAAATCTTTTCTGTTCTTGTTAAAACAAGAAGATTTTCTTCTGTAAAGCAGGGGCCTTTGGATCAAAAATCCAACGGTGGGGAAAATTCTCCAAATCACTCAGAGAAAGATTCTTTTAACAAATTTAACTAATTTGTGAGCACTATAAAAAAGACCCCAGACCTCATTTCGAAGGAGGAACATCTTGCTAAAAAAAAGAGAGAAAGAGGACTCTGAAGAATTCCTCAAGAATAAAAAAAAGGTAAAAAACCTTTGAAAGAAGAGAAATTTCTCTTGTGAACAAGATCATGGATCCTCAATAAATAAATAAACAAATAAAAAAAAATAGTGGCTTGCACTTGTTATGAACCTTTGGTTCTCTGAAATAAGGAAAAACTTGTTTAGATCAAGGGATCAAAAAGTGCTTTGCACTTCTGTTCTGAATCTAAAAAGATTTTTAGTGTTTTGCACAAATGCAATGCATTTCCTAAAGGGCCAGGCCCAAATAAAAAAGACCTAGTAGGCCTAATTAAATTGCAGTGCAATAAAAGGGGCAGAGCCCAAACAAAATAGATGCTCTGCATCATTTATAAAAGGGCAGAGCCCAAACAAAACAAAGATAATGCAGTGCATTATTTGAAAAGGGGCAAAGCCCTAACTCAGGTCTAATAGGCCAAAGACAAATAAAAATGTTGAACATCCAACTGGACTTAGCCCAGTCATGGCCGTAAGTCCTCAAACTAAATTGACTGAGCACAGCTGCTCTCCTAAATCAATTTACATCCGGTTCGAGGATACATCTCTGAACTCCTCTGACACCCATCGTTGTAATCCTTCAACGACGTCAGAGAGGTGATGGGTCCCGACGACTAAACATTCAAATGGACTGTGGGGTCCTTAAACTCGTGGACCGAAACGTCCTTAAACTAATATTGGACCGAAACGTCCCTAAAACCAATATCGGACCGAAACGTCCCTAAACTAATATCGGACCGAAACGTCCCTAAACTAATATCGGACCACCACGTCTTTAAACTGGAATATGGACCACCACGTCCTTAAACTGGAATATGGACCACCACGTCCGTAAACTGGAATATCGGACCACCACATCCCTAAACTGGCGACGGACCACTACGTCCCTAAACTGGAACATGGACCACTACGTCCCTAAATTGGAGCAATAGAGCCCCAAATGCTCTTTTGCCGGATCTAAACGGTCCCGTTTAAGTTGATCTTAGCCCCAAATACGGCTAACGTATCCTTAGACATTTAAATGAATGATAAAACTCCAAATCAACTTTGGTTCAAGGGTATATCTCTGAACTCCTCTGACACCTGTCGTTGTAATCCTTCAACGACGTCAGAGAGGTGACGAGTCCCGACGGCCATATATTAATCACGACGTTAAGTTGATCTTAGTCTAAAACAGGACTAACGTATCCTTAACGAACGTTTAAGTTGAGAAGAAGAGAAATTCTGGAGAAGGAGAAAGTTGTTACCGCGATGCGGTAGCGTAATTAACTGCAGGGGCTTGCGCCTGCAGGGAAGAGCGTCCCCACAATAAAAAAAACCCTCACCCTGAGGGGGAATCTGACGAAGTCTGCTACATCGGCCGCATCCGTCTAAACCTCTGATACACGGTGCCATAAATCAACTTGGCATCTTCGGAGAGTTAGACGGATAAAACCACATAGCATCTGCCCCGAATCTCAGGCCCAGACGTTCACCGCGTCTCCGCCGCCATTCGGAGGGGAACAGATTCTGGCACGCCCGGTGGGACCTTTTCCTCTTTCCACTCCACACTTCGTGTGTCGTCTTCACGAACCAATCGCGGTTTGTTAAATGGTTGCCTTTGGATTTTCGAGTTACTAAGATTTGGTCTTTTGCCTGGCGCAGAACTCAAGATTCAATGGCCTTTAACTGCACCAACTGCTCGAAGTGCCACTGCAACGGACGCTCCACCTCCCCCGGAGGTGTAGCATATGGGCCCCAAGCGGCTTCCTTCCTCACTCTGCCAGTAGACCAGGTGAACCAAGCCACTACTGGCTTATTCTTCGAGACCATGATCCCACCTACAAGCTGCTCTATGCCAATACTTGCACCGGAGGTGAACAAGAAGTCGGTCTTCAACCGGCTCACTGCCACGATGGCCCTGTTAACGGGTCGCCCGCTACCAAACTGACAGCCTCTGTTTTCACCAGGCTAAATCAGAACTCTAAATTGGCTATCCCAAATAGGGCAACGGCCGCTGTTCCGGAAGTCGTTAAGATGGCTTCTCCCGCCAAAGAGTCAGTCTTTTCAAGACTGATGATTCCTGCTCCTGCCCCTGCACGAAGATCTGTCTTTGACAGATTGGATATTACCCCGCAAGGGACAACCTCAGTTTTTAAAAGGTTAACCGGCGGTGCCTCATTCAGACAGGGGGCAAAAAGAAGTTATCTCTATCTCTGAGCCAATCCCAACGGCTCATCGTGCTCGACGTCGCCATTGGCAATGAGTGAGGAAGGCAGGGGGCAACTCCTCCTCAGGGATAACTCCACCGGCTCCAGCGGTGGAAGTCAACGCTGCTGTTCCAACTGGGAACAGCTTTGAACTGCTGAGGAGGGTACGGAAGAACTCTCCAATCGCTACATTGAAGAGATCTCCTCCACCTGCGGAGAGAGTTCCAGAAACGAAGCGAGAACAGCCCCTCAACGGCTGTCTTCAAGAATTTATAAAGTTTGGCGAAGGGTTCAAGACTCTGTGATTGACCCAGGTCACTCTCGTCGCCAGAAAAAAGCGAAGGTGGAAAAAGACAAGGATTGTCCCATTAAACAGCAGGGGACAGCAGCTGCTAGGGTGCCTCCTTCAATGGTTCCTTCAACCTCAACGGCCTACAAAAGAAGGAGGCCAGAGAAAACCCCCGCGTCAGCGCCAAAAGTTAAAAATGGTGAACCTAAACGCCCCAAGTCAGGGGGCATAACAGTTCATACGGTTTACATGGTATCGGGAAAAGAAGACAGCCGTACATCCACGGGTCATAGACCGCTTACACGGTCAGTGACCAAGGCTCAGGAGCAGCAACAGAAGCTCCAGGAGATGATGAACGCTATGGCCGCACTTACAGGGCCGAAAGAAACCCCGGAAACATCCTCAGAAGAACGTCAAGAACAAGAAACGGACGCCGAATTCCTTCGGCGCGTGCTAGAGAAGAAAGATAAAGAAGCTGCGGAGCAGGCAGCCAACATAAAGAAAATGGCCCTCCTGTTCCAGGATATGGTGGGTATGATGATTCAACAAGATCCACCTGCTGAAGATCCCCCGATCATTCTTGAAGACGATAGGGGAGAGACATCGAATCCTCCACCGGCTCTATCCACAGCTAAAGAGGATACCATATCAAAAGCTGATTTGGATGAATACATCGCCCAGCAAATACGGGTGCATCAGGCGACTGAAGCAGCCGGTCAGGTCGTAAAGACGGGGCGGCCATATCCGGGTTGGTACGATCAGATTAAGTACCCGCCAGGTTATACAATTCCTAAGTTCCATGTCTACAAGGGGACGGGTAATCCTCATCAGCATGTTGCCCAGTTCAGGGCGCTCTGCGGCAACACCGGCGGTGACGACAAGCTGTTGCTTCGCCAGTTTGTTGGAAGCTTATCAGACACGGCGTTCGAGTGGTATTCTGAACTCCCAAACGACTCTATTAAAACCTTCGCGGAGATGGAGCTGCTGTTCACTCAACGTTTTGCAAGTGCCAGTGAACGTACCCCGATGACGGCACTGATTAACGCCAAGGTAAAACCCGGTGAGACGTGGGTTCAGTATGCTATACGATGGCGGAATTTATGGTCAAAGTGTGAGCAGCGCATTGAAGAAGCTCCCGCGGTTGGTATGTTTGTGGGAACCCTCGATCCACAAGCAACCATCTCGCAGTTTATGATGTTTTTCAAGCCGACTACCTTCCAGGCCTTGATCGACAAATTAGCGCAGATGGATCAGATGGGCCATAAACCTCCTCTTCCAAGGACGGACTCCCGAAATGACAAAGGGAAGGGAAAAGCGATCGTCGTCGCTAATGCTCAACAACAACCAAGCGACCCGAAGCCAGTGGCTCGTCAAAATAATGTGCGCCCGTATGTACCCCTTGAGGATAGGATGGGACGTCCTTATTCCTTTCCCCGCGATAAAACGAGGAGGTTATTCGAGCTGGCGTTGCGCAACAAACTCATAAATCTGCCGGATCCAAAACGTCCGTTGCAACCAATTGACGTCAACGAGCCCAACTACTGCCCTTATCATCGAGTACTAGGCCATCCGATCGAAGATTGCTACGTTTTCAAGAATTGGCTTGAAAACCAGTACCGACAGGGCAAGTTCGCGTTATCTGATAAATGGAAGGTGAATCCCCCGCAACCCCACACCTCTAAGGGAACGAATACGCCGGGGGCAACATGCTCCGTCATTGAAGAAGCTCCTTGGGAGGTTGTATTATCAGCCAAGACAAAGAGAATGCTAAACGATCTTCAGGCATGTCCAGCAATCAAGTGGAAGAACCCGTTAGAACCGCAGGTCATTGAAGGGATGTTGAAACTGCGTACAACTCCAAAGACTGATGGTGGTGGCTCAAACACTCACAACCGGCCGTCAAAATCTTCGAAAAAGAAGAAGAAGAAATCTAAGAAACCCGTGAAGCCTGGCGACAAGCGCACGAACTTACAAAAGCAAATTGACGCGCTAGATGAATACAATCAAAAGGCGCGGACTCCCATTACGCTTCAAGAGTTCCTCAATCACGTCTTTCAAGAGGAAGATGAGGGAGAAAGTTCATCGGATGAATCCGAGGAATATGTAGCAAGCTGTCATATGATCTCCCATTCGATCACGAACGATGAGGAGACTTCTGGCATTAAAACGCTGGGGGCAGATACCGAATCAAAAATTCCGGAGCTATCAGTCGGAATGATTGACGCGTTCCTTAACGAAGTTCGACTGAAAAGTAAAGTTGATCGAGAACGCGAGACGGCTATATTTGAAAGGGCCAAGCGCCAGCGACTTGATGAAAGAGCTGAGGCGATCCCGCTGGAGCAAAACACCTTCACTACCGACAAAAACCAATTCAAGATAAAGAAAAGGTTTGCTAAGGCCACATCAATGGGCATGAAACTACCATCCTCGGAAGAAAAAATTATTGGTGAAATAGAAATGCACCCCTCCTTTTGCTTATATCATCAGAAGGTTTCGCACCCCACTCAAGAATGCAAAGCTTTCAATAAATGGTGGCAAGGATATGTTGCTCGTCAACAACGCTTCAAACGGGAAAAGCGTAAAACTCGTCGAGAGCAAAGAAATACGACCGAAGGGCTTGAGAGAAATACCGGCGATTGTCGCATGGTTAACACTGGCGGGTCACAAGTGCCTACATTCGGGAGCGATTCTGATGAGGAGCTGGAACTCGCCCCTATCTTTAAAGAGTCAACTTCGGGAAAAGAAGAAGAGCCAAAGGTTTGCGAAAATATCCAGCTACGCAATCGGACGTTACCTGAAAAGAATTTCGGACCCTTAAACAAGAAAAATAAAGGGAAAGAAAAGGTCTCTGAGGATATTACTCTAGATAACCAAGTTGCGGAAGAGCTAACCGCCAAGAATCCGCCGAAAAGAAATAAGGTGGATTACAATGTCTTGGCGCATCTGAGGAAGCTGCCCTCACAACTCAGCATTCTTGATGCCCTGTTACTATCAAAAGAGGCGAGGGATTCTTTGATTAAAGCGCTACAAGATCCAGACCAGTTCCAAGCCTTCCTGGCCGAAGAAAAGATGAAGGATGAGTTGGAAGAGGTGCACACGGCCGACGTTGCTTTTGGCGATGAAGACCTTCTCCTTGGGACGCACGGACACAATCGCCCTCTCTATGTCTCAGGATACTGCCATGATATAAAGATAGGCAAAATCCTGATCGATAATGGATCGTCTGTTAATCTCCTCAACGTGCGAGTGTTGAAGGAAATCTGCATGAGCGTCCAGCACCTTGCTCGGGACAAGATCACCATCTTCGGGTTCGACTCCCAATCGTCAAAGACTCTTGGATCTGTGATATTGACGTTACGCTTCGGGTTGCTCGTCACAGATATTAAATTCCATGTCATAGACGCCAAAACATGCTACAATGCTCTGCTCGGTCGACCATGGTTACACGAGTACAATATTTTCCCTTCTACACAGCATCAGTGTATGAAATATTGTAAGGATGGTCTCGAGTACACTGTGGCAGGAGAATTGAATCCGTTTTCCGTGAATGAAGTTCGTAAGTATGAAGATGCCAAATACTTCTTGCCGAGTTTCGAAGACACGGAAAGGTGTCACAAGCCTTAGAACAAAACTAACGCCACCATCCCTATCTTCGGCAGCGATACCGAGGAGGAAGAGGATATAGTTTATTCGGGTCCGCCCCAACACAATAAGCCAGGACCATCCACTCCTACGTTGGTCTTTGGTAGCGACTCGGAGGATGAGATCCATGCTGTATTCTCTGCTCGACCTTCAATACGAACGTCCGCTGACGAAGAACAAAGTCTACAAGTCGCCATGGTGCCGCTTAAACACCGTAAAGAACTGGATGCGCTTGATATTTATAATGTAGAAGAGCTGCAAACGTTCTATATCCCTCCCAGGCGAGAAAGCGAGAAAGCAATTCTGTTCTACCGCTCGGAAGAAACCAAGGTGGAAAAGGAAATCTGGCATGGCGCATATCCTACGCTCGACAGGCTTCAGCCTATCCGTCTTCCCAGATATTATACGGAAGGTTTGAAAAAACTGCTGAAACGCCAAGGGATATCCTTTAAGCAGACCGTTCGAAAAGCCAAGTTCTATGACAAAGTCTGGAACGTTCCCGGGACTCAACGCAAACTACCTAATGGAAAAATGGAGACAATCGGGCTTGGATACATCCGGTCAAAGAAACGGGAGCTACTAAACAGCTGCTATGTCATGTATGACTTCGATGAAGAAGCGGATGCTCAATGGGAGGACGCTAATCCTGAGCCAATAAAAATGCCAGATGCAAAGGAACCCAGTCCATCGTTCGAAGAACAAATGGACAAGCTTATAAGAGAAGCGGGTCAAAAGGTCCGAGACGACCATAACCGCGAAATGGTCATCTACGAGAAAGCCAGAACGCGACGCCTTCTCCAACAAGCCGTGAAAGATGAAAAGGCTGCTCCCTGTCAACCTGTTATAAAGAAGGCTCAGCGCAAAAGCAGAAATAAATCGAAAGGCCAAAAAGGCGCTCAACAACAACAAAGCAGGGCTAAGAAGCCATGCAAACAGGAGTCGAGCGCTATTGATCTATCCCTTATGAAGAAAATGGGTCGAGCGTACTCGTTTCCTCGGGACAAAACGAAGAAGATACTTGACCTCGCTCTAAAACATCAGATGCTTACACTGCCGGAGTCCAAACACCCCGAACAAGCAGGCGAAGTCTCACACCCAGACTATTGCTCTTATCACCGAGTAATAGGGCATCCTCTCGAAGATTGCTTCACTTTCAAGAATTGGGTCGAAGATCAGTACCAGCTTGACAAATTCGCTCTGTCCGACAACTGGAGGGTAACGCCACCACAAAAGCATGAGCCCAAGGCCACGAAAGAGGAACCAGTTCCACATTGGGATTGGAAGCGAATTCGCACCTGTCATACGATTACAATATTAAAAGAAGAGCCCGAAGACATAGATGAGGTCCCTTGGTGCTTCGAAAACAGCAGCGACGAGATAATCTCAAAATTCCCACCAGCGCCAAAAGAACTGGAAGATGGAATCCATACCACTGCAGATAACCTCAAGAAGATTGAGTTGGGGACGGTAAACGATCCACGACCGACATTCATCAGCGAGTTACTATCTGAAGAAAGGGTAGCTGCGTTAAAGGATGTGCTTCTGCAGCATAGAGATTGCTTTGCGTGGAACTATTCCGAAATGCCGGGACTAGATCCAGAAATCGTTGTGCATAAATTGGCAATATCCCCAAGCATCAAGCCAATCAAACAGGCGCCGAGAAGAATGCGACTCGAGCTTGAAATGAGTATCAATGCTGAAGTCAAAAAGCTGATCGACTCTGGCTTCATCTAGGATGTTCAATACCCTGAATGGATCGCCAACATCATCCTGGTGATGAAGAAAAATGGGACAGTGCGCATATGCGTGGACTTCCAGGATCTCAATAAAGCCTGCCCGAAAGACGATTTCCCAGTGCCAGTCACCGAACTGATGATAGACAACACGTCCACTCATGAGGTTTTCTCCTTTATGGATGGCTCGTCAGGGTATAACCAGATAAAGATGCATCCAGAAGACCAGAAGCACACAGCCTTCAGGACCCCTTTAGGAATATTCTGTTACAAGGTGATGCCCTTCGGTTTAAAGAACGCCGGTGCCACCTACCAAAGGGCCATGACGAAGATCTTCGACGACCTTATACACGAAATCGTCGAATGCTATATCGATGATCTCGTGGTTAAAAGCAAATCATACGAGGAACATCTCGAGCATCTGAAGACCGTATTTCAACACCTTCGACAATACAACTTGAAAATGAACCCGCTCAAGTGTGCATTTGGAGTTTCCTCAGGCAAATTCCTGGGATTCATTGTTCGACACCGATGTATTGAAATAGATCCGTCAAAGATTAAAGCGATCATGGAAATGCCTCCGCCGAGAACTCTCAGACAGCTGCAGTCTCTCCAAGGGAAGCTCGCATACATACAGCGATTTATAGCCAACCTTTCAGGAAAATGCCCTCCTTACAGTCACCTGATGAAGAAGGGAACCCCATTCGTCTGGGATCAAAAATGCCAAAGCGCGCTAGACGAGATCAAGCAATACCTGCAGAACCCACCGGTGTTGGCTGCTCCGGTTAAGGGAAAGCCTCTCATTCTTTATATAACCGCCCTCGAAGGTTCTTTAGGCGCATTATGGGCACAAGATCAAGGGAAAGAAAGAACACTCTACTACTTAAGTCGAGTTCTACTGGGGGCAGAAAGCAACTACTCCCCCATTGAAAAACATTGCCTGGCGTTGATCTTTGCGATAACAAAGCTTAGGCACTATGCGTTGGCGCATGAGGTCCGTCTCATTTCAAAGGTGGACCCCCTTAAATTCTTGATGTCAAAGGCCATATTGACGGGACGACTCGCTAAATGGGCCCTGCTCTTGATGGAGTTCTCGATAACATATCAACCTCTCAAGGCAGTGAAAGGCCAGGCCATCGCCGACTTTCTCGCTGAGCATCCGATACCGGCTGACTCTCCCCTGAATTGCGATCTTCCAGACGAACACGCGTTTGATGCGATCGACGGTGATGATACCCGATGGGAGCTTTATTTCGACGGAGCATCCTCCGTGAAGAAGCGCAAACAAAGTACCCCTATAATTAAATCAGGGGTAGGACTCATCTTTATAACTCCACAAGGAGGGATAATGCGCTATGCGTTCTCCCTGACGGAGCCGAGGACAAACAACGAAGCCGAATACGAAGCTCTGATAACAGGCATCGAGATCGCCATTGGCATGGGAATTGGAGACCTCCTCATAGACGGGGATTCTCAACTGGTCGTTAGTCAAGTAAACGGCGACTACCAAACGTGCAAGCCATAATTGGTAAAGTACGGCGAAAAGGTGCAACAACTGTTGACCCAAATTCCCTCTTATACTTTGGAGAACATACCGCGCGCGGAAAACAGCAAAGCGGACGCATTGGCCAAACTTGCTAAAGAACTGGCTGACGAGAACCTCGATGACGTTAGAATCGTGGTACAAAGCCGTCGGGTGCTTGCCCCAGCAGAAATATCTCCGGAATCATCCGAAGAAAAAGGAGCGAGCGAGCAGACGACCCTGCAAGTAAAAGATTGGGAAAATACCGAGGATTGGAGAGAAGTCTTCATAGATTACTTCAAGTCCCACCAATTGCCCAAAGAAGCGTCCACGAAACATCAGCTCATAAAACGAGCTCTGTCTTTCGCCTTCGTCAATGATACTCTGTACAAAAGGTCATTTGATTCTCTGTGGCTGAGATGCTTAGGACCTGACGAAGCGAAAAGAGTCGTCCAAGAAGTTCACGACGGACTCTGTGGTTCTCATCAAGCAGGCCCTAAGATGAAGTTGAAGGTCAAACGGATGGGCTACTATTGGCCCACAATGATTCAGGACTGCCTTGAATATGCGAAGCAATGCCACTCATGCAAATTCATGGGGACTTCATCCACCAGCATCCAAATCCACTACATCCAACGGTGGCTAGCTGGCCATTCGAGATGTGGGGGACTGATATAGTCGGCCCCATCGAACCAGCATCGTCTAGGGGACATCGTTTCATCCTAGCGACGACTGACTACTTCTCTAAGTGGGCAGAAGCGGTACCGCTGAGGGAAGTAAAGACGGAGAATATCCTTCACTTCTTCAAGACGCACGTCATATATCGGTTTGGAACGCCAAGACGGATCATCTCCGATAACGGGCCAGCCTACAGAAGCCACAAGATCAGTCGCTTCGCGCAACAGCACAATATAGACTGGAGATATTCCTCGGTTTATAATCTGCGAGCTAATGATCTAGCCGAGGCCTTCAACATGACCTTAACAAAGATCATAAAGAAAACGGTGTTCCGAAATAAGAAAGACTGGCACGAAAGACTGCAAGAAGCTCTTTGGGCATATCGAACTACGTTCAAGACGGCCACAAACACAACGCCGTATGCGTTGGTGTTCGGTACAGAAGCAATACTCCCCCTCGAGATAGAGTTACCCTCTCTACGAGTGGCAGTCCACTACGAGCTGACGGACGAAGAAAATGCTCACCTTCGGCTTGAGGAGCTTGACGCCCTTGATGAAACCCGGCTCATAGCGCAGCAAAATCTGGAAGCTTATAAAGCAAAGATGTCGCGCTCGTATGAAAGATTGACCCGACCGAGGACATTCCGCCAAGGCGAGCTTGTGCTAGTGGTCAAAAGGCCTATGCTCCCCAATCGCACCAAGCGGGGAAAATTCGAGCCGAACTATGAAGGCCCGTACATCATAGATAAAGTTTACCAGGGTGGAGCCTATCTACTCATGGACATGCACGGTGAAAGGCCTTTCAGGTCAATAAACGGTCGCTTCCTAAAGAAATACTACGCTTAATGAGCCGCAGCCTAGGTCAATGATAGATGACGACGACTATGTCCGCTCGCTATCTTCCTAAGCTCAGACTTTATAAAAAGTAGCCGGCCTTCTCCATGACGGACCGAAATGTCCTTAAACTAACAACGGACCGAAATGTCCTTAAACTAACAACGGACCGAAATGTCCTTAAACTAATAACAGACTGAAACGTCTTTAAACTACTACCACAGCATCCATAGGCTGACGAGATAAAAAAAAAGAAGAAAAAAAATATAATAAAAAAAACGGTATGTCCATAAGCAAAAAGGGCATGGATGAAAACCCGAAAGGGCTCCGTGAGTAAAAACAGCAGGACTACCGGCGAGTGTTTGTGAAAACCCGAAAGGGCGCAACCTCGTTAAAGGACACTTACAAGGTCCCCTCGACCTTATAAGGAGAAACCACGCGCGTGAGATCCTTACGACTCACAAGGGAGCAGCACACTTAGGGATCCCCACGATTCCTAAGGAGAAAATACACTTACGAGATCCTCACGACTCGTAAGGAGAACTCTCTTATGGGACCCTCACGGCTCATAAGATTTGAAAGTCTTAAGTTACAGAGACCTAAACCTGTGCTTGAGCAACCCCCACAACTTCCAATACTGCCCTACAAGTGGCTCAATACTGACCCTTGTATACAATCCACGGGCGCGAATAAACATTTCCCTAACCAAGTCTCATCCGTGACTAGGGATATGTTCGCATGACAGACAACCCTTGTAAATCCTCTCGATTTATGAGGAGAAGACCCTCCTGTAGGATCCTTACGACTTACAGAGGAAACGAACACTCAGGAATCCTCACGATTCCTAAAGAGAAAATGCACCTACAAGATCCTCACGACTTGTAGGGAGAAATAACTTCGCAAGACCCTTACGGTTTATGAAGTCAAAAGCCTTAGTCGACAGGACCCTAACCCTGGTCGCTAAGCCACCTTTGTTCGACATTGACAGAGGCAGATGATGATTCGCTCCTGGCAATATCCCAGTTGTAGCGGTGCTGATGCCGAAATCGGTTTACAGCGAAAAGCCAATAGGCCGCACATGCATACGAAATAGCCGAAATGATAAGGCAACTTGCAATAAAAAGCAGCAAGTAAAAATGTATGCATGCAAAATAGCCGAAATGATTGGGCAACTCGCAATAAAAAGAAGCGAGTAAAAATAAAATAAATAGCCGAAATGATTGGGCACCGCGAAAAATAGCCGAAATGATTGGGCAATCGCGACCTTCGCGATATAAAAGCTGAAATGATAGAGCATCGCGGAGATAAAACAAAAAAAAATTGAATGGTGATAAAACTTTGGCCGTATAGTTAAGATCACATCGATCCCTGTATTCAATCCAAGGGCGTAAACAAAGAGGGAACCATACTTTCCCAGCAGGCTCCGCCAGAAGGCGAAGCTAAATCTCGACGGTTCAGTCCAACTCCGAAGAAACCAGTATCTTCATCAAATTCCTCGACTCACGGATACAAACACTCCTTGACGAGAGCCTCCTGATCCGCGTCGACTCGCAGAGCCACCAGTGCCTCCGTGGGAATCCTCGACTCGTTTCAAACCCCAAGGAAACAAATAATCCTTAGCGCTTGGGAAACAAATAATCCCTAGCAAACTCCTCGACTCACGGATACAAACACTCCTTTACGAGAGCCTCCTGATCCGCGTCGACTCGCAGAGCCACCAGTGCCTCCGTGGGAATCCTCGACTCGTTTCAAACCCCAAGGAAACAAATAATCCTTGGCGCTTGGGAAACAAATAATCCTTAGCAAACTCCTCGACTCACGGATACAAACACTCCTTGACGAGAGCCTCCTAATCTGCGTCGACTCGCAGAGCCACCAGTGCCTCCGTGGGAATCCTCGACTCGTTTCAAACCCCAAAGAAACAAATAATCCTTGGCGCTTGGGAAACAAATAATCCCTAGCAAACTCCTCGACTCACGGATACAAACACTCCTTGACGAGAGCCTCCTGATCCGCGTCGACTCGCAGAGCCACCAGTGCCCCCGTGGGAATCCTCGACTCGTTTCAAACCCCAAGGAAACAAATAATCCTTGGCGCTTGGGAAACAAATGATCCCTAGCAAACTCCTCGACTCACGGATACAAACACTCCTTGACGAGAGCCTCCTGATCCGCGTCGACTCGCAGAGCCACCAGTGCCCCCGTAGGAATCCTCGACTCGTTTCAAACCCCAAGGAAACAAATAATCCTTGGCGCTTGGGAAACAAATAATCCCTAGCAAACTCCTCGACTCACGGATACAAACACTCCTTGACGAGAGCCTCCTGATCCGCGTCGACTCGCAGAGCCACCACTGCCCCCGTGGGAATCCTCGACTCGTTTCAAACCCCATGGAAACAAATAATCCTTGGCGCTTGGGAAACAAATAATCCCTAGCAAACTCTTCGACTCACGGATACAAACACTCCTTGACGAGAGCCTCCTGATCCGCGTCGACTCGCAGAGCCACCAGTGCCCCCGTGGGAATCCTCGACTCGTTTCAAACCCTAAGGAAACAAATAATCCTTGGCGCTTGGGAAACAAATGATCCCTAGCAAACTCCTCGACTCACGGATACAAACACTCCTTGACGAGAGCCTCCTGATCCGCGTCGACTCGCAGAGCCATCAGTGCCTCCGTGGGAACCTTCGACTCGTTTCAAACCCCAAGGAAACAAATAATCCTTTGCGCTTGGGAAACAAATAATCCCTAGCAAACTCCTCGACTCACGGATACAAACACTCCTTGACGAGAGCCTCCTGATTCGCGTCGGCTCGCAGAGAAACCATTGTCTCCGCGGGAAACTCCCGATTCGTCTCAACTTGCAAATGAAGCCTCAGGCAGCAGGGACTAAAAAACTTGCTTCCTGAACAATGGGACCCTGCAAGTCAATCCAAAATGGTCTCTTGCATACTATTCACGGGTCTTACTCTCCAAAGTCGAGTTTCGACGAGGAGGGAAACAACCGCTTACGAGTCCTCTCGACTCGTAAGAGGGAAAATTCTTTTATAGGATCCCTACGACTTATAAGAGAAAACCACACTTAGGAATCCTCACGATTCCTAAGGAGAAAAACCCACCTACGAGGTCCTCTCGATCCGTAGGGAGAAAAGTCTCTCTGAGACCCTCACGGCTCATGGAGTTGAAAAGTCTTAGGCAGCAGATCTGAACCTGCGGCCTAAGCCATCGCTATCTCTTGGAGAAGTCAAGTTATCTGTCGATTATGTTTATCCAGATAGCATGCTGATAATAAGGGAAAGAAGAGAGTAACAGAAAGAGTATCCGATTTACATTTGATCAAGCGTTCGAGACACATTCATTCATGCATAAGCAAAAGACTCAGAACAAAAGATAAGACAGGCTAGGAAAAACAAAATCTTCATTAATATTGCCAGAAGTTCTTACAATCATAAAAACAATAAACGAAAAACATTATTACAAGGGAATAACCTCGGACCCAGGACATGGATTGAGGAATTCAAAAGCGACCCTATCTATGACTTTCCAGGCCTCGCGGACCATCCTAGTGTGCTTTCTCTCGCGAGCACAAGCGTCAGGGTCCCCCCTGATGTCTTCCACCCTCCGATAAGCAGCGAGTATGGCAGACTGTTGAAAGACCTCGTATAAGAGATCGATAAGACCGTCTCGCCGTCTCTTCGAGATGAAGTTTAATAGGTACATCGAGTGCACCTTGTCCTCAGCGGCATCCAACGCCCTAAGCGGCACGCCGGAACAGAATAGGGGAAGCGCTTCCCAGATGGCTCCCACGATAAGCTTAAGGAGGGAGGAACGCCGGGGGAGCAGTGGACCATTGTATGCGTCGAAGCGGCTCATAATTTCAGCACACTCCGCGTTTGTGAACTCTCGATTCTGAGAGCGGCCAAGTCGGCGGATGTCCCCGTAAGAGATGATCTCGTTAAGAGCATACATATGGGCATCCATTGTTCCTGTGAAAGAAGATCAACAGAATTAGCAGACCGACTGATTAGGCGAATTCTTGTTAAAAAAACGAGCACAGACAGTTAAACTCCTCGAGAGCAATGCTCTACGAACAGGAGTGACTATCAAAATTCTAATAAGGGAAATTTAAAGAAGTCCCCCAAGATTCTGAGATCACTATTATTAAAAGATGATATAGTCCATTAAAATACAAAACTCCATTTTTAATTTTCATTATTCATATTCAAACTCTTAAAAGTTCATCATTTTCAGATCAAAGAGATCTATGTTTTGACAAAGATGCAAGGTTTTGTTCATGGGTCAAAAAGCCTTGAAACAGATTCTTGAGAGCAAGGCTCTAATAATGAAACCCCAGAAGGGTTTCTTTAGATCAAAGATCTATAAGAGCAAGGCTCTGTTAATTAAAATTGATTTAATTCAAGACTAATTCTTACCTAAATAGTTTCTTTTAAAGAAAATCTAAGAGTTTTTAAAAACAAGAGCAGGGCTCTGAGATTCTGAAAATAAAAGTTTTGGAGATGATGATTGTTTCGCCCAATCAGAGCAAAGCTCTGTTTGAATTCAAAATTCAAATTTTGAAGCAAAGTTTCAAGTCCCGCGCGCAGCGCCCAAGAAAGCGCACCCAATCAGAGCAAAGCTCTGATTGAAGGAAGCAACGCTTCAACTGCACTGCACGCTGCGCTGCGCGACACGCGTCAGCGCAGATGCGCTAGCGCAGTTGCGCTGCGCTCTGCGCTGCGCGACACGTGTCAGCGCAGATGCGCTTGCGCACTTGCGCTGCGCTCTGCGCTGCGCGACACGTGTCATGCGCTGGGGCATCTGCGCCAAACTAAATTAAGATTTTATGAAATCTTTTCTGTTCTTTCCAGAACTAGAAGATTTTCTTCGGCCTTTGGATCAAAGATCCAGCAGTGGGAAAATTCCCAAAATCACTCAGGAAAGATCCTGTTAACAAATTCAACAGATTTGTGGTCACTATAAATAGGACCCTAAGCCTCAATTCAAATGCATCAACAATTTTCTCGAAAAATCAAGAACTCTAAACAGAGAAAACTCTGAGAAGATTTCAAGAAAAAGGTAAAGAACCTTCATGAGGTAGAAGAAAGGCCTTCTAATAGATCATTGATCTAAAAATAAGATCAATGATCTTTATATAAAAAAAACAGTGCTTTGCACTTCTTGTGAACCTTCGGTTCTTTAAAAACAATAAAAATAATAAAATAATAAAAGAATAGTGCTTTGCACTTTTAAGAACCTCTGGTTCTTCGAATAAAGAAAAATTTATTTTTCTTTGATCTAATTTAGATGAAGAAATTAAACAGTGCTTTGCACTTCCCTTCTTGAATCTAAAAAGATTCTTAGTGCTTTGCACTTCCAAGTTGCGCCGTTGCGCTCTTAAGGGAGCGCCACGTATCGGCTATAAAACCACTTGCGCTAAGCGCCCTGATTCCTGATTTAAAATCAGGAAAGCTTCTGGGAAAAGCTTCAGAGGAGAGTCACGTGCTTACACGTGACTAGCGGTCACGTGTTGGCACGTGATACCTTAAAAGCATCATCAAGTCGAGTTCAGTCTCCTGACTACGCTGAAGAAAATGGGCTTCAGAAAGAGTCACGTGCTCCCACGTGACCAGGGTCACGTGGCGACACGTGACATTTGAATACAAGCGTCGAAGACACACAAGTTCTCTGATCAAGTCAAGAAAAAGGATTCAGAAGAGGTCACGTGCTTCCACGTGACCAGGGTCACGTGTTGGCACGTGACGTTCAAGACAGTAGACTCGTTCTTCAGACGAACCAAGGAAAGAGAGCTCAAACAAGGGTCACGTGCTCACATGTGACCAAGAGTCACGTGGTGGCACGTGACGCTTAAGCAACAATCAGAAGAAAGGAAAAGGCTCATTCCAAAGGGGGTCACGTGCTCACACGTGACCATGGGTCACGTGGGCACACGTGACCGGCTTTCAAAGCCCTTTTTGTCAACAGAATTAAATTCTGAGAGAAATGCAAATCTTTCCAAAGGAACGCAACTATATTCATCCAATCAAATTAAAGATTCGGAGGTCATTTATCTATGGAAAATCTCGGGTTTGGAAAGATTTCCCCCTTAAATCTAACCAAAATAACAAAAGAGAATCTCTGGATTTGAAATCCAACGGTGAATAAAATTCACCTAATAATCCAAAGGTCCAGAACGAATGAAGGACGCAAATCAAATCTCTCAACGAAGATTCGTCAAAAACCAACTGATTCAGCTGCTTCTCCTATAAATAGGAGCCAAGAGACACAAAAAGAGATATACATGCGCAGAGAAGAGAAAAGAAAAAAGGAGGAGAGCTTTGATACTTTGAAAAGACTCGGATCTTCTGCAAAAAACCCTAGGTAAGAAAGAGGAAGCCTTTCGAAAGAAAGAGAATTTAATTCTCTATAGAGTTTAACTCTAATATATAAAACAGAAGAGCAAATTTCTTCTCTCTTTGATAGAGGATCTGCAAAGTGCACATCTCCCCTTAAGGTTGAGAATTTAATTCTCAATGGGTTGAGATCCTGCCATGCAGATCCAAAACATAGAGAAAGAATGCAAGCATGAGAATTTAATTCTCACAGAACTATAGGAATTTAATTCCTCTAAGATAAAAGTAGGGCTTGACCCTGTGTTATGGGAATTTAATTCCTTCAAAGTAAAAAGGAGCAGGGTTTAACCCTAATTAAGAATTTAGTTCTGTTGAAACAATGGGAATTTAAGTCCCTTAATCATAATCTGACGGGAAACGGAAGTTTGATTCCTTAAAAAGTTTTTATTAGGGTTTAACCCTATTCAATTCTTCACATAAACGAGGAATCTAATTCCTACAGAAGGTTCAAGGATCGAAAGGGAAGCAGGAATTTAATTCCTTTGAAAATTAAAGCCAGAGGAATTTAATTCCTGAAAAGAAAGATCAACAGATCCTCTAGAAACTACATAGAGGCAGGGTCACGTGCTACCACGTGACCCCCCAAAACCCTTACAGAAAGCCCCTTTGAGGCAGCACCCCACGTGACCCACGTGACCCTCAGCAGAAGCCTTAACACAAAGGTATTTGAATGCCCATCACGTGACGACACGTGATGCTATGAAGGAAATGATAATTTCAGCGGAACAAATGAAGGGAGGGCGCCCTCACGTGCTGCCACGTGACCCTTCTTGCCTTAGTGTTTAACATTAAAATTAAAACTCTCAAGCCCAATGTTAAAACACTGTCGAGCCTTAGCATTCAATGCTGATTAAAAAGCCTTATTGGCAGGATTCAACACTGATCCGTTTTAGTGTTTAACACTAATTTGAAAAAGCCTTATTGCTGGTGTTTAACACCAATTATCTCCGAGTGTTGAACACTAACTCAACAACTCCATTCCCAGTGTTCAACACTGATTGCTCTGTAGTGTTCAACACTAGGCTTTGGCCCAATTGGCTAAAGGGATAGAAGCAAACATTCTCCCTCCATGGACCAGCAAAGAGTCAATATTCCAGACCTGACTGGACTTAGCCCAAGCTGGCCATAAGTCCTCAATTTGTGATTAACTGGGCCGGTAGGCTCATAACATAATTGATCAGTCTTGACCCAAATTGGGCCAATGACCATTTAATCCATCCCGGTTCTAGGGTACATCTCTTCACTCCTTTGATACTTGGCATTGTAATCCCTCAATGTCTTCAAAGAGGTGACGGGTCCCGAAGACCATTCATGATATGGACTGTGGGGTCCTTAAACCCATGCATAACACAAAATTCCTGGTTACGTGGAACGTGGATAACGTCACTCTTTGACCCCGCGGAAAACGTCCAGAGCGGAGCCTGGTCCTCGCCCAGCACGGCAGTGAACCCGTGTGAAGCATCCAGAGCACATACCGGACTGTGGAGTCCTTAAACCCATGGACTATGACGTCCTTAACCTTGACCGAGATGTCTTAAAACTACCAATGGACCGCAATGTCCTTAAACTACCCACGGACCGCAATGTCCTTAAACTACCCACGGACCGCAATGTCCTTAAACTACCCACGGACCGCAATGTCCTTAAACTACCCACGGACCGCAATGTCCTTAAAACTACCCATGGACTGCGATGTCCTTAAACTAGAACCATAGAGCCTCCATATGCTCTTTTGTCGGATCTAAACGGTCCCGTTTAAGTTGATCTTAGCCTCAAATATGGCTAACGCGTCCTTAGACCTTCAAGCAAACTGGACTATGAATCCCCCTAATTAACTCTGGCTCAAGGGTACATCTCCGAACTCCTCTGACATTCGTCGTTGTAATCCTTCAACGTCGTCAGAGAGGTGACGGGTCCCGACGGCCACACATACGACGGACTACTATGTCCTGAAATTGGAACAATTGGGGTCCAAACACTCCTTTGTCGGATCTAAATGATCCTGTTAAGTTGATCTTGGCCTTAAACTAGACTAATGTGTCCTTAACAAATGTTTGAGTTGATCATAGCCTCAAGCATGGCTAGTGTGTCCTCAAACTAAACCCCCAAACCCAAATCTAAGAAGATACGGATTTGGACTAGTCCACGCCCTACGGGCGACGACATAACTCGGTCTCCGTAAACGATCCATGGGCAGGAAAACATAAAACAAAACACACGACACGAAGTGACCATCTGGAGAAGGAGAAAGTTGTTACCGCGACGCGGTAGCGTAATTAACTGTAGGGGCTTGCGCCTGCAGGGAAGAGCGTCCCCACAATCAAAAACCCCTCACCCTGAGGGGGAATCTGACGAAGTCTGCTACATCGGCCGCATCCGCCTAAACCTCCGATACATGGCGCCATAAATCAACTTGGCATCTTCGGAGAGGCAGACGGATTGCACCTATTGGCATCTGCCCCGAATCTCAGGCAGGACGTCCCAACGTCTCGGCCGCCATTCGGAGGGGAACAGATTCTGGCACGCCCGGTGGGACCTTTTCCTCTTTCCACTCCACACTTCGTGTGTCGTGATTCGCGAACCAATCGCGGTTCGCTAACAGTTGCCCTTGGGTTTCAAGATACTAAGAATTGGCGCCTTGCCTATTGTAGAAAACAAAGGATCGATGGCTGCTACTTCCGCGAAATCCTCCAACTGCTCAAGCTGCAATTGCGACCAACGCTTTGCCTCTCCGGGAGGTATAGCCTATGGACCCCAAGCTGCTTCGTTGTTCACAATGCCGGCGGACCAGGTGACTCAGGCCACTACCGGATTGTTCTTTGGGACTATACTCCCACCATCCAGCTTCACGGCGCCAGTGCTGACAAAGGAAGCCCTCAAGAAGTCGGTCTTTGATCGTCTCACCCCTGCCACGGCTCCTCTCACCGAGTTGTCCGATGTCAGCGCCTCAGTCTTTTCTAGATTGGGCCAGAAATCCTGCAGATTCGTCGCAGAGAAGGCTGCTCCTGAGAAAACGGCCGCTCATGCTTCCGAAGTCGCCAAGGCAGCTTCCCCGGCCAAAAAGTCGGTCTTTACCAGATTAACGGCTTCAGCTCCCGCTCCCGTTGCACAAAGGACATCGGTTTTTGACAGGCTAACACCAACAACGACCCCCCACCCACACAGGGGGCAAGATGAAACCGTTCTTATATCTGACTCTACGCCGTCTGCTCGACGCGCTCGACGTCGTCATTGGCGCCGAATAAGGAAGGCTGGGGGCAACTCCCCCTCTGGATTGACTCCACCAGCCCCAGCGGTAGAAGTTAATGCTGCTGTTCCAACTAGGAACAGCTTCGAAATGTTAAATAAGGTGCGAAGGAATTCCCCTACCGCAGTGCTGAAGAGGTCTCCTCCCCCATCAGAAAAGGTTGTGGAAATAGAATCAGAACAGCCCCGATCTCCTCAACGGCTGTCTTCCAAAATCTATAAGGTTTGGCGGCAGGCCCGGGACTCAATCATCGATCCAAACTTCTCCCGCCAGCATAAGAAGCTGAAGATCCAACCGAAAGCTGGTCACCAGGCTAAAACCCAAAAGGCTGTTTGGACGCCCACCTCGACGGCCCCCTCAACCTCCATGGCTCATAAAAGGAGGGAGCCAGAGAAGATCCCTCAACATGCAACGACGGCTAAAAGCAATGAGCCCAGACACCCTAAGTCTGGGGGCACGGTGGTGCACACTGTTTACATGGTCTCTGGAAAGGAGGAGAGCCGCACCTCTACGGGCCACCGACCGCTGACCCGATCCGTGACGAGAGCCCAAGAACAACAACAAAAGTTGCAGGAAATGATGAGTGCTATGGCTGCACTTACCGGGCCAAAAGAAAGCCCAGAAACATCCTCAGACGCACGCCGAGAGGAGGAAACCGACGCTGAGTTCCTTCGCCGGACATTGGAGAAAAAGGACAAAGAGGCTGCTGAACAAGCGGCTAATATACAGCGCATGGGCCTTCTCTTCCAAGATATGATAGGAATGATGATCCAACAGGACCCACCCATTGAAGATCCCCCAATCGTTCTGGAAGATGACCGAGGAGAAACGTCAAATCCACCACCAGCCCTCTCAACGGCCAAGGAAGAAACGATCTCTAAGGCTGACTTAGCCGACTACATAGCCCAGCAAATCCGGGTCCATCATGCGACTGAGGCGGCTGGTCAAGTCGTGAAAACAGGGCGGCCGTATCCAAGCTGGTACGATCAAATCAAATACCCGCAAGGCTATACGATACCGAAATTCCATGTGTATAAGGGGACCGGCAATCCTCATCAACACGTCGCCCAGTTCCGGGCCCTCTGCGGTAACACCGGCGGTGACGATAAACTGTTACTCCGTCAGTTCGTTGGCAGCTTATCAGAAACAGCGTTCGAATGGTATTCAGAACTTCCGAACGATTCCATCAAAACGTTCGCTGAAATGGAGCTGTTGTTCACTCAGCGATTTGCAAGTGCCAGCGAACGCACTCCAATAACTGCACTTATTAACGCCAGGGTAAAACAGGGCGAAACCTGGGTTCAGTACGCCATACGCTGGCGGAATTTGTGGTCGAGATGCGAACAACGCATTGAGGAAGCACCCGCAGTGGGTATGTTCGTGGGAACCTTAGACCCCCACGCAACCATCTCCCAGTTTATGATGTTTTTTAAGCCAACCACATTCCAGGCTTTAATCGACAAGTTGGCTCAGATGGACCAGATGGGTCATAGGCCACCTCCTCCGAAGTCGGAACCTCGGAATGATAAGGGTAAAGGAAGAGCAACCTTTGTCGCGAATGCCCAACAGCAACCTGACGCCCCGAAATCGGCAGATCAACTGGAAGAAAGACGCCGGTATTATAATGAAAAGATGAAGCGTCCCTACTCGTTCCCACGAGACAAGACGAGACGGTTATTTGAGCTAGCAATACGCAACAGGCTTATTAACCTCCCGAATCCAAGGCGACCGCCACAACCCACCGAGGTGAATAACCCCAACTATTGCCCTTACCATCAGACGGTAAGCCATCCGATTGAAGATTGCTTCGTCTTCAAAGGATGGATCGAAGATCAATACCTCCAGGGGAAGTTTGTACTGTCCGAAAAGTGGAAAGTGAACCCGCCACAACCACATACTCCTAAAAAGACGGACACATCGGGGGCAACCTGCTCCTTTATCGAAGAAATTCCATGGGAGGTCGTGCTATCAACGAAGACCAAAAGGATGCTGAGAGACCTTCATGCGTGCCCTGCAATCGAATGGAAGGACCCTCTTGAACCCCAAATTATCGAAGGGATGTGGAGGCCCCGCCCAACTATGAAGACTCATGATAAAGATCCAAATACTCACGCCCAGCCGTCAAAAGCTTCGAAGAAAAAGAAGAAGAAATCCAAGAAGCCCGCGAAGCTTGGAGACGAGCGAACAAACTTGCAGAAGCAAATCGACGCGCTGGAAGAATATAATCAGAAGGCGCGAACTCCTGTCACACTGCAAGAGTTTCTCTACCACATCTTTCAAGAGGGAGATGATGGAGGGAGCTCGTCGGATGAATCCGAAGGGTATGTGGCGAGTTGCAACATGATCTCCCACTCGTTTACCAATGATGAGAAAACTCCTAGCACTAAGAAGCTGAAGGCGGAACCCGAACCAAAGCGTGCGACGCTGACAACTGATATGATCAATGCCTTCCTAGACGAGATTCGTCTAAAAAGTAAAGCAGACCAAGAGCGTGAGATGGCAGCATCAGGAGGAACCAAATGCGGGCAACTGAACGAAGGAGTTGAACTACCCCTACCAGAGCGAAAGGCATCCGAGATGGACAGGAAGATATTCAAGACGAGAAAAAGGTTCGCCAAAGCCATGTCAATGGGAATGCGGCTACCACCCTCGGAAGGAAACACACACAATGGGGCGGAGAAGCACCCCGA
The DNA here is from genome assembly GCA_030015575.1 of Agapanthus africanus. NCBI lineage: Eukaryota > Viridiplantae > Streptophyta > Magnoliopsida > Asparagales > Amaryllidaceae > Agapanthus > Agapanthus africanus. The sequence continues at coordinate 228,010,866 of CM057339.1, forward strand.
TTACTGTGCATATCATCGGAAAGTTTCACACCCCACAGAGGAGTGCGACGCCTTTAAGATATGGTGGCAAGGATATGTTGCTCGTCGGCAACATTTCAAACGCATGAAACGCAAGAGCCGTCGGGAGCAAAGAAGCGCCGTTGACGGACCCAACAGAATTACTGGCAACTGTTATATGGCTCATGCCGAGGGGTCGCAAGTCCTCACCTTTGGGAGCGACTCTGACGAAGAAGTGACTCTGGGCCCTCTCTTTGAAGAATCCACGCTAAGGAGAGATGAGGAATCAGAAGCCTGCGGAAACACTCAGCTGCGCAGTCGCACGCTCCCGGAAAAGAATCTCGGGCCTACGAACAGAAAAGATAAGGGAAAGGAAAAGGTCACTGAAGATATCACTTTGGATGACCAAGTCGCGAAAGAACTGGCTGCCAAAGACCCTCCTAGGAGGAGTAAAGTGGACTATAACATCCTCGCGCATCTAAGGAAGCTACCTTCTCAGCTTAGCATTCTCGACACCCTCCTATTATCAAAAGAAGCACGGGACTCACTAATTAAGGCACTACAAGAACCTGAGCAATTCCAAGCCTTTCTCGCCACTGAAAAGATGAAGGACAAACTAGAAGAAGTGCATACGGCCGACGTCACTTTCGGTGATGAAGACCTCCTTCTCGGGACGTGCGACCATAACCGTCCCCTATATGTCTCTGGGTACTGCCATGACATCAAGATTGGCAAGATCCTGGTGGATAATGGATCCTCCGTCAATCTCCTTAATGTTCGGGTGTTGAAGGAAATCTGCATGAGTGTACAGCATCTCGCTCGGGACAAAATTACTATCTCCGGTTTCGACTCACAATCGTCACGGACTCTCGGGTCCGTGATACTAACATTACGCTTCGGGCTTCTCGTCACAGACATCAAATTCCATGTCATTGACGCCAAGACCTGTTACAATGCCTTGCTCGGCCGTCCTTGGTTACACGAGTACAACATCGTCCCTTCTACACAACATCAGTGTATGAAGTACTTTAAAGATGGTTTCGAGTATACTGTAACGGGTGAGCTGAACCCATTTTCCGTGAACGAAGTCCGCAAATACGAGGATGCGAAATACTTCTTGCCAGACTTTGAAGATACAGAAAGGTGTCACGACTCGGAGAACAAGGCCGCCGCCACTATCCCTGTTTTCGGAAGCGATACCGAAGAAGAAGAAGAGATAGTTTATACGGGGCCATCTCAACACAACAACCGGAGGACGCCCACCCCCATACTGGTCTTCGGAAGTGATTCGGAAGATGAGGTCAATGCCGTATTCTCCAATCGGCTTTCAATACAAGCACCTCCTGGCGATGACCATAACTTGCAAATCACCATGGTACCGCGAGAACACTACAAGGACCTCGACACGCTTCAAGCTCACAGTGTGCAAGAGCTGCAAACGTTTTGCGTCCCCCCCAGGCGAAAGGGTGAGAAGATGATCCTATTCTATCGATCCTCAGAGTCGAAAGTAGAGAAAGAGATCTGGCACGGCATAGATGCTACATGCGACAGACTCCAGCCCATCCGTTTGCCCAGATACTATACAAATGGATTAAAGAAGCTATTGAAGCACCAAGGGGTACCCTTAAAACAAACTGTTCAACAGGCTCGGTTTTACAACAGGATTTGGGATGTCCCTGGAACCCAACGCAAATTGCCTAATGGGAAAATGGAGACACTCGGGCTTGGATACGCGAGAACCGGAAAACGAGAACGGGCTCATAACAGCTACGCTATATATACCTTTGATGAAGAAGAGGACGCCCTGTCAGGAGATGCCAACCCCTCATCAAAACCAGACCACGCGATTGAGGCGCCAAGTCCGTCATTTCTAGAACGAATGGACAAGCCCATCAGGAAAGTGGGTCAGAAAGGTCGGGAAGACCCCAACCACGAAATGGCCATCTACGAGAAGGCCAGGACGCAACGTCTATTTCAACAGGTTGCGAAAGGCAAGAATGCTCATCCTTGTCAACCCATCATGCGAAAGGCCCGACGCGGAGACGGAAATAAGTCGAGAAGCGGAAAAAAGAGCCGACAACAACGACGCAAGATTAGAGGGTTACGAGATCAAGTACTGCACAGCTCGGATTCGCCCTTCATAGAAAAGATGAGTCGAGCGTACTCCTTCCCCCGAGACAAGACGGAAAGGTTACTCAAGCTCGCCCTAAAACATCAGATGATCGCGCTTCCGGAGTCTAAACACCCTGAGCAAGCTAATAAGGCCTCTCGCTCAGGCTATTGCTCTTATCACCGAGCCGCAGGACATCCTACCGAAGACTGCTTCACCTTCAAGAACTGGGTCGAGGACCAGTACCGACGGGGCAGATTCGCTTTATCCAACAGCTGGAGGGTAACGCCGCCACGAAAGCACGAGCCCAAGGCCGCAAGAGCGGAGCCGGATCCGCCTCGGCCCCGGGAGTGGATTCGCACCTGTTATACGATTGCGATAGACAACCCTCCCCGGTGCTTCGAAAACAGCGATGATGAGGTTATCTCAGAATTCCCGCCTGCTCCGAAAGAACTGGAAGACGGTATACATACTACTGCAGATAACCTCAGGAAGATTGAGTTGGGATCGGCAGAGGACCCGCGACCAACATTTGTCAGCAAGCTACTCTCTGAAGAAAGGGTGGCCGCGTTAAAGAACGTGCTTCTACGACATAAAGATTGCTTCGTGTGGAACTACTCTGAGATGCCAGGATTAGATCCGGAGGTTGCCGTGCATAAATTAGCAATATCCCCGGATATCAAGCCAGTCAAGCAAGCGCCAAGGAGGATGCGACTCGAGTTGGAGATGAGCATCAACGCCGAAGTCAAAAAACTAATCGATTCTGGATTTATCCAAGAAGTCCAATATCCCGATTGGATCGCCAATATCGTCCCGGTGATGAAGAAGAATGGGACGGTGCGTATATGCGTGGATTTCAGGGATCTCAACAAAGCCTGTCCAAAAGATGATTTCCCGGTGCCTGTAACCGAGCTAATGATAGATAACACGTCTACTCACGAGATCTTCTCCTTTATGGACGGTTCTTCAGGATACAATCAGATAAAAATGCATCCCGAAGACCAGAAGCACACCGCTTTCCGGATCCCTTTGGGTGTATTTTGCTACAGGGTTATGCCCTTCGGTCTAAAGAATGCCGGCGCTACCTATCAAAGGGCCATGACAAAGATCTTCGACGACCTCATACATGACATCGTCGAGTGCTATATCGATGACCTCGTAGTAAAGAGCATGTCATACGAAGAGCATTTAAACCACTTGGAGACTGTGTTTCAACGCCTCCGGCGATATAATTTGAAAATGAATCCCCTCAAATGCGCGTTTGGAGTCTCCTCGGGAAAATTCCTGGGATTCGTCATCCGACACCGGGGTATTGAGATAGATCCATCAAAGATTAAAGCGATCATGGAAATGCCTCCGCCAGGAACCCTCAAACAGTTGCGGTCTCTCCAAGGGAAGCTCGCATACATCCGGCGATTTATCGCAAATCTTTCAGGCAAATGCCGCCCCTATAGTCACCTGATGAAGAAGGGAACCCCATTCGTCTGGGATCAAAAATGCCAAGCTGCACTAGACGAGATCAAGCAGTACTTGCAGAACCCGCCGGTATTGGTCGCGCCGGTCAAGGGAAAACCCCTCATTCTTTATACAACCGCCCTCGAAGGTTCCTTGGGCGCATTATGGGCGCAAGAGAACGATCAGGGGAAAGAGAGAGCACTCTACTACTTAAGTCGAGTTCTACTGGGGGCAGAAAGCAATTACTCTCCCATTGAAAAACATTGCTTGGCGTTAATCTTCGCGATAACAAAGCTCAGGCACTATGCGTTGGCACACGAAGTCTGCCTCATCTCGAAAGTGGATCCTCTTAAATACTTGATGTCAAGAGCCATATTGACGGGACGACTCGCTAAATGGGCCCTGCTCTTGATGGAGTTCTCGATAACATATCAACCTCTCAAGGCAGTGAAAGGCCAGGCCATTGCCGATTTCCTCGCTGAGCACCCGATACCGGCCGATTCTCCTTTGAATTGTGACTTGCCGGACAAGCATGCATTTGATGCGATTAGCGGTGGAAGCGCCCGATGGGAACTTTATTTCGATGGAGCGTCCTCTATAAAGAAACAAAAGCAAGGTATCCCAATGATCAAGTCAGGGATAGGCCTCATCTTTGCGACTCCACAAGGAGGGATAATGCGCTTCGCCTTCTCCTTAACAGAGCCGAGGACAAACAATGAAGCTGAATACGAAGCCCTGATAGCAGGTCTCGAGCTTGCCATTGACATGGGAATTGAAGACCTCCTTATATACGGGGATTCTCAGCTGGTCGTTAGTCAAGTGAATGGTAACTACCAAACGTGCAAACCGGAGCTGGTGAAGTACGGCGAAAGGGTGCAACAACTATTGTCCCAAATTCCTTCCTACACTTTGGAGAACATACCACGCGCAGAAAATAGCAAAGCAGACGCATTGGCTAAGCTTGCTAAAGAACTGGCCGACGAGAACCTCGATGATGTCAGAATCGTGATACAAAGCCGTCGAGTGCTCGCCCCGGCAGAAATATCTCCGGAATCATGCAAAGAAAAGAGAGCGACTGAGCAGACGACCCTACAAACAAAGGACCATGAGAAGGCCGAGGACTGGAGGGAAGTCTTCATAGACTACTTTAAGTCCCGCCGCATACCCAAAGAAGCGTCCTCGAGACATCAGCTCATGAAACGAGCTCTATCTTTCGCTTTCGTCAACGATACTCTATACAAGAGATCGCTTGATTCTCTATGGCTGAGATGCTTGGGACCTGACGAAGCGGAAAAAGTCGTTCAGGAAGTCCACGACGGGCTTTGCGGCTCTCATCAAGCAGGCCCAAAGATGAAGTTAAAAATTAAACGGATGGGCTACTACTGGCCCACGATTATCCAGGACTGCCTCGAGTATGCGAAGCAATGCCACCCGTGCCAGATTCATGGAGACTTTATCCACCAACATCCGAATCCGCTACACCCAACGGTGGCCAGCTGGCCATTCGAAATGTGGGGAACTGACATAGTCGGCCCCATTGAACCGGCATCATCTCGGGGACATCGTTTTATCCTGGCGACTACTGATTACTTCTCCAAATGGGCAGAAGCAATACCATTGAGGGAAGTGAAGACGGAGAATATCCTCCATTTCTTCAAGACGCACGTCATCTATCGGTTTGGAACCCCACGGCGGATTATCTCCGATAACGGGCCAGCCTACAGAAGCCACAAGATTAGCCGCTTCGCGCAGCAGCACAATATAGACTGGAGGTATTCTTCAGTTTACAACCTACGAGCCAACGGTCTGGCCGAGGCCTTCAATAAGACCTTGACAAAGATCATAAAAAAGACCGTTTCCCGGAATAAGAGAGACTGGCACGAGAGGCTGCAAGAAGCCCTTTGGGCTTATCGAACTACATTCAAGACGGCCACAAACACAACGCCATACGCGTTGGTATTTGGGACGGAAGCAGTACTCCCCCTCGAGATAGAGTTACCCTCTCTACGAGTGGCAGTCCACCACGAACTGACCGACGAAGAAAATGCTCACCTTCGACTTGAGGAGCTTGATGCCCTCGACGAAACCCGACTCATAGCGCAACAACATCTAGAAGCCCACAAAGCAAAGATGACGCGCTCGTACGAAAGATTGACCAGGCCAAGGGCATTCCGCCAAGGCGAACTCGTGCTGGTAGTCAAAAGACCTATGATCCCCAATCGTGCCAAGCGGGGAAAATTCGAGCCAAACTATGAAGGCCCGTACATCATAGACCAGGTTTACCAGGGTGGAGCCTATCTACTCGTGGACATGCACGGTGAAAGGCCTTTCAGGCCAATAAATGGCCGCTTCTTGAAGAAATACTACGCTTAGTGAGCCACAGCCTGGGTCAACGGTAGATGACGACGACTATGTCCGCTCGCTATCTTCCTAGGTTCAGACTTTACAAGCAGTAGCTGACCCTCCCATAACAACGGACCGAAACGTCCTTAAACTATCAACAGACCGAAACGTCTTTAAACTAACGATGGACCGAAACGTCTTTAAACTAATGACGGACCGAAACGTCCTTAAACTAGCGACGGACCGAAACGTCCTTAAACTATCAACAGACCGAAACGTCTTTAAACTAACGACGGACCGAAACGTCCTTAAACTAATGACGGACCGAAACGTCCTTAAACTAGCTACGGACCGAAACGTCCTTAAACTATCAATGGACCGAAACGTCCTTAAACTAGCGACGGACCGAAACGTCCTCAAACTATCAACGGACCGAAACGTCCTTAAACTATCGATGGACCGAAATGTCTTTAAACTAACGACGGACCGAAACGTCCCTAAACTACTACCGCAGCATCCTTAGGCTGACGCAAAAAAAAAAAAAAAAAAAATAATAATACATAAAATAAAAAAAAAACAAAAAAAAACGGTATGTCCACAAGCAAAATGGGCACGGATGAAAACCCGAAAGGGCTCCGTGAGTAAAAACAGCAGGACTACCGGCGAGTGTTTGTGAAAACCCGAAAGGGCGCAACCTCGTTAAAAGGCACTTATAGGGTCCTCTTGACCTTGTAAGAAGAAACCACCTGCGTGAGATCCTTACGACTCACAAAGGAGCAACACACTTAGGGATCCTTACGATTCCTAAGGAGAAAATACACTTACGAGATCCTCATGACTCGTAAGGAGAACTCTCTTATGGGACCCTCACGGCTCATAAGATTTGAAAGTCTTAAGTTACAGAGACCTAAACCTGTTCTTAAGCAAATCCTCCACAACCTCCGACATTGCCCTACAAGCGGCTCGGACTGACCCTTGTATACAATCCACGGGCGCGAATAAACATTTCCCTAACAAAGTCCCACCCGTGACTGGGGATATATCCATATGGTGAACGACCCTTGTAAGTCCTCCCGACTTATAAGGAGAAAATCCTCTTTGTAAGATCCTTACGACTTACAAGAGAACATGCACTTAAGAATCCCCACGATTCTTAAGGAGAGAACACACTTGCAAGTCCTCACGACTTGTAGGGAGAAACACCTTTGTGAGACCCTTACGGCTCATGAAATCAAAAGCCTTGGTCAACAGGACCCTTAACCCTGTTTGCTAAGCCACCTTTGTCCAAACGTCGACAGAGGCAAATGACGATTCGCTCCTGGTAAACATTCCAGACAAAATGGCCGAAATGATGGGACAACTTGCAATAAAAAGAAGCAAGCAAAATCTCGGCGGTTCACAGATAACTTAGTGATCGCCACCGTGGCATTCGTCTCGATACAGCAGACGCGATACCGGCGAATGAAGCGAAAGCCAAATTCCTAGCTTCATTGTCTCGACGACACAACATCAAGCGAAACGGAACAGCGGCAACCCCAAGTTCCATGGCTCGGCGACACATATCGCCAAGAGTCAACCCCCATCCCGTGAAATGCGGATACAATCAGCAAACTTCCTGGTTACGTGGAAAGCGGATAACGTCACTCTTTGACCCCGTGGAAAACGTCCAGAGCGAATCCTGGTCCTCGCAGAGCATGGCAGTGAACCCGTGCGAAGCATCCAGAGCGGAGCCTAGTCCTCGCCTAACGCGGCAGTGAACCCGTGTGAAGCATCTAGTGCAAACTTCCTGGTTACGTGGAAAGCGGATAACGTCACTCTTTGACCCCGTGGAAAACGTCCAGAGCGGATCCTGGTCCTCGCAGAGCATGGCAGTGAACCCGTGCGAAGCATCCAGAGCGGAGCCTAGTCCTCGCCTAACGCGGCAGTGAACCCGTGTGAAGCATCTAGTGCAAACTTCCTGGTTACGTGGAAAGCGGATAATGTCACTCTTTGACCCCGTCGAAAACGTCCAGAGCGGATCCTGGTCCTCGCAGAGCATGGCAGTGAACCCGTGCAAAGCATCCAGAGCGGAGCCTAGTCCTCACCTAACGCGGCAGTGAACCCGTGTGAAGCATCTAGTGCAAACTTCCTGGTTACGTGGAAAGCGGATAATGTCACTCTTTGACCCCGTGGAAAACGTCCAGAGCGGATCCTGGTCCTCGCAGAGCATGGCAGTGAACCCATGTGAAGCATCCAGAGCGGAGCCTAGTCCTCGCCTAACGCGGCAGTGAACCCGTGTGAAGCATCTAGTGCAAACTTCCTGGTTACGTGGAAAGCGGATAACGTCACTTTTTGACCCCGTGGAAAACGTCCAGAGCGGATCCTGGTCCTCGCAGGGCATGGCAGTGAACCCGTGCGAAGCATCCAGAGCGGAGCCTAGTCCTCGCCTAACGCGGCAGTGAACCCGTGTGAAGCATCTAGTGCAAAATTCCTGGTTACGTGGAACGTGGATAACGTCACCCTTTGACCCCACGGAAAACGCCCAGAGCGGAGCCTGGTCCTCGCCAAGCACGGCAGTGAACCCGTGTGAAGCATCCAGAGTAAACACCGGACTGTGGAGTCCTTAAAATCCACGGACTATGACGTCCTTAACCTCGACCGCGATGTCTTAAAACTAACGATCAACCACCCCTATTCCTTACAGATCTTTGCCTCGGTTTAAGGGTACATCTCTTCACTCCTTTGATGCCTGGCATTGTAATTCCTCAACGTCTTCAAAGAGGTGACGGGTCCCTGCAACCAAACGTCGGACTGTGGAGTCCCTAAATCCACGGACTATGAGGTCCTTAACCTTGACCGTGATGTCTTAAAACTAACATCGGACTGTGGAGTCCCTAAATCCACGGACTATGAGGTCCTTAACCTTGACCGTGATGTCTTAAAACTAACATCGGACTGTGGAGTCCTTAAATCCACGGACTATGAGGTCCTTAACCTTGACCGCGACGTCGTTAAAACTACGATATCTGGAGAAACCCCTGACTTCGTAGAACACGGACAAGGGTAACCGCATCCGGCGCTCACAAGTCCTCACGACTGGGAGAAAAGCTCTTTATGAGACCCTCTTAGCTCATAAGATGTAAAAGTCTCAGGAAACAGATCTTAACCCTGAATCCTGAGCCATTGCTGTCCTGCAAGGAAATCAAGATAGGATACCCGCAGAATGCATTCAATAAAAAGGAGACACACCATTGAAGAGAAAAATGTATCTTTTATTCATAAACCAAAAAGGGTACAAGGTACAATTCAAGAAACAAAAAAATGAAGATACTCTTATTAATGAGTAGGTACAAAAAGGGGAGGGAAGATACAGTCCTTAAGCTGGTGGCCGGTGTAGTAATTTCAGCAGCTCGTCGTTTTGCTGCTGAGCCACGGCTTCATGACGCAAGATCTCCAGAAGGCGAGCCTCCGCCTGAGCTTGTTGGGCCTGATATAAAGCGAGCCGAGCTTCAAGCTCTTTCTCAGTGGCCTTGTGAGCCTCAACCCTCTCGCGAGTAAACATGGCAGCTTTATCAAGAGCTACCACCTCCTTGATGGATTCCTGAAGCACTCGCCAAAGGTCATACGCTTGTTGGCTTTAACTGTGAGGCTGACCAGAAGCTCGCCCAACGCTTTGGAGGCTAGCTCTCTCTCAAAATTTTTACGACCGAACCCTTTTTCTCACACAACAATATGTTCGCTACGTGGCCACGAAAGCCCGCACTCGCAACCACAGCCTCGAACACGAGACATTTACAAGACCGTATAAATGAGCCCCCGGTCGACAGAGATGATCGATCTGAAACGTGTTCACATCACCCGGTATGAAAAGCAATGAGAAAATTTCCAGTGTTTATCCTATCAAGCATGTGTTCACGATTATATAAGCATCCGAAGAAGAAATAAAGTTTGAGGCATTAATTTGCATGCGACATAATGACGATGTTGATAATTAGAAGAAGCTTGCATAAGAAGAACCCAATGTTTATTCAGGCAAGCGAAAACATGCATACGAGTACCAAGCCTACATAGGGATTCAGCATAAAGCATACAAAAGAAGAGGACTAATTTAAAAACACTACGCTAACGGAAAAGATCACCAAACACCGGATCAATGGCACAAGGGTTCACAAAGCAAAGAACAAAATTCTCCATCTCTCTCTCTGCTTTCTCCAGCACGTCAAAGCGACGGTTCTCACGAGGAGTCGCCCCCCATCGATTGGTGCCGTGTTCGTCTGCAAAAGCGAACATAATAGCTCGCCGGGCCCTAATCTGGCCCAGCAGGTGAATCGAGTAATCCTTCAAAGCCTGAGTAATCAGGCACGCTTCATGGAAGCCCTCGAGCTTTTCTTCTGCCGCGTCGAGCATCGCCGGGGTCATCTCCGCCGGGTGAGGAGGAATGTCGGCAAGCACGGCCGTGAGAGTCATCCGGAGCCAGAGAGAACCCATCGGGAGGGGAGACCCTCTACGGATCGAGAGCTCGTGCATGGCCGAGTCACATTCGTTGTCAGAAAGGAGAGGGTCCACTAACCGAGCAGCAAAGCGGGGGATCATCTCCTCAAGAGGAACTTCCCACGGTTGTCGACGAGCATGAGGGCGATTGCAAGCCATGGCACTCGTTTCTCTCTTAAAAAAAAAATATATATATATGTATATATATATATATATATGTATATATGATATGAATCCCTCTGAGAAAGGAGAAGAAGGTTATAGCCTCATATATAATGAAGCGCATTAAGTGCTATGCGCGGAAAATCTTGCATGGTGAATCTGTTTTCAGGGCCTAAAAATGGAAAGGTACCGAAAGTCAAGGAGATGGAACGATTCCCAAGCCCCTTTTCCAGCACCTAATATTGTGCACTGAAAATATGGCATGAGGAAAATCTTGTGAACCGTCGCATCAAGAGATCTCACGCGTAGAACACGTGAGGCCCAAACCTGCAGTGTATTTAGAAGGAAGAATATGGAATATTACCATGCATATTAAAGGCACCAACAGCAACAATAGTGAAATGATAAAATTCCAGAAAAGGGCATGCAAGCATAGAAAAAAAAACACATAATAAAACTTGTCACTCATACTTCAAGAGGTTCATACAAAATCTAAAAGACACTTTTACAATGGTAAGGTTTCAGACGCGAGGCATGGGTTGAGAAACTCAAAATTGACTTTATTCAAGATCTTCCAAGCATTTCGAACCTCCCGGGTATGCTTTCTCTCACGGCCACAAGCATCGGGGTCCCCTCGGATGTCCTCTACCCTCCGATAGGCACCCAATATGGCTGACTGCTGAAAGATCCGATGAAGGAGATCGATGAGATCATCCCGCCTTCTCTTTGAGATCAAACCCATAAGATATACCGAATGCACCTTGTCCTCAGCAGTGTCCAAGTCCCCGAGTGGTATGCCGGCGCAAAAGAGAGGAAGGGCCTCCCGGATCGCCAGCACGATCAGCCTCAGAAGAGAAGAGCGACGGGGAAGTAGCCGATGATTGTACTCGTCGAAGCGGCCCATGATCTCGGCACACTGAGCATTAGTGAACTCCTGGTTCTGACTGCGGCCCAGCGCACGAATATTCCCGTACGAGATGATCTCGTCAAGACGATACAGATGGGCATCCATGATACCTGAAATAAAAGTCACGAGAATTATTACAAGATCCCCCTCGCATTAATTACAGAAGAACAGCCTCGGGCCAAGAGACCCCAAGGAGCCTCTGGGTGAAGAAACTGAGTTCTTCATAAGAATTAAATTCCTTATCAGGAAAAAGGGAATTAAATTCCCAGGAATAATTTTGATGGACTTAAAGTCCAGGGAGTTGAAACGCTGTCATCATCTCCCCGAAGATCGCCTAAACTCTAAGAGATCTACAGTTCGAAGGTTCCCTGTTCTTAAGAAAAAACTTGAAGAAAAATGGGTTCTTTGCGAAACCCTTGATACAGATTTGAAATCCAAGAAGTTCTTTTAAAAACGAAGGCGCTTTGGCCGCTCAACACCATTACCTGAGAAGAGAGGTTCTTTGCGAACAGAGTTAAACTCTGCAGACTGTTTCAAGACAGAGAACTAAGCTCTGAAAAACGAGAATTAAATTCTCAAAGAAGAAGTTCTCAGGGGAAGAAGGTGAACAAAGCGAAGGCTTCTGTGAAGAGACAGCTATTTATAGAAGACAATGAAAACGTTTCGTCTCCCCAGATCCCTAGAGGAATCCAACGGTCATAAGAGGTGACAGCGTTGCACTCACGTGCGGACACGTGAGAACAACGCTGTGGGGGCATTTGTTTCCTGATTTAAAATCAGGAAAGCTTCTGGGAAAAGCATCAGAGGAGAGTCACGTGCTTACACGTGACTAGCGGTCACGTGTTGGCACGTGATACCTTAAAAGCATCATCAAGTCGAGTTCAGTCTCCTGACTACGCTGAAGAAAATGGGCTTCAGAAAGAGTCACGTGCTCCCACGTGACCAGGGTCACGTGGCGACACGTGACATTTGAATACAAGCGTCGAAGACACACAAGTTCTCTGATCAAGTCAAGAAAAAGGATTCAGAAGAGGTCACGTGCTTCCACGTGACCAGGGTCACGTGTTGGCACGTGACGTTCAAGACAGTAGACTCGTTCTCCAGACGAACCAAGGAAAGAGAGCTCAAACAAGGGTCACGTGCTCACATGTGACCAAGAGTCACGTGGTGGCACGTGACGCTTAAGCAACAATCAGAAGAAAGGAAAAGGCTCATTCCAAAGGGGGTCACGTGCTCACATGTGACCATGGGTCACGTGGGCACACGTGACCGGCTTTCAAAGCCCTTTTTGTCAACAGAATTAAATTCTGAGAGAAATGCAAATCTTTCCAAAGGAACGCAACTATATTCATCCAATCAAATTAAAGATTCGGAGGTCATTTATCTATGGAAAATCTCGGGTTTGGAAAGATTTCCCCCTTAAATCTAACCAAAATAACAAAAGAGAATCTCTGGATTTGAAATCCAACGGTGAATAAAATTCACCTAATAATCCAAAGGTCCAGAACGAATGAAGGACGCAAATCAAATCTCTCAACGAAGATTCGTCAAAAACCAACTGATTCAGCTGCTTCTCCTATAAATAGGAGCCAAGAGACACAAAAAGAGATATACATGCGCAGAGAAGAGAAAAGAAAAAAGGAGGAGAGCTTTGATACTTTGAAAAGACTCGGATCTTCTGCAAAAAACCCTAGGTAAGAAAGAGGAAGCCTTTCGAAAGAAAGAGAATTTAATTCTCTATAGAGTTTAACTCTAATATATAAAACAGAAGAGCAAATTTCTTCTCTCTTTGATAGAGGATCTGCAAAGTGCACATCTCCCCTTAAGGTTGAGAATTTAATTCTCAATGGGTTGAGATCCTGCCATGCAGATCCAAAACATAGAGAAAGAATGCAAGCATGAGAATTTAATTCTCACAGAACTATAGGAATTTAATTCCTCTAAGATAAAAGTAGGGCTTGACCCTGTGTTATGGGAATTTAATTCCTTCAAAGTAAAAAGGAGCAGGGTTTAACCCTAATTAAGAATTTAGTTCTGTTGAAACAATGGGAATTTAAGTCCCTTAATCATAATCTGACGGGAAACGGAAGTTTGATTCCTTAAAAAGTTTTTATTAGGGTTTAACCCTATTCAATTCTTCACATAAACGAGGAATCTAATTCCTACAGAAGGTTCAAGGATCGAAAGGGAAGCAGGAATTTAATTCCTTTGAAAATTAAAGCCAGAGGAATTTAATTCCTGAAAAGAAAGATCAACAGATCCTCTAGAAACTACATAGAGGCAGGGTCACGTGCTACCACGTGACCCCCCAAAACCCTTACAGAAAGCCCCTTTGAGGCAGCACCCCACGTGACCCACGTGACCCTCAGCAGAAGCCTTAACACAAAGGTATTTGAATGCCCATCACGTGACGGCACGTGATGCTATGAAGGAAATGATAATTTCAGCGGAACAAATGAAGGGAGGGCGCCCTCACGTGCTGCCACGTGACCCTTCTTGCCTTAGTGTTTAACATTAAAATTAAAACTCTCAAGCCCAATGTTAAAACACTGTCGAGCCTTAGCATTCAATGCTGATTAAAAAGCCTTATTGGCAGGATTCAACACTGATCCGTTTTAGTGTTTAACACTAATTTGAAAAAGCCTTATTGCTGGTGTTTAACACCAATTATCTCCGAGTGTTGAACACTAACTCAACAACTCCATTCCCAGTGTTCAACACTGATTGCTCTGTAGTGTTCAACACTAGGCTTTGGCCCAATTGGCTAAAGGGATAGAAGCAAACATTCTCCCTCCATGGACCAGCAAAGAGTCAATATTCCAGACCTGACTGGACTTAGCCCAAGCTGGCCATAAGTCCTCAATTTGTGATTAACTGGGCCGGTAGGCTCATAACATAATTGATCAGTCTTGACCCAAATTGGGCCAATGACCATTTAATCCATCCCGGTTCTAGGGTACATCTCTTCACTCCTTTGATACTTGGCATTGTAATCCCTCAATGTCTTCAAAGAGGTGACGGGTCCCGAAGACCATTCATGATATGGACTGTGGGGTCCTTAAACCCATGCATAACACAAAATTCCTGGTTACGTGGAACGTGGATAACGTCACTCTTTGACCCCGCGGAAAACGTCCAGAGCGGAGCCTGGTCCTCGCCCAGCACGGCAGTGAACCCGTGTGAAGCATCCAGAGCACATACCGGACTGTGGAGTCCTTAAACCCATGGACTATAACGTCCTTAACCTTGACCGAGATGTCTTAAAACTACCAATGGACCGCAATGTCCTTAAACTACCCATGGACCGCAATGTCCTTAAACTACCCACGGACCGCAATGTCCTTAAACTACCCACGGACCGCAATGTCCTTAAAACTACCCATGGACCGCAATGTCCTTAAACTACCCACGGACCGCAATGTCCTTAAACTACCCACGGACCGCAATGTCCTTAAAACTACCCATGGACTGCGATGTCCTTAAACTAGAACCATAGAGCCTCCATATGCTCTTTTGTCGGATCTAAACGGTCCCGTTTAAGTTGATCTTAGCCTCAAATATGGCTAACGCGTCCTTAGACCTTCAAGCAAACTGGACTATGAATCCCCCTAATTAACTCTGGCTCAAGGGTACATCTCCGAACTCCTCTGACATTCGTCGTTGTAATCCTTCAACGTCGTCAGAGAGGTGACGGGTCCCGACGGCCACACATACGACGGACTACTATGTCCTGAAATTGGAACAATTGGGGTCCAAACACTCCTTTGTCGGATCTAAATGATCCTGTTAAGTTGATATTGGCCTTAAACTAGACTAATGTGTCCTTAACAAATGTTTGAGTTGATCATAGCCTCAAGCATGGCTAGTGTGTCCTCAAACTAAACCCCCAAACCCAAATCTAAGAAGATACGGATTTGGACTAGTCCACGCCCTACGGGCGACGACATAACTCGGTCTCCGTAAACGATCCACGGGCAGGAAAACATAAAACAAAACACACGACACGAAGTGACCATCTGGAGAAGGAGAAAGTTGTTACCGCGACGCGGTAGCGTAATTAACTGTAGGGGCTTGCGCCTGCAGGGAAGAGCGTCCCCACAATCAAAAACCCCTCACCCTGAGGGGGAATCTGACGAAGTCTGCTACATCGGCCGCATCCGCCTAAACCTCCGATACATGGCGCCATAAATCAACTTGGCATCTTCGGAGAGGCAGACGGATTGCACCTATTGGCATCTGCCCCGAATCTCAGGCAGGACGTCCCAACGTCTCGGCCGCCATTCGGAGGGGAACACGCCCTTAAGATAGAGCTTTGCTCTCTGGAATTGGCGCAACTCGCTGAGAGCGCGCCACGTGTCAGCAGCGCAATAGCGCAGCGCAACAGCGCATCGCACTGCGCTAGTACGCTTGCACTCATCAGAGCACGACACGTGTCATCACCATATGGACTTGCGCTCATTACTTAGCGCAAAGCGCAGATGCATTAAAAAGGGCCAAGCCCAATTAAGAGAAGGCCTAACAGGCTCAATGAAGCGCGAATGCATTATTTTAAGGGGCAGAGCCCAAATCAAAACAGATACTTTGCATCATTTATAAATGGGCAGAGCCCAAACAGAATATCCAGAATGCTATGCATTTTAAAAGGGGCAGAGCCCAAACAAAACAGATGCATTGCATCATTCATAAATGAGCAGAGCTCAGAATAAATTGATGCTCTGCAGAGCCTAAACAAAAAAATGGAAGAAATGCAATGCATTACTTAATAAAAGTGTTGAACATTTTCCCATTGGACTTAGCCCAATTTTGGCCGTAAGTCCTTAAATTAAATTGACTGGGCATAGCTCTCTCTTAAATCAATTTATACCCGGTTCGAGGGTACATCTCCGAACTCCTCTGACACACGTCGTTGTAATCATTCAACGTCGTCAGAGAGGTGACGGGTCCCGACGACCACACCCTTTAATATTGGACCGAAACGTCCTTAAACTAATATTGGACCGAAACGTCCTTAAACTAATATTGGACCGAAACGTCCTCAAACTAATAACGGACCGAAACGTCCCTAAACTAAAATCGGACCACCACGTCCCTAAACTGGTGACGGACCACCACGTCCCTAAACTGGTGACGGACCACCACGTCCCCAAACTGGCGATGGACCGAGACGTCCTTAAACTAACGATGGACCGAGACGTCCTTAAACTAATATTGGACCGAAACGTCCCTAAACTAATGTCGGACCACCACGTCCCTAAACTGGAATACGGATCACCACGTCCCTAAACTGGAATACAGACCACCACGTCCCCAAACTGGAACATGGACTACTACGTCCCTAAACTGGAACAATAGAGCTTCCAAATGCTCTTCTGCCGGATCTAAACGATCCCGTTTAAGTCGATCTTAGCCCCAAAACACGGCTAACGTATCCTTAAGCATTCAAGTGGACTATAAAATTCCAAATCAACTCTGGTTCGAGGGTACATCTTCGAGCCCCTCTGACACCTGTCGTTGTAATCCTTCAACGACGTCAGAGAGGTGACGAGTCCCGACGGCCATATATTAAATGAATCACTACGTTAAGTTGATCTTAGTTTCAAACAGGACTAACGTATCCTTAACGAACGTTTAAGTTGATCTTAGCCGCAACGCGGCTAATGCATCCTTAAACTAAAAACACCAAACCCAAATCTAAGTAAATACGGATTTGGACTAATCCACGCCCTACGGGCGACGGCATTACTCAGTCTCCGTATACAATCCACGGGCAACCACAAACAAAACAAACACACACGACACGAAGTGAAATTCTGGAGTAGGAGAAAGTTGTTACCGCGATGCGGTAGCGTAATTAACTGCAAGGGCTTGCGCCTGCAGGGAAGAGCGTCCCCACAATCAAAAACCCCTCACCCTGAGGGGGAATCTGACGAAGTCTGCTATATCGGCCGCATCCGTCTAAACCTCCGATACGAGGTGCCATAAATCAACTTGGCATCTTCGGAGAGATAGACGGATAAAACCAAATAGCATCTGCCCCGAACCTCAGGCACAGGACGTCCTAACGTCTCGGCCGTCTTTCGGAGGGGAACAATGATCATCTGTGAAGGACCAAAGGTCCTATTTATAGGCACTAAGTGCCCTTCCAACTTCCAAAAGCTGTCGCGACGGTTGGGATTCTGCCACCGTTGCGCTCGCGTTTGGAGGCCACGTAAGTGCAACGGTGGGGGGGGCATTTGTTTACCCCAATCAGAGCAAAGCTCTGTTCAAATTCCAAGGCGGGAGATGAAGCAACGCTTCATCTTCCCCCAATCAGAGCAAAGCTTTGCTTTGAAAATTTAAACTTTAATAAATGAAGCAACGCTTCAGATTCTTTGCGCTGTTCGCAATGCACCACGTGTCAGGCGCAGACGACAGCGCAACGCCCAAGGCGGTGCGTCCAATCAGAGCAGGGCTCTTTTAAAAACAAAAAGTAAAAGAAGCAACGTTCAAGCACAGCTGCGCAAGCGCTGCGCTGCGCGACACGTGTCTGCGCAGCTGCGCAGGCACAGCTGCGCAAGCGCTGCGCAGGCACAGCTGCGCAAGCGCTGCGCTGCGCGACACGTGTCTGCGCAGCTGGAGTTGCGCAAAACAGAATAAATCTTTTCTGTTCTTGTTAAAACAAGAAGATTTTCTTCTGTAAAGCAGGGGCCTTTGGATCAAAGATCCAACGGTGGGGAAAATTCCCCAAATCACTCAGAGAAAGATTCTTTTAACAAATTTAACTAATTTGTGAGCACTATAAAAAGGACCCCAGACCTCATTTCGAAGGAGGAACATCTTGCTAAAAAAAAAGAGAGAAAGAGGACTCTGAAGAATTCCTCAAGAATAAAAAAAAGGTAAAAAACCTTTGAAAGAAGAGAAATTTCTCTTGTGAACAAGATCATGGATCCTCAATAAATAAATAAACAAATAAAATAAATAAATAAATAAAAAATAATGCCTTGCACTTGTTATGAACCTTTGGTTCTCTGAAACAAGGAAAAACTTGTTTAGATCAAGGGATCAAAAAGTGCTTTGCACTTCTGTTCTGAATCTAAAAAGATTTTTAGTGCTTTGCACAAATGCAATGCATTTCCTAAAGGGCCAGGCCCAAATCAAAAAGACCTAGTAGACCTAATTAAATTGCAGTGCAATAAAAGGGGCAGAGCCCAAACAAAATAGATGCTTTGCATCATTTATAAAAGGGCAGAGCCCAAACAAAACAAAGATAATGCAGTACATTATTTGAAAAGGGGCAAATCCCTAACTCAGGTCTAATAGGCCAAAGACAAATAAAAATGTTGAACATCCAACTGGACTTAGCCCAGTCATGGCCGTAAGTCCTCAAACTAAATTGACTGAGCACAGCTGCTCTCCTAAATCAATTTACATCCGGTTCGAGGGTACATCTCTAAACTTCTCTGACACCCATCGTTGTAATCCTTCAACGACGTCAGAGAGGTGACGGGTCCCGACGACTAAACATTCAAATGGACTGCGGGGTCCTTAAACTCGTGGACCGAAACGTCCTTAAACTAATATTGAACCGAAACGTCCTTAAAACTAATATCGGACCGAAACGTCCCTAAACTAATATCGGACCGAAACGTCCCTAAACTGGAATATGGACCACCACGTCCTTAAACTGGAATATGGACCACCACGTCCGTAAACTGGAATATCGGACCACCACGTCCCTAAACTGGCGACGGACCACTACGTCCCTAAACTGGAACATGGACCACTACGTCCCTAAACTGGAGCAATAGAGCCCCAAATGCTCTTTTGCCGGATCTAAATGGTCCCGTTTAAGTTGATCTTAGCCCCAAATACGGCTAACGTATCCTTAGACATTTAAATGAATGATAAAACTCCAAATCAACTTTAGTTCAAGGGTACATCTCTGAACTCCTCTGACACCTGTCGTTGTAATCCTTCAACGACGTCAGAGAGGTGACGAGTCCCGACGGCCATATATTAATCACGACGTTAAGTTGATCTTAGTCTAAAACAGGACTAACGTATCCTTGACGAACGTTTAAGTTGATCTTAGTCGCAACGCGACTAATGCATCCTTAAACTAAAAACACCAAACCCAAATCTAAGTAAATATGGATTTGGACTAATCGACGTCCTACGGGCGACGGCATTACTCAGTCTCCGTATACAATCCACGGGCAACCACAAACAAAACAAACACACACGACACGAAGTGAAATTCTGGAGAAGGAGAAAGTTGTTACTGCGATGCGGTAGCGTAATTAACTGCAGGGGCTTGCGCCTGTAGGGAAGAGCGTCCCCACAATCAAAAACCCCTCACCCTGAGGGGGAATCTGACGAAGTCTGCTACATCGGCCGCATCCGTCTAAACCTCTGATACACGGTGCCATAAATCAACTTGGCATCTTCGGAGAGTTAGACGGATAAAACCACATAGCATCTGTCCCGAATCTCAGGCCCAGACGTTCACCGCGTCTCCGCCGCCATTCGGAGGGGAACAACTAGTCTACTCCGGAATATCGATGCCCTGTCTCGATAATCCAACGACCAGGGACCTGTATAGGATGATACTTATAGACTACCCAGCCCCCACAAGTGTGACTGCCATCACAACGCTGGTAATCAAGCAAAGATCCTATGGGCTCTACTAATATGTATAAATGATACGTTACAAGAAACATATGCACATATTAAAGTAGAAACAAACCAAGTAGCATACTACTATTTTTAGCAAGACTGATATATAACTGTGAATATCCCAAGCTTCCATTAAGTAATATACAAGCTAGTATGATACAATAATGGCCCCTAGGGCATATACACTAACAGTCCCTACGGACATTTTCTGTTGTCTATCCAGACAAACCTGTACCTGCCTGATCCTGTGTTGGCATTAGCTCCAGATTATTTAATACTTGACTTCAATACACAACTTGGGGGTATGAGGAAATCAATGATGAAACCTGACTTGTAACTCGACAGTTCGATACCTTTACTGATCAGTTTTAGAAGCTAGGCCAGCCTTGGGATGCTGCTGCTGACATCATCCATCGTTACCCACTACCTTTTAGAGGCTAGACCAGCCTTGGGATGATGCTGTTGACATCATTCATCGTTACCCCTTTTCCTTTTTGTGCCTAGCGGCATGTCTCGGTTTCAGCCCGAGAATCTTCACCGTGATCCCGGACACGCACGGGATACTATTGAGTTATATCGATGATTCATCAAATTGATTTCAAAGATTTGAGAGTAGTTAACCCAATAGACCAGTCCAGATTACTCACTACACATTACCCTCACTGTCCTCATTTATATTACTGTTATACCTGTTTTACTGTTCATACACGTACCTGTATGTCTTGCTACCCATATTTATAGTATTGCTTGATATTATGACGCACTGACGTCTGGGTTTTGCATGGCCCAGATCCTCTACTTTTGTTGCAGACTGGTCAGGAGTACTGCCGCTGTTAGACCGAATGGTGGGGACCCTGTTGGTATCCAGATTTACTATTCCAGGTGTTTTATTTATTGGATCTTTTGCTTCCGCATATTATATTATTTCTTGGCTCATTTATTTTGGCTTATGGACATATACTAGATAGTTTAGTTTACTTTCCTGTTCTTGATATCTCTACAGCTGTAATGTGACTGTGAAAGGATTTTTCCTATCCACAGGTAGCATGGTTGGCTATGTCACGTGCATACCTTAGCGTACTATGGGAAGCGGGGCGTGACACCCTCCGACCAACTCCACCCCTCACAGGCGTAACCGTCGCTCCGCGAATCTCGCCATGCGCGGATTTTACGCCAGCAACATCCCACGTTCCACGCTATCACGATCCCCATTAAGGGGCGATCCGCTCTCCACGCGGGCGTGACGTCGGGAGCGTAACTGCCTGCGAGATTCTCGCGCCAGCTGCTGCGTGCCACCACCGTTATATAAACCCCCATCACAGAGGGGTCAAGTAAGCCATTCTTTACTCTTTTAAGCCATTCTTTACTCTTCCTCTTTTAAGCCATTCTTTACTCTTTTAAGCCGTCACTCTGCTCGGATCTCATCACTAACTTGATCGTCGGAGGGTCCTTGGTGGTACCAAACCATCCGGGACTTCTTTGCAGGTACTCGGCACCAAACTCCTCATACCACCTCTTCCACCAAAACCCATTGAGACTGACACGCTACAGGAGATAATCAACAAAGTCCATCAGGAGATCAACGGAAGACAACATCCGACGGAGACCCGAAAATGACCTCCATCACTAACCAATACAAAAAAAAAAATCCAAAGAAAAAACATTTTGCAAGAAAACGAGCGTTTTAAGTAATATTCTTATTCTTTAGAATATCCATCTCTCTCGTGGCCCCACAAAAAAGAAAAAAAAAACGCACAACACGATGAAGATAAAAACAAGCCGTGCTTCTTCGTTGATTCCAAAGACAGCTAATAAATATTAAAATTTCCAGCTGTTATTTGATGCGCTGTCTCTGCACGATTTTCCTTCCCAACACACATTCAACAAAACCAAGCGATATTCCCAAACTACCCCCAGCTTTCTTCCCAGGATGCCCCTCTCCCCATCTATAAATAGCCCCTCTTCTAGGCTTGTCTAAGCTCTCTCTTTCGTTTGGTTGCTTATATTATTGATTCGGACTTTCTCTCAGCTAAGTATCTGCTTCCTTTTCTTCCTTTTTGTTTAATTATTTCCTTTATTTAATAGATAAATTAGGGTTTTCTTTTATCCCTTTGGGGATTTGTTAAATTCTTGTTGTCGATCTTAATTTGGGTGTTGATCTGCTGAAATCTAAGCGAAACGTCTAATTTTGGTACCCAAAAATTCGATCTCTGTGCTCCATCGAAACCCTAGACGACTTCCGACCCCCGAATCTTCCATCAAATTCCGATATTGTGACCAATAGAGGTGAAATTCTCTTGATCTACAGAAATCTAGACCCAAAATTAGATATTTTGTTCATCAGAAACCTGATTTGAACCCCAATCAAAGACCCAGATCATGCTATGAATTTCTCAGCAGCTCTCAAATTCTGCTTTCTTCACTCTTTTTCGGTTGTGTTCCTCTACTGGTTCTACAACGTCTCATGAATTAACTCCCATTTCTGCTTCTATTCCTTCAAGAACAAAAAAACAAACAAAAAAAGTTTATTCTTTTTCGAAATAGCCATTAGTCGAAATTCCATTGAAGAAATGTCTCAATTGCCTCCGCGCCAATCTTCAAGCTCCGAAGAGGATCCAAACCTCGCACCCGATCCGAGAAAAAGGAAGAGAATGATCTCTAACAGGGAATCCGCGAGGCGGTCTCGGATGCGAAAGCAACAGCATTTGGGTGATCTGATCAAGCAAGCTGCTCAACTCAAGGAAGAGAATGCGAAAATCGCAATGCAGATCAATCTCTACACTGAGCAATACCTTAAGGTTGATGGGGATAATACTGTTCTAAGGACCGAAATCATGGAATTGACCGAAAAGCTTCGATCTTTGAATTCGGTGCTTAAGTTCATCGAAGAGTTTAGCGGGATTGAGCTAGACATTCCGGAGATCCCGGATCCTCTGCTTAATCCATGGCAGCTGCCATGCCCGGCTCAGCCAGTTCAGTTCTGACCTGGTTTGGCTTCGATGTCGGTGAGCATATTGTGTTTCCTGTTTGTTATCTTATGCTGAAGTTTGAGTATTTGTGCTGTAGTTATGTGTTAGTTTCAGTATGTGATGTTGGTGTTTGCTGCATGTTTAATGTGACTTTAAAGTTATTGTGGTTATGTTGTTGTTTGTGATATATATATTATGAATTTGATGGGCATTGCTATTATTTGTAATTGTTTGTAATTGTCTTTGTCGTTTTTGTTTGCATTGAATCCCAGTTGCATCTATATGAAAGATGAATTGGTGTCTAAATTGTCACTGTATGATGCATCCTACACTTTAGCCGACACATGCTATGTGAGAATGCCTAATTGGGCAACGCCTATTAGTTAGGGTGACATGTCATCTTTTTCATGTGGATTCATTTTATGCCGCATCACTTTATTTATAACCAACATCCTAATGAGGTATTGCCACGTCGGTTTCACTGCAGGATGAATCATGAAGTGACACCTTGTCCCCGTTTCCTCGTATATAAAACGGCCATGGGTTGTGTAGGAAGATTTTGAATGTGGCTTGTTAGTAGCAACTCTTGTTTGTTTTTCTACCTTTTATATCGTTACATGTTGCTTTTGTTTGCTTTATCTGATCTAATTTAGATAATCAGTATTAGCGAGCAGCCTGAGGCTAATATTCTTTGGTTGTCAAAAATTGTCAATCTATTGTAAGTTTGGTGGCTTTCCCTATGTTTCCTGCATGGAAATAAGGATAAATACACAAAACATCATTAAACTTCTGATGTTTTTCCATACAACACCATACAACATTAAAAGTTGCAAAATATGTAAAGAATTGAGAAAGCCTGATGGTGTTATATGTAACTTGTCCTGGAAATGATTTACCATGTCATGTTTGGTTTCAGTTACTGAAAGCGTTACCGTCCAACAGAACATCGTGAACACTGGCTGTATGATAATGATGATCGTTGTTGTTGTCTAGACTTTTTCCCATAAGAATCAGAGTCCACCGTGAAGCGAAACTTGCTGAAAGATCTGTCAATGATTTAGGATCGGTTGTTGACTTGTCGATTCTCTTTAATTTGTTCCAAAATTAGTTCCAATACCTGTCGGCATGCCTGCTTGGTTGAATGATGCTTTAGGTAAAAATCCACCCAATCATCAAGTAATTGTTCAACACGTGTGTTCTCATTTGCATCTGAATGATATATCTATGAAGTTGTCAGTTTGGGAACAACCACCCTTTATGCAGCAAATTATGTCTAGGTTAATCTTATTCTTACTTTTGATTGTTGAATTTCTTAAAATTGCCCATTGCTGGCTACACATTTTTCCAGTCACATTGGGATATTGCTTGCTTCAAGAGTTATTTTGATCTGATTGTTGCATGCCCTGGCTACTTATTTCTTGACAATGCTTTAGTCAATTTTCTGTTTATAACTTGTTTAAATTATGTTGTTGAAGTAATTGATGTATATCATGAATTTGTAATTTTCATTAATTTGAATGATATATCAACAGCATAAGCTTATCATAGGTCGGTTTATAAACATGTAAGGTATGCTTATATCCAAAACAAAAAAACCATGTACTATATTAATACAATTCAGGGTTTTTAACTAAATGCCTCCAAAACTTAGCTAATCACTAGGGGAAAAACCTATATTTTGATAATTACAATTTATTCCCCTAAAATATATTTAAACCTTGCCATTGTCAAATTTAAAATATATTTATTTGTCCTAATTGATTATGTCTTTAAGGCCCTGTTTGGGAATGGAGTTAAGTTTTCTAAACCATTAGTTTCGTGAGGTTAATAAAGCTAAACTCCAAAACCCTAACTCTGGCTTATTTGGGTATCATTTTGGAGTTGAGATCACTTATTAGCCCAAATGTTGAGAAAACTGCAATTACCTCAGCTCCAATCAAATCAAAGTTTTGTAAACTTCAATTTTAGAGTTTGGACCCTTTGGAGCTTGCATCTCTTACCTCCATTGAGAAATAAACTACAGTTATCCCGATTCCATATGCAAACAGGACATAACCGGTGGTCCAAACTTCTAAGGCTTACAGGGTGAATGTTAAAACATTGTTATGTTGCTTGATTTACAATGTTGTCCCATTGCGTGTCAACTTAAGATTTTGGGTATAGTTGTTCTTGGCGATATTTATATAATCTTCAAGGGTTTGGTGCAATAGCTTTTATTGCTCCAATGATGAACTTTGAAACATGGGCGAAGTTCGCAGCTTTTCAACATAAGAAATGTTATTTCTAAGGCCGCACATATATGAGACAGGGATAGGTGTTGTTGCAATTCACAGATGCACAAACGGATACGGGCTACAAATCCAGTAATTTTCCAAAGAAACTCAAGGGTTCGCACGTCAGGAAAATCTCAGGGTCAAATATTCGCCCATATAGCGTATATAGCCAAAGAATGGACATAACTGAGTAATTCTATTCTACGAAGTAATAAACATGAAATGGACTCCTGTGATCATTTCTACTCTGAAGATATTTAGCATATTTATGTTGTTGCAATCCAATTAAACAGTAGTTCACCTTATCTTGTTACATGTAAAGTCAACTGCCTTTTTGGCTATAGCATCCTTTGTCCAAACAATTATTGGTCCTTCGAACTTATCTCAATCAATGGTTCGCGTCACCTTGACAGTTGCAAGCTAAAACATGCTCTTAGTCTATGGCCCGTTTAGATGATCGGAAGTATCGGAAGTAATCTTGAAATTACTTCAAAATGAAGTTCATGAAAGTAGTAATTTCTTGCATTTTTGTTTGTTTGGCTACAAAAGTAATTCTATCCAAATAATAAATACAATTATTTTATATTAACTTTTATCCGGAAAAGCACAAGAGAATGAAAGAAACTTAAAATTAATTAATGTTATGAATAAAATAATATTTTTCTTTCTCTTTCCTTATGCTCTATGCCATTTCCAAGCCCAAGAATGAAGAGAAATCTTGAAATAGGAACTCCACGTCAGATCCACATCATCATATGAAACTAACTTGAAATGTTACTTATTGTTAAAACAAACACTTAAAATATCGGAAGTAAGCCTACTTCTGGTACTTCCATGCTACTTCATGGCAAACAGCCCATGACTTTAGTGTAAAACAACCCATGGCCATGGCTAAGAGGCACGCCATTCGTCTTTAGAGCTTGGCTCCTGCCTTGCTTACTGAGAAATGACTGACCATCGGAGAACGAAGGTAGTTTTGACTTGCTGGTGTTCTTTCAATGCCCTCTAAGCTTAGTTTGGGGGACCTCTAGGCCCTTAGGAATTTTCTATCCATAATTGGTTGAATCCTTTTAGCTGCTATAAGTGGGAGATTTCAAACCCAAGAACTCATCAAGAGGGGAAATGTCATTGTCTCTCGAACAAAGGCTCTTTGGCAATTGCAATTACTTTAAAGTACCTAAAACTCCACTTAAGCTAAGGACATGCGGGTAGGGAGACCTATGTGTGGAGGTCATGGTGTTCAGTCTGCGGCCGGCCGGTGAGGGCAATCAACTAGCAGATGACAAGTTGCGGCATACAATCCACTTGGTGACGGCAACGACGACGGCCGGGATGGGCAGTTGACAGTGGTGACTGCAAGACCGCGAGCGGTGGCTGGATGGTGAAGGCAGCCAATCGACAGATTCGGGGTAGGCTACTTCTATGTTGATCAGCTGCAGTGTTAATTGTCTATTTACAATCTATAGTTACACAAATAGTAATCGTAAGTGGTTGATTTTTAGAATAATATATTGTCTAATTGCTACATTATTACTTGAATGATGAATTTTAAAATTTTAATTCTAATATTGTAAAATGCTAATTTCAACTGACACTATTAAACATATGTCAATCTAAAATGATTTGGAACTATCAATATATATCGATTCTCGAAATTACATTATAACATGATTTGAGACGAACATCCTCCTAGTACTTATCATGTAAGATAAGAATGTTGCATTATGCATGTCAAAAAGACCTTTGGATACTTGGCTATTTTGTATTTGCAAGTAAGAGATTAAAAAAAATGTCTTAATTCAGAAGAAAAAAACTCAAATCTTTTCGTTAAATCATGAGAAACCAACAAAAACTTTTAAAGTATACAAGAAATTACCGCAAAACTTTCAAAATATACAAGAAACTATCGCAAAATTTCAAAAACCATGAAAAACTACCATAAAGTGCCACATCAGCAATAAATTGCACGAAATTACCAAAAAATTGAAAAAAAATTGTACCATGGTAGTTTCTAATAATTTTGAAAGTTTTTGTCGTTTCTCGTAATTTAGCTAAAAGGTTTTGGGTTTTTTTTGAAATTAAGCCTAAAAATAAACACCTCTATTTGATTTTTCACGGAGTGATAATTAAAAAGACATATAAAACATCTTGCGTCGCATTTATACAAACGCTAAAATATAATTTTATGACCACAATGAAACTGACTGGTCCTGTGTCCCCTTTTCGAAACACAAAATGAGATATTCCCGATTCGATCTCGGATATCCCAATAAACTTTTATTGTCCATCACTGGACCATGTGCCCGGCACAAATGCTAAAATATATTGATTACTAAGTCCTAATAAATGGTCTAAAAAGATAAACTCAAAACCAAGAGGCTTTCCTAATATAAAAAAGACCAAGAATCTTCCTAGCTATATAGAATTTTTCAATATAAATGTCCCACCCCTCCTATTCACAAAGTGCGCCAAACACACTCACAATAAACATTTTTCCTTGCTACTCAAAACAACCAAATTTATGGCAAACCAAGAAGAGATCAAGCTAGTAGAAACAATCACTTGCCTCTACAACTCCATCTCAAAACTCCCCTCTTTTGATTTCTCATCAAATGAAGTTAACCAACTCTTCAAGCAGCTCCTCCTCACTTGCATTCCTCGTTCTTCCATCGAAATCTCATCCTTATCGAAAGAAACGCAAACCATTCGCGCGAATCTCATCAAACTCCGCAGCGAGGCCGTCGGTCTCTTAGAATCTCAATATTCGACAATAATCTAGAATCAAAGAAATTCATTGGAGAGCTTGACTCTTTTTCAGTGCTTATCAAATTACGAGCTACT
Source organism: Agapanthus africanus (assembly GCA_030015575.1). Classification (NCBI taxonomy): domain Eukaryota; kingdom Viridiplantae; phylum Streptophyta; class Magnoliopsida; order Asparagales; family Amaryllidaceae; genus Agapanthus; species Agapanthus africanus. The sequence continues at coordinate 228,039,048 of CM057339.1, forward strand.
TGCACAATTAGAGTTTGGTTTGCTATCAAGACATGTAACAAGTTCTCCTAGTCTTGATGCGTTTATTAGGTCGGGTCCCTTGCTGATGTTGCTCAATATTGACGACCTTTAAGATCAGGACACGTGGCAGATGACGTGTCCCAGAACTCAGAAGAAAGGGCCCACAGGGACCGATCAGGCCCGACCTACAAGCACAAAGCTGGCTCACCTCAGGGTCCTTCAAATTGGCTTCCTCGGTCTCTCAGCTCGCCTCCGAGCTACCGCAGGACCAAGATACCTTGGCTCTCTCGCTCGTTCCCGAGCTCTCCCGCCAAGACCATCTTCCTCGGTCCCTCCGACCGACCAACTCCACCACTCACAGACGTAACCGCCGCTCCGCAAATCTCGCCATGCGCAGATTCTCCTCCGGTAACATCCCACGTTCCACGCCATCACGATCCCCATTAACGGACGATCCGCTCTTTACGCGGGCGTGACATCGGGAGCGTAACCGCCGGCGAGATTCTCGCGCCTGCTGCTGCATACCACCACCGCTATATAAACCCCCATCACAGAGAGGTCAAGTAAGCCATTTTTTACTCTTTTAAGCCGTTATTCTGCTCGGATCTTGTACTAACTTGATCGTCGGAGGGTTCTCGGTGGTACCAAACCATCCCGGGACTTCTTTGCAGGTATTCGGCCTTACACTACTCAAATCACCAATCTCCTCAAAATCCATTGAGACCCACACGCAACAGGAGACCACCTTCCAAATCCACAGGGAGATCGACGGAAGACAACATCTGACGGAGACCCGAAAATGAGCTCCATCAGTTGACGCCGTCTGTGGGAACCGAAACTCCACAAAAAAAAAACAAAGTTGGCCTTCCGATCTCCATCCCCATAGCAAGCGATCACCCTGAAGATCCGGATACCAGCCGCCGCCTCCCCCTCACTGGAGGCGCGGGTGAACCTCCTCCGGCGACCGTCATCAACGTCCTCACCGGTCGAATAGACCGACACCCCCTCCCTTGACGGGGTCGCACAGAGGGGGCTCGCCACGGCGGCTCGAGGGCCTCCTCGCCCAAGGATCTAAGCCCTCACTAAGAGGCAGCCCGACAGCTATCCTGCTCGGCTATCCCTGGGGGGTAGCTTCCCTACCGCAACGCCAGGGATCAGAAGGTCCTCCCAGAGGCAGTCGAGCCCGAGGATCGCTCGCTCGGTTATCCTTAGCGGGTAGCTTCACTACCGCAACGCCAGGGATCAGAAAGTCCTCCCAGAGGCAGTCGAGCCCGAGGATCCCTCGCTCGGCTATCCCTGGCGGGTAGCTTCCCTACCGCAACGCCAGGGATCAGAAAGTCCTCCCAGAGGCTGCCGAGCCCGAGAATCCCTCGCTCGGCTATCCCTGGCGGGTAGCTTCCTTACCGCAATGCCAAGGGATCAAAAAGCCCTCCCTGAGGCAGTCGAGCCCGAGGATCCCTCACTCGGCTATCCTTCAGGACAAAATCCCTCGCCAAGAGGCACCGGGCAGTAACCCCTGCCCGGCCAAGGGTCCTTGGTAGGCTTCTTACGGCCCTATAGCTCTTCCCGCGCCAAGAACCAAAGTCCTCCCAGAGACAGTCGGGTCCTTGCTCGGCTATCCCCGGCTGGTAGCTTTCTGCCACAACCTACAGGGATCAAAGTCTCGCCAAGAGGCACTGGGCAGCAACCTTGCTCGGTCCCCGTCCTGAAGGATCAAAAGCCCTCGCAAGAGGCAACCGAGCAGCTGCCCTGCTCGGTCATCTCCGGCTGGTAGCTCCCTGCCTATGACGCCAGGGATCGAAGCCCTTGCAAGAGGCATCCGAGCGGCTACCCTACTCGGTCATCCCAGGCTGGTAGTTGCCTACCCACGACGCCAGAGATCAAAGCCCTCGCCAAGAGGCAACTGTGCAGATTCACTGCCCGGCCATCCTTAGCAGGCCTCTCACGGCCCTTCCAGCGCTAAAGGTCTGAAGCCCTCATCGCGAGGCCGCCGAGTTCCTTCCGCTCGGCGCATCCCCAGCGGGCATCCTCCTGTCCATCAGATGCTGAGGATCTCAAGCCCTCATCGTGAGGCCGCCGAGTTCCTTCCTGCTCGGTGCATCCCAGTGGGCATCCTCCTGCCCATCAGACGCTGATGGTCTGAAACCCTCATCATCACGAGGCCGTCGAGTTCCTTCCTGCTCGGCGCATCCCCAGCGGGCATCCTCCTGCCCAACAGATGCTGATGGTCTGAAGCCCTCATCGCGAGACTGCCGAGTTCCTTCCCACTCGGCGCATCCCCAGCGGGCATCCTCCTGCCCATCAGACGCTGATGGTTTGAAGTCCTCATCGTGAGGCCGTCGAGTTCCTTCCTGCTCGGCGCATCCCCAGCGGGCATCCTCCTGCCCAACAGACGCTGAAGGTCTGAAGCCCTCATCGCAAGGCCGCCGAGTTCCTTCCTGCTCGGCGCATCCCCAGCAGGCATCCTCCTGCCCATCAGATGCTGAGGATCTCAAGCCCTCATCGTGAGGCCGTCGAGTTCCTTCCTGGTCGGCGCATCCCAGCGGGCATCCTCCTGCCCATCAGACGCTGATGGTCTGAAGCCCTCATCGTGAGGCCACCGAGTTCCTTCCTGCTCGGTGCATCCCCAGCGGGCGTCCTTCTGCCCATCAAACGTTGAGGATCTGAAGCCCTCTTCGCGAGGCCACCGAGCCCCTTCCTACTCGGCGCATCCCGGCGGGTAGCTTCCTACCCAACAAAGCCAAGGATCAAAGTCCTTCCAGACTCGATTATCCCTGGCCGGTAGCTTCCCTACTCACAACGCCAGGGGTTAAGACCCTCACCAAGATCAACCGAGAAGCTTCCCTACTCGGTCATCCCCAGCAGGCATCCTCCTGCCCAATAGACGCTGCGGGTTTGTAGTCCTCATAACGAGGCCACTGAGCCCATCACATGCAGCGGATCCGAACCCCCAACAAGAGACATCAGGTCTATCCAAGTCTGAGTAATCCCCCCTCGACTTTGGGGCCATGGAGATGCCTCCTTCTCAGCAGCGCTTGGCACACTCGGCAAGTGATCGAAATCAACTCGACGACCGATCGCTCCACATGCCACATCTACACTGAGCCGCGCCCCATCAGTCCACAGGTCTGCACACGTCGCGTCTGCCAACCGGCGCTCGACACGTGGACCGTCACTTCAGTGGCAGGACGCTCGAACCGGCGCACCTTCCCTAAACGCAGAGATCTTGCCCCGATAAGCTGGCAGAAAAGACAGCTGACAGCCCGGGGACGCGTCTCGACGAAACCTTAGGAGGGAGGTTACCCCAGACGGCCCGGCAGTCCACTCTTGACCCGACCCACTAGCTGGTCGGGACAAGAGTGGGGGCTAATGATGATGCTCAATATTGGCGACCTTTCAGATCAGGACACGCGGCAGATGACGTGTCCTAGAACTCAGAAGAGAGGGCCCACAGGGTCGATCAGGCCCGACCTACAAGCACAAAGCTGGCTCACCTCAGGGCCCTTGCAAATTGGCCTCCTCGGTCTCTCAGCTCGCTCCCAAGCTACCGCAGGACCAAGATATCTCGGCCCTCTCGCTCGTTCCCGAGCTCTCCCGCCGAGACCATCTTCCTCGGTCCCTCCGACCGACCAACTCCACCACTCATAGGCGTAACCGCCGCTCTGCAAATCTCGCCATGCGCAGATTCTCCGCCGGCAACATCCCATGTTCCACGCCATCACGATCCCCATTAACGGGAGATCCGCTCTTTATGCGGGCGTGACGTCGGGAGCATAACTGCCGGCGCCTGCTGCTGCATGCCACCACCGCTATATAAACCCCCATCACAGAGGGGTCAAGTAAGCCATTTTTTACTCTTTTAAGCCGTTATTCTGCTCGGATCTTGTATTAACTTGATCGTCGGAAGGTCCTCGGTGGTACCAAACCACCTCGGGACTTCTTTGCAGGTACTCGGCGTCAAACTACTCAAATCACCAATCTTCTTAAAACCCATTGAGACCCACACGCAACAGGAGATCACCTTCCAAATCCACCGGGAGATCGACGGAAGACAACATGTGACAGAGACCCGAAAAGGAGCTCCATCACTTGCCCTTGACATCGATGATTCTTGCGCCCCGGTACTTAACGAATACAGTTTTCATAATTTTGATTTGGACTCGAATGCGACTGCTATGGCTAGGAAGTTAGTGGAGTCGGATCCGGGTTTGTGTAAGAGAGTGGTGTTTCGGACTTCAGATGTTATGGAAGTGAAGCGGACGCTTAGCCGGTAACATTTTGGGTTATTTGAATATTACCCATTTGAGGCTATCGGAATTTTTAATTAGTTATATATCTTCCTTTTTTTTCTTTTTTTTTCCCTACCAAATTTGTGTATTTTGCACTCTCATTTTTCAATTGTTTTTTTATTAGTTTCTTTTTGTCCATTTGGAGATTTTTAATTCCTTTTTCGAAAAAAAATGCATTATTTTTAAATTATATAAATATAAATTACGGACTTGTTTTTCTTGTTTAAATTTTCCTCAATCTTTCCATAACAGCTACAAGTTGATGGGGAAAAAAATCATACAAATTCTTTTCCCCGCAAGTACAATGTGAAATTTTTGGCATCGTTGGTGGTAAAAGAGAGAAAAGAGAAAAAAGGAGCGATCCAACACTTAGCACACGGCATGAAGTCTGCATGTGCTCTACTTTTGACCCGTACCGTGCAAGGAGCACGTGCATTTCTGTATCCTTTGGTCGACATGGAGGATCTGGACGGTTTTGATGTGCTCTCCATCTACCATCCAGAAGATGATTGGGTGATTAATTCGGTGATCGTAACGAGAAAAAACGGCATTGTCGTGTCTTGCAGATGCTGTGAGCCTTTGGTCAACCATCCTAGCCATGGGAGCTTGGCAGAGGAGTTAACAGCTGCTGGGCAACACTCTTCTCAATTAAATTAGGTTTCTTGAATTGTATCAAGTTATGGATCTACATTATTTCCAAAGGTGTTTTGTTAATAAAATGCGTTTAATGTTTGGGTTCCTTTTATTTTGAATAATTACTGTGATGTGTAATTTCCCCCCTTATTAATTCAATAAAAATATGTATATTGTATGTTTCTAATTCAATAAAATAACTCGTTACAAGGGGTCTGCAGGGCCATAGCCCCATAACTGCACTGCAGTGTGAAGACTGCTGGGCCTATGGGCCTTAGAAAGTTATGTATAAAAAAGCCTATAGACCCTGGAGGCCCTTCAATATGTATGTTGCAAGCCCTGTTTCACGTTATAAAATCAGTTTAAACTTGGTCAAAACTAGATGGATGGGCCCATTCATAGGCGTAATGGAAATTAATTAATTTCGGGAGCAGCAAATTCCAGCCCAAACCATTTCAAAAATTCCCCACAGGCTCCCCCAATCGCCTCAACTTGAATCTATTTCTTTCTAAATTTAACAAACTTTTTACATAAAATTTAAATTTCCCTCCTTCATTCAAGCACAGAATCTTCTCTTTAATCACCAGACATAACAAATTCACAGTTTCAATTTTCAGATTGAAACCCCCACCTTTGAAATCCAAAAATGAAAATCTCTCCTTGCCTCCATTTTATATATATATATATAATCTTACAAATATCCAAGGCCAACCTCCTCTATTTCTCGAAAAATGGCTCAGTTCAAAAACAACAACAAAGAGAACATCTCCCCATTCTCAACCCCAGCTCAAGTCAACAATTATGAGAAGAGCAAGAGATGGGGGAGGAAAAGGTTCCCCTTTAAAGACATCACCAACCTCTTCGTCTTCATGCAGTTGCCTCCCGATCTCTCCGATTCGAAGACGGGCGATTCGAAGACGGGCCTCCCACAGAAGAGAAGAGTTTACGAGAGTGTTGTAATTGGTCAAATTTGCCGAGTGTCTCTTCCCAAAGAGTTTCGATGATTGATAGTTTTTATTTTTGGGAAACAAGTCTGTGGACTTAGCATCATCCACTTGATGATTGATACTCATTAGTGTTTCTGTTATTTTTTATGTTATCTTTTACAGCTGAAAGGATGAGATTATTGTTTACTTTTTAACCATAACTGTAGGGATCATTAATGTTAGATACTACTTTGGACCAACAACAAAATCAAAACCACACCTTTTTAAAAGAGAAAAAATGGGGATTCAAGGTTTCGGTCTCCATGGCCACTAGAGAAGGACCTCCATCATCAAAGGAAGCCTCTCAGGCCACGTCTAAATCCTTTTATCTTTCCATATTAAATCATAATCTCCATCTTCCTCCAATCAATATATCCGAAAAAGAGATTTCTTTAACCATTGTTGGAAATCCTGCTATAATCTTTTTCAGGTTGAAATCAAAAGATTGGATCTTTCTTTTCCCTATTGTAACGCCTACGTTTTTTCAATATGTAATAGAAGTACTTTTATAAATTTCCTAGCATCAAAATATTTTTTTGATGCCTCTTTTGGCTTGAAAATACTTCAAAGTGGCTGTTTTTATTTTGTAAACCAATCTAAAGAATTTATAATTTCTTTTTTGTATTTATATTTGAATTTTAGAAACGAAAAAGGCTTTATGGAATATTTTGGTATTGATAAAAACAAATTATTTTGAGCTAAATTTTTCTCAAAGTGAAGAAATCACCAAAACACATTTCTATAATATTTCAAAAATTTTAAATATTTTCATCTCTTTCTAAATAATTTTTATAATTAAAACCAATTTTTAAAAAAGGTTTTCTTAAAAAGAAAAAAATATAATTCGAAACGGGTTGAACAGGGTCGAATTCGACCTGATTCAACCCGCCTCGCACTCGCCAGCACACTATGGCGAGTGGGTCCCACGCGCCTGCGTGTGGGAACACTCGGGCGGCATGCCTCCACGTGCGCGAGTGGGAACCGTTAGATCATCAAATAGAACGACCCAGGATTGGCAAGGGGAAGCAGCGTGTAATGGGCGGCGGGAGTCGGGCAACAGATCCGGTCGGGTTAGAGTTTCAAAACCGTATAAATAGGACCCTTTCTCACTCTTTTTACTTCACACTTCATTTTTCTCCTCGGAAAAATTCATAAAAATATTTGTTTTTTCGACGCCGACATAATGGTGCCGTCCGATTCTTCAAGAAAAATCTGAGGCGAGAGAGATTCGCTTTTCCGTATGAGTCAACGTTTCTTCTGATAGCAATTGGTGTTTGATATCGAGAATTGTATATATGTGCTCATTGGATGCGTACATTGGACGGACTCACCTGAGAACTTCTGAGTGGTATTGTACCAATGTCATATGGCAGTTCTCTGGTGACATGAATACTGAGTAGTCTATATACCTGAGATCGTCATAATGTCTTGTGTGATTCCCACTGTACTTAGATTACTACCCTACTACGGCTCTACTGAGTTGTGCAAACATGTTTTAGTTAGGTGCAGTCCCGAACCACATGGAGGCAGTGAGTGATCGGAAGGGATTCGTCTTTCCCGGTATAGCGAGTAGATGTCGCGCTGTGCAGGATATGACTATAATCAGGAGTCTGTGGCCATATCAAGTGAGATAAACTGATAAGTGTTAACAGTTGTATCTCTAAGAGTTATGAGTCATCAGTCAACACAACTTATCGGGTTATTAGGGGTCTGACAGTTTTCACGCCCTAGACCTAATATGCGATATCTTAGACGAAGAGATCGGGCTGTACGGAGACTGTCACCGATAGGCTCATTAGGGGTTCGGACATGCTTGCTTATTGATCTTCTTTTCATTCAATGCTTGGGTAGCCGTTATGTGAAGCAAGTACCGCCGACGGTTTGCGGGTCGAATCTGTGAGGGGATTGATCTGAAATTGTTTCAGATTAATCGGATTTGATCTAGACCTACTGCCAGTGTATTGTCGAGTTTTCAGAGTCCCACATAGAGGTTTTCGATGCTTGGGCGAAATGATTGTAGTGGCGGTATGTTGATACTCCTAGGAGTTCAATTAAAATGGTATATTATATATAATAATTTTTAATCGGACGTTTTTATTGCTAGCCGGCGTTTAGAAAGCCGGTATATTAAATCAAGTGTTGATTTGACACACACACACGTATTATGTAATTCTTTTCTCTCTCTCTCTCTATCTGCATTTTATTTTTCAAATGCCGATGAAAGTATTATGTTTACATAATATTTGTTGGTCTCTTTTAGCTTATGTTGTTCTATGAATGAGCACAACATTATCCCTTCTACCATGTGTTACATGTGGAGGTGAGATAAGAGAATGCACACTTACAGGAGAGAGAAAAAATGGATGGTTGTGATTAATCCTCTGTTTTGTTAGTATTATATTTACATACAACTATTCATTTTCTAAAAGAAGGATGAGATTCTCACTCTCACTCCTAAGTTTTCTTCCTCTCTTCTCCAAATAGAAAAGAGAGAACAAAGAGAGGAAAAGTAAAGAATTAAATCACTACAATTCTTGAATTAAATTCCTAGAAAATTTTTTGTTCAAGTTAGCCTCAAAGGCTGAAGCTTGGAGCTCAAGCGGATTTTTCCTCAAGTGGATCATCTCTGGCATTGGAGATCTACATGCTAGTTTGTTCCCACCTTATCCATGGAGCCTACAAGGAATCAAACACAAATACGGAGCACTTGAAAATGCTACAAAGGTTGTAGTCCCTATAAACTATTAGTTTAGTTTTATGTTAATTTATGGCAATTCTAGTGAATGTTAAGATCTTGTAGGATATTGGATGCTATGATTTTACTAAAATTATGTTTTTAAAATTCCACAATGGCGCAAATGTTGCGGCCCTAGCATCCAAAATCCATCATGATACCAAAGTTAACTCATTCACTAAGAATTGCCTTCCAAAGCCATTGAATTTTAACAATTAAAGCACTTTAAAAACTGTTTTTATTGTGCTTTATAAATCAATTGTTTTTTGGCGTATTACATCGTGCCCATATCGATTTTGTGGGATCGATACGTTGATAGATGTCTTATGAGAGCTAGGGAGGGGCCACCATCACCCTGGAGCACCAATTGGTGCTCCCGGGGTAGGTTGAAGGTCCAAGGGCACCATTATGGTCCTCTCGGCCTGCCATGTCCTGAGACCACCTTTTGGTGGTCTCGGGCCATGGTACCCCCAAGCCTCTTTTAGTCGCTTTAATTTTTGCCCCGGGTGTCCCGCGACATTCGGGAGTGTTCTCCGCCGAAAGACCGGGAAAGACTGACGTCTTGCTTGAATTTGGAGGCAGATGCTATTTGGTTTTATCCATCCACCTCTCTGAAAATGCCAAGATGATTTATGGCACCATGTATCGAAGGTTTAGACGGATGCAGCCGATGTAGCAGACTTCGTCAGATTCCCCCTCATTATGAAGGGGTTTTTGATTGTGGAGACGCTCTTCCCTGTAGGCGCAAGCCCCTGCAGTTAATTACGCTACCGCATCGCGGTAACCATTTTCTCCTTCTCCAGATTTTCACTTCGTGTCGTGTATGTTTGTTTTATGTTTGGTTGCCCGTGGATTGTATACAATGACTAATTTATGTTGTCGCCTGTAGGGCGTGGATTAGTCCAAATCCGTATTTTCTTAGATTTTGGTTTTGGGTTGGGTTTAAGGATCGTTAATCTCATTTGAGACTAAGATCAACTTAAACGTTTGTTAAGAATACGTTAGTCTAATTTTAGACTAAGATCAACTTAACGTTTGTTAAGGACACGTTAGTTGATTGAATGATTTTCTTGGATGTGTGTAAAAGTATCGAATCAAATAGTCCCCGGCAACGGCGCCATTTGATTGTTAAGATTCTTGTTTGTGTAGTATGAAATTGTAAAGAAATCACAACCAAAAATTATTTGACCGCAATCAACTACGGTGTCGGATTGTAGATTGTAAGTGAGTGCGGATCGTCCTCAGGGAAAGTGTAATCGTTCGTCTTTTGAATTAGATGAATCGAAACGTTAATGAAAAGAAAAGAAAACAATTCATGATTTGAAATTAAAGTTCAAGAATTAGAAAAGAACTAGATCTAAGAAAGCATTAAAAGATAGAATCAAGAATTGATCGTTTGATGATTTTTCCAAACCAAATATCAAGGATCGAAATGAGGCTCGTAGGAATCGATCGGATCTATAGATGTGATGTAATCTTATAATTACGTATTCTTATCCTTCGATGAATTGATACTAGATCGATGATGATCGACGAGAATTAGGGATTTCTTGTGAAACTAGGGTTTCATCTTATCCCTTGTTCATTCATCGATATCATTCATATTCTAGCCTCTAGTAAATTCAAGAAACGATCGTAGATCCCTAATTTCGAGCGATCACAATCAAGAAAGCATCGCTACGAAACTAGGTCATCGATTCTTGAACTTGCTAGGGTTTACAAAACTCGTAGGACTTAAAAATCGTATTAAGATTTGTTACATCATCATTCTACAACCGTCTCGACTCGTTTACGAGCGGAGTTTTACTCAAACATCACAACAAGAACAACAATTACAAATTGAGATCTAATCATGATGCAAGAATTAAAAGAAAGCAAGATAAAAGAATTTCACCTTTTATTTATATCGACAATTTTATTACATTCGCTCAAGAACTACAAGAGGAAGAACTCGATCGTCGATTTGGCTTCGCTCGTCCTCGTGAGTCGCGGATCGGCTTGGATCACTTGCCCGATTGAAGATCGGCTCGGCTCCTAAAAGGTTGAAGGCTTCTCACTTGATTTGGTACTCAAGATCTTGGATTTGGAGTAGAATTAGGGTTAGGGTTTCGCACAAGCCTTGTCACTAGACTTGTGGAAGAAAATGGTGTAGAATGAACCAATGGTTATTGATTATTGATTAATGAACCCCCTTAACCCTTAGATCTAGGCTCTATTTATAGATAACCAAACCCTAGATCTAGGATTTCAAATTCTAAGTTTCCCTCCAAAAGTTTGTTGAGGAAATTCAAATTTCCCTCCAAAAGTTAGTTAGGGGAGAAGCTTCTAGAAGAGGATTAATTAGGAGCTTAATTAGGATTGGCCTTGCTTAATCTTCTTTGCTGATCTGGCAGTATCTTCGAGGGTATTCTGGAACTTGACATATCAGAAAGGAATGTGGGCCCAGAGATTGAGATTCTGCACTGAATTTTGGGAGCTGAAGCTTTGGAACAACCGCGGATCCGCGGCTACTTGTGGGCTTTGGGATTCTATTATTCTGGTACTTGTTTGGGATGTCTCATGGGCCTTCTTTTGATGTATTGATTTGTATTTCTCCATCTGAATTGCTACCAGATCTGAAATGATTTAGTTGGCGTATATTTGATTAGCTCTTTTGCTTTTCTTCCGTATTTCCTGCACAGACTCAATACAAGTGTTGCGCAAATACAGAAATGATGCGATGCCATGAAATGCGGTTAATTTCCCTTAAAGTGTCGGTTTAAAAGTCTAATACATGAAATCTGATATTTAACGACTGATTTGCTAATATGTGAAATATGAATACCGAACACTTCTAAATGAGTGCAAAAGATGGGAAAATTGCCGGCTAAAATATACAATATTTTCGACTGATCAAATACCCCCAAACTTAATTTCGATCGTCTCGAGCGAATATGTTATTAAAAAGAGAAGGAGAAAATAAAGAAAGAGAAAAACTATCTAGCACATTTTCGTAGGCAACACGATTGCACTGAGCACGTGCAACAAGCCTTTAAACCTCTAGGTGTCCCTAGTAGGAGGAGTGTTGTCTACTGAGGGTTTTCAGCGGATTGCACCCACAAAATCCAATAATAAAAGGAAGATCATGAATATTACATTTAAAGACAAGAATTGTAAAAGAAAAGCTTCGAAAATTAGGGTTTCCAACTAAGCTAGTTTTTCGGTTGTCATGAGCCCTATCTTAATGGTCATGAAAAGATGTCAAAAATCACGTCCTCCCTCAATAAAACATCGTCTTATTCTTCATTCCTATCTTTCTTCCAAACATCGATCATATAACCCTGCGTGTGTGTAAAGGACATCCCTACACCCGGAGAATTCAATTCAAGCTATCATACTCTTGCCCGTCAGCCTCAACTTTTTTAATTAATGAATATTTAGACGAAATTGCTCACACACTTTCATGCGACCGTTAATACTTCTTGAGGTACTAACCGACCGATTACTCATGTGCTTGCTTACTTGGTGTATTTTCCTCGTCTTGCACCACCTCAGGCATAGCAGTGACTCCCAGACCAGTTGGCCTTAGGGCACTAGGTGAAGAAGTACCCTCGCTATATATTTTTTTATTGCCTTTGGTGATAACAAAACCAGTGTCCATTTTTCGCACCAATTTATATTTTCTTTATTCATATTTTTTTTTATTTTATTTCCTTCATACTTTTGGCTTTAAGACAACAGCATTTCAAGGTATCCTCTACTATCCCAGGCTTCAAGACGTGTGTAAGTGCGAATAGCAGGGTATCAACGTTCAAAATGTTTGGCTTCCAGAATAGAAACTATTTTTCAGACTTATTTTTATCCTCAGATTAGTGACGTCTTTCATCTTACTAACCCTTGGGACAACGGCTCATAACTACTTATTACTAGTTCGTATAAGAAAACTTCTAATTTTCTTGGTTTTCTTAAATTTTTCTAATCTCATGGATGTAATTGTTCACTATCTATTCTTTTATTATCTTATTTATGTACAAAAATATTTTTATCTTTTTGAAATTTTTTAAATTTTTATAGGTTTTTGAAAATGTTTTGTGCTTATGCAAATGATATGCAAATGATGCAAAAATAAGCACAAACCTCCCCCAAACTTGTTTTCAACAGTGTCCTCACTGTTGCCATCCGCTAAATCTCGAAAAAACCTGTAAGCTTGGGAAGAATTTATTAGTAGGGACAAAATATTTAAGTGAAGAACCTCCCCCAAACTTATTTTTGGCTCATAATTTTGTAAAAATTTTCTTTTCAGGAGCCAGAAAAAATATACCCCCCCAAACTCGAGTTATGCAATGTTAATCTTTGAAAATCACAAGTGGGGGTCAAAAATCATTGGTCGATGCCAAGCTTTGCAAAGACCAAATGTTAACACCAACCATTCAAAATTTTTATCAATGCAGTGCTCGGGTTGGTGGAAGAAGAAGTGGGGAAAGGTTAAGTGGTGGAATAGAATGTGTGTGCGTCTTATATTGGAGAGACAATGCAGTGTATGTGATGGATTACTCGCATTCTTTGTACAATTCAGAAAAAGGGGTGGAGGTTCAATTTCATTGATTGAGAGATGATTCATCTCAACACCCGTGTCATTCAAAAATGCGAGTTCATCAGCGAAGATCTCCTCAAAAGTTCCATCTATACCCCGGTGAATAATGTCATCACAAAGTGCGGGATGATCTTCAGACTCTAAAAGCAGTTCATAATCGGTGTTAGTTGTTGACCCGGACATCTCGGTGGAAGAGTCCGTATATGTATGATACAAAGTTGGGTCAAACAACAACATATGAAAAGAGTCAAGATCAGTATCAGGAGGATCATCAAATTCGCTGCTGTCGACATCCATTAAGTCGACAGAACATATCTGAGCAGTAGGTTCGGAGGGTACACTTCCCAACTTGTAAATGTTCAGCTCTATTGACCTATTCCCGAAGGATAGGGTCATAGAACCGTTACGACAGTTGATAATAGCATTGGAAGTGGCAAAAAAGGGGCGACCTAAAATCACCGGAATTTGATTCCGTGGGTTCGCTACAGGCTGTGTATCAATTACAATAAAATCTACCGGGAATATAAATTCTCCGATTTTTATTAACACATCCTCCAGTTCACCCCTAGGTTTGGTGATTGATCGGTCAGCCATCTGGAGAGTGCAATTGGTTGGCTTCAACTCTCCGATCCCTAATTGCTCATAGACTGAGTATGGAAGCAAGTTAACACTAGCGCCAAGGTCTAGTAGAGCACGGTTGATGTGTTTTTCCCCAATAGAAACGGAAATAGTAGGATATCCTGGATCCTTACGTTTCCTCGGTAATTGTTGGGGGAAAGCCGTGTCTATTGTTTTTTCCATAAAAATCTTCTTGGGCACTGGATTCTTCCTCTTCCTAGTGCACAAGTTCTTAAGAGTTTTCGCATAGGACGGAACTTGTTAGATGGCATCTAGGAGAGGGATGTTGGTGTTAACTTGTTTAAAAATGTTCATAATCTTCTCCATATGTGGATTCGGTGCGTTAGCCCTTAACCGATTAGGATAAGGTGCTTTAGCAATAAGCGCTGGGTCCATCATAGGAGAAGAAAGTGTGTGTGGAACCGATCCCAAAATAGAAGTGGGGATCGTCCGTGGAGGGGTAAAAGAGGTGGGCTGTAGTGGCGAGCCTTTTGGGAAACGAAGAATAGGCTCGGAAGAAGATGGTGGGGTAGAAGAACTGGGGTCAGAAGTGTGTGTGTGAGGAAAGGTCTCAGCCGGGGTTCTATTGATTGATTTATCAGTATCATCAAACTCTTCCCCAACGTGAGTGTCAAGCACTCTTTCAGATCTCAACGTGAGTGCATCCACATGATGTGAATAGCCAGAATTAGGTAAAGGTTGAGTTGGAAGTTTCCCTTTCTCTCTTGCACTCATTTCGGCTTTTAGTTGTGCAATTTGTTCTTCCATCGATTTGATGTTTTCATTTTGAGAGATAATGATCTTCATCACATTCTCAACGGAAGATTGCAAACTTGCCGTCCCTTGGATGGATTGTTTCATGAAAGTATCCAAGGTTTGTGCTAGTGCAGAGGTATTATCTGTACCGGTCAATTGCAAAAAGTTTTCATGTGGTGCAAAAGTGTTGGCCGGATTTTGGAAGTTTTGTGCTTGGAAGGGGTGCTGACTCAATTGAAGTTGTGGGTGCTGTTGTGGTGGAGGGGCCCCTTGGAAATGATTCGTGTTTGGAACCGTGTTTTGAGATTGTGATTGGTTCCAAGCAAAATTTGGGTGATTCCTCCAACCCTGATCATATGTGGAGGAAGATGGATCGTTTCTAGGTCTTTGAAATGCGGCATTGGTATGCTCAGGACCTTGAAACGGACATTCTTCCGTTAAGTGAGACGGATCAGAACAGCATCCACATACAGTTTTGGAGAGTGATATTTGACTTAGGGCGGCGGCTAAAAATTTATTTTCCATATTCTCGAGTTTCTTATTGATAGCTGCAATGTCAGCTTTAACTTCTATGGAAATATCATTGCCATCCCTAGATGATTGACTCGCACCCTCCCACTGTAAAGATTTTTCAGTGAAATTTTCTAGAAAATTCCAGGCTTCCCCATCATCTTTAGTCATAAAGTTGCCTTGACACATGGATTCAAGGGTCTGTCTTGTGTAAGGAGTAATGCCCTCATAAATGATTCGGCACAGTTCCCATCTCGGGATGCCGTGATGTGGACATTGGACTAACAGATCCTTGAAGCGTTCAAGACATTTTGAAAATGTTTCATTTGGAAGCTGGGTGAATTGATAGATTTCGCTACGGACTCGAGCTGTCTTTTGATGTGGGTAGAATTTCTTAAGGAATGCTTTAACGAATTCGTCCCAATTTGAAATGGAATGTGCGGTAGTGTTATATAGCCACTTCTCGGCTAAATCGCACAAAGTGAATGGGAGAAGACGTAGACGAAAAGCATCCACAGAAAGCTGTGAAGTACCCATCATTGTGCATACATTTTCAAATTTCGTGATAAACACGTATGCGTCCTCAGACTCGAGACCGTGAAATTTTGGTAGAAGGTTGATGTATTGGGGTTTTATTTGAAAATTTTCCCCGTTGGCTGGTGGTGTGGAAAGACAGGTGGAAAGTGGACTTCGTGTTGGATAGCACCTCTCTTGGAGAGAGATGCGAGGTGGATTCTGCGCACCAACGGACGGCGGCAGAGTAGTGGAAAAGAAGTTCGATGGAGGTGGATCCATCGATGTGGGTGTGGTGGTGGGTAAAAGAGAGGTAAATGTAGAAATACCGACTTTGGGTCGATCAAGGGACGCGGACTTAACGGGCACTAGAAACCCGTGTCCAGCCTATCTTGCACTAAAAAGGGTTAGTACAAGTGGCAGCGTGAATTTATAATGAGGAGAAATGATGTATGCGGTGTTTGTTTTGAAAAGAATACGGATTTTTGAAAAAATGATGCAACACAACAAATGCAACAAGCAAAACCCTAAAATCTAGTGGTCACCTAGGTCAAACTCTAGACCGCTCCTAACTGCCAAAAGACAAGTCGCAGGATAAAATCCTCCACTGCCTCTTTGTTCCCCTGTGGCCGGATAAGTGCCAGGTAAGTGGGAAGGTACTCCACTACGTAAGTAGTGGGCCTAATTAAAAACCACTAGCCTTGGACACACTCGCCTTAGGCACCACAGGAAAACGCGGATAAGCAATGAATTACCCACGGCCTTCTCTTGTCCTAATTGAGCGCGACGGTCCTTAGAGTCATCTCTAGATTTCTTTTAATTAATGAGGGTAAATGCGGATGCAAGTTTTGCGATTTTCGGGGCCTAGGAAGGGTAATGAACTCCCTACCTAATTTGAATTTGGTCGTGCCCCTTAAATTCCGTATTAATATGCAAACAACCAAAAGAATCAAAACACGCACAAATTTTATTTTGCTTTTGCGGCGCTGCGATTATTTGCAAAGAAACCTGCAGCAATTTGTTAATTGGAGTAGACAGGGAAGAAGATAAGAAAGCATAGGAGTATACCTGAAAGTTTGGTACAGAGAAGACCCTAACCCACCGTGGATCCGCCGCGTATGGTAGGTGTTTGCCGCGGAATAGCGCTTGGGTGGTGAGATCACTGCACAATATTTTTACAGAGAGCTTCTGTTCATCTCCTGAGTCCTCTGGAATTTTCAGAAATTTTTTTCTCCAGCTCCAATGATCCCAGATTTCCTCGCAATCAAATCACAAAACATGTATTAGGGTTTGTGCGAATTTAGATCTAAAAATTATAATGGAATAAAATTTTCAACTCAAATTTCAAAATACGAACTATTAGCGCACTATCCCCGGCAACGGCGCCATTTGATTGGATGATTTTCTTGGATGTGTGTAAAAGTATCGAATCAAATAGTCCCCGGCAACGGCGCCATTTGATTGTTAAGATTCTTGTTTGTGTAGTATGAAATTGTAAAGAAATCATAACCAAAAATTATTTGACCGCAATCAACTACGGTGTCGGATTGTAGATTGTAAGTGAGTGCGGATCGTCCTCAGGGAAAGTGTTATCGTTCGTCTTTTGAATTAGATGAATCGAAACGTTAATGAAAAGAAAAGAAAACAATTCATGATTTGAAATTAAAGTTCAAGAATTAGAAAAGAACTAGATCTAAGAAAGCATTAAAAGATAGAATCAAGAATTGATCGTTTGATGATTTTTCCAAACCAAATATCAAGAATCGAAATGAGGCTCGTAGGAATCGATCGGATCTATAGATGTGATGTAATCTTACAATTACGTATTCTTATCCTTCGATGAATTGATACTAGATCGATGATGATCGACGAGAATTAGGGATTTCTTGTGAAACTAGGGTTTCATCTTATCCCTTGTTCATTCATCGATATCATTCATATTCTAGCCTCTAGTAAATTCAAGAAACGATCGTAGATCCCTAATTTCGAGCGATCACAATCAAGAAAGCATCGCTACGAAACTAGGTCATCGATTCTTGAACTTGCTAGGGTTTACAAAACTCGTAGGACTTAAAAATTGTATTAAGATTTGTTACATCATCATTCTACAACCGTCTCGACTCGTTTACGAGCGGAGTTTTACTCAAACATCACAACAAGAACAACAATTACAAATTGAGATCTAATCATGATGCAAGAATTAAAAGAAAGCAAGATAAAAGAATTTCACCTTTTATTTATATCGACAATTTTATTACATTCGCTCAAGAACTACAAGAGGAAGAACTCGATCGTCGATTTGGCTTCGCTCGTCCTCGTGAGTCGCGGATCGGCTTGGATCACTTGCCCGATTGAAGATCGGCTCGGCTCCTAAAAGGTTGAAGGCTTCTCACTTGATTTGGTACTCAAGATCTTGGATTTGGAGTGGAATTAGGGTTAGGGTTTCGCACAAGCCTTGTCACTAGACTTGTGGAAGAAAATGGTGTAGAATGAACCAATGGTTATTGATTATTGATTAATGAACCCCCTTAACCCTTAGATCTAGGCTCTATTTATAGATAACCAAACCCTAGATCTAGGATTTCAAATTCTAAGTTTCCCTCCAAAAGTTTGTTGAGAAAATTCAAATTTCCCTCCAAAAGTTAGTTAGGGGAGAAGCTTCTAGAAGAGGATTAATTAGGAGCTTAATTAGGATTGGCCTTGCTTAATCTTCTTTGCTGATCTGGCAGTATCTTCGAGGGTATTCTGGAACTTGACATATCAGAAAGGAATGTGGGCCCAGAGATTGAGATTCTGCACTGAATTTTGGGAGCTGAAGCTTTGGAACAACCGCGGATCCGCGGCCCAAGTAGGTTCCTGCCGCGGATCCGCGGCTACTTGTGGGCTTTGGGATTCTATTATTCTGGTACTTGTTTGGGATGTCTCATGGGCCTTCTTTTGATGTATTGATTTGTATTTCTCCATCTGAATTGCTACCAGATCTGAAATGATTTAGTTGGCGTATATTTGATCAGCTCTTTTGCTTTTCTTCCGTATTTCCTGCACAGACTCAAGACAAGTGTTGCGCAAATACAGAAATGATGTGATGCCATGAAATGCGGTTAATTTCCCTTAAAGTGTCGGTTTAAAAGTCTAATACATGAAATCTGATATTTAACGACTGATTTGCTAATATGTGAAATATGAATACCGAACACTTCTAAATGAGTGCAAAAGATGGGGAAATTGCCGGCTAAAATATACAATATTTTCGACTGATCATTAGTCTAATTTTAGACTAAGATCAACTTAATAGGATCAATTAGATCCAACAAAAGAGCATTTGGGATCTATTGTTTTAGTTTAGGGACTTTGCGGTTCAGTTTAAAGACGTCATAGTCTGTAAAGTTTAAGGACATCATAGTCCATGAGTTTAAGGACCCCACAGCCCGTTAAATGTCTAGTTGTCGAGACCCGTCACCTCTCTGAAGACGTTGAAGGATTACAACGATAAATATCAGAGGAGTGAAGAGATGCACCCTTGAACCAATATTGGTTGGGAGATCTGTAGTCCAATTTGGGACTATGATCAAAGATTTATAAGCATATGGGCTCAATTAATCTGAATGAGGGTTCTATAGCCACTTTGGTGTTAGGTCCACGTTACCCGTCCCGATTCTTTCGGGGTTGCGGAAACGGTGAAAAACAATTTTTAGGGTTCAGGTAACATGGACTAGAAAACCCGGATCTTTGCTAAACAACACACTAGCAACAACAACGAGCTTTACCTACTCGGTTAGGGGGTTATACCCAGTCTTGAACTCATTCTCTTCTTCTCCTTAGAGTGGGTTGGATGGTTCTCCTCGTCGCCTTCTCTTGCCGAAGAAAGATCCACCCGAGAGTTGTGCTCCGGGATCCACCTCGAGCCGAGGCAAATAGGGCAACAAGATCGCTGGGCTTGATGTCCTAGGTTGTGTAGAAGTAATAGATAGATGTTTTTGTCAACTAGGATCCTTTTTCTCTCAACACATGAGATCAAAGGAAATTTTCAAGAGGAGGAAGAAGAGCTTAGCAACCATGGAGCTTTCTCATTTTATTTCTAAGAGAGAGAGTGAGAAATCAATTATCAACCAAAAGAAAAGCACCATGGTTACAATAATACACCAACATCATCATGACTAATCTTTTCAAGATAAAGTTGATGGCTAACTTGACTTGACCATTTTCATATCATAAAAAGAAAAAGAAAACCAAAGAAGAATCTAGACCTCACATGAAGATGCTAGTCAACTTTGGTCAAACGGTCAACAAAGTCAAGTATGGTCAAATGGTCAAAGCAATTAGCCATAACATAATTATCACTAAAAAGATTAGTAAGTAATGTCCCTGGCTCATAATGGTTTTGACCGAACCAACTGCCAAAACCCTAATGAGCCCGCCTCATTATGGTTTTGACCGAATCAACTGTCAAAACCCTAATGAGGCACCTCCTCCTTCTTCTTTCCTCAAAACTGTGCATACACACCCGCATCCACATTCCGTAGAATGCGAATGCACAGAAGACAAAACAAATCCATCCGTACAATACTAGGATCCGGTTTAAACCAAAGCCCACTAGTATTGCCTGCTCGAACAGCATACGCACACAAGTGCACGTAAGTGACCGTAGCCTTGCCGTAAAACCATACGGCCTCTACACGTTTCGCTCAGTGCAGGGAAACTCTGTGTGTGGGACTCTAAAGACTCGACACTACGCTGGCAGTGGGTTTAACCACAGACCGCAAGCAGCACTAGATGTACGTAACGGTCCCCAGGTAGATGTCGATAAGAAGGCCGATGAGGTAAACCCATCCGAACTCCTACTGAGCCTGTATGTGACAATCTCCGTACAGTCCGGTCTGTTCGTCTGAGAATATCGCATGGCGGGCCTAGGGGTGGTAAACGTCAGTCCCCTAATAGCGGTACAAGTCGTGTCGGAGTGTAGCCCAGAACACCCTGAGATAACACTGGAAACCCACCAGTATATCTCGCTTGCCCTGGCCAGGGACGACTATGTGTAATGGCTCTCCTAGACACAGCGCGATATCAACTCCCAATACCCGGGAGAGACGAATCCTGTCTAACCGTCACTGCCTCCAAGTGCTTCGGGACTGCACCCAACTACTACTTGTTTGCACGACTCAGTAGAGCCGTGGTAGGGTAGTAATCAAAGAACAGTGGGAACACACTCGAGGTGAAGTGACAGTGTCAAGTCAGCGGACTAAGCTGTACTCATGTCACCTGGGAACTGTTAACTGACGATATGTATAATACCAACCAACAGTTCCCGACGAGTCCTGTCCAGTGTGCTCGTACTGATGGCTGTGGGACAGACCATCTTCCATGCTGGGAAGAGAAGCGTATGCACCAGTCTACTCTGGAGTATCGATGCCCTGTCTCGATAATCCTACGACTAGGGACCAGAATAAGGATGTGCTTATAGACTACCCAGCCCCCACTAGTGTGATCGCTATCACAACGCCGGTAGTCAAGCAAAGATCCTAAGGGCTCCATCAATATGTTTTAGCGATATGTTAAAAGAAACATATACACATATTAAGATAGAAACAAACCAAGTAGCATACTACTATATCGAGCAAGACTGTCGTAAAACCGTATATATATCCCAAGCCTCCATAATGCATTATACAAACTAGTACTATACAATAATGGCCTCTAGGGCATACATATCTAACAATCTCCCACTTGCACTAAAGGCCAGCAATTGGTGTACCGCATATCCAACGTCTGCACTAAGGCCAGCTGCTGGCGTACCGCATACCCAATAGCTCAAAAAGTCGCTCGAACTGCGTTTGAGGGAGGGCCTTTGTGAATGGATCCGCCGTGTTGTCTTTTGTATCCACTCTCCGTACCTCGATCTCCTGGCGATCAATGATCTCCCTGATCAGGTGATACCGCCTTAAGATGTGTCTGGATTTCTGATGGGACCTTGGTTCCTTCGTTAAAGCTATAGCCCCATTGTTATCGCAATACAAAGGTATTGGGTCAACAATGAACGGAGCCACCTGAAGTTCACTAATGAACTTCTTCATCCAGACCGCCTCTTTTGCGGCATCACTTGCAGCAATGTATTCAGCCTCCATCGTCGAGTCTGCGACGGTATCCTATTTAGAACTCCTCCAACATACCGCCCCTCCGTTGAGGGTAAGCACAAAACCCGAGACAGAGTTGCTGTCATCTTTGTCACTCTGGAAGCTTGAATCGGTAAAGGACTCGACCGTGAGGTCTCTATTACCGTAAATCAGGAACATCTTCTTAGTCCTTCTTAGGTACTTAAGAATGTTCTTCACTGCCGTCCAGTGGTCCTCACCTGGGTCTGACTGATACCGGATCACCACGCTCAGCGCGTAAGCTACATCTGGTCTTGTACATAGTATCGCATACATTATAGATCTTACCGCCGAAGCGTAGGGTATAGTGCTCATGCGAACCCTCTTCTCGCCAGTCTTAGCAGACATCTTCTTGGAGAGGGTAATTCCGTGCAATGCGGGTATGTTACCGCGCTTGGAATCCTCCATACTAAATCTCTTTAGTACGGTCTCTATGTACCTGGACTGTGAAAGTCCCAGTAGTCTCTTGGATTTATCTCTGTAGATCTTGATTCCCAGAATGTACGAGGCATCACCCAGGTCCTTCATGGAGAACCGTTGTGACAAAAATAGATTGACCGATTGTAGCATAGGAATGTCATTTCCTATCAAAAGAATGTCGTCCACGTACAAGACTAGGAACACGACAGTTCGTCCTACAATCTTCTTATAGACACAAGGTTCATCTTTGTTCTTGATGAAATCAAATTTCTTGATTGCCTCATCAAAACAGATGTTCCAGCTCCGCGATGCCTGCTTTAATCCATAAATGGATTTAGGCAACTTGCACACCTTTCCGCTGCTCCCACTGTCTACGAAACCTTCTGGCTGATCCATATAAACGCACTCTTCCAAACAGCCATTCAGAAAAGCCGTTTTAACGTCCATCTGCCAGATTTCATAGTCATGGAAGGCAGCAATGGCAAGTAGAATCCGAATGGATTTAAGCATAGCTACTGGAGAAAAAGTTTCGTCATAGTCCACACCAGGTCTTTGACGAAAACCTTTTGCAACGAGTCTAGCTTTATAGGTTTCCACCTGCTCATCTACACCAAGTTTTCTTTTGTAGATCCATTTGCATCCAACGGGTTTTACCCCAGGTGGAGCAATATCCAAGGTCCACACTTTATTGGTGTACATGGACTCCATTTCGGTTTGCATTGCTTCCAGCCATTTATCAGAGTCCCTACTGATAATGGCCTGCCTGAAACTGGTAGGGTCATCTTCTTCCAAGATGCAATCCTCTCGATCCCCGTCTAAGAGAAAACCGTAGTATCTCTCGGGCGGATGAGAAATCCTACCAGATCTGCGGAGTGGCTGAGATTCGTCTGGGGTTATTGAATTCTGAGGTTCTGTCAAATCTTCAGTTTCATTTTGTGGTCGCTGAATTTCTTCCAGTTCTACCGAACTCCCACTTGTTTCTTTTTTCAAGAAATTGCCACTCTAAAAAGGTGGCGCGGCGAGATACAAACACCTTCTGTTCCTCGGTGTGGTAGAACAGATATCCTGTGGAGTTTTTAGGATATCCCATAAATGTACATAGAACTGAACGTGCCTGAAGTTTGTTCGGATTTTGTACTTTTACATAGGCCGGACAACCCCATATCTTAATACGTTTAAGATACGGCCTTTTACCATTCCATATCTCGAACGGTGTCTTAGGCACAGATTTAGACGAAACATCGTTCAATAGATATGCCGCTGTCAATAGCGCATGTCCCCAAAATGAAAGAGGCAACTCGGCATTACTCATCATGGAGCGAACCATATCCAGTAGGGTACGATTCCTCCGCTCCGATACACCGTTGTGCTGTGGTGTATAAGGGGGAGTAAGCTGAGAGAGAATACTATTCTCTTTTAAGTAATCTAGGAATTCCGTGCTTAAGTACTCCCCTCCTCTATCAGACCCGAGGATCTTGATACTTTTGCCAGTCTGGTTCTCTACTTCGTTTCTGAATTCCTTGAATTTCTCAAAAGCTTCAGATTTGTGTTTCATAAGATACACATATCCGAATCTAGAGAGATCTTCAGTGAATGTGATGAAGTACGAGAACCCACCCCTTGCATGTATAGACATCGGACCACATATATCACTGTGTATGAGTCCCAAGAGTTCTGTTGCTCTCCATGTCCGGTGAACGGAGATTTGGTCATCTTCCCTTTGAGACAAGACTGGCAAGTTTCATAAGATGAAAACTCGAACGCATTCAAGAGTCCATCTTTATGCAACTTACTTAGTCTTTTCTCTCCGA
Source organism: Agapanthus africanus (assembly GCA_030015575.1). Classification (NCBI taxonomy): domain Eukaryota; kingdom Viridiplantae; phylum Streptophyta; class Magnoliopsida; order Asparagales; family Amaryllidaceae; genus Agapanthus; species Agapanthus africanus. Next base: position 228,063,040 of record CM057339.1, read on the forward strand.
TATGACCAAGTCTACAATGCCACAAGTAGGATTCATTCGTATCTGAATTCTTCCTCTTGCGTGTGTTTTGTACATTGAGAACTGTATTCTGATTTAGAACGTAGATACCATTACACAGTGTACCTTCTGCAACCAGTACCTTATGAAGGTAAATGTTCATGATATTTCTATTAAGAACAAAGTTATATCCATCTTTATTGAGTAAAGAAACTGATATGATGTTGCAAACCATAGAAGTTACATAGTAGCAATCGTTCAAAATCATAGTATTGCCATTTGGCAATACTATGTGATATTCACCGACGGCTGCAGTATTAACTTGTGCTCCGTTCGCTACTCTGAGCGACATATCACCAGGTGCAATTTCCTACTTATTCTTAGTCCCCGCAATAAATTACAGATAAGAGATACTGATCCGGTATCAAGTACCCAGGAGGTAGGGCTGACCGTAAAGCAGTTCTCAATTACAAGAACACCTGAAGTAGATGCAAAACCATGCTTCTTCTTCAATTGGGTATCGTTGGAATCCATACAATCCTCTTTCCCTTGCTCAAACTTATGACTGTTGTTACAAGTTAGAGTCGAACTAACGTTCCCCAGCCCCGAATAAGAATTCGGATCGGTCAAGCGATACATTTTATTATCTTGATTAGGGCATGAAATGGTTGCTACCTGGAGAGAGAGAAAAGAAACACTCAGCGTGCGCTCTTGCAAGATTAGATTGGTTTATTAGTTTATCTAACCAGGATGGCTCCCACTATTTCCTCAAATTCTTCTTAAAACCTTTTAAAAGAAGAACTAGTCGGGATTTAATTCATGTCACAATACTTGCTTAACCTTTCAGCCAGGCTAGTGTTGGTACTTCGAGGGAGGTTTTCCAACGCTTTCGCGAAGTTCCTTAATTAAGTAACCTCTTTTCCCTGGAGGCGTAGCCCCGCTAACACCGTTCTAGACATCTACTTGGTTTATAGCATTGATTGTTAAGTGAAATAATCTCCCGAGAGTAATCCAACTCATCAGTGGGATCGGGATCCAACTATCATTGTGTGATGACCTAGATGGAATCTACTCTAGTCACCACACTCCAGAAGGTATGCTAAATCTGCAAGTTTCAGTTTCTGTAGAAACTCCCGATGTGGTTTTTGCCCCTAGGACCCAAGTGACCTTGACTGAGCCAACATATCAAAGGATCCTAGTCAAGTTCAACCCGTCATTATCTTGATTGCATTAGACCCACCTGTACGAGTCCTTGACTAAGCCAAAATGACCGCACGACTGTCTCAACCAATCACATTGTATCCTACGGAAAAATATTAAATAGCTACCATACACTACGCCTCGGTCGAGCATGAAATACGTAGTACGAATACTAAACAATACCAATCCGAAACGACGGGCGGCTACGGCTGGGTTTTGGCGAAAACCCGTTAACATAACGAACTTGATATCGTTGAAGGAATGTGATACGCTTTTGAAAATATAGTGGCGAAAACTTTTGCTAAAGAGGTCACTCCCTGTGAAGGGATCTCGGCTCTTTCCTCATCGAATGAGGTGAGGGATATTCTAAGCTGAATACCTCGATGCAAAGCAAGAATAATCGACTATAGTGAAGTTATTACCCTGACGCAAACTTCTGTCCAAGGGGTCACTCCCGATGAAGGGATCTCGGCCCTTGCCTCGTCGAATGAGGTGCTGGGCATTCATAACCGAATACCTCTGTGCAAAACAAAAGAGAACGTCCTTGCAATAACAGCTTTTTTAAAAATTGTTCCAACAACGTCTTTTAGGTTTGTTTTCTTGCATTAATTTAATGCGTCCCATCAATTAATCATACCATTGCAGAAAACAACGAAAATATGACGTACGCTTATGCCATCCGCATTCGCCACGGGGCCCCGTCATCACCCGTTAGGTTACTTAACTAACGACAGAGCGGGGGATGGACTAGCGCGGATGCAAAACATAAGCAACGCATAAATAGATATCATATATAGATATATATACACATTTGTCAGATGCAATGATAGCCATTCCAGATCACAGATGAACATATTGGATATGCTAGGAATCCGCGTTTCGTTCGAGCCTGCAACGAAAAACGGATTACACGGTCGCGATGAATAGCCAAATACCCCACCCTAGACCCCTACGGGTGCGGCAAACTACCCACCAAATACCCAAAGTGAAGCAACCTCCCCCAACAACGTGAGTAGGCCACTCGACACTTCGAGATACCCAGTAGTTTGTGCACCCCACCTTGGGTCTATCCTAGGAGCAAAAACAGTAAAAAGAAATTATACAATGGCGGCTACAACCTCATCCCGGATGTGCGGCCATATAAATAATATTACATCAATTTACATGTTACATGAATTGAAAGATAAATAAAAATCTCATCTTACAACCCCCCGGCTATTCATCCGCGACAATCCAACGAATTCATATACACAAACCATCAACATTACAGATCACAGATATGTATAACCCCCACTAATCGACGTATAGCGATTAGCAGACGTTCAATACATATATTACATCACAGATATAACCCATTAGCCAAAGTCTACAGAAATTCGATCAAAATACGGATTTGTAACCACCCCAAAAACAAATTTTGTTCTCTGGAAATTCTGGGCAGAAACAAACCATCCTAAAAATCACAAAACACCAATATAAGAACACTGCAGGAAACTTGACCCACAGCCGAGTCAACTCGGCCGCGGATCTGCGGCAGGAGCATGCTCTTGCCGCGGTTCCGCGACGCGTTGACCGAGTTGGTGGACCATTTTTCTTGTGTGTTCTTTAAAAATCCTGAGCCGATTTTTAGTACATGATTTATTATTTTTTGAGCAGAAATAAAAATCGGCATAAAGTTAGCTTTTTCGGCGTGTTTTGCGGTTTTTTGTCCGATCGAAATTCTAGATACTTTGCTAACATGCTAGTGTGTGTTTAGATAGTCTCTGATACCACTGTTAGGTCCACGTTACCTGTCCCGGTTCTTTCGGGGTTGCAGAAATGGTGAAAAACAATTTTTAGGGTTTAGGTAACATGGACTAGAAAACCCGGATATTTGCTGAACAACACATTAGCAACAACAACGAGCTTTACCTACTCGGTTAGAAGGTTATACCTAGTCTTGAACTCCTTCTCTTCTTCTCCTTGGAGTGGGTTGGATGGTTCTCCTCGTCGCCTTCTCTTGCCGAAGAAAGATCCACCCGAGAGTTGTGCTCCGAGCTCCACCTCGAGCCGAGGCAACTAGGGCAACAAGATCGCTAGGCTTGATGTTCTAGGTTGTGTAGAAGTAATAGATAGATGTTTTTGTTAACTAGGATCCTTTTTCGATCCTTTTTCTCTCAACACATGAGATCAAAGGAAATTTTCAAGAGGAGGGAGAAGAGATTAGCAATCATGGAGCTTTCTCATTTTATTTCTAAGAGAGAGAGTGAGAAATGAATTATCAACCAAAAGAAAAGCACTATGGTTACAATAATACACCAACATCATCATGACTAATATTTTCAAGATAAAGTTGATGACTAGCTTGACTTGACCATTTTCATATCATAAAAAGAAAAATAAAACCAAAGAAGAATCTAGACCTCACATGAAGATGCTAGTCAATTTTGGTCAAACGGTCAACAAAGTCAAGTATGGTCAAATGGTCAAAGCAAATGGTCAAACGGTCAACAAAGTCAAGAATGCGAATGCACAGAAGACAAAACAAATCCATCCGTACAATACTAGGATCCGGTTTAAATCAAAGCCCACTAGTATTGCCTGCTCGAACAGCATACGCACACAAGTGCACGTAAGTGATCGTAGCCTTGCCGTAAAACCATACGGCCTCTACACGTTTCGCTCAGTGCAGGGAAACTCTCTGTGTGGGACTCTAAAGACTCGACACTACGCTGGCAGTGGGTTTAACCACAGACCGCAACCGGTACTAGCTGTACGTAACGGTCCCCAGGTAGATGTTGATAAGAAGGCCGATGAGGTAAACCCATCCGAACTCCTACTGAGCCTGTATGTGACAATCTCCGTACAGTCCGGTCTGTTCGTCTGAGAATATCGCATGGCGGGCCTAGGGGGTGGTAAACGTCAGTCCCCTAATAGCGGTACAAGTCGTGTCGGAGTGTAGCCCATAACACCCTGAGATAACACTGGAAGCCCACCAGTATATCTCGCTTGCCCTGGCCAGGGACGACTATGTGTAATGGCTCTCCTAGAAACAGCGCGATATCAACTCCCAATACCGGGAGAGACGAATCCTATCTAACCGTCACTGCCTCCAAGTGCTTCGGGATTGCACCCAACTACTACCTGTTTGCATGACTCAGTAGAGCCGTGGTAGGGTAGTAATCAAAGAACAGTGGGAACACACTCGAGGCGAAGTGACAGTGTCAAGTCAGTGGACTAAGCTGTACTCATGTCACCTGGGAACTGTTAACTAACGATAGGTATAATACCAACCAACAGTTCCCGACGAGTCCTGTCCAGTGTACTCGTAACCTAACGAGCACCTGCATACTATCTCCAGTAGGATGTACTAATGGCTGTGGGACAGACCATCTCCCATGATGGGAAGAGAAGCGTATGCACCAGTCTACTCTGGAGTATCGATGCCCTGTCTCGATAATCTTACGACTAGGGACCAGAATAAGGATGTGCTTATAGACTACCCAACCCCCACTAGTGTGATCGCCATCACAACGCCGGTAGTCAAGCAAAGATCCTAATGGTTCCATCAATATGTTTTAGCGATATGTTAAAAGAAACATATACACATATTAAGATAAAAACAAACCAAGTAGCATACTACTATATCGAGAAAGACTGTCGTAAAACCGTATATATATCCCAAGCCTCCATAATGTATTACACAAACTAGTACTATACAATAATGGCCTCTAGGGCATACATATCTAACAACTTGGCCTACTCAGTTAAAATGTTGAACATTTAGCAATACTGAGCATTGGTTTGGATTCTGACATCCTTTTTGTCTTTTATTATGTGCTGGACACTCATTATAGCTCTGGGGCTTTTTTTTATAGAACAATTTATATTCATTTAGCGTACACATGAGAAGCACGTGGCGCCGTGCGTCAGACAATGAGCGCATTGCGCTTCTGGTGAAGTAGCGCACACGTGAGGAGCATGTGGCGCGCTTGGCACTGAGCGCCAGTCAATGAGCGCATTGCGCTTCTGGTGAAGTAGCGCACACATGAGAAGCACGTGGCGCTGAGTGCCAGTCAATGAGCGCATTGCGCTTTTGGTGAAGTAGCGCACACGTGAGGAGCACGTGGTGCGCTTGGCGCTGAGCGCCAGACAATGAGCGCATTGCGCTTCTGGTGAAGTAGCGCACACGTGAGGAGCACGTGGCGCGCTTGGCGCTGAGCGCCAGACAATGAGTGCATTGCGCTTCTGGGGAAGTTTGGAGCGCTAAGGCTCTGCAACGCTATGCGTTAATTTTGGAGCGCTGAAGCGCTTCTTTTGATTTGAGCGTTATAGCTCTTTTTAGGCAGCTTTGCGTCCTGAGAATTAAATTCTCTTTCTTATAAGAGACTTTGTCTCATGGATCTAAGAACAAAGTTCTTATTTTTTTATAGGAGATGTTTCAATCTCTTATGTTTTTGATGAAAGGTTTTGCCTTTTTGGATCTGCGATCCTAAGAGAATTGAATTATTCTCCCCCCTTTTATAATGAGATATTATAATCTTTGAAAGACAATTTGTCTTATAGATCTATGATCTGAAGAAGATTAAGTTCTTCCCCTTATTTTTATGACGAGATACTTTTATCTCTGTTGTGAAAGACTTTGGTCTTATAGATCTATATCCTTAGAAAAAGAAGTAAATTCTTCTTTTAATATAAGATGATTTCTTCTCTCTGTTCTTTTTTTTTTACTTTGAAGAAAATTTTCTTCTTCTGAGAGCTTGCTCTTTGTCTTTGAAATTTCTCAAAGTTTAGGGGAGGGGGTTTCCTCTATCTGAGACTTGAAGTCTTGGGGCCTTTATATAGGGCAAGCTGATTCGTTGAATCAGTTAAAGAGATCTTTTCTCTAATTGATTTGGGGATTTCCCCACCGTTGGATGTTTGATCCTAGGGCTTCTGTTTTACAGAAGGCAATCTTCTTATTTTTAGCAAGATTGGGAAATCTTTTCCCATACAGAATTTATTCTGTATTTTGGTAATTTTTAATCACCATTGGATCATTGATCCAACGGTGCTCTAATTTTCAGAGCACAATCTTTCTTGTTTGGAAAGATTATGAGGAATGTTTCCTTAACAGAATTTTACTCTGGTTAATTGATGATTTTTAATCATGTTCGTTGGATCTTTGATCCAACGTTTGGGAATATTTAGTTCTAGCGCTAGCGCTCTCGTGCTTTGCACGTGGTGCGTTGCTTAGAGTGCAACGCACTTAGCGCTTGCGCTTACGCGCTTTGTACATGGTGCGCTGCTTAGAGTGCAGCGCTATTAGCGCTAGCGCTCATGAGCTTTGCACGTGAGCGCCGTCTCAGAGTCTTTGACTCTCTCAGCGCTGGCGCTCCTATGAAGCACTGCTTTATTTCAAAATTTGAAATTTGAACAGAGGTTTGTTCTGATTAGGGGAAACATGGAGCATTTCGGGTCCTTCAGGGCTTGTTTCGACGCCAGAAAAGGTGATTTTCTTAACCGAGTAAACTTGAAATGTCAATTTGATTGTGATTCAAGTTTAGAGCTCCGATGGTTGTGTAATTCTTTGGCCTTGGTTTCGAGTTAACATGTTTAAAATGTTTATTCGAGTTAACTCAATTGCATATGCGGTATGCCGTGTGTAACCCCGACGAATTGATGTGATCAATTCGACAGAGCTGCATAAGCGTGTCACGCCCCGCTTCCCAGTGTACGAGCAGAGGACGCGACGAGGCCGTTACGTATTTACTCAGAAGTAAATACGCTAAGCGTAACTAAGCAATATAAAATAAATATACACAAGAGATAAATGTAATGAACATTAACTTTATTTATTAACATTCTTTTTACAATACATCTAAAAAGTAAATACATGGAATGAAAAACAATGCCTAAACAGTGGTATAACAGAAATGGAAAGTACTGAAATAAAATGTACAAGTATCTAGAGCTCCGGGTCAAAGGCTAGCTGATCCAAGTCCTCGCTGGTGGGCTCGATCTCCTGAAGGTCAGAATCACCTGACGATATTCCAAAGAAAAGAAAGAGAATGTCGTCGGTGAACAAATCGCTCGGTAAGTCTCAAAGATAAGAGAGAAGTAGAATAGGCAGAGAGAGAGAGAATGTAAGTTTTAAAGTTATATTATATTGTTATAATGTTGTAATTAGTGTTGACGCTGTTGTTTGTAACTTGGTACAGAAAAGACCGGTGTATACGAGAGGAGTCTCACTTGCCCCGGAGACTAAGGTATCAGGAACACAAGGAACCGTTCATGCCACGATACAACAACAATTGAATTCAGGTTAGGTGTCTTATGGTTGCTGTCTCGTGCCACTTCTAACACCTTCCATACCAATCTACCCTTTAAAACCTCGCGATGTCTTGATTGTATTGTTTGAATTGTAAATGTGTTGTTTGTACTGTTTAGTAAATGTAAATGGAAGATTTGCCAAAACCATGATATCGTATAAATGGAAATGGAGGTACCAGATAATCATGTAAACGGAATATATCCATGGTTCGGTTCAGTCAAGTTATATAGATTGTATAGATTGAACAGATTGAATATATGGATTCATGTATTCATGTTGAATTGTAGTTTTGTAATTTCATATTTGAATCATATTCAAGTCAGTTTGATTATCATGAGACTCAGTCTGAGTCAGACAATTAGAAAAGAAATTGAAGTCCTGAATTAGGTTTTGGTGTTATCGGTAACCGCTGCACATGGACGGCATGATTTGTGTCTTTTTCAAAGACGATTACCGTGTTGATAACACCGTTTATTAAGTTGTCTATCTTAAATAGGCAAGAACCATATCTCCGACTCTCTGAGGCTCAAGAGACTGGTCCCGCTTAAATCTATGTTTACTATGGCCCTTATTGTAATTTAGTATAACTTGAGGGGGTTTTATGTAAAAATAATTTTGTATAATTTTCAAAATACACCTCAAGTATTTAATTATCGTCTTTAGAGTTTTCATAGATGTAGATTTTATATATGTGACATTTCTAGTGAATAAAACCTAATTTTCATAATATATGGTATTTAATTGTAAAGTATTGAACTTGTATGGAATTGCATGGTATTTTCATGTAAAGTGATTCTTTTTTATTTAGAAAAGTTGGAATATTTATACTATATCAAAAATAGATATTTTGATGATACATACATACATACATATATATATATATATTTATAAAATAAAATAATTTATTATTTTTCTAGAAATCTCATTTTCTTAAGATATTTGTATTTTTAAATCTTTCGAGACCGTATGCTCCTTGCGGAGGTCTGCATTTCGCACTACTAAGCCCGATGATGTGCGATAATCCGAACCATCCCAAACAGGTTCCCTAAAATGGGTTGTAGCGGCACTTTGCAAAGATTTGTTTAAAATACATAATCTTGTAGAAAAATGTTTTAATAGTAAAAGGTATTTATATGTAAAGTTGTGTTTTCCCGTATTCTATATTCCCGAAAGACATCGTGCTATGGTAGATATGTGTGTTGTGAGGATTTAGGTCATTACCTCATGAACTATCTAAAGGTATAACAAGAAATTATGATGTTTAGTGTCAAAACTAAACTATATGGTATTTTTCTGAAAAAGTGCGATAAAAATTACAATATGAATTCTTTTGCTATGAAACTTGTTCAATATGTTTTGTTAATGTTTAATGGTCATGATGTGCAAGTTTGGTATTGTTGTATTTAAGAAAATTGAAACTTTTTAAAGAAAACCGAATCCGAAGTCGGATTAACTCCGCTTCCGTCGGGTTTTAGAAATACAAGTTTTCAGAATAGAAAAGAGAAGAGAGAGGAAGGACTTACTGGATTGAAGTGTAGAAGAGAGGAAAATGAAGAAGTAGGAGGTGCTGGTGCGTCGTTTCGTCTCCGGGAGCTCCTAGGGTCGTCGTCGGAAGTTCGTCGGAGTTTCGCCCTTCGCTAATTCCACTTGTACATAAAAGTTCTTGGGATTTTTCTTGAGAGAGTGGACAGAGTTTGTGAGTGAGGGTGTGTGTGTGTGAAATGGAGTGGTATTTATAGGAAAAATCTAGGGTTAGGGTTTGATAGAAAATGCATTAAAAAGATTTTAATTAGGTTTTTAATCCTCTGGAATAATGCAAGGTATTTAAATAGAACATGGGTTATAAGGAGATCAAAAGACACAGGAGTCAAAAAGGAGGGAATCGGATTTGGCCGAGTTGACCCGGCGGCGCCGGTCGAGTCAGCCGCGCCGCCGGCCCGATCCGGCCGAGTCAGGTCGGATCTCGACGCTATGTGTCAATCGTCGCTTGGTCTTCCTCCTGGACTCATTTGTTTTATATGTGACTTTTGGTTTACGGGTTATGCACGTGTAAACTCTTGGGCTTCTAAAAAGATTAAAAGAAATCAATATAAAAAATAATGTGGCTGATGGGGTTTGAACTCCGGTGCTTTGGTTCAGCAGTGTAAGGTCTTACCAGTGAGCTACAAGCTCCTTCTTGCTGTTCAAAACCAAATCAAATTTATAACTTGTGCTCAGGCAAAAGTACCCCTTTCTGTATTTTTGAAAAAATTGTACAGAAAGTTTAGGGTTGTTACAAAGTGCGTCTGAGATGTTCTATGCATTTGATATATGTTGATATATTGCTTTATTGGAATGTGTTGGATTGTCACAAAATAAATAGCCCCGTGCAAAATTGTGATGTGATATGTTTATATTTTCATTTCACGTCAAACCTATGTATATTCTTTTGTTCGGGACAAGCTCCAACTTATGGCTGCCGTTTCCACTATATGTATATTCTTTTATTTTCGGGACATAGTGGTTCGCATGTGACCATAGTCATCGTTTACTGTATTATTTTTTTTGGGACACGACTAGGTTACGGTCGTGACTGCCGTTGTAAATAATACAGGTTTAGGTTTACCCCGTGGAGAAGCACACGGACAATCGGATCCTTGATTGCAATGGGTGACCTTCTCAAGGCGTTGAGACCGGGTCACTCGATTCTAAAATTGACAGGTTGCTTTCCGCACTTGTACGGGGTATAGGAAAGACTCGTGGAGAAGTGCCCGGGTCACCGGATTCGAGAAAGTGTTGGGTGGCCCCCTCATATTGATGACGATGGGTTGCCTCGTTTCTCAGATTAGCGGGTGAATTGCCGCACTTGTAAGGCTCTGCTTTTGGCTGCGCATGAGCTATTCACGTAACCGGGGAATCACGATTTTCGTTTGTGGCTCGAATGTGAAAGTATTTCTTAGCACCTCTACTAGGTTTATATGAGCATCAAGTATATAATTTTAAAAAATCTAGAGATCTAAATATACTAAATAAGAATCGAACTAGAGAATTAGGGTTTTATAGTTAGCAAACAAGATTCTAATCTAAGTGAAGAGAGTCAACAATCTTTGCAGTCAAGTCCTTCACTTCTAAAGCTCCAAGTAGTAGTCCTTAGAACTCTTTTTTGACCCCACTTGATGAAAGGATCGAGCTTGCTTGTAGTTTTCGTCATCGAAAACGATCCACCTTGAAGTCTCTCTAACTCAATCTCACACTTCACTAATCAAGGTATTAGTGAAGTTAACAAACTATACTAAAGGGTTAGAATAGTGTAGGTTGATGAAGTAGGGATTTTGCTCACAAAATTTCTTCTTTCTCTTTTCTTTTCTCAACTCAAGAAAAATCTAGTGAGGAGTTGAAGAAGGAGATGAACTTGGATGAATAATGAACCATCACATTTGAGATAAGATAAGATAGAGATAGATGAATATCTATGTATAAAACAAAATCAAGAAGGTGAGTCACGGCTTCTCAAAGCTTCTACACCATGACTCATTCTTCATGTTTTATTAATTCATAAATATAAATCTTTATCTTCTCATCTTTCTTATCTGTGATTTTCATACATCCGAGTTCTATGTATCATCAACCATGATACAATATAAATACATATATTTATGTATCACACATATATAAATATATATAAAGAGAAGAAAATTTTAAGTGAGCTTAATATTAGTTACACACACACACATACATACATATATATCAAATTATTAAATCAAAACTTGATTCAATAATCCGGTTATATCATATATAACCTAGCGAATATCAAATATATATATATATGTATATATGTATATCAAATTATTAAATCAACACTTGATTCAATAATCCGATTATATCACATATAATCGGCTAATATTCAATATTAGTTAATATATATATATATATATATATATATATATATATATATATATATATATATCAAATTATTAAATCAACACTTGATTCAATAATCCGGTTATATCATATAAAATCCGGCTAATATCAAATATATAAACACATATATATAAATCAAATCATTGAATCAACACTTGATTCAATAATCCGGTTATATTACATATAACCTGATTGATATCAAATATCGCTAGATTAGAATACGGTATTATATACTCGTATTTAATCAAGCTCCCGCACATATCTCCAAACGTGCCCTACTTTGTTTCGCTTGAGCTAGGAAACCTCTATGTGAGACTCTAAACACTCGTTAATACGCCAGCAGTAGATAATGATTACATAAGATACCCACAAGTCGTCAGTGGTACTAGCTGGACGTAACGGCTACCCAGGTATTGAAAGAATAGCAGATCAACAAGCAAACTTGTCCAAACTCCCGTAGAGCCTATAAGCAACACTTACCGCACAGTCCGATCTTTTCGCCTGATATGTCGCATATTGAGTCTGGGGTGTGTGTGTGTGTGTGGAATCGTCAGAACCCAATAACTTGATAAATCATGCCGATGTGTGGCCTATAACCTTTCGAGAAACTACTGATAACACTTATCGGTAAATCTTATTAGCCCTGCCCAGGGACTTTCTGTTATAGCCAATCGAGCATAGCGCAACATCAACTCCCAATACCGGGCGAGACGAAACCCCTCCTATCGCTCACTGCCTCCATGTGACTCGGGACTGTACCCAAAATCCACCTGTTTGCATGACTCCTTTGAGCCGTGGTAGGGAGGAAATCAAAGCACAGTGGGAACCACACAAGACACTATGACGATCTCGGATCTACAGACTAACCTGTACAAGTGTCACCCGAGAACTGCTATCTCACGATAGGTATGGTACCATTTAGGAGTTCTCGGCGAGTCCTATTCGATGTACACATTCTTTAATGAGCACCTGTGTACAATCTTTGATGTCAAACACCAGTGGTTATGGGATCAACCATCGTCCTATACAGGGTCAAGAAACGCACACACTAGTCTACTCTGGAACATCGATGCCCTGTCTCGATACTCTTTCGACTAGGATCTGTTAAAGGATGTGCTTACAAACTACACAAGCCCTACTAGTATGATCTGCATCATAGTCCTGGTAGTCAAGCCAACATCCTAAGGGCTTTATCAACATGTATCAAAGAGACAATAAACTAAAACAAAATATAGATGTTAAGATAAAGAGCAACCAAATAATATACTATCATGTCGAGTAAGAAAGTCCTCTATATATATGTCCAAGCATCCACTATAATATACAATAATGGTCTCTAGGGTATACATATTCCTAACAATCTCCCACTTGCACTAAGGCCAGTTGTTGTAGTATCGCATACCCAACATCCCAAAAAGTCTCTCAAACTGCGTCTAGGGGAGGGCCTTTGTGAGCGAATCCTCCGTGTTGTCCTTTGTGTCTACTTTCCTGACATCGATCTCGCGGCGATTAACTATCTCCCGGATCAGGTGATACCGTCTCAGAATATGTCTGGATCGCTGATGGGATCGGGGTTTCTTGGCCAAAGCCACAACTCCATTGTTATCACAATACAAAGGTATTGGATTCTCAATGGAGGGAACCACACCAAGTTCAATAATGAACTTCTTCATCCAGACAGTCTCTTTGGCAGCTTCGTTGGCAGCGATGTATTCAGCCTCCATCGTCGAGTCTGCAACGGTAACTTACTTGGAACTTTTCCAACATACCGTCCCTGCATTAAGAGTGAAGACAAAGCCTGAGACAGACTTGCTGTTGTCCTTATCATTCTGGAAGCTCGAATCGGTAAAAGACTCCACTTGGAGTTCTTCATTACCATACACCAAGAACATTTCTTTAGTCCTTCTCAAGTACTTAAGAATGTTCTTCATAGCCATCTAGTGCTTCTCCCTTGGGTCCGATTGATACCTACTTACCACACTAAGTGTGTAAGCTACATCCGGTTTGGTGCACAATATCGCGTACATTATAGACCCAACTGCAGAAGTATAGGGTATCACGTTCATGCGAGCCCTCTCCAAATCAGTCTTGAGAGACATCTCTTTGGAGAGAGTGGTTCCTGAACAAACGGGTAAATTACCACGCTTAGAATCTTCTATACTAAACCTCTTTAATATGGTATCTATGTATCTGGATTGAGACAATCCCAACATCCTTTTAGATCTATCTCTATAGATATTTATCCCCAGGATGTAGGAGGCATCACCCAGATCTTTCATGGAGAACTTTTGTGATAGGAAGAGTTTGACCGAGTGCAGCATAGAAACATTATTTCCTATCAAGAGTTTGTCATCTACGTACAATACGAGGAAGACAACCTTACTCTCTACTACCTTTTTATATATACATGGTTCATCTATGTTTTTGATGAAGTCAAACTCTTTGACTGCCGCATCAACAGATGTTCCAGCTCCGCGGCACCTGCTTTAATCCATATATTGATTTAAGCAGCTTGCACACCTTTCCGCTGCTCCCACTGTCTACGAAGCCCTCTGGCCGTGTCATATACATGCTCTCTTCTAAATCACCATTTAGAAAAGCAATCTTGACATCCATCTGCCAGATTTCATACTCATGGTATGCAACAATGGCAAGTAGGATCCTGATGGACTTAAGCATAGCCACTGTCACGAAATGACGAGTTGATCTTGATTGGCGACTTATGATGTAACGATCTTGAAATCGCTGTACAAATATAACTTGTTCAATATATAGAAAGCGCATTTTAGTCTGATTTGGAGTTATATGTTAAATTTGTTGAATAAAAGTAAGAAGCAACTTATAGCTCGCTGGTTAAGACTCTCCACTGCTATTCTATAGCCTGCAAGTTCGAATTCCATCAACCCCAATTATTTTTAATATATATTTTTTTAACTTTTCAGAAGCCTAAGAGTTGCACGTGCGATACACGGAGAATCAAAAAGTTTCAAAGAAAACTAACTAGAGAAATGAGGAGTTAACACGAAATATAGCACATGGCCCAAACTACGAGACCTAATTCTACATCTAGACGGCCCAAATAATCCTTAAAACCGCAATTGATGGTTGGATCAAGCCCAATGGTCTACGTGCTTCGCCCGTGCGTCGCTTTGGCTCCTCTATACTTCTTTTTACACTTAATTTTCTCTAATTTCAACCAGAGACTTTACAACCTTTCACCTACCCCATTAACATAATTTAATCTCTTTTTAATTCACACACTCTCATTTTTATCCTATAAATACCACCCCATTCCCTACCTCCCCCCTATTTTGAAAATCTAGCAAAAATTCTTTAAAATTTCTAAGCTCAAGAAGGGTTAAGACTAGTCTAGTAGAGTTAACAATCCAAGTTCATTCCTTTGAAGACCGGATCCATTCTCGACGATACCGCGACTCCATAAGACCTCCCTTTTCTTTTTCCTCATTTTTCAACGCTCCAAAACACGTAAGTCCCTTTATCTCTCATTCGTTCATCGCAAAACGAATATTAAAAACAATATCGACAAAAGCGGAGTTAACTTTATTATCATTTCTTTTTAAAAGTTTTTATCATCTTTGATAGGCCAAATAAGCCACACAAATGCTCTAACATCACTTTACAATATTATTCACATCATTTACTTTTTAATATGTTTACAATTTCATGCGAAATAAACATATATCGAACATTTTCATATAAATATCATGAACTTTAAAATTACCTTTTTATCGATATCTAGAATATATAACTATAAAGAATTCACGGGGTAACAACCTACCCCACTCACATACACTATGGTTCATAGCACGATAATTTAGATACATGTTTGATTCTAAAAGGAACAATTTTTATTATAATACCATCGCTTTTTAAAAGTACTTTTTGAATCACTATTTTTAACCATTGGCAATTATGCCTCTTAAATTTTCGTTAGGAGACCCATTTATGGATGGTGCGGATTATCGCACATCTTTGGGATAGAAGAGCGAGATGCAGAACTCCTTACGGAGAATTCGGTCTTGAAAGGAAATAAAAATACGATTTTTAAAGAATACGACTTTTTAACAAATTAAATCATTTGAAAATTTTCATAAATCATAAATCCGTATATTTCTATGAAAACTAATTTTTGAATAATATATTATTAAAATGAAAAAATTAAAGTTACACAAAAACACCACCAAGTTTCCAAAAGTATAGTTTTCATAAAAATACCATAAACTTTTAAAAAGCTAGGTTTCATCACTACTATACTATTGAAACTAAAATACCTTTTCATAAGAACTCTTAATATTATAAATCACTCTCGAGATTTATTTTTAAAACAATATTAAAATATTTTATATAAAACCCTCTCGAGAAATGCAAACAATGTAAATACATAATAAATAACTTTAATAAATCTTTAAGGACCCTACATTAATATAAGTTTAAGCAGTATCATTTCTCTTGAGCCTTAGAGAGCTGGAGACAGTGAGTGCTTGCCTATCAAGATTAGATAACACTGCAATTTAAAGGAATTATCAATGGAAATCGTCTTGGAAAAAAACACAAATCGTGACGCTCATATGCAGTGGTTGTACGATTATTCCCCAATTTAAGAATTTCAAAAGTTAAGTCTATTCATAAGATATTGACTATAACCTGAATACAAAGTCGAACTTGTTTTGAACTCTAACTCAAACCCAAACTAGAACACTTGATCTTGAACTTGAACACTTGACTTGACTTGACCCAACCATGAATATAACTTGATATGAATACCTGAATACCTGATTACAACTTAAACATAAATTTGTACTTTTTATATTCATGGATTCGGCCAAGACCTGTAAACTTGAACTATACACTATAATACGCGGGGATAAGGGGTAGGTTGGTACGGAACGTATATCATGACACGATAGGTCATTTTAAAAGACGCCTAAACTGAATTCATATGCCGTTTTCCCGTGGGTTTTGACGTGGCCTTATACTTCCTGTTGCCTTAGTCCATGGGGTAAGTCGGATTCCTCTCGTATACATGAATACCTTCTCCATCAAAGTACAAACAAATACGTTAGAATACCTATCTTATACATATAAACGACATGCTTAGATACTTTCATATACAACCTTACCGGTTCACACTTGGTTCCTATTCATTTTACATACTATTCAGCCATCTTTATTTACTTCTTTTAGGGACTTACCGAGCGCTAGTTCGCCGAAGACATTTCTCTCTGTTTCTTTTCCTTGGAATGTTCGTCAGGAGGACCAGGCTCTGAGGAGATAGAGCCGAACCAGGAGGACTTGGACCAGCTTACTACCCTACTAGTTTCTTTTCTGCACTTACTTTCTGTATGCCATTGTTTAGGCACCTTTCAATCATTGTATCTTTTAGTTCAGACAGTAATATTTGAATTTTGAATGTAAATAAAGTTGCTGTTTATTTTCATTACACTTCTTATTCTCGCACATTGTTATATTACTTACATATGCTTAATGTATTTATTAAGGGAAATGACCTTCTCATAGTAAATACATTGCGGGCTTACCACGTCACCGTTTCTGTCTACTGGGAAGCGGGGCGTGACAGGTTTTATTGGTAGCCCAAGCAGGTCAGTTATGCATGAAGTCTTAAGCAATATATCAGAAGGATTATAAGAATCAGCAACTATACATTCTTTACATTTGAAATTTCTTGAATCTATCATAACCTGTCTTTTCTATCAAGGTGATGGATTCTCCAAACAACACCAGCACCAACGTCAATGGCAACACACCACCGCCTACCCTACCACCTCCACCTACCGCTGCAACACCAATCAAAGAACAGACGGTGCTTCTTAAAGCTATCAAAAGTCTTTTGGATGGCCAGCAGCAGCAGACCAGTATCCTTTTGAACCGTCCCGATGCCGATGCACCTGAGATTAAGCAATTTTGAGCGTTTCATCCAAAGAATTTCTCTGGGAAAAAGAGCCCCCTTGAGGCTGAAGAGTGGGGCCAAAGTATCGAGGACGATTTTATAGTAGTGCAAGTACCAGACATAGTTCGTTTGACAAAACTCCAGCTCACGGACAATACAAGAGTCTAATGGAAAGCCGAAGAGAGCCGTCTTAGACAACTAATAGAGTGGAAGATATTTCACGACCTATTCGATGTGAAGTTTTTCCGAGACTGCTCGTTTTGACATGGAATAACATTTCATCTACCTGCAACAAGGCTCTATATGGGTAAAATTAGTGGATGAGTATGTTGCCGAATTTATTATGCTTAGCAAATAAAGAATTTGTCTCAAATTCTGTTATGTAAAACACGTAACTATTCTGACATCAACATCATAACAAGTTCGCGGCATACCTGATCCCTACCGATGAGATTCAAGCTAGACAATTCCAACAAGGTTTAGACCCGGAGATTCAAGCGGCTTTATCAACAGGCGATTATCCGACTCATGAACTCGCTCTGAAGGCAGCCCGCCATTATGAAGCCGTGGTTAAGAAGAAGGGTAAGACGTAAGCAGCCGGAATCAAACGCTCTGCTATCCAGATGACCGAAAGAGCTTCTTCCAGGCCAACTTTTGTACCCAAGAGGCTAGGAGGATCGGTTAACCCATCCAGTATAGCATTCTTCTTCTACCGCAAGATAAAAGAACACTTGGCGAAAACTGCAGGCGTGCAAATGACATGTGTTTGATTTATAGAGCATCTACTCACGCTATAGGAGCATGCCCATATCAAAGTAACACGACACCAGCACCCAGACCCACAATGCCAACACCACATAGGCCAGCTATTTAAGCATGTGCATCCCGTCTAGCTCTTCCTGCACCAGCTCAACATGGACCGCCAGCACAGCCTCAGTGACAGTACCATCAGGCACAGAGAAACGTACCTCAAAGGCAGAGGAATGTGTCTCAGGAGAGGAGGAATGTGCCGAGACGTCAGGCTTTTACAATGACAGTTGAAAAGGTCGAAGCCACAGGACAAATCATCACCGGTAAATTCTTCCCATCCTTTCAATACTAGTACATTGATCAGTCAAATTTAATGCACATTTGTATAGACATTTTCCCTATTATTGTTAACTACTAAAATGTTTTATTTGTAAATTAAGAACATATGTGGGTTTATTTGTAAAAAGATTATTGTTATATGTTTCTTAATTTATATTTAATCTAATTGGGGAATATAAGCATATCATATTTAAATAAAATATTCATGAGATTGTTTATTAAAATTTGCATATCATATCAAATATTCTTAACCAATATTCTTAAGATATTATATTATTTAATTGGTTGGAATAATATCTCAAATAAAACAAATGCTACTAACAATTTGATTTGAGATATTGTGCAGATATTATAATAGATCAGTTCAGATCTGAAATACAAGTAGGAGATCCACAGCAAATCGATTCACCCAACCAAATATGCCGAATGTTAGGGGCAAATTGAAGAATCTCGCAGCAACAGAGACTAAGAGATATATTTTCAGAATATTTTTATCAGAAAGATCTCCAAATATCGAGAGAGGAAGGCACGAGAAATCCGAAACCACAACTCCACCAGGGGGCGGCGGATCCGCGGTTAAATAGTGCAATGGGCGGCGGTTCCGCAGTCGTTTGGTGGCCGTAGGATATGAAAACTCAGGGTCTTGATCGTCTTTGCACACACTTCAATTTGACGTCTAGGGTTTTAAGTTCTAAAGCCTATAAAAGGACCGAGAGCTATCTATCAATCATCTACGAATCCATCAAAGAATCGACTGATCTACCGATCAAGTAATCTAGAGAAAACTAGGGTTTTGTAATTTGGGTTTTCAGCGAACAACTTTTGTAATGTAATAGTTATTTAATAAAAGGTAGTTCTTTCTTTTAATTTTGTCGCATTTACTTTCCGCATTTACATTCTGTATTTACTTTCTGTATTTTAAATTTTAATTATTGGTTCCATTATCTTCAACTTTTCTTTTACTTCGTTTATCCTAACGAGCGAGTAAATTCTTATTAGTTAGGATTTGTAGGATAGGGTAGAATAATGGATGAATTTTTAAATTCTCTTAAATTCTTTTAAAAATTTTTAATATTTATAAATTTTTGCAAAATAAATATTAACCCTCTTATCAGGTGTGCTATCAATTCATGATAGTTATGACCACGATTTGAGATTCGTTAATAATCGTTTTGTTTAGGGCTTGAGACAAATAGAGATCAATGGAAGGATAAGGGTCAGTAGAGGGAAACTCTAATTTCCTTCAAGAACCCTAATCCACATACATCGCTATTTCTCTAGTAATAAATAATTAAAAGTTAAAAAAAATATTTTTAAAACTCTATCCATTAACTACGAAAACCTATATACCCTACAAGTCCTTCTATTATAAACTTTTCAAATCTTTTTAGTAATAAACGATAACAATTCCACATTTTTTCTATCAACTCATCTAAAATAAGAAAAATAGTTTACCATTTCCCTGTGGACGCCCCGTACTCACTATCAGCTAGCTATCGCTACATCATTATTGATTGCGGTATTTAGAACACACATAAGCACGCTTTTTTCAACTAATCAAATAGCGCCGTTGCCGGGAAAACGGCCGTAATATTTTTCTTTTTATTCGGGTTGATTTTTTAAAAACACCAAAATAATAATAATAATAGAAATAAAAAACCGAATTTTGTATTTTTAACAATTTTTGTGCGAGTTTTGCGAGAAATCTGGAGCACTTGGAGTGAACCAACAGAGATTCAGAGACTATCAAATAGGAGTAGAGGAGCATTAGAGTGTAGTGCCAAATTTTGAAGGGGAGATCTCATCAACAGGCGGCGGAACCGCGGCCCAAAGAAGATTTTGGCGGCAGAAGCGCGGCCATCTTCGGGAGTTAGGCCCCCAAATCTTTCTGGTATAATTTCCTTTTCTTCCTCTCTCCTCTAAATCTCCAATAATCTGTTTTCACCTGCAGAATTCTTTGCAAACAACGCCGCTAAAAATATTTTTGCCTGTTTTAGATTTTGATTTGCTTCGCATATTTAAACGGACATTAAGGGGCAAGAAACCCAAATTCAGATTAGGTGGGGATTTTATCACCCTTCGCAGGCCCCACAAATCACAAACAAGTATACGCACCACCCTATATTAATAAAAAAATATCTAAACCAAGTCTCTAAGGACAGTCGCGCTCAATTAGGACATAGGAGGGTCATGGGTAATCTATTGCTTATCCGCATTTTTCTTGTGGTGTCTAAGGCAAGTGTGTCTAAGAAAAGTGGTTTACATAATTAGGCCCGCTATTTCGGTGATTCGTATAGCGGATACCTCCCACTTACCTGTCACTTACATGGCAACAAGATTGATAAGGAGGTGATAAAGGATTTATCCTACGTCTTGTCCTTTGGATGTCTAGAAGCGGTTTAGTGATTTGACTTAGGTGGCCCTAACTCTAGGGATTGTTTGTGCACGTTTGTGATTGATCTAGTCGAGTCCTTCTTTCTAAGCAAAACAACTTCAAAAATCCAAAAAAGGCTTAAAAAACAAAATTACCATTTCACCCTCTTTTCGTTTCATCCTCTTATGATGGGTAACTCAAACCGACCAACTCTTAGTGAGTTTTGCTATACACAACAAGATATTTTTTTATATCGTTATTGCTATGGTAGAAATTCCGATCCTACCATTTCTTTAAGGGACAGGATAGAACACTCTAAAAATAACAGTTGGACACCTCACTCAAATTCCTATCGACCGTGCCAAAATTCAACACATTCTTATGTTGATAATGCTTTTAAGTCTAGTGAGGAAACTTTTAAACCCATATCCATTACTGAGCATATTGCGAAGACCCATAGCCAAAGTTTCATACCTTTCACTGCTCCAAAAACCTTAGGACAACAATTACAATCATTTCCATATGAACATGTTGATACTTCTTTTGAGGCGAATATGTCAATTTTTACACCCATGACCATTGCTGAGAAAATTGCAAAATCCGGTCGCCAACAATTCAACTAATCTCAATTTTCTTCATATCACAATGTTGATCCTAATCCTGTTTAGGAAATTTGGATATACCCTTCTAACTATTATCAACAATACCAAACTTTCACACTCTCTCATGTTGATACTTCTCTTGAGATTAATGTGGCAATTCGTAAACCCATTTCTATTGCGGAACATATTGAACTCGCTCGTAGCCAACAATTAAACACATTCCAACCATACTCAATTGTTGCACCTTCTCTAGACAGTGCTTCTAAATATCAATTAGGAAGTTCCACGGTTCAAAGAGAATCCTTCACACCGACAATAACATGTTTGATTTTTCCAATCATTAGTGTGAAAGAGAGACTTACACCATTTCAAATCAAACCAATCCTTATCCGAATGCACTTGACATTTCAAATCTTCCACTTCTACCAAGTGAACCTAGTGATCCATCGATTGAGAATAATATAATCGATGAATTTTTAAAGAACTATTCGTTTGATTTGACTGAAGGTGTTAGTGAGATCGGTGATGAAAATATTTTTGAAGATGAACTCACTGTATTGGATGAGTTGGATTCTCCAACTCATCATGTCTCTTCCATTCAATGTGAATATCTTCCTATACATTTAGCCGATCCTATTCTTACCACCAATCTATTCGGTATACAAAACGATATTCAGCCTTCATTTTCTATATCTGGTTCAACAATACTCGACAACCAAGTTCGTTTACCCATTTCATTACATATTTTCTTTGGTTCTTCTCATCTTCTTTCACTTCCACCAAGATTTGATGAACCACACTCCGATATTTCGAGTTCTATGATTCTTAAAAGACCACTCAAGTTAGATGAGCTTTTCGAGTCTCCTACATCCATAATTTCTGACGAATCAAGTGTTTTGAATCCTGGTGCGCAATACATTGACTTTGAAATTTTCAACTTTCTTAGTGAATCTGCCTATTCCACTTATTCTTTTCTTTCCGATGAGATCATCATTTGGAATATCGATGAAAGTTTTGAAAGTATTTTCGCCGAAGAACTCGCGTTTCTTGAAGACTTGGATGCTGTGATGAATCAAACTCCACCGGAAATTCGTGCGCCTCTGTTTGAGGTCGAAGAAGTTGAATTGTCACCCCTTCTTCTAATCACATATGAGAATATGACTATTCCACCCATTCCTTATCTTTCACTTTCTCGTTTTCATTCACACTCGTTTTTTCGTCTCCACCAACCGAGACGTAAAACCTTTCGATTATATATTTTATCTTCCCCCATTTCATCTCTTATCGATACTCTTATTTCTGTTTCTTCTACTCGAGACATGATACGATCTCCATTCTTATATAATCTCGAGTCTTCTTCATGTCTATCCGTCACATGATCTTTCACCAACCATGGTGTTGCCTCGATAAAATATTTGAATGGTTGGTTTTAACTTTTGGTCTTTATAAAGCTTTGTGCAGACCGATAATATTTACCTTACTTTTATGTTGAATTTCAATGAAAACACTGTTTTACTCAAGTTTGGGGGGGGGGGGGAAGAAGAAAAAATATTTTTGTAAATAGCACTTGAAAGAAAGAAATTTTTTGCACGATTATGAGCCAAGAATAAATTTAGGGGAGGATTTCACTGTTATTCACTCTCGACCCTTCTTTATTCCATCTTATTGAACTATTCCTCCTACTCTTCAGGTTTTGAGCTTACAGGACAATATCAGTGAGGACACTGCTGCAAACAAGTTTAGGGGATGGTTTGTAGGGATAGTTTGTATGTATCCACGCATCATATGTAAATATTGCATTGCATAAATTTTTAGAAAATAAAAGTTAGAAAGTTAAAAATACATATGAAAAATAGAGGCAAAGATTTAAGAAATACAAGAAAATTAGATCTTTTAAAATGAACCTAGTAATATGTAGTTATGAGCTGTTTTCCCAAGGGTTAGTAAGATGAAGAAATTACTAATCTGCGGATAGAAATAAGTCTGTAAAATAGTTCCTATTCTTAAATCCAAACTTCTGAACGTTGATACCCTACTATACACACTTGCAGACATCTTAAAATTTAGAATAGTAGAGAATACCTTGAAATACTTTTGCCTAGAAGCCTTAGAATAAAGGAAAAACAAAATATAAGTGGTGCATAAAAAAATTAAGAAGAAAAATGAACACTAGTTTTTTAATTACTTAAGACAACATAAAAAATATAGCGAGGGTGCCTTATCACCTAGTATCTAAGACCAACTAGTTTGGGAGTCACTGCTAAACCTTAGGTGTTGCAAAATTAAAATATCGCAAATTACGCCTTAAATAGTGAGCACATTCGGTAATCGGTTGGTTAGAACCTAAAGAAATATTAATGGTCGCATGAAGAATGTGTGAGCAAATCCATTTAAAACATCACCGACTAAAAAGTACTAAGGAATATGGACAAAAGGTATGATAGCTTGAATTGAATTCTCTAAATATATGGATGACTTTTACACACACGTAGGATTATAGGATCGATGTTTGGAGGAAAGGTAGGAAGGAAGACTAAAGACGAAGTTTTATTGAGAGATGATGTAATTTCTGATATCTTTTCAAGACCATTAAGATAAGGCTCAAGACAACTAAAAAGCTAGTGTAGTTTGAAACTTTTCTTTTCAAGTTTTTTTTTATATGTTCATTATCTTTGCATGTAATTTTCATTTTCTTGCCTTTATTTTCTAAATATTTCAGATTTTTTGGGTATAATCCGCTGAAATCCCTCAGGAGACAACACTCATCCTACTAGGGATACTTATAGGTTTAACGGCTTGTTGCACGAGCTAAGTGCAATCGTATTGCCTACGAAAGTGTGCTAGGTTTTTTTTTTAAAAAATTAATAGTTTGCTCGGGATGATCAAAGATAAGTTTGGGGGTATAAGATTAGTCAAATTTATTGCACATTTGTATGAACATTTTCCCTATTATTATTAACTACTGAAATGTGCTATTTGTAAATTAAGAACATTGTTCCCTTATAAAAAAGGGGAGAAAGAAAAAGAGGAGAAGTTGTAACACCATAGCACTGTTATACCATATTTTATTTAGGGTATTTCGAATCTTGCAACAGATTTTTTGATTATTATTGCTTTTGGGTACGGATAGTGTATTTGGTAACTGTGGTTAGTATCCGACCCGACCAGCATGTTTGAAACCCATCATGGTTCAAGATTACATCAAATATTTGCTAGTATAGAGGATCCATGCACATCTAGATTCTATATACACACATAATATATTTTGTATCCGCATATCTTTTAATAATACAAATAAAAACCAAATAATATATTTTGATATCTAGCATGGCATGTTATCGTACCCCATATTATGTGGTTGCATCCATACATCATGTTCATGTCCTAATTGTTAAAACAGACTCGTTTGGATCGCTACGCATATTTACATAGATCCATACTTGGGGGTATGCATTTTTATTGACCGGACATCGCATTATGGTCTAAATTTGTACGTATATTCTCCATATTTAAAAACTAGATTTTTAGAAAAGACCCGGGTAATATTCGGAGTAATTTGATATTAGCTGTATAATCCCAAAATATATATATTATAATATTTTTTTACTAAACTAAACTAAAAGTACATAATATATATAATATATATATTTATTAACTAAACTAATCTCTTCCTCTCTCCCCTCAGTCTCTCTCTCGCCCCTCTGTCTCTCTCTCGCTATATATATATATATATATATATATATATATATATATATATATATATAATAATTATAAACTCAACTCTCTCTCTCTCTCTCTTCCTTTCATTCTTTCTTCCTTATCCTGCCGCGAGAAAACCCCACCCACGCCTTCGCCAAACCATCGCCGCCGTTCACCTCGTGCTCACCTCACCATCACCGCCTTCATCACTTCCGTCGCCACTTCCGAGACCTCTACCTCCACTCCTTTCTTTTCTTCCCGAAACACCTCTGCACCTCCCTGTGACGCAAACACAAGAAACCTCACCCCTCGCCGAAGACCTCGCCGTCACCACCCATCATTACCTCCATCCCCTCCTCCTCACCTCCCTCTCCTCTCCCGACACCCCAGACCACCGCCACCACCAACTCCACAACTTCCCGATCCCGATCACCAACCCAGGAAACTACAACCACCTTGCCGACATAGCATGTCGTCGTCGGCCATCGTCGCTGTCATCTTGCCTCTATCCTCGCCACCCCAGAACCCATCTCTAGCAGCCACCCACTCTTCTTCTTCATTTCTTTCTTTCTTGATCTTTTCTTGATTCTCCGATCGGCTCTCTGGAGTTGCGTGCGTTACCGATAATCCAAACGACCCAGTAATCGTCGTCATCCAGCTTAGTCACCACTTCACGTCACTGCTCAGCCTGGTCCAGTCCTGCACGCGTGAGTTTGCATCGCGACGTTATTCTGACGTCGGACGTGGCATCCGCATCTTAACGTGAGATCTGATCAGGCAAGCTTTAAACTTGCAACATGTTATGTTATTATATCAATATTTATATGAATAAGAATAGTGCATGTGTTTTATTACGCAGCAAATATTACAGATTTACAGTTTTACGGTATCCGTATTGATAATAGCATATCTAGTTGCATACCGTAACATTATGATATCATTATACTACTATACCAGTACAATATGTTATCTAGTTTGCATCATACATAGTAATGGACGTATAATGGTTATTACAGATAGATACATATGCATTTTGACATCAGTTGTGTTTACCGTGTTCCGATATTGGTTACAGTTTCATATTGGGTATCAATTTGGTTAATATGCATTACATGACATGTTCACGACACACTACCAGATTTGTTATTTGGATCTTATTGCTAATCCAAACAATCCTGATTGTTGTCCTAACGAACGTGACTTATTGTCTGCATAGACAAAACCTGTACCTGCTTGATCCTGTATTGACATTAGATTTATATCGTTAATACCCGACTTGAACACAAATCTGGGGGAAAAGGGGAAATCAAAAATGTAATCGAAACGTAACTCAAGAGAATATTATTATTGTTTGCCGTGTTTCCGAGCATTACAGAATAATCATCATTGTTTGCCGTGTTTCCGGGCGTTACGCAATAAATCACTGTTTGCCGTATTTCCGGGCGTTACGGAATAAATCATTGTTACCGTGGTCCCGTGGGGAATGAACGGGATATATATTGTTGAGTTACGATGAGAATTACATTAATTGATTTCAAAGACTTTTAGAATAGATAACCTAGAAGCACAGATTTTAGGATACACATCACATACTTACTCCTCACTATTTTATATCTGTGGTTATTATTTACATTCTTATTTAATCGTAGCATTAAATCATCATATCCTAGATTACTACTATTATTTTGATATTATGACGCACTAACCTTTGGATTTTGCATGGCCCAATTCCTCTACCTTTATCACAGGCAGATCAAGAGTACTTTAGCAATCAAGTCGAGCAATAAGGAATGGAACGTGTATTATTAGTGATATTTAGTTTATTTATTATCGCGGTTTTATTTCTATTGACGTGAGCCCATATTGGGACATGATTCAGATATTGTTTATTGGATCTTAATTCGTTTCCGCTTTATGCATTTTCTTGATTTTTAATTATTGTGGCAGATGGACATATGTTAGCTAGATTATATATTTTACTGTTCTTGATATCCGATAGACAGCCGTAATGTGACTGTGGAGAGATGATTTCTAACCACAAGTAGTATGGTTGACTCTGTCACGTGCTGTAGTTTACGTATTTTGGGAAGCGGGGCATGACAGAAGTCCCCATGTCTTAAGCTTCACGTGTTAAACATGTGGGCACTTATATGCAAAGAATATAAGCGTTGCAACCAAACAAAAAAAGGCTAAACAGGCCTGAGCGCCTATAAGCAAAGAATATAAGCGCCAAATAAACTGATTAAAACCCACATTGGTGTTACGTGTTAAACACGTAAGAACACCCTTTTGAAGTATTAACTTCACATATAGTTAAACCCTATACATATAGTTAAATTCTAATTTTGCATGCAAAGCATATAGACATTAAGAGCAAGTGGCTAAAAGCCAAATTGACCTCACATGTTAAACACGTGAGCGCCCATATGCAAGGCATATGGACGCTAAATAAAATAGGCTAAACACCCTCATTAGGGTCACGTGTTAAACACGTGAGAGCGCCTCTCTATATAGAATTAAATTCTATTATAGGAAAATACCCCCTTGATCTTTCTAAAAAGGGAAAGATATTATCTGTTAACAGAGAACCGTTGGATCAAATATCCAATGGTGATTAAATATAGAATTAAATTCTATTGGGGAAAAATATCTCCATAATTTTTCTAAATAAGAAGGATATTTTCTGAAGATTGAATTAAATTCCATTTTAGAAATATATTTCTCCAAATTTTACAAACAAAGAGAGATTGTTCTCTATAAAACAGGGAGCGCTTAGATCAAAAATCCAATAGTGATTAAAAATCACCGTTTAATAGAAAAAATTTATGTATGGGAAAATATTTTCCCAATCTTGTTAAAAACAAGAAAACATATTCTATAAAACAGAAGTCCTTGGATCAAAGATCCAACGGTGGATAAAATTCCCCAAATAATTTTTGAGACCAACAAAATCAATTGGAATCTCTCAATGAGAGATTTTCTCAAACTAATTAACAAACTTGCCTCTACTATATAAAGGACCCGAGACTTCAAGTCTCATAGAGAGGATTGACCCCATAAGTTTCTCCACAAAAAGAAAACAAAGAATTTAATTCTCAAAAGAATAAGATCTCCTTCCTTTCAAATTCTAGGTAAAAAGAAAATGAGAGATCAAAATATCTCTTTTGCCTAGTGTAAATGGAATTAAGGGTTTAGTCCTTCATACAAGAACTTAGTTCTTCCTCTGATTTTAGATTTGCAAAGCAAATCTCCCCACAAGTTGAAAATTTATTCTCATCAGGGAGATTCTGTTCTTCAGACTCAAAATTTAGGGGAAAAGAACTAGGTTAAAAAGAAAGAGAAAGAAAAAGAACCTATGTTCTGGGAATTTAATTCTTCTGAAAACAAGATTTAACACTAAAAAGAAACTTAGTGCTTATAAAAGAAAAAAAACATAAGAACTTAGTTCTTGATCCCAGATCTTCAAAACAAAGATCTTGGTGATCATTAATGGCCAAAATGCTATTAATAGAAATTCAATTTCTGGAAAAGAAAAGGAATGAGCGCCTCACGTGCTTCCCACGTGGGCACTCACAACAAAGGATTCAACGCCTCACGGGAAAAACACGTGGGTGTCCAAAACAGAAGGCCGCGTGAGCGCTGGGTAAAAGAGCTTAGCACTTCATATACAGCCAAAGCAGCTGTGTGCTTAGCACCGATTGGGCAGCAGCCAGCGCCTCATACAAAAAACACGTGGACGTCCAACAAAATACAATGAGACGACGCCTCACGTGGACGCCATATAAAAGTGCTTAGCACTTCATGTTCAGTTAAAATGACTAAAGTGCTCAGCACTTATTGGGCAGCGCCCATGACTGAGTGCTTCACATGATGCACATGTGAGCGCCAGAGTCCAAACAAGTGCTTAGCACTTTTGTATAAAAGGAAAATAGCTGAGCAAACAGAACCCAAATAAGTGCTTAGCAATTTTGAATAAAAGAAAAAGAAAGAAGAAAAGACTGAGCAGACCAAGCCCAAATTAGCTAAAAGTCTCTCTCTGAAATTTCTAGCATGTGAGTACAAATGATTTATTGTTGGATTTTAATAAAAAAATGATCCTTGAAATGTTTCTAAATTGATCTTAGTCTCAAACAGGACTAACGCATTCTTAGTTAAAATAAATTGAGCCTAAATGTTCATATATTTAAGTTGATCTTAATCACAAACTAGATTAACAGTCCTTAAATAAAACAAAACTTTTTTTGAACTAAAGGAATATATAATCTAAGTTCAAAACCCTAACCCAAATCTAAAATATACGGATTTGGACTGATCCGCGTCCAACGGGTGCGACATAAATTAGTCACCGTATACAATCCACGGACAATCTTAACAAACAAAATAACACACGACGCGAAGTGAACTACTGGAGCAGGAGAAAGTGGTTATCGCAACGCGATAACATAATTAACTGCAGGGGCTTGCACCTGCGAAGAAGAGCATCCCCACAATCAAAAACCCCTCACAAATGAGGGGGAATCTGATATAGTCTGCTATAATGGTCGCATCTGTCCAAACCTCCGATATATGGTGGCATAAATCAACTTCGTATCTTTAGAGAGGTGGATGGAGAAGTCCAAATAGTATCTTCCCCCAAATTCAGGCTAAACGTCCCAACGTCTCAGTCCAGTTTTCGGCGGTAAACAAACATATGCAGGTTTATTTGTAAAATTATTATTATCATATGTTTCTTAATTTATAATTAATATAATTGGGGAATATATGCATATTATATTTAAATAAAATATTCATGAGATTATTTATTAAAATATGCATATCATATCAAATATTCTTAAGATATCATATCATTTAATTGGTTGGAATAATATCTCAAATAAAACAAATGCTACTAACAATTTGATTTGAGATATTGTGCAGGTATTATAATAGATCAATTCAGGTCTGAAATACAAGTAGGAGATCCACACCAAATCGATTCACTAAACTAAATATGCCGAATGTTAGGAGAAAATTGAAAAATCCCGCAACGGAGGAGACTAAGAGATATATTTTCAGAATATTTTTATCAGAAGTATTTCCAAATATCGAGAGAGGAAGGCATGAAAAATTCGAAGGCATAACTCCACCTAGGGGTGGCGGATCCGTGGTTAAATGGTGCAATGGGCGGCGGTTCCGCGATCGTTTGGTGGCCGTATGATGTGAAAACTCAGGGTCTTGATCGACTTTGCACACACTTCAATATGACGTCTAGGGTTTCAAGTTCCAGAGTCTATAAAAGGACCGAGAGCTATCTATCAATCATCCACGATTCCGTCAAAGATTCGGCTGATCTACCGATCAAGCAATCTAGAGAAAACTAGGGTTTTGTAATTTGGTTTTTAAGCGAGCAACCTTTGTAATGCAATTGTAATTTAATAAAAAGCAGTTCTTTCTTTTAATTTTGTTGCATTTACTTTTCGCATTTACATTCTGCATTTACTTTCTGTATTTTTAATTTTAATTATGGATTCCATTATCTTTAACCTTTCTTTTACTTCGTTAATCCTAATGAGCGGGTAAATTCTTGCTTGTTAGGGTTTGTAGGATAGGGTAGAATAATAAATTAACAACATCTCTTAAATTCTTTTTAAAAGTTTTACTTTTTATAAATTTTAGCAAAATGAATATTAACCCTCTTATCAGGCGTGCTATCAATTCATGATTATGACCACGATTTGAGATTCGTTAATAATCATTTTGTAAGGACTTAAGACAAATAGGGATCAATGGAAGGACAAGGGTCAGTAGAGAGAAACCCTAATTCTCTCCAAGAACCCTAATCCACATTCATCGCTATTTCTCTAGTAATAAATAATTAAAAAATAAAAAAAAATTATTTTTAAAACTCCATCCATTAACTACTAAATCCTATAAACCCTACAAGCTCTTCTATTATAAACTTTTCAAATGTTCTTAGTAATAAACGATAACAATTCCACTTTTCTTCCATCAACTTGTTTAAAACAAGAAAAGTAGTTCATCATTTCCCTGTGGACGACCCGTACTCACTATCGGCTAGCTATTGTGACACCGTTATTGATTGCGGTACTTAGAACTGTCACGCCCCACTTCCCAAGATATGTAAACTACGACGCATGACATATCCAACCATGCTACCTGTGGTTAGGAATTATCCCTCCTGTAACATTTCAGAAAAATAAAATATTATTTTTGGGAATTTATATAATTAAATAATAAATATTATGAATATTTTAATGATGTGGTATAATTATATACCGATAGTTTGGAAAATATTGGGAAATTAAATTGAATGGTGATTTTTGGAGGGATTTATGTGATTTAGGCAAATTATAAATTTTTATAATTAATTTTATACAAGTTATTTCTAAACTTGATTAATGTTCACTAATCACACATTGATGGTGTTTTGTGCATGTGATACACACCATGTCTTATTACACATTTGTTACATTTTTCTACCATGGCTTTTTCTTTTTTTCATGCATGGCTTTGTTTTAAATGAGATGAAGTGTTAATGGAAAAGAAAAAGGAAAAGAGAAAAGAAAAAGGAAATGAATAAAGAAATGGGTATGGGCAAGAGAGAGAGAGAGAGGTGAGGGGGTCATTTGACCCTTGGCTCATGGCTCCCATTTCATCATCTTCATCTTTTTCTTCTCCCTCTCCTCAACCATGGCTGCTTTCCTCCTTCCACCTCTTCCTACACCTCATATCAACCCCAAAAATGTATCAGAACTTTGCACCCTCTTCACTAAAAATGTACACAAGCTCACTACAAGCATGGGAGACCAAGAAAGTTTGGATTTTGAGCACTTGGAGCAACACAAGAAAATTCTTGAGTTGCCAAATGAGGTATTTTCTGTACCATTAGTGTAATAATCCATTTCGTTTAGCATATATATATATATATGTTTAGAAGTGTTTAAGTGAGGTTTTGTGACATATGAAAATTCCTAGAAGAGGTTAGGGTTTTGTGTGTATTGGAAAAGTGAAATTGAGGTGTCTTAAGTGACTACAACTCCGTTATTGATAAAACCTGGACCAAACATGAGACTGAAACCCCACATCTTGAACTTAGAAACCCCGATGTCGGATTTTGTTGATTTTGGTGATATGTTTTGGAGATCTGCTATAACCCGGGGACCTTAAAAATTATTTAGTGATTACTGTGAGTCATGCAGGCAACCTAGAAGCTACCATAGAGACCCGAGCCCCAACTCCTTCACATAGGCCGCAGATTTAACCCATTTGGCCGCAATTTGCGGCCTGAGTATAACCAAATTGATTCGTATTGGGTCCTTGGATTTATCTACAGTAAATTAGACCCTCCGCATGTGCAGAATTGGCTAATTTCACCTGAAACGAAATCTGGAAGTGCTTTCTTGTGTTGCTACTTTGGTTTTGCGACTTTTTATAACTTTGAGTTTAGTATTTGGGTTTTGACTCTGTGGTGTGACGTTTGCACGTCAATCTCAAGGGTTGTTTGGTTCTTTTGCATGCGTAGACCATAGGTTGTAACCCATGTGTGTTTCGTGTGCCGTTTTGGTTTTCTTCCACGATTTCGGTTTACGATACTATGTATGATATGTGTAGGTACCCATGTGGACGTCGTGCGACAAGGAGGAGCAAGGCGACATCGACTTCGGCAAGTAAGGATCAATGTGAGATCTACGGGGAAAGTCGGGTGGATGGCGTATAGCACTCCTGCAGTTTCGTAGTGTATTATATATATATATATATATATATATATATATATATAAATATGTGTATTGTGAGACTAAATGATTATCAAGATAGGCTTTAGATGTTTATGGGTTAGTTTTAGTGTAATTAGAAGTAACTTAGTTTAGTTTCTTAGTCGCGAAACCCTAGAGTAAAGATTGGCGCGCGCGCGCACACACACGCATACATTTGATTTTCTTGTGCGTATATGGGGATATATATATACACACACACATATATGTATGTGAGTATGTATATATATATATGTATACATATACACGGATGATGAGGATAGTGTGTGGTACTTGGAGATGAGTCGATGTGATTAGGCATGATGCCGTGAAATCGGCGATGCGATTTGGGTCATGTTATGAGATACGACATGATATTAGCAGATCGTTGAGCGATGTGTTTTCATACACATGCGATATATGTTGGATGGTATCGGTATGTACTAGACTTTAGATCAGTATCCTAGTTCATGATATTATGATGATGATACCATATGGATATTGAGGTATATGTGATAGTTGACCCGTACCCCGATTTTGGGATGCCGTACGATGTATTTACCGTACGAGATATAAAATGATGATAGATCCACACTCTTGACTCGAGAATGTCGTATTATATATATATTTTATCGTACGTGAAGCTATTGAGGCGGGATCACCGACTACTAGATATATCGACTCGGACTTAGGTGGATTTCCTTACCCCTCTGGTTAGTCTCTTAGATTGTCCTGTAGTTTACTTAGTTGATGTTAGATTTGGGCTTGATTCATACTTATTTGCAAAACTAACGAATCGTGAGTATTTTAAAGACAGGCCAAGGGATACCACAGATATTTCAAAAGACGTACCTTTTCTTAAAAACACCGTAGCCCCTATTTTCTAAACACCACAATTCGTGCTATTTCAAGTGCCAAAACTGTATGACTCGTATATATATTGTATATTCTTATATGTTGCATTTACGATTCATTTTCCGTATATTCTTGATGTTCATATTGCATATCATGCTTATACTTGTGATTTCTTTGTTTATTATGAACCCATGCTGTTAGGACACCAGCGCCATTACCGATGATGCGTATGTCTACGAACACTTGTTTGCCGGCTCACACACATCATCATTAGTAACTGCCATGACCTGAAAATATTACTCGTGACTGGCACTTGAATCATATGAAGTCTATATGACCCCATCTAATTCAAGTAAGTCGAAACCCAGAAATCTAAACCTTTTTAAAGAAATAAAAGAGGTGAAGTTTGAAATAAGGTATAATGAAACAAATGCTTTCTTTAATGTGTAGAAAAAGGAACATGAAAAATGCAAGTTTATTTTACTAATTGAAAAACATGTTTCGTCTCTTTAAAAATTTGGGCAGCACCTCCTTTGTATATTTTGATCCAAAACCACAATTACATAATGATAATAAAGGGACCCCCAAGCTGGAGCTAGCTCTTCGCCAAACGGCGGATTCACAACCACGCAAGTAATAAAACAAGTATATGACGCCCAACGGCGAAGATCAACATAAAAGATTATAAATAAAACAAGACATCAATCCAATAAGCGAACATAAAACCCATCGCTCAAATCTCGCAACTACAAGTCTCACTAAGTTTTACTATTTATATAAATACTAGTTTTGATTGATGGAGTTGACTAGATACAATATGAATAATAAATACAAATGTGGTACGATCTAACATATACCACTTACCAAAGCAGTCACCCGAATGCAAGCTGTGTGCTAACGATGCCACTACCGATCCATGTGGTCAAGCTGCAAGAACTGTGGCACAACGGGGGTGAGTTGCCAACTCGTGAGTAGAAAACATCAACATGTAGAAATCGAATAAACAACGATTTCTGGGTTAACTATATCATGATGGTAATACTATGATATCTAGGATGACCGTATGTGTATATGTGCCAACAATAATAATCAATGCCTGTATGCATGTGGATAACATCCAACAATATAATAAATGCCTGTATGGATGTGGATCTCGTCCACTCGAAACATCATAAAAACATATGCATGTAAATATATGAGGATATCAAAGAATGTGTGTCCATTAATGACACATCAAATCATGGAACCTGAGTGTCCAATACCGACACTCGAAAACATCATGAAACCCGTGTCCAGCATCAACATGTAAATCCTCATATCTCAGGCACCGCATCCTCAGATCGGCCCTCATATCCATCTCACTATTCCAGTCGGTATCCTCCGGATAACCACCGAGTCCAAATACTATCACCGGTAGGTAGTGCTTCCCTGCCGGGCTCAACGCCATCATCTGCGACCATCTTGCTTCGGGGTACCGCACAGGGTCCACCATGCACCCGCAGACGATTTGTAACACCTGAGCCCAATGCTACTGGTTTCTGTTGTCGTATGTAGGCGTATGGTATTTATTTCGTTGATCCTACTTGACTGTTGTGAGTTATAAATTTACCCGACAATTCAATTCTGCATATAACAATTTAAGGCATCTAAAATAAAATTAAAAATATTTGTCATGGTCTTCTTGACACCCCTAACCCTGTTGTAGCGTCTGTGCATCGTGTTCTCGTCCCGTTCAGTGAAACGGGCGAGTTTGGACGGCTACGCGCGCGTACGTGTGTCCGTTTTGGGGGTATGCTTTTTGATTGTAAAATATCTCATTTTAAATTTTGGATCCCGCCTAAAATTTTCTTATTTCAATTTCAAATTTTTGGACCCGACCCGGACGCAATTTGGAAATATTTTACTTTGCGCCAAAATCCCAATTTCTAATATATTTAAACCGTCAAATACTTTTAACCATATAATATTTTTTTATATTTCTAAATCTTTCAAAATTTTCATCCCAACCAATCAACTTCCATTTAATCCTCTGGGCCCCACCATATTTTCTACGCCTCTCTCTCTCTCGCTTTCTCGCTCTCTTTCTCTCTCCTCCCCAATCCTCTCTCCTTTCGATCTCTCTCCTCTCTCTATCTCTCTCCCCCCGGCTCTATCTCTCTCTCTCCCCGTCTCTCTCTCCCCGTCTCTCTCTCTTTCTCTCTCCCTATATCACTCTCTCTCCTCTATATATACTTTCCTCCTTCCTCTTCGTTTTCTTTTCACCGAAGAACCCACCTCGCGAAGCTCTATCCGCCTTGCACCTCGCCGCCGCAGCCCCAACGCCGACGCCATCACCACCGGCCTCGTCGTCTCCTCGCCCTCGTCACATCCATCTCTTCTCCCTCCTTCATCAACTTCCCGTACACCCTGCACTGGCAACTGCGGCCACCTGCACACCGCCTGTGCTTCGTGGGATCGCCGCCGGCGATCTCGATCCGCCCCCCAGCCTCGCGCATCCCCTCAGTGAGTGTCTTCTTCTCCTCTCCTCCTCTCTTCTCCTTTCTTCTTCTTTCTCGGTTCATATTTTCTTGATCCGTAGGTTTCCGTCGCCGTCGTCGTAGGCCGACCGCCGGAGCTCCGTCGACGTGATCGACGAACACAACCTCCCCACAGATCTTCGTGAGCATTCCCTTCTCCATCCTCCTTCCCTCCTTCTTTATTTTTCTTTTCTTTCTTGGTGCATGTCTTGATTATTTCACTGTTTTGTACTTGGCCGGAATCCGGTGATGCCGATGACGTGTCCCGACGATCCAGCGAGGTACCCTGACCCGTGTGGTTCCACTGTTCGTCGTTTGGGTTCATTCCGTGAACCGTGCGTCCGTCGCGAGTTTCCCCGCCGACGTTTTACGTTCCGTTTTCCCGATTCGCGACCCGTCGAGGCAAGTAACCCTTGCTACATGCTAAATAATATTTACTTACACATTGATGACACCCTAAACCTGTAGTTTTAACTTTAGTACGACCATTTCCCATTTTTGTGTTCAATATTGTTATATATCATTTTATCTTTCAAACTTGGAACCTACCTTTTGTAATTACTGTATTGAACCTAATAACCACAATTACATGTTTTAATTTCACTTTTACTAATGACGTAGCCTACGGCACCTTATCTATCGTTTTACTTCATTCGGACACTCGTGTACATTTAACCTGCATAAACTGTGATTTCATCCATGGAACCTATATATATATATATATATATATATATATATATATCATTGCATCCATGAAGTCTTAAACTTGTTAACACGATTAAACGGCTATAATTGTCATACTGCATTCTTATAATGTTGAAATCATCTCTGTGACACAACTGATAACTGTACTGCTAATTGAGTGAATCTGCCTATTGCTTAATTCATTGCTTAGATCATGCTGTTGATAACCATGCTTGATTATGTAACTGAGTATGAGCATACCCATGATATTGTTTACATCTTGACCTGACTTGCTACATACATATTGATTTACCCGATATGGTACCGTATACTGCTTGACTTGACCTGATGTACCATGACCTGACCCATTACCTGATCTTGTGTCTAACGCCAACAAACCTGACATGTAGTCCTCATGGACCGTTCCTGTTGTCTATCCAGACAAACCTGTTTACCTGATCTTGTGTTGGCATTAGTTCTTGATTACGGGATACCTGACTTGACATACACATATAACTTGGGGGTATGGGGAAATCAAAGGTGAAACCTGACTTGTAACTCAACAGTTCGCTACTTGTTCTGTAACAACTCCAATTTTGTATACCAAAAATTTGCTTTAAATATAGTGTATACTTGGAGTATTGATGTTGCTGGAAACAATTTAAGTATCTAATTCCTTACAATAATTACAAGAAGGAGCTTGTAGCTCATTGGTAATACCTTGCACTGCTGAACCAAGCCATCAGAGTTCGAATCCCATGCCCCACATAATTTTTATATCTTTTTGTTTTAATTTTTTTAGAAGTCAAACGGTCAAACAGCCATAACTCACAATTTATTGCGAATTAAAAAAATTAAAGTATACCAAAATCTCCCCCAGACCAAGACCCACCCAACGAGACCAGACTCGGCCTTGACTCGGCCGAATCGGCCGGCGCCGCCGGCCGGACTCGGCCGGTCGGCCGAGTCGTCAACACGAAAAAGTTTCGTGTTGACTTGGTCTCTTCACCTGCATACTCTAAATTTTCTGTACTGTTACACAATTTCAATTAAATCTTTTTAAAGACCAAAATTAATGAATTTTTAATGATTTTTACATTTTTTAAATATTTTTTTTTAAATCCAAACCCTAACCCTAGCCTAGCCCTATATAAAGACCCTTACCCTCTACCTTTTCCCCTCACAACTCTAAGTCCACTCTCCCAAATTCTCGAGAAATCGGTACGAAGAGCGAGAAGCGAAGCGCTGCCGAAATCGACGACGGATTCCGGCGACCGGATCAGAACCTACGCGACGTTTTCGACGAATCGACAACCACCGCATCCATTAGCTTCCTTAGCTTGTCCAAACCGTAAGTCCCATCCCTTCTATCTCTCTTTTCTATACATGTAAAAAAAATACGACTTTTTGGAACCCGACGGAAATCGGACAAACCGATTTCCGATTCGATTTTTCTATAAATTTCCACTTGTCACCTAATACATAATATCTACCCATACTCATGTTGACTATTAATCACCCATAAACCAATTTAATCAAACTTTTTCACACGAAATGATAGCTTCTTTGCAAAACCGTATTCTTTTCATAAAAATACCATGAAGTTCATTTTTCTTAGTTTAATTAATTCGCTCACTCCTAAATAGGTTTATCTTGATCACTAAACTTGTAGAACCCAATTTGAATAAAATTTCACACATAAAATGATAACGTTTTCGAATACCGTATTCTTGCGCTATAATATCTTTAAGTTTAACATAGCATGTTTTACCTTTAAACTTCACCAAAACTTAAAATAAGTCACGAGGTAATGACCTACCTCTACACACACTCAATATAACCCTAATTGATAAATATCAAAACACAGAATACGAAATTACAGGACTTTTCACTAAAATACCCTAATCTTTATAACCTTTATTGAAAGCTTTAAGTTGTAAACATTTCTAGATAAAATCTTTTGATAAAATGAAAACACGATTGGTCATGGACATCGATCGTTTATCTAAACTGTCTTATGGTGCCTAGGCAAGTGTGTCTAAGGCTAGTGGTTTTTAATTAGGCCCACGACTGTGGTTCCTTCCCACTTACCTGGCACTTATCTGGCCGCAATTGACGGTGAAGAGGCGATTTGAGGCTTCTAATGACTCATCGTTTAGACCTTAGAAGTAGGCTAGTTGGCTTAGGAAACCCTAACAACTAAAATACGGAAAACTATACTTTTTGCAAATAAATACCCCATATTTATAAAACCGTTTTCCCAAATGAAAAGTATTTGTTAAACCTAAGCAAAGCGCCGCTACAACCCACTTTTGGGGAACCTGTTAGGGATAGTACGGTTCATCGTGCACCCGCAGGCTAGTAGTGCGAGATTCAGACCTCCGCAAGGAGCATTCGGTCTCGAAAGGTTCAAAATACGATATTTAGGGAAAATGAGATTTTTTTCTAAATAAAATATTTATATAAAATTATCCATGTGTTAATATATATATAATTATCATTTAAACACCTATTTTATCATAATATAAAGTTTCCACATTTTCTAAAAAATTACAAGATTAAAAGTTACACTAAAATACCATGAATTTCAGATAAAACAATTAATACTTTTATTAGGATATATTCACTAGAATAACACAAATAAAATTCACATTCATTATAACAATAAGACGATTATTAAATACTTGAGGTGTATTTTGAAAACTATACAAAAGTACTTTTTACATAAACCCCCCTCAAGTTTTACAAATTACCATAAGGCCCCTAGGTAATATTGAACTTCAAATTATCTTTCTTTTAGTCTGACTCGGGTTAGAGTCTGACTATTCCTGACTTGAATATGATTCAAGTCAATCTTTATTCTTTTATATTCCAATACAATTTGAATACATGAAACCCTGAATCCAGTTAACAATATATTCTTTTGACTGAATCAAGCCATGGATATTCATCCATTATCCTGATATTCCATTTACCTGATTATACAGTTACAACATGTTTACTGATATCATGGTTTTGGTCAGTCACTCATTTTACATATTCCAATACTACAATACTGTTAAAACACTACGGGGTTTAAGGGGTAGATTGGTACGGAAGGTGTTAAAGGTGGCACGAGGTGGTCAGATTAAGACACCTAACCTGAATCCTATTGCTGTTGTACCGTAGCATAACGGTTCCTTGTACTTTCCTTTTGCCCTGATCTCTAGCATATAGAGATCCCCCTCGTATACACTGGCATCCTTTTGTACCAAGCTACAAACAACAGCGTTACACAATGTTCCATAATATTCAACAATATAATACTTTAGAAAATACTGTTACTCTGTCATTCTCATTCTTCCTTATCTTTAGGACTTACCGAGTGACCTGTTCGCTGACGACATTCTATTTCTTTCTTCTTTGAATGTCGTCAGGTGCGTTGGTCTAAGCTGAGATCGAGCCCACCGGTGAAGATTTGGAGCAGTTCTAGGAAGATCCAGAGCTCTAGATACTGTACCTTGTTCTTTCCAGTTTATTTCATTTTCTGTTATGCCACTGTTTAGGCATTTCTTTTCATTCCAGTTGTATTTTCTTTTTCTGCATTGTACAAAGAATGTTATAAATAAAAGTTGCTGTTCTTTTTAATACTCTTGTCTCTTGTGTATTTATTTTATATTGCTTAGATACGCTTAGCGTATGTACTTCTGAGTATATACGTAGCGGGCCTCGTCGCGTCTACTTCGCCGTATACTGGGAAGTGGGGCGTGACAGGTTTTGTTGGTGGCCCATGCAGGTCAGAGCTGTATGAATCCCTGTCATGCAGTTCTGGTCTGTATGAACAACCTAAGCAATATAACACAAGAACCAGCAACTAAAACATTCTTTACAATTCATGTTCTTTGAAACTTGCAAATCTCTATTCCTTGAATCTTATCATTTCATGTATTTGAATCTGTCCTAATCCAAATTTTTCTTCAGGATTATGGATTCCCCGAACAACACCAGCACCAACGTCAACAACACCCCATCAGCACTACCTCTCACACCAGCTGTTCCCGCACCACCCACTGAGCAAACGATGTTATTTGATGCGATCCGTAGTTTTCTCGAGGGACAGCAACAACTTTTGAGCCGTCCTGAGACAGATGCACCGGGAATAAAGCAATTCAGGGCTTTGCACCCAAAGCAAGTTTCGGGTAAAGGAAGCCCTCTCGAAGCAGAAGAATGGGCACAAAGTATCGAAGACGATCTGGCAGCAGCTCAAGTGCCAGATAACGCTTGGGTCCGTGTAGCGAAGCTACAGCTCACGGATAATGCTCGCAATTGGTGGAAGGCGGAAGAAACCCGTCTAGCGCGACCGATTGAATGGAAGACATTTCGCGAGAAGTTTGACGCGAAATATTTCCCTGTGACTGCCAGGTTCGCTATGGAGCAGCAGTTTATTCATCTACAGCAAGGATCAATGTGGGAGAAATCGGTAGATGAATACGATGCTGAGTTCACTATGTTGAGCCGGTAAGATATGTCACAATAGTTCAATTTTTAAATATCACATACTACACAGCTAATACAATTTTTAAACAGATTCGCGGCACACCTGATACCGACGGACGAGATCAGATCCCGTCGTTTTCAGCAAGGTTTGGACACAGAGATTAAGGCTGCTCTAGCCACAGGAAAGTTTTTGACTCATGAGGAAGCCCTAGAAGCTGCCCGCAGTTATGAGGCAGTCATAAAAGAGAGGGGCAGACCTCAGTCTGCAGGAGTCAAGCGCCCTGCCAACCAGATGGCAGGTGGAGCCGCGTCCAGACCATCTTTCGTGCTGATTAGTCGAAAATATTGTATATTTTAGCCGGCAATTTCCTCATCATTTGCACTCATTTAGAAGTATACGGCATTCATATTTCACATATTAGCAAAACTGTCGCAAAATATCAGATTGCATGTATTAGGCTCTTAAACCGACACTATAAAGGAAATTGACCACATTTCATGGCATCGCATCATCCCTACATTTGTACAACACTTGTTTGGAGATCTGTGCAGGAAAATCCAGCAGAAAGGCCAAAAATGTGCAGGGTACCGATAAAACGTTACGCCA
Organism: Agapanthus africanus; assembly: GCA_030015575.1. Classification (NCBI taxonomy): domain Eukaryota; kingdom Viridiplantae; phylum Streptophyta; class Magnoliopsida; order Asparagales; family Amaryllidaceae; genus Agapanthus; species Agapanthus africanus. Next base: position 228,105,011 of record CM057339.1, read on the forward strand.
ACTCAATGATTTCAGTTCTGGTAGCAATCCAAAAGGGAAAATACAAATCAACATATCAGATAAAGCCCCAAATAGCAGCCCAAGACCACACCAGAAGTTTGAAGCCATCAAGCCACTACTTGGCCGCGGAACCGCGGTGCAAGCCGGCTTAGGCCGCGGTTCCGCGGCCATCTTGCCACGGCACCACTTCATCTTTGCACTAAAACTCCTGTCTCAGCTCCTACAGTTCAGAAATGTACTCCAAGTTCCAGAAGATTCCAGATATTTCTGCCAGATCAGCAAACTAGGGTTTTCTAAGCTTAATTAATCCTAGCTTAAACCCTAAGCTAACTCCTAACAAACTCTTTCTAGAAACTCCTCAACAAACTTTTGGAGGGAATTGTAAATTCAAACCTAGACCTAGGGTTTGGGTGCTCTATAAATAAGACCCTAGGCTCACTTGTAAATCATTATGGATCAATCCCCAATCTAGCATAAAACTAAAGCCATTCTACCTTTTTCTTCATCTTCTTCTTTCACAAGTCTAGTGACAGGGCTTGTGTGAAACCCTAACCCTAATTCCAACTCCAAAAGCCAAGATCCCGAGTACCCATCAAGCAAGAAGCCTTGCAACCTTTTATGAGCCGAGCCGATCTTCAACAAAGCAAGTGGTCCAAACGATCCGCGACTCACGGAGCCGAGCGACGCCAAATCGACAATTTCGTTCTTCCTCTTGTAGTTCTTGAGCGATTGTAATCAAATTGTCGATATAAATAAAAGGTGATTTTCTTTTATCTTGTTTTCTTTAAATTCTTGCATCATGATTCAATCTAAATTTCTAGTTGTAATTCTTGTTGTGATGTTTGAGTAATACTCCGCTCGTGAAGGAGCCGAGACGATCAATAGAATGATGATGTAATATATCTGAAAACGATTCTTGATTCCTACAAGTTTTGTAAACCCTAGCAAGTTCAAGAACCGACAACCCATTTCGTTACGATGCTTTCTTGAATGATATCGCTTGAAATTGGGGAGTTACGATCGTTTCTTGAAATTGCTAGAGGCTAGAATGTGAATGATATCGACAAAAGAACAAGGGATAAGATGAAACCCTAGTTTCACGAGAAAGCCCTAACTCTCGTCGATCATCATCGATCTAGTATCAATCCTTTGAAGGACAAGAACACGAAATCTTTAGATTACATCACGTCTATCGATCCGATCGATTCCTACGAGCCTCTTTTAGATTCTTGACATTTTGGTTGGAAATATTATCGAAACCCAATTCTTGATTGTTTATCAGTTTCTTGATTCTTGATTAAACTCGTGACACCTGAATCAATCGATAAATTCTTGAATCATGTTTTGTTTTCTTTTCAATTAACTTTTCGATTCAAACAAATTAAATACACAAACGAATCGCACAATCCCTGTGGACGATCCGCACTCGCTTACGATCTACAATCGACACCATAATTGATTGCGGTCAAATATAATTCTTTGATTGTGATTCTATTCATTTTCTAATTACCGATACAAAGAAACTCATTCGCTTTGTTCGATTTACACAAACAAGAATTTTAGATCAATCAAATGGCGCCGTTGCCGGGGATCGCGCGCTAATTCGTTTCATATTATAGTTTGAATTGAAAGAATTATTTCATTGTTATTTTGAGATCAAAATTTGTGCAAACCCTAAACAATTTGTTGTGTTTCATTGCAAGGAGATCTGGAGCTTGCTGGAAATTGATAAAAAATTTTGGAAAATTCCAGAGGGCTGAGGAAGTATACAGTAGCTTTTTAGTGAAATTTGGTACATTGATCCCTTGAAAGGACCGCGGAAAGGCGGCATTAGTCCCTTATTGCGGCGGAACCGCGGTATCTTGGGGGGATCTCTGAAATTTTTTTGCTTCAGGTGATTTCTTGACTCCTCCTCTCTCCTCTTTTTAGCTCCAACTAATATTTTGCTGCAGGATTCTTTGCAAATAATCGCAGCTCGCAATTTGCAAAAGTAAATTTGTGCGTGATTTTGTTTCTTTGTTGTTTGCATTCAAAATACGGATATTAAGGGGCACGGCCAAATCCAAATTAGGTGGGGATTTCATTACCCTTCCTAGGCCCCGAAAACCATGAAACTTACATCCGCATTGACCCACATTAACTAAAAGAAATCTAGAGATGACTCGAAGGACCGTCGCGCTCAATTAGGACAGAAGAAGGCCGTGGGTAATTCATTGCTTATCCGCGTTTTCCTGTGGTGCCTAAGGCGAGTGTATCTAAGGCTAGTGGTTATTAATTAGGCCCACTACTTACGTAGTGGAGTACCTTCCCACTTACCTGGCACTTATCCGGCCACAGGGGAACAAAGAGGCAGTGGAGGATTCTATCCTACGACTTGTCTTTTGGCAGTTAGAAGCGGTCTAGAGCCGGACCTAGGTGACCACTAGATTCTAGGGTTTGTGTGTTGCATTTATTTTGTTGCATCATATTTTTCAAAAATCCGTCCCTTTTTTCAAAAGCAAACACCGCATTCAATTTACCCATAATTATAAGCCAACGCTGCCACTTGTACTAACCCTTTTTAGTACAAGATAGGCTGGACATGGGATTCTAGTGCCCGTTTAGTCCGCGTACCCTTTATCGACTCCGAAGTCGATATTTCTCCATTTACCTTTTCTTTACCCACTACCACACCCACACCGATGGATCCGAATCCATCAAACTTCTTTAACCCTAATCTGCCGCCGTCCGTTGGTGCGCAGAATCCACCCCGCATCTCTCTCCAGGAGAGATGCTATCCACTTAGAGGTCCTCTTTCGACCTGCTTATCCACACCACCAGCCAATGGGGATAACTTTGAGATTAAGCCCCAGTATATCAATCTTTTACCCAAATTCCACGGACTCGAGACTGAGGACGCTTACGTTTTCATTACCAAATTTGAAAACGTATGCGCAATGATGGGTACGTCACAACTTTCAGTGGATGCTATGCGTCTACGACTTCTTCCATTTACCTTGTGCGATATAGCCGAGAAGTGGCTATATAACACTACCGCACACTCTATTACGAATTGGGAAGAATTCGTCGCAGCATTCCTTAAGAAATTTTACCCAATACAAAAGACAGCTCGAATCCGTAGCGAACTGAATCAATTTGCCCAGCTCCCTACTGAACCATTCTCTAAATGCTTTGAACGTTTCAAGGATCTATTGGTTCAATGTCCTCATCACGGCATCCCGAGATGGGAGCTTTGCCGAATCATATATGAGGGCAGTAACCCTAACACTAAACAGAGCCTTGAAAACATGTGTCAAGGCACCTTCATGACCAAGGATGATGGGGAAGCTTGGCGATATTTAGAAGAGTTCGCTGAAAAGTCTTTACAGTGGGAAAGTCCATCATTTAGGAGTGGCAATAACCAATCGGATGTTTCCATAGGAGTTAGAGCTGACATTTCAGCTATACACAAGAAACTCGAGACTATGGAAAACAAATTTTTAGCTGCCTCCCTTAATCAAATGTCACTTTCCAAAACTGTATGTGGCTGCTGTTCTGATCCGTCTCACTTGACGGAAGAATGTCCGTTTCAAGGTCGTGAGCATACCAATGCCGCATTTCAAAGACCTAGAAATGATCCTTTTTCAGGGTTGGAAGAATCACCCTAATTTTGCTTGGAACCAATCACAATCACAAAACACGGTTCCAAACACGAATCATTTCCAAAGGGTCCCTCCACCACAACAGCAACCACAACTTCAATTGAATCAGCACCCCTTTCAAGCACATAATTTTCAAAATCAGGTCAACACACCTGCACTGTCTAGTTCTTTACAGTTGACCGGAACTGATGAATCCTCTTCTTTTGCACAATACATGAATTTGGTCTTAACAAATATCATGCAAGTTTCGGCTGAAATGAAGTCTTCTGTCGATAAAATTGATAAAAACTCTGCGTCCCAAAATGAGAGTATTAAATCGATGGAAGAAGAAATTGCACGATTAAAAGCCGAAATTAGTGCAAGAGAGAAAGGGAAACTTCCAGCTCAACCCTTACCCAATCCTGGTTATTCACATTATGTGAATGCAATCACCACGTTGAGATCTGGAAGAGTGCTTGACAATCATGTTGGGGAAGAAGTTGATGATACTGAAAATCATATCAACACCCCGGCTGAGACCTTTCCACAGACACACACTTCTAGTTCTGATCCCAGTTCTTCTACCCCACCACCCTTTTCCGAGCCTATTCTTCATTTCCCAAAAGGCTCGCCACTACAGCCCACCTCTTTTAACCCTCCACGGACGATCCCCACTTCTATTCTGGGATCGGTTCCACACACACTTCCTTCTCCTATGATGGACCCAGCGCTTATTGCTAAAGCACCTCATCCTAATCGGTTAAGGGCTAACACACCGAGTCCACATATGGAGAAGATCACTGAGATGTTTAAACAGGTTAACATCAATATCCCTCTTCTAGATGCTATCCAACAAGTCCCTGCATATGCGAAAGTTCTTAAAGACTTTTGCACTAGAAAGAGGAAGAAACAAATGCCCAAGAAGATATTCATGGCAAAAACAGTAGACACGACTTTCCCCCAACAATTACCGAGGAAACGTAAGGATCCTGGATATCCTACTATTTCCATCTCTATTGGGGAGAAACACATTAACCGTGCTCTACTAGATCTTGGGGCAAGTGTTAACCTGCTTCCTTTCTCAGTTTATGAGCAGTCAGGGATCGGAGAGTTGAAACCATCTCCTTGCACTCTCCAGATGGCTGACCGATCAATCACCAGACCTAGGGGTGAACTAGAGGATGCGTTAATAAAAATCGGGGAATTCATATTCCCTGTGGACTTTATTGTAATTGATACACAGCCTGTAGCGAACTTACGGAATCAAATTCCGGTGATTTTAGGTCGCCCCTTTTTGGCCACTTCCAATGCTATCATCAATTGTCGTAACGGTTCTATGACGCTATCCTTCGGGAAGAGGACAATTGAGATGAACATTTACAAGTTAGGAAGTGTACCCTCCGAACCTACTGCTCAGGTCTGTTCTGTCGACTTAATGGATGTCGACAGCAGCGAATTTAATGATCCTCCTGATACCGATCTTGACTCTTTTCATACGTTATTGTTTGACCCAATTATGTATCATACACATACGGACTCTTCCACCAAGATGTCCGGGTCAACAATTAACACTAATTATGAACTGCTTTTAGAGTCTGAAGATCACCCCGCACCTTGTGATGACATTATTCTTCGCGGTATAGATGAAACTTTTGAGGAGATCTTCGCTGATGAACTCGCATTTTTGAAAGATACGGGTGTTGAGATGAATCATATCCCAACCAATGAAATTGAACCTCCACCCCTTCTTCTGACTTGTAAGAAGAATGCGAGCAATCCATCACACTCACTGCATCGTCTCTCCAAAATGAGACGCACACACATTCTATTCCACCACTTACCCTTTCCCCACTTCTTCTTCCACCAACCCGAGCACTGCATTGATAAAATTTTCGAGTGGTTGGTGTTGACATTTGGTCTTTGCAAAGCTTGGCATCGACCACTGATTTTTGACCCCCTCATGTGATTTTCAAAAGTTTAACATTGCATAACTCAAGTTTGGGGGGGGGGGTATATTTTCTGGCTCCTGAAAAGAAATTTTTTACAAAATGATGAGCCAAAAATAAGTTTGGGAGAGGTTCTTCACTTAAATATTTTGCCCCCGTTAATAAATTTCCTCCCAGGCTTACAGGTTTTTCCAGATTTAGCAGATGGCAACAGTGAGGACACTGTTGAAAACAAGTTTGGGGGAGGTTTGTGCTTATTTTCGTATCATTTGCATATCATACATTGCATAAGCACAAAACAATTTTTTTTTTGCAAAACCTATAAAAATTTAAAAAAATTTCAAAATTATAAAAAAAAATCTTTGTACATAAATAAGATAATAAAAGATTAGATAGTGAACAATTACATCCATGAGATTAGAAAAATTTTGAGAAAACCAAGAAAATTAGAAGTTTTCTTATACGAACTAGTAATAAGTAGTTATGAGCCGTTGTCCCAAGGGTTAGTAAGATGAAAGACGTCACTAATCTGAGGATAAAAATAAGTCTGAAAAATAGTTTCTATTCTGGAAGCCAAACATTTTGAACGTTGATACCCTGCTATTCACACTTACACACGTCTTGAAGCCTGGGATAGTAGAGAATACCTTGAAATGCTCTTGTCTTAAAGCCGATGTATGAAGGAAATAAAAAAAAATGAATAAAATATAAAGTGGTGAGAAAAATGGATACTGGTTTTGTTATCACCAAGGGCAATAAAAAAATATATAGCGAGGGTGCTTCTTCACCTAGTGCCCTAAGGCCAACTGGTCTGGGAGTCACTGCTATGCCTGAGGTGGTACAAGACGAGGAAAATACACCAAGTAAGCAAGCACATGAGTAATCGGTCGGTTAGTACCTCAAGAAGTATTAACGGTCGCATGAAAGTGTGTGAGCAATCTCATCTAAATATTCATTAATTAAAAAGTACTGAGGCTGATGGGCAAGAGTATGATAGCTTGAATTGAATTCTCCGGGTGTAGAGATGTCCTTTACACACACGCAGGGTTATATGATCGATGTTTGGAAGAAAGATAGGAATGAAGAATAAGATGATGTTTTATTGAGGGAGGACGTGATTTCTAACATCTTTTCATGACCATTAAGATAGGGCTCATGACAACCGAAAAGCTAGCTTAGTTGGAAACCCTAATTTTCAAAGTCTTTCTTTTACAATTCTTTTCTTTAAATGTAATATTCATGATCTTCCTTTTATTATTGGATTTTGTGGGTGCAATCCGCTGAAAACCCTCAGGAGACAACACTCCTCCTACTAGGGACACCTAGAGGCTTAAAGGCTTGTTGCACGTGCTCAGTGCAATCGTGTTGCCTACGAAAGTGTGCTAGTTAGTTTTTCTCTTTCTTTATTTTCTCCTTCTCTTTTTAATAAAACAGTTTGCTCGAGACGATCGAAATTAAGTTTGGGGGAATTTGATTAGTCGAAAATATTGTATATTTTAGCCGGCAATTTCCTCATCATTTGCACTCATTTAGAAGTATACGACATTCATATTTCACATATTAGCAAAACTGTCGCAAAATATCAGATTGCATGTATTAGACTCTTAAACCGACACTATAAAGGAAATTGACCACATTTCATGGCATCGCATCATCCCTACATTTGTGCAACACTTGTTTGGAGATCTGTGCAGGAAAATCCAGCAGAAAGGCCAAAAATGTACAGGGTACCGATAAAACGTTACGCCAACTCAATGATTTCAGTTCTGGTAGCAATCCAAAAGGGAAAATACAAATCAACATATCAGATAAAGCCCCAAATAGCAGCCCAAGACCACACCAGAAGTTTGAAGCCATCAAGCCACTACTTGGCCGCGGAACCGCGGCACAAGCCGGCTTAGGCCGCGGTTCCGTGGCCATCTTGCCACGTCACCACTTCATCTTTGCACTAAAACTCCTGTCTCAGTGTCACGACCCGCAAGGTACGGAACGCGACCGGCACTTAGATTACGAAACGTCTTAAGGCGTCCGTAAAATAAGCAAGCCGAAACCCAGAATACAAAACCCAATTAAGATCTTTAGAGTGAAGGAAAACCAAATTATTTAAGCATTTACTTTATTACCAAATCAAATTGCCTTTTTAAAATAACCTTCTTTTTTTTTCCAAAATTCCAGCAAAATCTCACAAGTAAAATCAGCCTCAAAGGTGCAAGCAGATATATATAGGAATAACAGTGCATAAGAAATAGCATGTCGACTCAAGTGAGTTCGACCCAGATATATCACAAAATAAATTCCCAAGTCTCACAATCTCACCTCTAGCTCAATATACAGTAATCCAAATAAAACAGGTACAACTGAAATGATAGTAGCAGTAGATGGAGTGTTCTAGATACAACAAATATATAGGGTGGTACAACCTGATAATAACCCACCTAAGAGCAAAAGCCTCGGGTCCAGGTAAAAAGTGCAAAAGAAGCAAAAGTATCCGCCGCTACCGTGCTGACGGAGTGGACCTGCAGAAAAGCTGTGGCACAACGGGGGTGAGTTGCCAACTCGTGAGTAATAAATAACATCTACTAAGGCTATCGTATGTATGCACACAAGTATCCTGGCATCCCTAAAGCAGGTATGGCTACAAGTTCTAGCAAGTATGTATGCATCGACAAGGTGCTAGCAAGTATAAATGTGTCACATGCATGTAATACAGGTATGCATGCTACATGAAGGTGCTATCAAGTATGTATGAGAATTATCCTTTCCTTTGTTTTGAAACTTTCCTTTTTAAATATCAGCGTAATATCCAAGAAATCAGTAAAAACCGTGTCCAGCAACGACACCTCAAAACTATCCAAATCCCATATATCCATGTCCGGCATCTCTGGCCTCAGCCATCCGGCTGATCTACATCAAAATCCATGTCTCAAACCAGCGGCCACGGTCGGCATCCTCTGGATATCCGCCGTGCCAAATGAAGTCACCGGTAGGTAGTCCGTCCCCCAGCCAGGCTCAACGCCATCTCCTGCGATCTTCTTGCCCCGGGGTACCGTACCGGGCCCACCATGTATCCGTGACGGTTCCTTCACTTCTCGACACGGATCTCGAAAACCACAGCAAACTCATGGTGGACGACACTTTACATCACTAGAAAACCGCAACTTTTTATCTTTTTAAACAGTTATCAGTTTTGAAATCTTGCGGCTTTCCCCCAAAATCCAGAAATATCATAAATCTCATGAACTCATCATAATGCATATGTCGATGATTATTAATGCTTATGGTATCAATTTGCAATGCATGGTTACACTAGGCATGAGCAGATGATATGATAACATATATGCACGAGTATTGTAATTCTTATGGTTTCATTTTAAACATTCATTTTAATATCACATTCCTAGGCAATTAACATATTTCAGATTTATAGTCATCTAGTGTTGTGACATGGCAATTACCAGGGTGTGTGTGTGTCCACATGAATAGTGCTCGTGCTGCATATAAACCTGGTAATGGTGCATGTGTCCTATCATGAATTTGCATATAAGGGTATGATATGTAAATATGACTGCGGTAATATTATGCCAGTTTTATTATTATCACTCTAATGTCATAAGTACTATCAAGTTTACCAAATATCAGTTTATTAAATCTAACGGGCGACTCGCGCCATCCAAACGATCGTCCCCCGTAGATGTTAAATCTACTCACCCGTGATCCTGCGCTAAGTGTGTCCGACCACCTGCTTGCCTTTTCCTGCTGCGCTCGAAGTCCCTGCCGGCGAATCTAGAATTCACAAGAGTCACAAAATAAGGAAAAATCCTGCAAAACGTGATATATCGATAACAGGAATACGCGTGCGTCGTGGGGGAGTTGGGTCCCCGTGTTTTGTATGTGTGTGTCTACCAGTCTCACCATGCTACAGTCCTCCCAAATTTATTCTGAAAAGTTCGGGTCAACAGCAGATTCAATAGAGGCCAAAAAGTCAATAAAACTGCTAAATTACGCCAAGTCGGGTAAATCGGGTGTCTTGGTGAAATCTGGGGAAATCCTCTGGTTGACTGGCCTCACTAACACCTAAAAGGGTTATTCTAACTAACACAACTTCCACTTTGCCAATAGTTTCCCTAATTCTCTCAAAATCACTACTAAACCAAGAAATACACACCAATTAAGCTAGATTACTAAAATTTTAGCAATTTAGGCTAACCATCTAATTTTAATGACACTAATAGGCTTAAACAGATTAGTTAACACCAAGAAGGGGTTCATAAAGCTACAAGCACTCTAAAATGGCTAAATCTACCATCACCACACCATTCTAGCAATAAAATTCTATTTATCACTAAAACTAGCTAATCAAGCACATAATCTACACAATATGGGAAAAGTTTAGGAGTTATACCCCCTAGGACCCTTGCAACCAAGGAGAAGGAGAAGAAGAAGAGAGTAGGTGCATCAAAACGTGGCTGGAATGAGCTGAACTTCACCAGAGCTGATGCTGATGTGCTGCTGTTGCTGTTACTGGGGCTGATATGGTGCTGATATGGGCTGATATGGTGCTGATATGGTGCTGATATGGGCTGATATGGTGCTGAAATGGTGCTGATATGGTGTGCTGCCTAGGCTGATGCTGGTATGGTGCTGATATGGGCTGATATGGTGTGCTGCCTTGGCTGATGCTGGTGCTGAAATGGCTGTTTGGGCTGAAAATGAGCTGATATGGTGTGGTATGGTGTGTGGTGTGGTATGGAGTTGGGAGGGGGCTGAAGGAGCAGCTGTGCTGCTGCTGTTTTGAAGCAGAAAAGTGGCTGGAACTGATGTTTTTGTGGTGTTTGTGTTGCTGGTTTGAGTGTGAGAGAGAGTTTTAAGGTTGGGGCTGCTTGTAATGATGATGATTGGAGCTGATGGGCTGTTTTTGGAGCTGGAAACTGCTGTTGCAGGGGGCTGAAAATAGAGCTAGGCTGGGGCTGATGTGTGGTGCTGATTTGGGGTTGAAAAGATGAAAAATGGGGGCTGATCTGATGCAATTTGGGCTGATGTGTAGTGTGAGTGAATGAGTGAGAGAGAGGTGAAAAAGTTGTGAAAAGAGTGAGGAGACTTAACCTTAATTCATCATGACCCATCACATCCCACCTCTCTCTCTCTCAAGTCAACCTTAAACCCTCCAAAACCCCATGGTCAAAGCCAACCATCTCCAACTAAGCTAATTAACTTTAAACAACCCTATTAACTTAACTAGGGACCTAACCCACCATGGTCAAATTAAACATAGCTAACCTACAAGCCCAAATGTGTGGCAACCATAGTCTTAACCCTAGTTATCGTGCACAAGTGTGTGTGGTTGCGATAAAATGTCACAAAAATAACCATAAATCTAGATAAATTACTACAAACCCGCTTTGGTAAACTTTTTACCAAAAACCCCAAATTAACACTTAATTATCACTAACCCTAAAACTCAAGTGTTACAGTCTTCCCCCCTTAAGAAAATTCGTCCCCGAATTTTAAAATATGCGACCAAGCGTACCTTCGAAAAGATGAGGAAATTTCTTCCGCATCTCTCCCTCGGCCTCCCAAGTGACCTCCTCACTGCTCGGGCTGCGCCATAGAACCTTTACGGACGGTAGGACCTTCGATCGAAGTTTCTTCACTTGCCAGTCCAAAATCTCGACTGGCTGCACGGTGAACGAAAGGTCCGGCTCAAGCTGAACTGTCTGATGCTGAATCGTGTGGGAAGGGTCATGAAGATAACGGCGTAGCATCGATACGTGGAAGACGGGATGCACATCTGAGAAACTGGATGGAAGAGCCAAACGATAAGCAACAGTGCCGACACGCTCGAGGATCTCGAAGGGACCTACGAATCTAGGGCTAAGCTTCCCCTTTCGCCCAAAACGCATCACGCCCTTCATCGGAGAGACCTTCAGAAAAACATGGTCGCCAACTGCGAACTCTAATCTGCGACGGCGCCTGTCTGCATAGGATTTCTGTCTGCTCTGAGCTGCTCTCATCCGGTCTCGAATCAACTGTACTTTTTCGGTCGTCTCCTGCACAATCTGCGGTCCGAAGATACTTCTCTCGCTCAACTCGGTCCAACAAATGGGCGTTCTACATCTCCTCCCATACAATGCCTCGAAAGGTGCCATCTGGATAGTATCCTGGAAGCTGTTGTTATAGAAGAACTCTACTAGAGGTAAATGACGGTCCCAGCTACCGCCGAAGTCTAAAACGCATGCTCTGAGCATGTCCTCGAGAGTCTGAATGGTCCGCTCTGACTGTCCGTCGGTCTGCGGGTGAAATGCTGTGCTAAAGTTCAAACGAGTGCCCAAAGCCTCCTGGAGTCTCTGCCATAGTCGGCTGGTAAACTGAGTGCCTCGATCTGACACGATACAAGTCGGTACGCCATGTAGCCGCACGATCTCGTCAATGTAGAGCTGAGCATACTGAGCGAAGCTGAAAGTGGTCTTCACTGGCAGGAAGTGAGCTGCTTTCGTCAATCTATCCACGATCACCCAGATGGAGTCGTACCCTTGACTGGTCCTGGGTAGACCCACAACGAAATCCATCGAAATCTTCTCCCATTTCCACTCTGGAATGGGTAACGGCTGTAGCTCTCCTGCGGGCCTCTGGTGTTCGGCCTTGACTTGCTGACAAGTCAGGCATCTTGATACGAACTCCGCAATGTTTCTCTTCATTCCGTCCCACCAGTAGGTCTCTCTCAAATCATGGTACATCTTGGTGGAACCGGGGTGGACACTATATGCCGATCGGTGTGCCTCCTCAAGGATATCGCGCCGCAATCCCTCAGCATCCGGTACGCACAGTCTAGATCCAAATCGTAAAATCCCCTGATCATCAATCATGAACTCGGAAAATCTGCCCTGTCCCATCTGTGCCATGATCTCTGAACAACGGTCATCGCTGCGCTGTGCCTCATATATACGGTCAAGCAACTGTGGGCGCGCACGAACATGCGCCAGCTGTCCTCCTGTCGGAATGAACTCGAACTCGACTCGGCTGTCGCATAGAATCTGCCAATCCGCTGACGTCTGCCTCTGCACTGCGCGCAAATAGGATAGACTATCCCCGGGCCTCCTGCTCAAAGCATCCGCTACAACATTCGCCTTGCCCGGGTGGTATAAGATCTCACAGTCATAGTCCTTCACCAACTCCATCCAACGACGTTGTCTGAGGTTCAGGTCTCGCTGCTGAAATATGTATTTTAAGCTCTTGTGGTCTGTGAATATTTGGCACGACTCGCCATATAGGTAATGTCGCCATATCTTCAGTGCAAATACCACTGCAGCCATCTCCAAATCGTGAGTAGGGTAGTTTTGTTCGTGCTTCTTCAACTGCCGAGAAGCATAAGCGATCACCCGGCCATGTTGCATCAATACGCATCCTAATCCCACTCGCGAAGCATCACAGTAGACCACAAATCCGCCTGATCCCGAAGGCAAAGGTAATACCGGTGCCGCAGTCAAACACGTCCGCAGCTGCTGAAGACTGCGCTCGCACTCCTCCGTCCAAACGAAAGGAACTCCCTTCCGGGTCAGACCGGTCAAGGGCGCAGCTATACGGGAGAAGTCCTGAACAAAACGCCTGTAGTAGCCTGCCAGGCCTAGAAAACTACGGATCTCGGTAACCGATGTAGGTCGGGGCCACTGCTGAACGGCCTCAATCTTCTTCGGGTCCACACAAATTCCATCTCTCGTAATCACGTGACCCAAGAATCCGATGCTGTCCAGCCAGAATGCGCACTTGGAGAACTTTGCGAACAGGTGGTGCTCCCTCAGAGTCTGTAACGTAATCCGCAGGTGCTGCTCGTGCTCCTCTCGGCTCCGGGAGTACACCAAAATATCGTCGATGAACACGATGATGAACAAGTCAAGATACGGCCTGAAGGTACGGTTCATCAAATCCATAAATGCTGCGGGGGCGTTGGTGAGTCCGAACGACATCACTAGAAACTCATAGTGGCCATAGCGTGTACGGAAGGCTGTCTTCGGTATATCCTCCTGTCGGACTCGCAGCTGGTGGTATCCTGATCGTAAGTCGATCCTAGAAAAATAACCCGCGCCCTGGAGCTGGTCGAACAAATCATCAATGCGCGGCAACGGATATCTGTTCCGAACGGTCACCTTGTTCAGCTGGCGGTAGTCAATACATAAGCGCAAACTTCCGTCCTTCTTCTTGACAAACAGGACCGGAGCACCCCACGGAGAAACACTGGGTCGAATAAGTCCCTTATCCAGCAAATCTTGCAGCTGAACCTTCAACTCTCTAAGTTCCGCCGGGGCCATCCGATAAGGCGGTATAGAAATAGGCCCCGAGCCAGGAATCAAATCAATACAAAACTCGACATCGCGCTCAGGTGGCAGTCCTGGCAGCTCATCAGGGAAAACATCGGGGAACTCACATGCAATCGGAACCTAGTCCAATGGAACATCCGTAGCTCTGGTATCACATACACAGGCTAGAAATCCCCGACATCCCTTCCTCATCAGCTGACTAGCGCGAAGGGCAGAAATCAAAATGTGAGGGGTGGCACCACGGTCCCCCTGCACCACAATGGCCGACTTGCCGGGAAAACAAAATCTAACGGTCTTCTCGTGGTAGTCCACCGTCGCATAGCACGTGGCTAACCAATCCATGCCCAAAAGGATGTCGAAGTCCAACATCTCCAGAAGGATCAAGTCGACAGGCAACTCTCGCTCGCCAATACGAACGGTACAGGATTGGAACACGTGCCTAGCAACAAAAGACTCTCCCACCGGAGTGGTCACAACAAGCGGCTGGTCAAGCAAACCGGACTCTCTACCCAAACTCGGCACGAAGTGGGTGGAAACGTAAGAGTGCGTGGATCTGGGATCGAACAATACGTGTGCATCAATAGAACATACTGATAGGGTACCTGTAACGACGGCATTGGATGCCTGCACATCCTGGGGTGTCAATGCAAAAACTCGGGCCTGACCTCCTCCAATAGCGGGCTGACCTCGGCCTCGGCCTCCTCGTCCCCTCTGGATCGGTGCGCCGCGCCCACGGCCTCTGGGTGCGCCTAACTGGCGTGGAGCATCGCCTGTGGCAGGTAGTAGAGCTCTCTGAGGAGGGGGCGGTGATGGAGGTAGAGTCACATGCGGAACTGTCGCCGCACCCTGTCGCCTCACTGGACAATCTCTAATACGATGGTGCAGACTCCCGCACCTAAAGCACCCTGGCAACGACTGCTGACCCTGTGTATACGATCCGTACAACTGACCTCGTCCGAACCCTCTACCGGCCTTATCTCTCGGAATGAATCTGGCATGCTGCCTCTGATCTGGTGTGCCGGTACGAATCCTCTTCGGCCCCGGAACAGCCGACGTCGCTGAAATACGTGTCTCCATCCGCAATGCTGTATCCATAGCTACCGAATAGGTATCGAAATGCTGAGCGCCAATGGCAAGATATAGCTGGGCATCCAGTCCCTGTATGAACCTCTTCACTCTTTTCGCTTCGGTATCTACCAGGTACGGGGCATATCGGGACAACTGCGTAAACTGAACGTCATACTCAGACACCGTCATCCCAGGTGTCTTGACCAAGGCCTCGAAACTACGAGCTCTGGCGTCGTGAATGCTCTCCGGAAGGAAACGGGCAAGGAAAACTGCTGTGAACTCGGTCCAGGTCATGGGCGGTAGACCTGCAGCTCGACCTCTCAGAACTGACTCCCACCATATCTGTGCGAGACCCTCTAGTCGGAAACTCGCAAGCTCTACCCAGCGATCATCGGAACATCTCAGCGAACGGCAGATCCTGGCCAAGCTGTCAAGGAATGTCTGCGGGTCCTCTGCTGCATCGGTACCCATAAAGACTGGAGGTCTCAGCCTCATGAACTCCTGTAGCGAAACCAGAATGGTCGCTGTGGTAGTAGTAGGAGCAGGTATCATAGTGGTCTGGGATGTAGTAGGTACGTCCTCCGGCCTCGGTGCACGACCGGCTGCGACCAGGGATCCTACCATCTGACGTAGCTCCTGCATACTCCCCATCATCTGACGCAACTCCTCCATACCAGTCTCAAGCCTATCCATACGGCCTGGGGAAGGTGGATCGGTCTGTCCCTGTGGCGTAGGCATGCCACCCTGCTCAGTCCTAGTCTCGGATGAGCCAGCTCGAATCTCGTCTCGGGCAGCAGCCCTCTGTGCTCTGGTAGCCCTCTGTGGCATAGCGACTGGTACAGGAAACAGGACAATGAGAACAGCGCAAGAGAATCACAGGATACATGGAATCGAAGAAGAAATTCTCAAGCAAGCATGTCTTAAAGTCACCTAAGCGGAGTATCGCATCGCAAGTATGCCGCGGACATACGCACTCTACGCTACTCTGCTTAAGTCACTTACTCCATCTACTAAGGGTCATCCTACACTCAGAAAGGTGGAACCTACGCTCTGATACCAACTTTGTCACGACCCGCAAGGTACGGAACGCGACCGGCACTTAGATTACGAAACGTCTTAAGGCGTCCGTAAAATAAGCAAGCCAAAACCCAGAATACAAAACCCAATTAAGATCTTTAGAGTGAAGGAAAACCAAATTATTTAAGCATTTACTTTATTACCAAATCAAATTGCCTTTTTAAAATAACCTTCTTTTTTTTTCCAAAATTCCAGCAAAATCTCACAAGTAAAATCAGCCTCAAAGGTGCAAGCAGATATATATAGGAATAACAGTGCATAAGAAATAGCATGTCGACTCAAGTGAGTTCGACCCAGATATATCACAAAATAAATTCCCAAGTCTCACAATCTCACCTCTAGGTCAATATACAGTAATCCAAATAAAACAGGTACAACTGAAATGATAGTAGCAGTAGATGGAGTGTTCTAGATACAACAAATATATAAGGTGGTACGACCTGATAATAACCCACCTAAGAGCAAAAGCCTCGGGTCCAGGTAAAAAGTGCAAAAGAAGCAAAAGTATCCGCCGCTACCGTGCTGACGGAGTGGACCTGCAGAAAAGCTGTGGCACAACGGGGGTGAGTTGCCAACTCGTGAGTAATAAATAACATCTACTAAGGCTATCGTATGTATGCACACAAGTATCCTGGCATCCCTAAAGCAGGTATGGCTACAAGTTCTAGCAAGTATGTATGCATCGACAAGGTGCTAGCAAGTATAAATGTGTCACATGCATGTAACACAGGTATGCATGCTACATGAAGGTGCTATCAAGTATGTATGAGAATTATCCTTTCCTTTGTTTTGAAACTTTCCTTTTTAAATATCAGCGTAATATCCAAGAAATCAGTAAAAACCGTGTCCAGCAACGACACCTCAAAACTATCCAAATCCCATATATCCATGTCCGGCACCTCTGGCCTCAGCCATCCGGCTGATCTACATCAAAATCCATGTCTCAAACCAGCGGCCACGGTCGGCATCCTCTGGATATCCGCCGTGCCAAATGAAGTCACCGGTAGGTAGTCCGTCCCCTAGCCAGGCTCAACGCTATCTCCTGCGATCTTCTTGCCCCGGGGTACCGTACCGGGCCCACCATGTATCCGTGACGGTTCCTCCACTCCTCGACACGGATCTCGAAAACCACAGCAAACTCATGGTGGACGACACTTTACATCACTAGAAAACCGCAACTTTTTATCTTTTTAAACAGTTATCAGTTTTGAAATCTTGCGGCTTTCCCCCAAAATCCAGAAATATCATAAATCTCATGAACTCATCATAATGCATATGTCGATGATTATTAATGCTTATGGTATCAATTTGCAATGCATGGTTACACTAGGCATGAGCAGATGATATGATAACATATATGCACGAGTATTGTAATTCTTATGGTTTCATTTTAAACATTCATTTTAATATCACATTCCTAGGCAATTAACATATTTCAGATTTATAGTCATCTAGTGTTGTGACATGGCAATTACCAGGGTGTGTGTGTGTCCACATGAATAGTGCTCGTGCTGCATATAAACCTGGTAATGGTGCATGTATCCTATCATGAATTTGCATATAAGGGTATGATATGTAAATATGACTGCGGTAATATTATGCCAGTTTTATTATTATCACTCTAATGTCATAAGTACTATCAAGTTTACCAAATATCAGTTTATTAAATCTAACGGGCGACTCGCGCCATCCAAACGATCGTCCCCCGTAGATGTTAAATCTACTCACCCGTGATCCTGCGCTAAGTGTGTCCGACCACCTGCTTGCCTTTTCCTGCTGCGCTCGAAGTCCCTGCCGGCGAACCTAGAATTCACAAGAGTCACCAAATAAGGAAAAATCCTGCAAAACGTGATATATCGATAACAGGAATACGCGTGCGTCGTGGGGGAGTTGGGTCCCCGTGTTTTGTATGTGTGTGTCTACCAGTCTCACCATGCTACAGTCCTCCCAAATTTATTCTGAAAAGTTTGGGTCAACAGCAGATTCAATAGAGGCCAAAAAGTCAATAAAACTGCTAAATTACGCCAAGTCGGGTAAATCGGGTGTCTTGGTGAAATCTGGGGAAATCCTCTGGTTGACTGGCCTCACTAACACCTAAAAGGGTTATTCTAACTAACACAACTTCCATTTTGCCAATAGTTTCCCTAATTCTCTCAAAATCACTACTAAACCAAGAAATACACACCAATTAAGCTAGATTACTAAAATTTTAGCAATTTAGGCTAACCATCTAATTTTAATGACACTAATAGGCTTAAACAGATTAGTTAACACCAAGAAGGGGTTCATAAAGCTACAAGCACTCTAAAATGGCTAAATCTACCATCACCACACCATTCTAGCAATAAAATTCTATTTATCACTAAAACTAGCTAATCAAGCACATAATCTACACAATATGGGAAAAGTTTAGGAGTTATACCCCCTAGGACCCTTGCAACCAAGGAGAAGGAGAAGAAGAAGAGAGTAGGTGCATCAAAACGTGGCTGGAATGAGCTGAACTTCACCAGAGCTGATGCTGATGTGCTGCTGTTGCTGTTGCTGTTGCTGTTGCTGTTACTGGGGCTGATATGGGCTGATATGGTGCTGATATGGTGCTGATATGGGCTGATATGGTGCTGATATGGGCTGATATGGTGCTGAAATGGTGCTGATATGGTGTGCTGCCTTGGCTGATGCTGGTATGGTGCTGGTATGGGGCTGATATGGGGCTGATATGGGCTGATATGGTGCTGATATGGTGTGCTGCCTTGGCTGATGCTGGTGCTGAAATGGCTGTTTGGGCTGAAAATGAGCTGATATGGTGTGGTATGGTGTGTGGTGTGGTATGGAGTTGGGAGGGGGCTGAAGGAGCAGCTGTGCTGCTGCTGTTTTAAAGCAGAAAAGTGGCTGGAACTGATGTTTTTGTGGTGTTTGTGTTGCTGGTTTGAGTGTGAGAGAGAGTTTTAAGGTTGGGGCTGCTTGTAATGATGATGATTGGAGCTGATGGGCTGTTTTTGGAGCTGGAAACTGCTGTTGCAGGGGGCTGAAAACAGAGCTAGGCTGGGGCTGATGTGTGGTGCTGATTTGGGGTTGAAAAGATGAAAAATGGGGGCTGATCTGATGCAATTTGGGCTGATGTGTAGTGTGAGTGAATGAGTGAGAGAGAGGTGAAAAAGTTGTGAAAAGAGTGAGGAGACTTAACCTTAATTAGCAAACTAGAGGTGAAAAAGTTGTGAAAAGAGTGAGGAGACTTAACCTTAATTAGCAAACTAGGGTTTCCTACAGTTCAAAAATGTACTCCAAGTTCCAGAAGATTCCAGATATTTCTGCCAGATCAGCAAACTAGGGTTTTCTGAGCTTAATTAATCCTAGCTTAAACCCTAAGCTAACTCCTAACAAACTCTTTCTAGAAACTCCTCAACAAACTTTTGGAGGGAATTGTAAATTCAAACCTAGACCTAGGGTTTGGGTGCTCTATAAATAAGACCCTAGGCTCACTTGTAAATCATTATGGATCAATCCCCAATCTAGCATAAAACTAGAGCCATTCTACCTTTTTCTTCATCTTCTTCTTCCACAAGTCTAGTGACAGGGCTTATGTGAAACCCTAACCCTAATTCCAACTCCAAAAGCCAAGATCCCGAGTACCCATCAAGCAAGAAGCCTTGCAACCTTTTATGAGCCGAGCCGATCTTCAACAGAGCAAGTGGTCCAAACGATCCGCGACTCACGGAGCCGAGCGACGCCAAATCGACAATTTCGTTCTTCCTCTTGTAGTTCTTGAGCGATTGTAATCAAATTGTCGATATAAATAAAAGGTGATTTTCTTTTATCTTGTTTTCTTTAAATTCTTGCATCATGATTCAATCTAAATTTCTAGTTGTAATTCTTGTTGTGATGTTTGAGTAATACTCCGCTCTTGAAGGAGCCGAGACGATCAATAGAATGATGATGTAATATATCTGAAAACGATTCTTGATTCCTACAAGTTTTGCAAACCCTAGCAAGTTCAAGAACCGACAACCCATTTCGTTACGATGCTTTCTTGAATGATATCGCTCGAAATTGGGGAGTTACGATCATTTCTTGAAATTGCTAGAGGCTAGAATGTGAATGATATCGACAAAAGAACAAGGGATAAGATGAAACCCTAGTTTCACGAGAAAGCCCTAACTCTCGTCGATCATCATCGATCTAGTATCAATCTTTCGAAGGACAAGAACACGAAATCTTTAGATTGCATCACGTCTATCGATCCGATCGATTCCTACGAGCCTCTTTTAGATTCTTGACATTTTGGTTGGAAATATTATCGAAACCCAATTCTTGATTGTTTATCAGTTTCTTGATTTTTGATTAAACTCGTGACACCTGAATCAATCGATAAATTCTTGAATCATGTTTTGTTTTCTTTTCAATTAACTTTTCGATTCAAACAAATTAAATACACAAACGAATCGCACAATCCCTATGGACGATCCGCACTCGCTTACGATCTACAATCGACACCATAATTGATTGCGGTCAAATATAATTCTTTGATTGTGATTCTATTCATTTTCTAATTACCGACACAAAGAAACTCATTCGCTTTGTTCGATTTACACAAACAAGAATTTTAGATCAATCACGTGCCGAGGCGACCCGGAGTACCAACTCATCGTCCTAGCCCAGCCTTTTGCACGTACTGCAAGAGAACTGAACATATGATGAAGGACTGCCGTCGAGCCAACCGCCTCTGCTTAGTCTGCGGTTCAGCCACTCACGATATTGGATCTTGTCCTCAAAGGCAGAACTCAGTTGCTGCACCCAGGCCAGCAAATACTTATCAGCAGCGACCAGCTCTTCAGGCACCTGCTCCCAGACTTGCACTGCCTGCACCACCTAGGGGACCACAAGCTGCACCACCTCCTCGACAGTTCCATCAAGCTCAAAGGAACGTTCAGAGGAATGCTCCTCAGGCCAGGAGGAATGTGCCGAAGCGCCAAGCTTTCATGATATCTGTTGAAGAAGCTGAGGCCACTGGCCAAGTCATCACTGGTAAACTTTCTTTCTCAAACTCATCTTTTAGTTTTGATTACCTACACACTTTCCCTATACCTAAAAACCTATCCCATATACCTTAGGTACAATCCTAGCTTCACTACCTGCACTTGCACTTTTTGATACTGGAGCATCCCACTGCTTTATGTCCCAACGGTTTGTCCGAACCCATGCGATTCCAGTCTCACCGCTGGTATCCAGCTGGAACGTCAGTTCTGGAAATGGTGTTCTAAAGGCAACTATGGGATACAACATGTGTCCAGTCATCGTCTGCAGTCGAGAATTTTATTCTGACTTCAAGGTACTGGACATACCAAACTTCGATGTGGTTCTAGGAATGGACTGGCTTGGAACCTTTTATGCTACCATCGACTGTCATCAAAGGAGGGTAGTATTTGAGATTCCAGATCATCCGGTCTTCTATTTCAAGAGTGGAGATCGTACATTGGATCCAAGTACTTACAAAGCGAAGCCAAGGTAAGCAGTAGTTGCTGCAGCTCATGCAGAGGAAGAATCAAGACCGGAGGTAGTTCGAGAGTTCGACGATGTATTCCCTGACGATATATCAGGTTTGCCTCCCGATCGAGCTCTTCAATTCAGTATTGACTTAGTACCAGGAGCACAACCAGTGATCAAGGCACCGTATAGACTAAGTCCGGAAGGTTTGAAGGAAGTTCGAACACAGTTGGACGAATTACTGGCGAAAGGATGGATTCGTCCCAGCACTTCAAGTTGGGGAGCACCTGTACTATTGGTGAAGAAGAAGGAAGGTTCATACAGAATGTGCATCGACTATAGGGCCTTGAACGAAGTTACTATAAAGAACAAGTATCCACTCCCGTGCATCGACGATTTATTCGATCAGCTAAGTGGATCTTGTGTCTTCTCTAAACTAGATCTTCGTTCAGGTTATCATCAAGTGAAGGTCAAGGAAGCCGATATTCACAAAACAGCTTTCAGAACTCGCTATGGACATTACGAATTTCTAGTAATGCCATTTGGAGTGACCAATGCACCAGTAATCTTCATGAACCTTATGAACCAAGTTTTCCGGGAGTATTTAGACAGGTTCGTTGTCATCTTCATCGACGACATCCTGGTATATTCTAAGAATCGGAAAGAGCATGCGGAGCACTTACGAATTATCCTGGAAACACTTCGACAACATAAGCTTTATGCCAAATACAGCAAGTGCGAGTTTTGGCTAAAACAGGTTGGTTTTCTTGGACACATCGTATCAGGAGAAGGGATTCCTGTGGATCCAGCAAAAGTTTCAGCAGTTAGCGAATGGCCTACACCAAAATCAGTGAAGGATATTCGGAGTTTCTTGGGCTTAGCTGGATATTAGAGAAGATTCATTGAAGGCTTTTCGAAGATAGCAACACCCCTGACCAAACCCACACGAAAAGATGAAGAATTTGTGTGGTCAGAAGCATGCGAGCAAGCTTTCGTAGAACTCAAGTCAAGATTGACATCTACACCTATTCTCGTCATATCGGATCAAACTGGAGGATTCGAAGTACATTGTGATGCATCCGATAAGGGATTAGGATGTGTTCTACATCAGCACGGTAAGGTTGTGGCTTATGCTTCAAGACAACTGAAGACTCATGAGCGCAATTACCCGACGCATGATCTGGTGTTGGCAGCCGTTATTTTTGCTCTCAAAATTTGGCGCCACTACTTACTTGGTGAACGAGTGAACATCTACATAGATCATAAAAGTCTGAAGTACGTGTTTACTCAGAAGGAGTTGAATATGCGGCAGAGAAGATGGTTAGAACTCATGGCGGACTTTGACATCAACTTGCAATATCATCCAGTAAAGGTGAACGTAGTACCTGATGCTCTTAGTCGCCAACCATTAGCAATGAATCTCACCGCCCAGTGGAAGCTTCAGCAGGACCTACATCAGATGGAGATTGAACTAGTCATGCCAGGTGATGTTTCAAATTTGATGAATCTACAAGTCCAATCAACTATTGTCAACTAGATCAAGGTAGCTCAAGCCAGCGATGCTAAGTTGCAAAAGATCAGAGAACAAGTAGAGAATGGACTCAGAACAGATTTCATCATCCATGAAGACGGATCTTTGAGATACGGCAGCAGATTGTGTGTACCAAAGGGTCCTGTTCGGGAAGAGTTAATGAAAGAAGCTCATAGCTCTCCCTATTTAGTACATACTGGAGGTACCAAAATGTACAAGGATCTACGTCAGAATTATTGGTGGCATGGAATGAAGCGTGAAGTAGCCAGGGGTGTCGCAAAATGTTTGGTGTGTCAGCAGGTAAAGGCTGAACATCACAGGACAGCTGGACTACTTCAACCGTTACCAATACCAGAATGGAAGTGGCAGCATATCACGATGGACTTTGTAACTGCTCTTCCTCGCAGCACAAAGGGTAACGATGCGATTTGGGTCATTGTGGATCGACTCACAAAGTCGGCTCACTTCATCCCATTTCGAGTTGGCCAATCAACCGAGACATTAGCGAAGAAGTACATGGAGGTAATAATCTAATTTAAGATTTAAACTCTTCATAATGTACTATCTCTGATACCCATGAACTCATACAGGAAATTGTGAGACTTCATGGAGTACCGGTCTGCATTGTCTCCGATCGTGACACCAGGTTCCGATCGCAATTCTGGCAGAGTCTGCAAGCTAGCTTGGGAACAAGTCTGAACTTCAGCACGACTTATTATCCACAAACAGATGGTCAGTCGGAACGATCTATTCAGATCTTGGAGGATATGCTCAGAGCATGTATGCTCGACTTCAAGGGATCGTGGGAAGATCACCTGCATCTTGTGGAGTTTGCGTACAACAACAGCTACCAAGCAAGCATAGGAATGGCACCTTTTGCAGCATTGTATGGAAGGAAGTGTCGATCACCATTAAGTTGGGACGACATCGGAGATAGGGAACTCTTTGGACCAGAGATGATAGTAGCGACCGTTGATGTGGTTCGTACTATTAGGGAAAGAATGCGCATAGCCCAAGATAGACAGAAACACTGGGCTGATGCGAAGAGACGACACTTGGAGTTCCAGCCAGGAGATCATGTATTCCTGAAAATCTCTCCGAACCGCGGAGTGATCAGATTTGGAAGACGGGGAAAATTGAGTCCGAGATACATTGGACCGTTCGATATACTCGAACGAGTCGGTGATGTGGCATATCGTTTAGCGCTTCCACCCTCATTGGAAGGAGTGCATAACGTGTTCCACATATCCCAACTCAGAAGGTACGTGAGTGACCCCAGCCATGTACTTGATCATTCCGAGCTCACGATACAGCCCGATTTGTCTTGTGAGCAACAACCTGCGGAGATCCTGGACAGGAAAGTGAAGACACTTCGGAACAAAGAAGTTAATTTGGTCCGGGTAATGTGGAGGAAAGACACTCCAGGAGAATCCACGTGGGAAAGGGAGGATGAGATGCGTGCAAGATATCCGCACCTTTTTGTAAACTAGTCCTTAAATAAAAGTTGTAAATTTCGAGGACGAAATTTTTGTAAGGAGGGTAGATTGTAACAACTCCAATTTTGTATACCAAAAATTTGCTTTAAATATAGTGTATACTTGGAGTATTGATGTTGCTGGAAACAATTTAAGTATCTAATTCCTTACAATAATTACAAGAAGGAGCTTGTAGCTCATTGGTAATACCTTGCACTGCTGAACCAAGCCATCAGAGTTCGAATCCCATGCCCCACATAATTTTTATATCTTTTTGTTTTAATTTTTTTAGAAGTCAAACGGTCAAACAGCCATAACTCACAATTTATAGCGAATTAAAAAAAATTAAAGTATACCAAAATCTCCCCCAGACCAAGACCCACCCAACGAGACCAGACTCGGCCTTGACTCGGCCGAATCGGCCGGCGACTCGGCCGAATCGGCCGGCGCCGCTGGCCGGACTCGGCCGGTCGGCCGAGTCGTCAACACGAAAAAGTTTCGTGTTGACTTGGTCTCTTCACCTGCATACTCTAAATTTTCTGTACTGTTACACAATTTCAATTAAATCTCTTTAAAGACCAAAATTAATGAATTTTTAATGATTTTTACATTTTTTAAATATTTTTTTTTAATCCAAACCCTAACCCTAGCCTAGCCCTATATAAAGACCCTTACCCTCTACCTTTTCCCCTCACAACTCTAAGTCCACTCTCCCAAATTCTCGAGAACTCGGTACGAAGAGCGATAAACGAAGCGCTGCCGAAATCGACGACGGATTCCGGCGACCGGATCAGAACCTACGCGACGTTTTCGACGAATCGACAACCACCGCATCCATTAGCTTTCTTAGCTTGTCCAAACCGTAAGTCCCATCCCTTCTATCTCTCTTTTCTATACATGTAAAAAAATACGACTTTTTGGAACCCGACGGAAATCGGACAAACCGATTTCCGATTCGGTTTTTCTATAAATTTTCACTTGTCACCTAATACATAATATCTACCCATACTCATGTTGACTATTAATCACCCATAAACCAATTTAATCAAACTTTTTCATATGAAATGATAGGTTTTTTGCAAAACCGTATTCTTTTCATAAAAATACCATGAAGTTCATTTTTCTTAGTTTAATTAATTCCCTCACTCCTAAATAGGTTTATCTTGATCACTAAACTTGTAGAACCCAATTTGAATAAAATTTCACACATAAAATGATAACGTTTTCGAATACCGTATTCTTGCGCTATAATACTTTTAAGTTTAACATAGCATGTTTTACCTTTAAACTTCACCAAAACTTAAAATAAGTCACGAGGTAATGACCTACCTCTACACACACTCAATATAACCCTAATTGATAAATATCAAAACACAGAATACGAAATTACAGGACTTTTCACTAAAATACCCTAATCTTTATAACCTTTATTGAAAGTTTTAAGTTGTAAACATTTCTAGATAAAATCTTTTGATAAAATGAAAACACGATTGGTCATGGACATCGATCGTTTATCTAAACTGTCTTGTGGTGCCTAGGCAAGTGTGTCTAAGGCTAGTGGTTTTTAATTAGGCCCACGACTGTGGTTCCTTCCCACTTACCTGGCACTTACCTGGCCGCAATTGACGGTGAAGAGGCGATTTGAGGCTTCTAATGACTCATCGTTTAGACCTTAGAAGTAGGCTAGTTAGCTTAGGAAACCCTAACAACTAAAATACGGAAAACTATACTTTTTGCAAATAAATACCCTATATTTATAAAACCGTTTTCCCAAATGAAAAGTATTTGTTAAACCTAAGTAAAGCGCCGCTACAGCCCACTTTTGGGGAACCTGTTAGGGATAGTACGGTTCATCGTGCACCCGCAGGCTAGTAGTGCGAGATTCAGACCTCCGCAAGGATCATTCGGTTTCGAAAGGTTCAAAATACGATATTTAGGGAAAATGAGATTTTTTCTAAATAAAATATTTATATAAAATTATCCATGTGTTAATATATATATAATTATCATTTAAACACCTATTTTTATCATAATATAAAGTTTCCATATTTTCTAAAAAATTACAAGATTAAAAGTTACACTAAAATACTATGAATTTCAGATAAAACAATTAATACTTTTATTAGGATATATTCACTAGAATAACACAAATAAAATTCACATTCATTATAACAATAAAGACGATTATTAAATACTTGAGGTGTATTTTGAAAACTATACAAAAGTACTTTTTACATAAACCCCCCTCAAGTTTTACAAATTACAATAAGGCCCCTAGCTAATATTGAACTTCAAATTATCTTTCTTTTAGTCTGACACGGGTTAGAGTCTGACTATTCCTGACTCGAATATGATTCAAGTCAATCTTTATTCTTTTATATTCCAATACAATTTGAATACATGAAACCCTGAATCCAGTTAACAATATATTCTTTTGACTGAATCAAGCCATGGATATTCATCCATTATCCTGATATTCCATTTACCTGATTATACAGTTACAACATGTTTACTGATATCATGGTTTTTGTCAGTCACTCATTTTACATATTCCAATACTACAATACTGTTAAAACACTACGGGGTTTAAGGGGTAGATTGGTACGGAAGGTGTTAAAGGTGGCACGAGGTGGTCAGATTAAGACACCTAACCTGAATCCTATTGCTGTTGTACCGTAGCATAACGGTTCCTTGTACTTTCCTTTTGCCCTGATCTCTAGCATATAGAGATTCCCCTCGTATACACTGGCATCCTTCTGTACCAAGCTACAAACAACAGCGTTACACAATGTTCCATAATATTCAACAATATAATACTTTAGAAAATACTGTTACTCTGTCATTCTCATTCTTCTTTATCTTTGGGACTTACCGAGCGACCTGTTCGCTGACGACATTCTATTTCTTTCTTCTTTAAATGTCGTCAGGTGCGTTGGTCCAAGCTGAGATCGAGCCCACCGATGAAGATTTGGAGCAGTTCTAGGAAGATCCAGAGCTCTAGATACTGTATCTTGTTCTTTCCAGTTTATTTCATTTTTTGTTATGCCACTGTTTAGGCATTGCTTTTCATTCCAGTTGTATTTTCTTTTCCTGCATTGTACAAAGAATGTTATAAATAAAAGTTGCTGTTCTTTTTAATACTCTTGTCTCTTGTGTATTTATTTTATATTGTTTAGATACGTTTAGCGTATGTACTTCTGAGTACATACGTAGCGGACCTCGTCGCGTCCCCTTCGCCGTACATTGGGAAGCGGGGCGTGACATGTTCTGATCAGTTTTAGAGGCTAGGCCAGCCTTGGAATGATGCTGCTGACATCATTCATCTGTACACATTCCTGTTTGGTGCCCAGCGGCATGTCTCGGTTTCATCCCGAGAATCTGGGGCCGTGGTCCCGGGTATGTACGGGATACTATTGAGTTACATCGATGATTCATCAATTTGGTTTCAAAGACTTTAGAACAGAAAACCTGATAAAACAGTTTGGTTTACCCACTGCACTGCTCTGATTTATATTATTGTTACCCTTGCTCTATTCATGTTTATATTCGCATTGCCTGTTACCCTGTTTATATGTTATTACTTGATGACTTGACGCGCTGACGTCTGGGTTTTGCATGGCCCAGATTCTGTACCGCTGTCGCAGTCCGAGCAGGAGTACTTCAGCCGACAGGCTGAGCTGTGAGTGTCAGCAGTAGTTAATTTTTCTTTCCTGCATTTTACTCCTAATGTGAGCCCGCATTATAGGACATACATTCCAGTTATTTGTATTGGATCTTTCGCTTCCGCATTTTATTATTCTTGACTAATGTTATCTTGGATTATGAACATGTTTTAGATAGTTTCATTTTGTTCTTGATATCTCTACAGCCGTAATGTGACTGTGGATGGATACTTCCTACCCACAGGTAGCATGGTTGGCTATGTCACGTGCCCATTTTAGCGTACTCTGGGAAGCGGGGCGTGACATGGTTCTTTTGGTATCAGAGACATAGGTTAGTTGGGTTGATTCTTTGTAGTTGGGTATTGTACCCAATACACGAATCAGAATGCCCGTGTTTAGGAAACATGTCCTGCCACCTTGCCATTTTACCATTCTTGAATCACATTCTTCCTGATTATATCTTCTACAATGTGCAAACTTCCTTTGCATATCGACTCGAAAACCTGATTCCTTGTTATCTCTAGGACTTAGACGACTTGGGTGGAGTTATGTAATTGTGGCTATGATACCGCGACATAGTTATAATGCGGCACTCTATTTAAGTAACTTGGAGTTCTAGCCTTGATCTATATTTTGAATCTATCATCATGCTAATGTTGGGTGTTTTGATTTCAGGAATATGGCAGGTAAGAATTTGAAGACGTACCAAAGGCGTGTGGACGAAGCCGCCATGCTTGGAGTGATAAGGGGAATGCTGGAGAATCAAAAGAAACAGACCGAGCTGATCCAGCAGCAAGCGGAATCGTTTCAGGAAGGTTTGCAGATCGTTTAGCAGTCTGTGAACAATGTTGGGGCTAAACCAGTTGACCGAGTAGGGACCGTAGCAGATTTCAGGCGTTTGGGTCCGTCTACATTTATTGGTTTGGAGGAGCCGTTGTCAGCAGAGCAGTGGCTAGTTGACACAGAGAACTTGCTTATTGTGGCACAGATTCCAGATGAGAAAAGAGTTGATGTGGTATGCATTCAGTTAGTGGACTACGACCGAGAATGGTGGCTTGTGGAGGAGAACCGTTTGCCCAAGCCGATCAAGTGGGCGGATTTTTGAAAGAGTTTCCTAGAGAAGTTCTTCCCGCGGACTGCACGAGAGGAAATGGAAGAGAAATTCATCGGGCTAAAGCAGAATGGAGAACCCGTAGATGTGCATGCAGCAGAATGGACAAGACTCAGCAGATTCGCTGGACCTTTAGTTGCCAACGATGCAGACATGGCACGGAGGTTCATGCGCAGTTTGGACGTGGACATCCAGAGGCAGATTGTCTCCCTGGGTTTGATCACTTTCTCACAAGTACTTGCGGCAGCCCGAGAGCAGCAGAGTTTATCTGGGATGAAGGGGAGTTGGCAGCAGACAGCAGTTGCGATAAGGAAGCCAACATATGTACCAAACCGAGCTCATGGTCGCAGAGGTATTCCAGTGGACCGTCGAGGTGTAGCACCCATGAAGAAGCCTGTTGTCATCGATCGAAGAAAGAGCACGACTTGTAACTACTGCAATTTACCTGGCCACATGCAAAAGGATTGTCGAAGGAGGCTGGGACTCTGTTTGGTTTGTGGAGCGGCAGATCATGCCGTTAGTGCTTGTCCGTCGAAGTTTCACACGAGGGATGATTTTCAGAAGCCTCCACAGAGACCGTTCCAGGGACAGAAACAACTGACTCAAGGACCTAATCAGGCTCGAGCTTTTACCTTGACAGCTGAAGAAGCTAAGGCGTCAGGAGAAGTTGTTTCAGGTACTCTACTCGTTCATGGTTTTCCCGCATTAGCATTATTTGATTCTGGTGCATCCCATTGTTTTATGTCATCCAAGTTTTTAACTACACACTCGTTTGACTACACGACCCTGTCTAGTTTCTGGGACATACACACTGGGGATGGGAAAATCATAGCTAGTAGGGAATGTAAAGATTGTACAGTTGTTGTATGCGGATGGGAGCTTTTTGCAGATTTCTTGGTGATTGATACGGGCAGCTACGAAGTCGTCTTGGGGATGGATTTTCTTGGCACTTTCCACACTCACATTGATTGTAGGGCAAGGAAGGTAATTTTCCAGATTCCCGGACATCCCGGGTTTAGCTTCACTGGAGGAAGCAGTTCTGTCGGGCCAGTCGAGTTTAGGGCTAGGCCGACAAACAATATTCTTGCATCAATGGAAGTTGATAAAGATGAAGAGCCAGCTGTCGTTCGTGATTTTATGGACGTGTTCGAAGATATATCGGGATTACCGCCGAAGCGAGACGTGGAGTTCGCAATTGATCTTATTCCTGGTGCAGCGCCAGTATCCAAAGCGTATTATCCAATGGCACTAGTGGAGTTGGAAGAAGTCAAGAAACAGGTTGCTGAATTGTTTGAGAAGGGTTGGATTTGAAGCAGTAACTCGTCTTGGGAGCTCCGGTTCTTCTAGTAAAGAAGAAGGATGGCACAAGAAGGATGTGCGTCGACTATCGAGAATTAAACCGGGTGACTATTAAGAACAAGTACCCGATCCCTTGCATTGGCGAACTTTTTGAGCAGCTTAGTGGCGCGAGGGTATTCTCGAAGCTGGATTTGCGATCCAGATATCATCAGGTCCGAGTGAAAGCAGAAGATATTTGAAAGACGGCATTCCGAACTCGGTATGGACATTACGAATACTTAGTGATGCCCTTCGGAGTGACGAATGCGCCGGCAGTATTCATGGACTTGATGAACCGAATCTTTTCACCATTCTTGGATCGGTTTATTGTGGTATTCATTGACGATATTCTGTTTTACTCAAAGAGTTTTGAAGAGCTTGCAGAACATTTGAAGATCGCACTGCAGACGTTGTGACAGGAGAAGTTATATGCGAAGATGAGTAAGTGCGAGTTTTGGCTGGAGGAAGTAAAGTTTTTGGGGCACGTTGTGTCTGGCGATGTAATTGCCGTCGATCCAGAAAAGATTGCAGCAGTACGAGATTGGCGGATTCCAAAGAATGTTGCGGAGATAAGAAGTTTCCTTGGACTCGCCGGGTATTACAGAAGATTTGTGGAGAACTTTGCTCGTCTGGCGGAGCCGTTAACCAAGCTTACGCGTAAGGAGGTACCTTTTGGATGGAAGGACAAATGTGCGTTAGCTTTTGAGATGTTGAAGCAGAAGTTGATAACCACCCCTATTCTGACCGTGCCAGACAATTCCGGTGGATTGGTGATTCACAGCGACGCATCTGGGAAAGGATTGGGATGTGTTTTGATGCAGCATGGGAAGGTTGTAGCGTACGCATCGAGACAGTTGAAGACCCATGAGAAGAATTACCCAACTCATGACTTGGAACTTGCGGCTGTGATTTTCGCTCTGAAGATTTGGAGACACTACCTTTTAGGCGAGAGGGTCGAAGTTTTTACTGATCATAAGAGCTTGAAGTATGTGTTCACACAGAAGGAGCTTAATATGAGGCAACGTAGATGGTTGGAGCTGATGGCTGACTATGATCTGGATCTTAAGTACCATCCGGGGAAGGTTAATGTCGTGCCGGATGCGCTTAGTCGGTTACCAGCAATTCAGGTGTTAACTACGCAGAAGGAGCTCGTTGAAGATTTTCGAAGATTTGACTTGGAGGTTGTGCTACCGCATTCTTCGAGACAGTTGATGCAGCTGCAAGTACATTCGCCATTGATCGAGAATATTAAAGCAGCGCAATCGCAGGATCCTAGACTGCAAAAGTTTCGAGGACAGGTTGAAGCCGGACTACGGACAGATTTATTGATCTATAAAGATGGTTCGTTGAGGTATGGTAGCCGTTTGTGTGTGCCAAAGGGAGATATTCGTGAAGAGCTTATGAAAGAAGCACACAGTTCAGCTTATTCTGTACATCCAGGAGGCACAAAGATGTACCGAGATATTCGACAGCATTTCTGGTGGGAAGGCATGAAGCAGGAGATTGCTCGATTTGTGGAAAAGTACTTGGTGTGTCAGCAAGTTAAGGCTGAACATCAAAGGGTTGCTGGTTTATTGCAAACACTTCCGATTCCTCAGTGGAAGTGGGAACATATAACCATGGATTTCGTGACGGCTTTACCGCGGAGTCCAAAAGGCAACAATGCTGTATGGGTGATTGTTGATCGTTTGACCAAGGCAGCTCACTTTATCCCTTTTCGGGTTGGTCAATCAACATATACTTTGGCAGAGCGGTACATGCAAGAGATTGTAAGATTGCATGGAGTACCGGTGAGCATTGTGTCCGATCGGGACACTCGGTTCTTATCACACTTCTGGAGGAGTTTACAAGAAAGTTTGGGGACTCGATTGAAGTTTAGCACCGCTTATCATCCTCAAACTGATGGTCAGTCGGAGAGAACGATCCAAACTCTTGAGGATATGTTGAGAGCATGCATGTTGGACTTCAAGGATTCTTGGGAGGATCATCTACATTTGGTGGAGTTTTCTTACAACAACAGTTTTCAGGCAACTATCCAGATGGCTCCATTTGAAGCTTTGTATGGTCGTAAATGCCGTTCACCTGTTTGTTGGGACGATGTCGGTGAACGAAGATTATTGGGACCAGATTTGGTTGTGCAGACAGTTGAGAAGGTTAACACTATCAGAAATCATATGAAGGCGGCTCAAGACCGACAGAAGAGTTGGGCAGATACGTCGAGAAGACCTCTAGAGTTCGCCGTGGGTGATTTGGTATTCTTGAAGATATCACCGACTAGAGGGGTGATTCGTTTTGGAAGTCGAGGAAAACTTAGTCCTCGATTCGTTGGACCCTTTGAGATCTTGGAGCGTGTTGGTGAGATAGCGTATCGTTTGGCGTTACCGCAGTCCTTGGCGAATGTGCACGATGTGTTTCACGTATCTCAACTCCGTAGGTATGTTCGAGATGAAACGCACGTATTGGATCATTCGGAGCTAACAGTACGAGAAGACTTGACTTTTGAGGAGCGACCGATTGAAATCGTGGATCGAAGGGAAAAGGTTCTTAAGAACAAGGTGATCCCCCTTGTGCTTGTTTCTTGGGGAAATCGCTCGCATGGAGAGTCCATTTGGGAACGAGAAGATGAAATCCGGCAGAAGTTTCCTCATCTTTTCTTATAGTTATTTGTTGTCTATCTTTGCATTCTTGGAATTTCGAGGACGAAATTCTTGTTGTAGTTGGGTATAATGTAACACCCGAGCCCAATGCTACTGGTTTCTGTTGTCGTATGTAGGCGTATGGTATTTATTTCGTTGATCCTACTTGACTGTTGTGAGTTATAAATTTACCCGACAATTCAATTCTGCATATAAAAATTTAAGGCATCTAAAATAAAATTAAAAATGTTTGTCATGGCCTGCTTGACACCCCTAATCCTGTTGTAGCGTCCGTGCATCGTGTTCTCGTCCCGTTCAGTGAAACGGGCGAGTTTGGACGGCTACGCGCGTGTACGTGTGTCCGTTTTGGGGGTATGCTTTTTGATTGTAAAATACCTCATTTTAAATTTTGGATCCCGCCTAAAATTTTCTTATTTCAATTTCAAATTTTTGGACCCGACCCGGGCGCAATTTGGAAATATTTTACTTTGCGCCAAAATCCCAATTTCTAATATATTTAAACCGTCAAATACTTTTAACCATATAATATTTTTTTATATTTGTAAATCTTTCAAATTTTTCATCCCAACCAATCAACTTCCATTTAATCCTCTGGGCCCCACCATATTTTCTACGCTTCTCTCTCTCTCGCTCGCTTTCTCGCTCTCTTTCTCTCTCCTCCCCAATCCTCTCTCCTCTCGATCTCTCTCCTCTCTCTCTCCCTCCCCGTCTCTATCTCTATCTCTCTCCTCTCTCTCTCTCCCCGTCTCTATCTCTCTCTCTCCCCGTCTCTCTCTCTTTCTCTCTCCCTATATCTCTCTCTCTCCTCTATATATACTTTCCTCCCTCCTCTTCGTTTTCTTTTCACCGAAGAACCCACCTCGCGAAGCCCTAGCCGCCTTGCTCCTCGCCGCCGCAGCCCCAACGCCGACGCCATCACCACCGGCCTCGTCGTCTCCTCGCCCTCGTCACATCCATCTCTTCTCCTTCCTTCATCAACTTCCCGTACACCCTGCACCGGCAACCGCGGCCACCTGCACACCGCCTGCGCTTCGTGGGATCGCCGCCGGCGATCTCGATCCGCTCCCCGGCCTCGCGCATCCCCTCAGTGAGTGTCTTCTTCTCCTCTCCTCCTCTCTTCTCCTTTCTTCTTCTTTCTCGGTTCATATTTTCTTGATCCGTAGGTTTCCGCCGCCGTCGTCATAGGCCGACCGCCGGAGCTCCATCGACGTGATCGACGACCACAACCTCCCCACAGATCTTCGTGAGCATTCCCTTCTCCATCCTCCTTCCCTCCTTCTTTATTTTTCTTTTCTTTCTTGGTGCATGTCTTGATTATTTCACTGTTCTGTACTTGGCCGGAATCCGGTGATGCCGACGACGTGTCCCGACGATCCAGCGAGCTACCTTGACCCGTGTGGTTCCACTGTTCGTCGTTTGGGTTCATTCCGTGAACCGTGCGCCCGTCGCGAGTTTCCCCGCCGACGTTTTACGTTCCGTTTTTCCGATTCGCGACCCGTCGAGGCAAGTACCCCTTGCTACATGCTAAATAATATTTACTTACACATTGATGACACCCTAAACCTGTAGTTTTAACTTTAGTACGATCATTTCCCATTTTCGTGTTCAATATTGTTATATATCATTTTATCTTTCAAACTTGGAACCTACCTTTTATAATTACTGTATTGAACCTAATAACCACAATTACATGTTTTAATTTCACTTTCACTAATGACGTAGCCTACGACACCTTATCTATCGTTTTACTTCATTCGGACACTCGTGTACATTTAACCTGTATAAACTGTGATTTCATCCATGGAACCTATATATATATAAATATATATATATATCATTTCATCCATGAAGTCTTAAACTTGTTAACACGATTAAACGGCTATAATTGTCATACTGCATTCTTATAATGTTGAAATCATCTCTGTGACACAACTGATAACTGTACTGCTAATTGAGTGAATCCGCCTATTGCTTAATTCATTTCTTAGATCATGCTGTTGATAACCATGCTTGATTATGTAACTGAGTATGGGCACACCCATGATATTGTTTACATCTTGACCTAACTTGCTACATACATATTGATTTACAAGACATGGTACCGTATACTGCTTGACTTGACCTGATGTACCATGACCTGACCCGTTACCTGATCTTGTGTCTAATGCCAAGAAACCTGACATGTAGTCCTCATGGACCGTTCCTGTTGTCTATCCAGACAAACCTGTTTACCCGATCTTGTGTTGGCATTAGTTCTTGATTACGGGATACCTGACTTGACATACACATATAACTTGGGGGTATGGGGAAACCAAAGGTGAAACCTGACTTGTAACTCAACAGTTCGCTACTTGTTCTGATCAGTTTTAGAGGCTAGGCCAGCCTTGGAATGATGCTGCTGACATCATTCATCTGTACACATTCCTGTTTGGTGCCTAGCGGCATGTCTCGGTTTCAGCCCAAGAATCTGGGGCCGTGGTCCCGGGTATGTACGGGATACTATTGAGTTACATCGATGATTCATCAATTTGGTTTCAAAGACTTTAGAACAGAAAACCTGATAAAACAGTTTGGTTTACCCACTGCACTGCTCTGATTTATATTATTGTTACCCTTGCTCTATTCATGTTTATATTCGCATTGCCTGTTACCCTGTTTATATGTTATTACTTGATGACTTGACGCGCTGACGTCTGGGTTTTGCATGGCCCAGATTCTGTACCGCTGTCGCAGTCCGAGCAGGAGTACTTCAGCCGACAGGCTGAGCTGTGAGTGTCAGCAGTAGTTAATTTTTCTTTCCTGCATTTTACTCCTGATGTGAGCCCGCATTATGGGACATACATTCCAGTTATCTGTATTGGATCTTTCGCTTCCACATTTTATTATTCTTGACTCATGTTATCTTGGATTATGGACATGTTTTAGATAGTTTCATTTTGTTCTTGATATCTTTACAGCCGTAATGTGACTGTGGATGGATACTTCCTACCCACAGGTAGCATGGTTGGCTATGTCACGTGCCCATTTTAGCGTACTCTGGGAAGCGGGGCGTGACACGATTCCTCCTCCTCCTCGAATCGGGTTTCACATGCCACTCTCAGAATCGAGAAAAACACATGGTGGACACACTGAAATATCATATCAAAAGAAACCGGGTTTTTAAAACAATACATACTTTCCTTTGAAATAACCACGGTTCTCAAATTCAGAAATCTCATGAAAGCAGCATATCTCAATACGTAAAATTGTAAAGCATGATGTATGCGACATATAACAGAATATAAGTATATCCATAAATCATGAAACATGGAACAGTAATATGCACATATCAAGGGAAAACCGCTCTTTAAAATGAATCCAATTTTAAAATATATCATACGGTTCCCAATTCCTCCAAGGTCAAATGCAACATCGTATAAAGGTGTATATGAACTATAGCAAGTAAATTATGCAAGGAGTCATATCATGATGCAACAATTCTACTGTGTAATGACATGTCAATTATCGATGATGAAGTGTGTGAGCCGGCCAATCTATGTAAGTGTGACATACGCATCATCGATAATGGTGTAAGTGTACTATCACAGGTATATGAAATGCAATGGGAATGGAATGAAAGTAGCATAAAGTAAATCGGCAACTAAAAGCTATATGGTATACGTATCTAACATGACCGAGTCGATGAATCTATCAATCGGCATCCTCTAGTCAAGGGTATGGATCAATCATCCATTAAACTCGTCACGTACGGTAATTATCGTACGGCGTCATTAAACAATTTGGGATCCTAACGACCTATATGACAATGAGGGTATAGACCTAACGTCTCGTACGGCTTATCACTCATGATTCACAACATTTTATATCCCTATATGCCCATGTCCCCGGGTCACATCCATAACAACCTCATATCAGGGGACCGGCAAAGGTATCAATCCTCTCTTATCGACTCGCATCCGTATACCGACATATCAATCAAGTCGTCATATCACATCGAATTTTCATAACCCTAAGTTTTCATCTCATATCATCTCTAACTATCCTTTTAATCATATCCCTAGTTTCCTAATCTAGGATTCTACGACTGTATCCTATAGATAGGTTTCCATTTAATAATTTGCGGAGGTGCTATACGCCATCCACCCGACTTCCTCCGTAGATATAGATCTACTCACCTGATCCTTGCTCGCCGAAGTCGATGACGCCACGCTCCGTCGCCTCGGAATCCACGCGAAGGTACCTACAATAATAGACAATCGAAATTGCTATTAACATCAAGTCCGGAAAACCAATACGGCACACGGTGCGCATAGGTTAGAACCTATAGCCTGCGCATGCAAAACAATCAAACAACCCTTGTTGTTGACGTACGAACACCCACCAACCAAATACAAATCCAAATAGCAAAACCAAGCATTCCAAAATACGGAAAATATAACCAAAAACACCCCAATGTGCTCCCAGATTTCACCCTAGGATAAACTAGGGAATTTTTCATATAGAGTTGCTCTAGATATCACCTAAGAGACTCACCAACCAAAATTCATCGAATTCCACCAAAATGTGGCCGTAATTTGCGGCCACAATGAATAAATCTGCGGCCGGATTACTGCATTAGAGGCTAGGGTTTCAGGTGAGGCTTCTAGGTTGCCTGCTCGTATTACAGTCAAGGGAACTTTATTTATAATGGTCTCGGGTCATCCCAGATCTCTAAATACCATCACTAAATCCACAAAAACCCGATATCGATAAATCTTACGTTTGTATCTTGGTTTCTAATCCGGGTCTTGGCTAGTAAAAACAGCACTAAGGGTCCTACAACAGCCACTTCCATCACCACAACACAATTCAAACCATAACCTCAACTTGGAAAATTCCAAGATCACTAATCCACACTAAATCACATTCTAAACTAAACTAGAATATTAGGAAACTTAAACTAAACTAAATAAAAGAAGATATACATCATTTGGGCATCTCAAGAAAATCCATAGAAGTCCAAAGTCATCATAATCCAACTTTGCTTGGTCCAATGTGTTGAGGGTGGGATGGGGATTAACTTTTGTGAAGGGATGATAGGGTTTTGATGAGGGAATTGAGATGGGTCATGAGGGTAGAGGAGGTGGAGGAGGAGTTCAAGGAGAAGAAGAAGGAAACAAAGGGGAAGGGAAATGAGGCAGCCCCCTCTCTCTCTTATCTCACTCTCTTTCAATTATTTACTCTATTACCCTTTTTCTCCTTTTCTTTTCTTTTAACACCAAATCACATAATACCCTAAAAACAATACAAGAAAACAACATGTAACCAAAATGTAACATGACATAGTGCACTAGACATGAAAAACTGTAGAAACACGGATTTTGGCCTAATCGCGATTAGCAGTGCACTAATCGTGTTTAATTTTAAACTTGAATAAAATAAATTATAAATTGCCAAATCCGATAAATATACTTTTAAATGAATAAATCATTTTAATCTCCAATTATTTCACAATTATTGATATATATTTATACCATTTTACGAAAACCCCAATTTCGCAAATCGGGTAGTTTTCGTGAAATATATTATTTTAATATTAAATTCCAAAAATAATATTTTATATTTTCTGAAATATTACAGGTAACTGCCATGACACTTACACTTTAGAATTATTACTTCATTGATATGACCTGTTAGCTGGTAGTTTCAACATATTAATAGTATGCGTGCTTTCATGTGCTAAATTAGACATTTGCATTCTTTACTTAGATATCCATGCACGTGTATTTATCCATTTGTCATGCAATATTATGGGGCTTTATGCCGGCAATGCACTGTTTATTTACTCTCGAGATTTGGGATTTTGGATTTCCATGAGATTTCTGGATTTGGAGAAACCGTAAAGATTTTATAAACTTATTATCATTTTAAAGTTAGAAAATTACAGTTTTCTCGTCATATGATTTGAGAGGTGTCCACCATGAGTTTTCTCGGCTCTTGAGCGATATCATACACCTGATTCGAGGAGGAGGAACCGTCTGCGGGTGCATGGTGGACCCGGTGCGGTACCCCGGAGCAAGATGGTCGCAGATGATTGCGTTGAGCCCGGTATGGGAGCACTACCCACCGGTTATTTGTGACGAGGCGGATATCCGAAGGATACCGACGTAGTCATGGGATTTGATGATTATGGGCCAGTCCGGATTGCCGGAGCCCGGGGCCAGTCTGGATTGCCGGAGCCCGAGATATTGAGGCACAGAGATATTGATATTTTATGATATGGGCCAGTCCGGATTGCCGTAGTCCGAGATATTGAGATATTGGGATATATGTTTTGTTTCGATGCTTTACACGGATTCTATGTTGATTTCATTGATGATATCTCGATTTTTATATACAGAAATCTCACTAAATTAAGAAAATAGTTTTCTAATTCTTGATGTATTCTGTTTTCATTTGTAATGCCTTCATACATCATATATGTGATATGTTGCTACTTGAGGAACTGACACGAGAACTTAGTACTAAACTATAGTAGATGTATACCTCTCCATTATTAGATGCTTCATGCTATAGTATATTGAGAATATATTATTATGGTATGACCTAAGATAGAGTCATACATGCGATTTCTGCTCGGTGATATCTTCTACTCACGAGTTGGCAATTCACCCCCGTTGTGCCACAGTTTATTGCAGATTTTGCCGTATAGGTTTCCTTGGCGGCTTTGCTGGCACACTACTTCCTTCCGGGTGATTGCTTTGGAAGGTGGGTTCACTCGTATCGTGACCACCATTGTACTTTTATTATTTCAGTTGTATCTAGTAACTTTATTAACCAGACTTGTATTATTAATAGACTTAGAAGACCGATGTCTATTCTTTCAACCTTAGAGTCGTGCTTGTATTATCATGGTTTTCTGGTGGATATTGGTTTTCTTCTGAGTTTTGATCCTCGCCCTTCGGCGTTGTATATTATATTGCTTGCGTGGTTATGTCCGCCAATTGGCGAAGAGCTAGCTCCCGCTTGGGGATGCCTTTATATTATGCATGTTTGTACCATATGGGGCCAGTATTTACAAAAGAGACTCTGCCGAAATTTTTGGAAAAGACTTGATATTTTAAAAATGCATACTACGGCTTATTTTGTTAAAACCACTTGCTTTAAAACAAGTTTTCCTTCACTTATTCTTTAAAAATGGTTTAGATTTCTGGGCTTTTGGCTTATTTGAATTAGTGTGGTCCTATAGACTTCACATGATTCAAGTTCCAGTCATGTGCCATTTCGGGTCGTGACAAAGTTGGTATCAGAGCGCTAGGTTTAACCTTGGTTCGATTCTATATTTGACTATGCGGAGTCTAGGGCGTATATTTATATTCGGAACCTAGGCTTGACCTTACGGAATTTAGACTTGGTCGAGGGGGTATTCGACTCGAACTTTCATCGCATAGGTTAACCTTGGGTGATGGAGTAGGTGACTTAAGTAGAGTGACGTACCGTGTGTATGTTCCGCGGCATAATTACGATACGCTACTCCGCTTAAGAAGCCTTAGGATGTATATTTCCTTGCACCGTATTATATTCATTCCTATGATCTATCCTCATCGATGTCGGTTTGTGGTTTTGTTACCACGGTTGCATGGGCAGAGAGAGCTGCGGCTAGAGTTGCGGTCAGCATAAGCTCGTCTTGGACGAGGACTGACCAGGGCGTAATTCCGGTGACACACAATTGCATAGATGTGTCGTTTTATTGTGTTTTCATGCCATGAACGTTGATGGATTGCTTTTACAAAAATTTCTCGAACGTGCAGATCAGCACCAGAGGATTGGGCCACTGATAGAGGCCGGCTAGAATGTGATAACCGTTAGTGCACCGTTATTCTTGATGATTGAGGCACTGCTTAGCGTGCGGACGAATGAGTCAAATGTTGCTGCGACTGATAAGATACCGCCCCAGATATTTGAAGCTATTGCAGCACGAGTTTATACTTAGAGATATGATAGAAGATCGCTAGTCACCCAAGGATGAATGAATAGGACATGTGGTTCGTTGCATACCCCGATGCGAGGTGATCAGATTGATTGATTCCAGCTTGTGAAGACTTCACACAGGTACGTTGAGAGTCGATAGAAAACGATCGAATGTTAGAAACCCATTTTTCCAAGTTTAAGGTATTCGAAAAAACATGCAAGTAATTCTGTGAACCCTCTAGAAGAATGAAACCCTAACTCGACATAATGACCATGGAAACACTTTTGAACCTTAGGCGGCAGTTCCGCGGTGCCATTAATGAGGCTTGGGTTTGCCCTTCTACAGCTGGTCCATAGGTACCGTGGCATGTACTGGATATTATGAATCTATGCTCAAGTGTTGAGCTCTCGGGGAATTATGGGACTTTGATGAATCGATCGAAAAGTTTGACATCGTCCGGATATCATGTGATGGGATACATTACTTGGGAGACTCTAGATATGAGTATAGCCATTGTAGCACAGTCCATACAGCTACGAAGAGACGAGTCCAAATTAGTCGACATTAGAGAAAAGTGGAGTAAGAGATTCGTATGAAATTTTGACGAGATGGCGTTCCACTCCGTTGACATCAGAGATGTGATACGCATGCAGAGGCGTTGAATATAGATATATCTTCCAGAAGGAGTCGTGATGAGTATGCAGCCGTTCCAGAATAAGAAATAGATTTAGTAAAGGGTGATAACTTCCGGGCAGTTGGGCAGGCACGAGATTTGGGAGAGACTCCGACAGAATCTTTCTGGAATACTACACGAGAAGACTTGGACCCAGAATCGGTCGTATTACTCACACCCAGTAGGCCAGAGTTCAACATCATCGACGAGACATGTTATGAGTGACCATGATAGTTGGCCAGAGATTCGAGAGGATGTGCCAGAGCCGAACTGTTTCTGTCGTCATTTCCATATTGGGCCGTTGAGCCGAGGAGTTATGTAACTGAAAATTCGCAGTGAGAGATGAGAGCCTAAGGGCACAAGGCACCAGACCTTGAACAGGAGGCAAGAAGATATCTTGCTCTGCTAGCTTTGGATGCACCGATACTTTCTCGACTTTGAAGGAAGGACATATCGACGACAGTGTTTACGATTTGCGATTTGGTGATTCGAATATCACGTGTCCGTCATTTTGGATTTTAGTGTTTTGGACGATTTATTTGCATGATTGAGATTTTGTGTACCACAGTTGCACATGATTCGTATTTCTATGTATTAGTTGTACTGATTTTCGTTTTGTGCAGACCCATTGCACCTGATTTAGATTTCATACCTTCCGATATATTCGATTTTGAATTCATGCATAGGGGTCGTACACGATTTTGACTTATGTATTTGGTGTAAGGTACGCGAGCTTTCCGTACCTTGATATGATTTTTGTGCATGCAGATGCATGCGTTTATGAGTTTATATACCACGGTATACCTGATTTGGATTGAGGTTTGTTATATACCGTCGATTTCGATTGCAATATTCGATATTTGTTTTCATGCACCTTGTGCACTTGATTTGGATTCTTGCGCATACTTGACGCGCTTGATTCGGTTTTGGTGCACACCATATGCACTAAATCGGGATTCTTTGTGCATATCAGATGCACCCGATATTGCTGTCAGGCACACCCGTTGCATTTGACAGATGTTTACGTGCATACCCGTTGCACTTAGATTTGGTTTCTGTGTACATGTATGGCACATTCATTGATTTCGATTTCTGTGCACACCAGACGCACGTAGCATTCTTATACGTATTTTGGGATTGGTTCCTTTTGGAACAGTACGTTTTTATGATATTTACTATTTGGTTTAGTAGCTGAGCAGGACTAGTCAGCGGACAGTACCTGAATATGTTTTTGCATGCATCGATAGTTTTCGAAGGGATTTTCAAGAATGAGCTACAGTCTCAATATTTTTCCTATGTGTCCAAGATGACACGAAACAGCTTACAAAGGAAACCCTTCTATATTATTTTCAAAAACGGCGAGACGTGCATGTTAAACAAAAGATATATATATATATATATATATATATATATATATATATATAATTATTTTCTCATAATGAACACCCGCTACTTGTGCCGTGATACGCGCATCGCACAGCGACTTGAAAAAGGTTTGGCATGCATTCCTTTCAGATGTTTTGATAGCTTACAACGATGCGTACTATGTACATATTTTAGTCTTGAGTATATCATGTTGGTTTTCGCATCGGATTTTGACATTGGTATCTTCCCCATAACTCCGATGATTGCGGGATGCTTGACGGAGTTTTTGATTTTGAGTTATATACTCTTTTTTCATGCGCATGCATTGCTCTATGATATGTTTTATGTATTTATGATTTCGGAGCCTCGACGACTTGATCATTTTACTGAAATGTTTTTGTATTTGAGGGGTTTAAATTTAAATTCGGGGACCGAATTTATTTAAGAGGGAAGGCTGTAACACTTTAGAAAAATAAAATATTATTTTTGGGAATTTATATAATTAAATAATAAATATTATGAATATTTTAATGATGTGATATAATTATATACCGATAGTTTGGAAAATATTGGGAAATTAAATTGAATGGTGATTTTTGGAAAGATTTATGTGATTTAAGCAAATTATAATTTTTTATAATTAATTTTATACAAGTTATT
The DNA here is from genome assembly GCA_030015575.1 of Agapanthus africanus. Lineage (NCBI taxonomy): Eukaryota > Viridiplantae > Streptophyta > Magnoliopsida > Asparagales > Amaryllidaceae > Agapanthus > Agapanthus africanus. Next base: position 228,148,938 of record CM057339.1, read on the forward strand.
TCTAAACTTGATTAATGTTCACTAATCACACATTGATGGTGTTTTTTGCATGTGACATGCACCATGTCATATTACACAATTGTTACATTTTTCTACCATGGCTTTTTCTTTTGTCCATGCATGGCTTTGTTTTAAATGAGATGAAGAGTTAATGGAAAAGAAAAAGGAAAAGAGAAAAGAAAAAGGAAATGAATAAAGAAATAGGTATGGGCAAGAGAGAGAGAGAGAGATGAGGGGGTCATTTGACCCTTGGCTCATGGCTCCTATTTCATCATCTTCATCCTTTTCTTCTCCCTCTCCTCAACCATGGCTGCCCTCCTCCTTCCACCCTTCCTACACCTCATATCAACCCTAAAAATGCATCAAAACCTTGCACCCTCTTCACTAAAAATGTACACAAGCTCACTACAAGTATGGGAGACTAAGAAAGTTTGGATTTTGAGCGCTGGGGCAACTCAAGAAAATTCTTGAGTTGCCAAATGAGGTATTTTCTTCTCCATTATTGTAATAATCCATTTACTTTAGCATATATACATGTTTAGAAGTGTTTAAGTGGGGTTTTGTGACATATGAAAATTCCTAGAGGAGGTTAGGGTTTTGTGTGTATTGGAAAAGTGAAATTGAGGTGTCTTAAGTGACTACAACTCCGTTATTGATAAAACCTAGACCAAACATGAGACTGAAACCCCACATCTTGAACATAGAAACCCCGATGTCGGATTTTGTTGATTTTGGTGATATGTTTTGGAGATCTGCTACAACCCGGGGACCTTAAAAATTATTTAGCGATTACCGTGTGTCGTGCAGGTAACCTGGAAGCTACCATAGAGACCCGAGCCCCAACTCCTTCATATAGGCCGCATATTTAGCCCATTTGGCCGCAATTTGCGGCCTGGGTATGACCAAATTGATTCGTATTGGGTCCTTAGCTTTATCTTCAGTAAATTAGACCCTCCACATGTGCAGAATAGGCTAATTTCACCTGAAACGAAATCTGGAAGTGTTTTCTTATGTTGCTGCTTTGGTTTTGCGACTTTTTATGACTTGGAGTTTAGTATTTGGGTTTTGACTCGGTGGTGTGACGTTTGCACGCCAATCTCAAGGGTTGTTTGGTTCTTTTGCATGCGTAGACCATACGTTCTAACCTATGTGTGTTTCGTGTGCCGTTTTGTCATGCCCCGCTTCCTAGAGTGCACTAAGATCGGCACGTGACAGAGCCAACCATGCTACCTGTGGCTAGGAAACATCCCTCCACAGTCACATTACGGCTGTCTAGAGATATCAAGAACAATAGAAATAAAATAAACTATCTAGTTCTGTTACGAACCGAAAAGTACGGAACATGACCGGCACTTAAATTATGAAACGTCTTGAGACGTACGTAATCTAAGTAAGCCAAAACCCAGAAATCAAAACCAAGTAAAGCAGTAGAGTGAAGAAAAAACCAATTTAAATCAAGTAGTTTAGCAACATAAGACGAAATATGCATTTTTAAAATCACCAGTCTTTTCTAAAAATTTCGGCAGAGTTTCTTATGTAAATACTGGCCCTGAACGGGGTACAACATGATAAATATATACATGAATGATAAAAGGCATCCCTAAGCGGGAGCTAGCTCTTCGTCAATCGACGACCACAACCACGCAAACAATATAATATACAACGCAGAAGGGCGAGGATCAAAACTGAAAGGAAAACTCTAAACAACATGAAATCCATAATAATACAACGCGTGACTCTAAGGTCGAAAGAATATACATCACTGGTCTCTAAGTCAATAAAATATACATGTCTGGTTGATGGAGTTTACTAGATACAACTGAAATAAATAATATACAAGGTATAATGGTGGTCACGATGCAAGTGAACCCACCTACCAAAGCAAATCACCCGGAAAGGAAGCAGTGTGTCAGCAAAACCGTAACGAACCCTGTACGACAAAACCTGCAAGAAACTGTGGCACAACGGGGGTGAGTGGCCAACTCGTGAGTAGAAAACATCACCGAGCAGAAATCGTATGTATGACACAATCCTAGGTCAATACGATCAATATACATATATATAACCTCAAATGATAAGTCTGAAGCGAGAAAAGGTGACAAGGGCAAACATCTATACATAAGTGTAATCCCATGTGCTCGTGTCAGTGCCTCAGGTAACAACATATCATATGAATGAGGTATGGATGCATGAAAACAGAATACATGTAAATGAAGAAAACTGCTTTCATAACTTAGTGAGATTTCTGTATATTTAAAACGAGGTATCATCAATAAAATCAACATAATCAGTGTCTAGCATCAACACAAAACATAAATCCCAATATCTCAATATCTCAGGCTCCGGCTATCCGGACTGGCCTGTATCATTAAATCTTAATACCTCAATATCTCAAAATCTTAGTGTCTCAAATCTCACTATCTAGGGCCCCGTCAGTCCTGATCGGCCCCTATCATCAATCACACGACTACGAACGGTATCTTCCGGATATCCGACGCGCTAAGTAAAATCACCGGTAGGCAGTCTGCCTCTGCCGGGCTCATCGTCTACACCTCGATCTTCTTGCCCCGGGGTACCTTACCGGGTCCACCATGTATCCGCAGACGGTTCATCCAACTCCTCGAATCGGGTCTGGAAATCCATCTTGTAACCGAGAAAATATCATGGTAGATGACTCATACATCACGAGAAAACCGCACTTTTCATTTTAGAGAGAGAGAGGGAGAGAAGTTTATATATATATTCTTGCGGTTTTCTCCCAAATCCAGGAAATCTCATGAAAATCCGAAATCCAATCATCAATAGCAAGTAAACAGTGAATATCGGCATAAAACTCCATAATACTGCATAACAGTGAATAATAATATGCATGCAGGAACAAGTAATAACTGCATTGTCTGAACTAGCATATAAAGATGAGTACGCTAATACCATGTCGAACTATCAGTTAACAAGCTATGTTAATGAGTAATATTCTCTAAAGTGTTCGTGACATGGCATTTACCGATGATGATGTGTGTGAGCCGGCAAGTAAGTGTATGTGGAACATACGTATCATCGGTAATGGTGCTGGTGTCCTGACAGCATGATCTCAATAATAGCATATGGAAATACAATATAAACATGCAAATGCGATGCGAACCACAATAATATGTGGGAGCTGAAAAATAACACAGTGATAACTAATCTGCATTATATAAATATGAGTCATACAGTTTTGCCATTTGAAATAACACGAATCGTGGGGTTTTTGAAAATAAGGGCTACGGTGTTTTTAAGAAAATGTACGTCCTTTGAAATATCCGTAGAATCCCTTGGCCTGTCTTTAAAATACTCACGATTCGTTAGTTTTGAAATAGATATGACTCAAATCTAATCTATCATTTACAAGTAAACTACCAGACTAAACTAAACAGGCTGATCGAAAGGTAAGGAAACCGCCTAACATCTGAGTCGACACACACACGCACGCGCGCGCGCGCGCACACACACATATATATAACAGTCGGTGATCCCTCCTCAAAAGTATCCCATACGATACAATATCTATAATATGACATCCTCAAGTCAAGAGTGCGGATCTATCATCAATATAGCTCGTACGGTAAATCCGTCATACGGCATCCAAAATCTGGGTACGGGTCAAATGTCACATCTATCACATTATTCATCTGGTATCCTCTTTATCAAATATCATGATCCGGGGTACTGATCTACGTCTAGTACAACACTGATACCACATATGTATATGCATGCGTGTATATGAAAACACCACGTCGAAAGGACCCGCTAAAACATCATATCCTATCTCAAATACGAACCATATCACATCACCGATCTCACGGCCTCAAGCCCAATCTCATCGACTCATCTCCAATCCTAAGTACTATCCTCATAATCCGTGTATATGTATACGTATACACATACACACACAGTCCCATACCCATGTGTGTGTGTGTGTATCCCCATATACGCACAGGTAAAAGAATGAATGTATGCAAGTGTGTGTGGGTGCAACAACTACTCTAGGGTTTCGCAAGTAACACTACTAATCCATGATCACATAACCATATCCTGAATATCCATGTCTCACATAAAAGATATCATATATATATAGTATATATATAGCATACTATATATCGAACTGCGGGGGTGCTATACGCCATCCACCCGACTTCCTCTTTAGATATATATCTACTCACCTTGACCTTCGTTTGCCGATACCGACGTCGCCATGCGCTTGTTCATCGTCTCAAAGTCCACATGGGGGTACCTACACATCATAGCGTATCATATCGCATTAAAATCCAAATCAAAACCAAAACGACACGCGGAACTCACATAGATCAAAACCTATCGCCTCGCAGGCAAAACACGATCAAACCTCCCTAGCCGTTGATGTACAAACATCCAACAACTAAACGCAAATCCAAGTATCAAAACTTATCATTTAGAATACGGAAAACATGTCCAAAAAGCATACTAAAGTGCTTCCAGATTTTTATTAATGTTAAAACAATGTTCCAAAACAACACTAGGGTGATATATATGGCGTACATGACCTACTGAAGCAACCAGGACCCCTGACTCAACAATGTGGCCGACCCCCTACCCTCAAATTCCGACCACCTCGGCCCTGGTAGGGAGTTGGGGTGTCGTGTTTGTAGGGTGGTCTCCTGGTAGTCAATCTAAGCTCCTGAAGTTGTTTGCTAGTCTTGAAAATACCCCAGGTCATCCCAGATTTCCCTGTACGCTCCAATACCTCACAAACCGTCATGAAAAGTTCTGTAAATCCGTATTTTGGGTTTTCAGTTGGGTTTGGTCTGGGTTTCTATCATTATAGGGGGTCTAAGGTCATCTCTAAAGCCCAATTACACCATCTCTAATCAAATCAAACCCTAATTCCCAACTTGAGTTTTCAAAGTTCACTAAACTTCGCCAAATCAATTTTAAACTTGAAAAGAGGCTTAAGCATATGAAACACTACACTAATTGTGAAAGGATTATCTTATTTGGGACCCAAGAATCCCCTATAGTATCAAAATGTGATTTTTCTTTGTCCAAAGTGTAGCTTGGGAGCTTGTGCACAACTTTCGTGAAGTGGAGATGCATGGGGTTTTGGGTTGTTTTTGATGGTGTTGTGTGGCTTGAAGAGGGGGAGGGAAGAGGTGCTGCCATGGTGAGTGAAGAGGGAGAGAAAGATGAAGAAGATGAAGAGCATGAAGACATGGTCAAATAACCCCTCACCTCACTCTCTCTTCTCTCTCATGCCCATACCCCTTTCTTTAATGTTTTCTTTTTCTTTTTCTTTTCTTTTCTTTTCTCCTCAATTCATTCAAAAACAAACCATGCTAGAAAATGAAGAAAACCATGTAGGAATGTAACAAGTGTTAAAAATGACATATGCGTGTCATGTGCACAAGACACGCTTAAAGCCCGATTAGCGATTTTTAATCGCGATTAGCACTAAAATAGTGTCAAATAAATCATAAACTTTCATAATTTGCATAAATCACATAAAGCATCCTCATTTCAGTAATTTTCAAAAAAAATTCCCAATTTATCGGTATTTAATTATACCGCCCTATTAAAATATTCAATATTTAATTATTTAATTATAAAAATTCCCAAAAATAATATTTTATTTTTCTGAAATGTTATAAGTACATGCCCACAAGCCAGAATAAACGAGTTAAGAAATAATATGCGGAAGCAATAGATCCAATAAACAATAATAATCTGGAAAGACGTCCCAAAATACGGGCTCACATCAGGAATGAAAATGCTGAAAGAAACTAAACTAAAATACTAACAGGTCCTCACTGCTCGGCCTGTTCACTGAAATACTCCTGATTGGTCAGCTGCAAAGGTAGAGGATCTGGGCCATGCAAAACCCAGACGTCAGTGCGTCATAATATCAACAATAATATAATCAGGGTAGCAAACATGCAAGCACGAGTATGAACAGTAATAAAGGTATAACAGTAACACGAATAACAAACAGTGAAGGGTATAAGCACATGTGACGTGTGGTGAGTAATCTGAACTAAGCTACTGGTTAACTACTCTTAATTCTGTGAAATCAATTTAATGAATCATCGACGTGACTCAACAGTATCCCATGCGTGCCTGGGACCACGGTCCAGATTCTCGGGCTGAAACCGAGACATGCCGCTAGGCACTAAACAAGAAACATGTACAGATGAATGATGTCAGCAACATCATCCCTGGGCTGGCCTAACCTGTAAAACTGATCAGTATAAGTATCGAACTGTCGAGTTACAAGTCAGGTTTCATCATCGATTTCCCCATACCCCCAAGTTATGTGTTCAAGTCAGGTATTGATAAATCTGAAACTAATGCCAACACATGATCAAGCAGGAACAGGTTTGTCTATACAGACAACAGGATATGTCCATCGGGACAATATGTCAGGATTGTCGGCATTAGAAATAGGATCAGGTAACATGTCAAGTAGTGATATATCAGGTCATGTCAGGTAGTGTGCATGTATCAAGTCATGTCAAGTAGTGGTGTATCAGGTCATGTCCAGTAGTGCACATGTATCAAATGGGTGCTCATAATCAAACATGGGGTGTCAATATACAACAATATGTAATAATGTGATATGGTATGCGAATAGTTATAGAATTAATGGTATGGATGCACAAATATCGATTAGGGGTTACATTTATAGTTCCAATACTAATTAGGATGCTCTTTATTAAGCATGGGGTGTTACTACAATAATAATATGAATTAATGTGATCTACAGATGCAGTTATATATATCTTAAATGATATGGATGCAAACGGGTATCCGAAAACAGTAAACTTTTAGTATGGATGTACAATGTGATAAACGGGTAACATTTTACTCATATGGATGCATAATGATATACCTAGCATGAAACAAGATGAACTAGCATGCGACTAGATATGTAAATAATGATACAGATGCATACGGATGTCATATAACCGTAAAATGATAAACTGGTAAATGTGGGATGCACAATTAAATAATATGAAATGGAAATATTCAATTGGATGCAGTATATTGTAGTATAATATGTAACAAGATAAGTTTGTATGCACTAAATAGGAAATAGATTGTACGGACGCATACGAATGTCCGAAAACGGTAAAACATGCCGAAATGATAATGTGGATGCATAACTAATCATTATGGAGTGTTATTATTCAAATGGATATAGAATATAGTAATATAGCATGTAGCAAGATTCACTTGCCGCGATGGATCATAATACGGATACGCACGGCACGTCCGACGTCGGTAAAACGTCGCAACACGCGCACGACATGCGGGACGGGTCTAAGCAATGCAAGAGGGTGATCACGCAGGTAAGGCACATCTACTGGGTCGTATGGAACGACAACGACGACGTGACTCCGGTGACGCTGGAAAATACAGAATTCAAGAACGAGAAAAAGAAAAAAAAAGAAAAGAAGAAGAGGAAGAAGATGGGATTGTTGGAGATAGTGCCCTCAGAGTCAATTATTGGATCACAGGCACGTGATTGCAATGATTGAGGGAGGACCTATCCCGGTAGGACAGTTTTACTCAAGATGATAGTATGCTATCTGGTTTATCTTTATCATTGTGTACTGCTTTAGGTGACCTTACAGGTCGCTATTGCACGTTGATAGAGCCCCTAGGATTCTTGCTTGACTGCCAGCAGTATGAGGGAGATCATATACGTGGGAGCTAGGGTCTACAAGCACATCCTTAAAAGGTCCCTAGTCGTGGGAGTTTCGAAACAGGGCATCGATACTCCAGAGTAGACTAGTGTATACAGTCGAGACCCCGACGAGGGGCAGTGGCCGGTCTCACAAGCCACTGGTGTCAGTTGGTTCACCTAAAATGTATACAGGTGCTCATTGGGTTATGAGTACACCGGACAGGACTCGCCGGGAACATGCTAGTTGGTCTTATACCTGACGTCAGATAGCAGTTCCCTGGTGACATGTGTACAGGTTAGTTCATCGACCTGAGATCGTCATTTGTCTCGTGTGAGTTCCCACTATACTTTGATTACTACCCTACCACGCTCAAAGGAGACGTGCAAACAGGTTTTAGTTGGGTACAGTCCCGAGCCACATGGAGGCAGTGAGCGGATCTGCAGGGGTTCGTCTCTCCCGGTATTGGGGGTGAGGTCGCGCTGTGTCTAGAAGAGCCATTACACAAAGCCCTCGGCCGAGACAGGAGATTTACTGGTAGGTATTCCAGTAGTATCTCAGGGTGTTCTGGACTACACTCCGAAACGACTTGTACCGCTTTTAGTGGTCTGACTTTTACCAACCCCCTAGGCCCGCCATGCGATGCTCATAGACGAACGGACCGGACTGTACGGACATTATAACTGACAGGCCCAGTAGGGTGTCAGGATGAGTTCGCTCATCGACGTCCCTTTTGGTCAATACCTGGTAGCCCGTTACGTATAGGCTAATACCTCTGACGTGCTAGTGGTTAAATCCACAACCAAAGTATTGACGAGTCTTTAGAGTCCCCTACAGACCGTTTCTCAAGTTTCGGGCGAAACGCTGTAGAAGCCGTATGGAGATATGGCAGGGTTCGATCTTATACGTGAGGTATTGCACGAATCATGATCGGACGGATAATACTAGCGGGCTTTGGTTTAAGCCGGATCCTAGTATTGTACAGTGTAGATTTTGTCTCATTGCATTTGTATTCAGTGGGAATACAAATGCGGGTATGTATATACAGTCGCGGGGTTTTCCTGTAATTTATTACGGGATCAGTTTTTTGAAGTTGCCGGTTTGTACTCCGTTTCGGCCAGTTTTCCTTTGTTTCTTCACGGCCGGACTTTTATGATGGGAGGGGCTAATTTGCAATTGTGCAAATTAGCAATTGTGGAGGGGTTAGTTGTGATATGAGGGATTATGATAGCATCTTTAGATTCCTTTCATGTTCTCATCATGGTGTGCATTTATGGGATGGGCTTTGTGAAAGGATAGGATTGGAAATTGATGTGATCCTTTTTTCTCATTATCATACACTTTCCCCACTTGTATTCTTTGATGTTTTTTTCCCTTCACCATAGAGAGGAGGCCGTCCACTTGATGGAGAGAGAGTGAGGTTCATTTTGGTATGAGGGAAATTATTCATCTAAAATTAGCTTGCCACAAAAATTCCATAGCCATCTCCAAAGCTTATTTTTCTTCTTCCCTCCATCAATGGAAACTTCATAACCCCAAGAGACAATTATTTCTACACTTCATCTACAGCATTCTTGGGCACGTCGGCTGTCACGCCCCGCTTCCCAAAATACGGAATACGAGGGGTTGACAAGGCCATCCATGCTCCTACGGTCAAGGAAACATCCTGCCGTAGTCACACTTCGGCTTCTAGCTTTACATGGTAATCAGTAAATAATGCGCAGGTAAAGAGGAAAGCAGTAACTGGAAAAAAACGGTATAAAGAACTGACCTGATGGGAAACAAAAGGTATAACCCTGGATAGCTAATCAAGATGTCCGTGATGTACGTCTAGTCCTAGTCCAGGCTAAATCTCCTCCTCACACTGAGCATGCATACTCAGGTCGTCAGAGCGACACAATAACAATATAATATATAAATTCATGTGATAATTCTAACGGTGATAATAGATATATATAACAGTAAATCAATGACGGTATAGGTATGAACATGCAGTAATCAATGCAGCGGAACAGTAAAAGTAGTAGAATGATATGACACGTATGTCAACACAGTAAGTATGTATATCGATGCTATCATCCCTATCAGTCTCTAAGTCTCACTGTACATGTCACTAAACCTATCGTCAGTCCAAGTGTGAGAGTCAACCACTCGCGAGTGTCCTCCATCCAAGGGTAGAACCCAAGGGCAAGGGACCACGGGCCCAACATGTAACTCACGGTAATAATCATGTACCCTGTAAATCTCCATATATCTCCATATATATAAGCCGGCAAGGAACTCCCGAGATTCTGTTGAATTCACACTCGAACTACCCCACATCCCGTGGTCTACATCAAACGCTAACCATAACCTCAAATACCAATCGGTCGGTGACAAGTCTGCGCGAGAACTGGAGGCAGGACCTCCATCAAGCACGTCCCGACTAATACCTAAGATAAATGGCAGTGTCTGGTGCCTTATCTATAACACCCATGCAAGAGATTCCATAAGTGTCCCATACCACTTATAGTTACACGTACACGCGTCCCACAGACGTCGACAATGCAATAGAATAATAAGGTTCACTGATTATGTACAAGTACGTATCACTTTCACTTATTCACTGATACACGAACACTAACGCGCTTGCCACAATCATCACTAATACCTAACACTGGGTAATGCACGTTATCACTAGGTTATCAATCCAGTGACATGTGTATGATATGATGCGTAAACAGTATGTAAAGCATGATTAGGGTGTCATGAATCAATAATCTACCACTTGCATAATTTATCATAAATCATACGGTTATAATTTAGTGAAACGATGAACGGGGAATAAATAGTATGTTCAATTATCTATCCAGCGAATTTAGTTTCATGCCAATCGGGTTCCAGGATCATTAATTATAGCCATTTCATTTTCAGCGTTCACGGCTGGAAATCCGGTTTCAGAATCGGAAGTCCGTTTCGCAACGCATTTTAATCGCAGTTGGGATCAGATTTCAGCGACACTACAGTTGAATGAAATCTAGGGTTTTCGGTAAGGTTTTCAACGCAATAGACAGATCTTCAATTGCGTCTGTACGTCAGGAGATATACACTGTTCAATACTAGTATGTAAATTCTGATTCTGTTGGGACTGTTATACGTCCCCATCTTTTAAATTGCAGATTAAATAGCAAATGATGACGAAACAGGGTGAAACCACTTGTGTTATCTATATAATGAATTCACCTTTAATGAACAGTGGAGTTCCGCAGTCTACGAGTTAAGGAAACAGGGTGGTGCTCATTACGGAACAGCACACAGTAAACTGAGTCGCTCTGGACTGCAGTCCAGAGTCGCACTACGATCTAAATATTGTCACAGTTTAAGTACAGAAACTAATAGAAACTTGCATAGGGTTATATTTCGTCGAGTCGGATTCGATTTAAGCCCTCGAACGCATCATTCCAGTGTGTATATAATTTATGGTGATTTTAACGGTTTTCAGGTACAAGAAAATTCCAGTTTTACGAGTAAACTTGAGGGTAGTCGTTTTAGTCATTAGTAGTCGTAATATCCAGTGAAATTTATACAGGGTATCTATCACTACACGGGCCAAGACGGACAATCTAATTTCTTCGAAATAAACAAGTATTTTCATTGGGATCACACATCGAACAGGTACGGCACATAATTGATATGAAATTGTAACTTTATGATCTAGGTAATTTAAGATTGTAACTTGAGTATATAGCATGTAGCAAGTAAATTACTTGCCTGGAGACGTTCTGGTGATGCACGGCAGCGGCAACGGCGATCTCTGTAGGTGCTCGACGAAATGCCGGGGTCGACTCGGCTTGGGTTTGCGTCGCAGCCTTGCTATTGATGCATGGATGCTCGATTGTGTTGGGTTGTCGATGGAGGAGAGGGAGTGAGAGGGATACGGAGAGCGAGTGAGAGGGATACGGGGAGAGAGAGAGAGAGTTGTAAAGGGAGAGAGAGATTTGAGATGAAGAGAGAGAGAAACAGAGAGAGAGAGAGGTTGCAGGGAAGATAGAGAGAGATGGGGAGAGGGGGAGAACAGAGAGAGAGGGTAGAGTGAGAGAGAGAGGACAGAGGAAGGGAGAGAGGGAGATTGAGAGAGAGGGAGTGAGAAAGAGAGGTGGAGAGAGATCGGTGGGAGAGAGAGAGAAAGAGAGAAGCAGGGAGAGAGAGACGATGGCGACGATGATGAGGAGATCGCCGGCGAGAGGGCGCAGGGTGGCCGGTGATAGGTGCAGGGGGTTTGGTGTGCAGGGGATTTGTGTGCAGGGGATGCTCGGTTGACGGAGGGTGGAGTCGTAGAGGGCGAGGGAGGGTGAATGAGGGGTCGTCGAGGGGTTGTCGAGGGGTTGTCGCCGTCGGAGGGGCGACGAGCGGAGTTGGGTTGATGTGGGTTTGTGAGTTCCGATAGGGAGAGAGATGAGGGATTTGGAAAACGAGAGGGGGGGCGAGGTGTGAGGGAGATAAGGGAGACGATGGGGTGCACGTCACGGGTGTAACGTCGCAAGAGTGGGGGCGTGGGCGTGGGCGCGAGCGAAGGCGAGGAGCGCGGATCGCAAGCGGGAAATGAGGAAGGAGCCGTTGGAGAAGGAAGATGAATAGGAGCGGGTCGAGTCGGGTCGCTGAGGAGGCGGGTGAGGGGAGAGTGGGCCTGGGCCGACGGTTTAATTGGGAAAGAAAAGAATTCCTTTAATTTTGTGTGGGCTTAGGAGTTGGGCCGCTGGAAAAATTAATAAAAGGGTTAAAAGAGAAATGAAGGGCCGGGCCAGTGAAAAGGGAAAGAATTTAAAAGAATTATTAGGGAAAGGAGGGTTGGGCTTGAAAGAAAAGGAAAAAGAAAAACAAATTTATTTAAGGAATGGGCTTAGGATTTTAGGGTTGTGAAATCAATCAAAATAAATAAATAGAAGAAAAAATAGAGTTTTTTTTATATATATTGGTTAAATGGGAAAAATTTCTCTTGGGTTGGGAATGGAATTAAGGGAAATGAAAAGAAAATAAGTTTATTTAAAAAAAGAATGGGCTGATGAGGTGAGTTTGGGTTTAATAGGATTTTGAAAATAAATAAATACTTATAAATAAATTTTATAGGTATAAAGAAGTACAATTATTGGTATAAAAGGGGCTGGGTATTACATCATACCACCCTTACAAAAATTTCTTCCTCGAAATTTAAAATAAACGATACGTTATACAAACATAGGCGAAAGCTATTATATTGCACACTAACACATTAAGATTTACTAGAAATACGTGGACGAAGAAAGTTGAAGGTATAAGTATGTAAGATCAACATACAAAAAGATAGGTCTAACTAGGTATAAGGTAGAAATAACTATAGGGGCAACTACATGTATACGAGAATAGCAATAACAACAATAACGAACAATATTATTCGAGGCGTACTCGATAAAATCGAAATTCAACTATGTGCACGTATAAGTATATCAAAGGTAGCACGATAGAAATAAGTATAAGGCACAATCATTTATAATAGTAAACATAGGCACAATACCCGAAAAATAAAAGAACGACTATAAGGTAGTGAAAGATTAGTCGGTAGGTTAAAACATTTTAGGATAATTTATTGATCGAATAGTTTTAAAGTAACTTAGAAAACCCACATAATGAAAATAAGAAACATGTAACGAAAATATACGTGATGTAAGGTTGCGCTACTGAAAATAATGGGAAAGCTAGTAGTGGAGTACTTGAAATGCGTAAAACGGGAATAGTCGATAAAACACACTCTTCGATAAGTATAAAATAATGAAAACCAGATTTTTGAATAATAATGTCCCTATATATATTTAGGGTAATAGGAAAAACACAAAGAGGTATAGGACTAGCTAGGGTAATGTTTACAAGGAACTGTGGCTCATTCAGAAGGTCGGAGTGTGGCGGCTTTAGGTTGAAGATTAAGGAGATTGGGATTGGGTCAACACAGGAAGTAAAGATGAGTAACAAAGGACTACAAGGGGAAAAGTATGGGGAGGGCAACGGTCGGTACATCCTATGAATCAAAATTTGAAGGGTTAGTGAACTCGGAAATTTCACTAAAATTTTCTCCTCCCAGAAGGATCTCAAACGAGGCACAGACGGAGGATGAAGGGCGGACCTCTAAAAGATCGGGTGTGGTACTAGTTAATCTCAGTGAGGGTTAAGACAAAGTAAGGAGTAGAGGTGGACAGATCTCAGTAGAGGAAATAATTGTATATAAGAAATAATCAAGCATCAATTGAACTAAGTAGATCGAAAGATTAGCGAACTCCGCAATTTATTTTATTCCAGAAGATTTTAAACAAAGCATTCTCAAAGACGAAAGGTGGCCCTAAACTATACACAGATTTATTTGGCCAGATAAGACAACATCTAAAAGGAATCCCGTCAGTCGCGGTTGTGGAGGTTCAGCAGGTTGCGGTAGGCTCGCGCACTCAGGTAGGGACGTCTATTCCCATATCGCCTCGCAGGGATCGCCATTGGGAGTTCTTCCACAGCAGGGTCTTGATCTTCTGGTCCTTCTTCCTCGGCTGGAGCTTCTTCATCGAGGTCTGATTCCATGTGATTTTCTTCTTCTGGATTCTCTTCCATGGGATTTTCCTCCACTGGATTTTCTTCTATCGGGTCTTCCTCGGGATCTTCCTCTATCGGGTTCTCTTCAGGGTCTCCTTCCTCTTCGTTGGAATCGCCTATCATGTCAAACTCTGGGGCGGCTGCTCCTTCATCCATGGAATCGCTGTTTCCGAAAATGACCTGGGGACCGTTGATCTCATCGTCAGAACTCATCAGCGTGCGGTCTAAGGAAACGCATGACTGTGCATCCTCATCTAGATGCGGCGCTGCTCCAGGGTGGGCTATGGCCTGAAAGGACAGAGTCATGATTAGACAGTGGAATATATCAAGAGAATAGCTAAGGGTACGAAGTATAGGAAAATATGTTGTGGCAGGAACTGAGAAATCAGAATTAAAATGCTGTGGTAAAGAATAGTATAAATAAGGGGAAAACAAGAGAATGTTACTGTAACACCCGAGCCCAATGCTACTAATTCCTGTTACTTCATGAAGGAAGTGTGACTCTTATTTCATTTATCTTGCTTATTTGTGGCTTACTGTAAATTTTTACCCGGTAAATTCATTTCTGCATATAACAATTTTTGGCATCTAAAATAAAATTAAAAATATTCATCTTGGCCTACTTGACACCCCTAACCCCGTTGTAGCGTCCGTGCATCGTGTTCTCGTCCCGTTCAGTGAAACGGGCGAGTTTGGATGGCTACGTGCACGTACGTGTGTCCGTTTTGGGGGCATGCTTTTTGATCATGAAACACTTCATTTTAAAATTTGGATCCCGCTTAAAATCCTATTATTTCAATTTCAAATTATTGGACCCGATCCGGGCGCGATTTGGAAATGTTTTATTTTGCGCCAAAATCCCAAATTTTAATAGTCTTTAAACCGTAATATATTTCCTTAACCTATATATTCTAACAGTAAAATATTTCTAAAATATTTTAAATCTTTAAAATAAATCCCTCCAACCAATCACAACCCTTTCTTTCAGTGGGCCCCACCCGCTTACCTTTATCTCTCCATTCTCTCTCATCATCTCCCTCTCTCCTCGTATCTCTCTCTCTCCCCCTCTTATCTCTCTATCTCTCTCATCTCTCTCCCCCGTCTCTCTCTCTCTCTAACTTTTCTTTCTCTCTCTTCTATATTTAAATTTCTTTCCCTCCTCCATATATTTTCTCACGAGTACAGAGAACCCACCGTCGCGCAACCCTACCGCCTCGTTCCCCGTCGCCGCCGCAACCCCGTCACCGGCACCAGCATCGCCAGGCTAGTCGTCTCGTCGCCCTCATCGCAGCCAAGCCCTCTCTTCCTCCTTTCTCCCTCCTTCCCAGCACCTGCAAGTGGCCACCCGCATACCCTCGCACTCGCCCGCGCCACCTCGTCGGCGTTCCTCCATCGTCGGCGACCCTAGCCTCACCCCACTATCTTCACCATCTCGTTTCCTCCCTCGCCCTTGCATCAACACCCCGGGCACCCCGCACACGCCTGCGCACACCCGACCACCAGCGTACGCGCCCCTGCACGCCGTTGCACCACCTTGAGTCGCCGCCGGCGATCTCGATCCGCCTCCCCGGCCTCGCACATCCCTTCTGTAAGTTTCTTCTCCTCTTTCCTCCTTTCCTTCTTCTCTATTCTCTTTCTTTCTTGTTTGCATCTATTGTATCTTTACCGTTCACTTTTCGCCGGAATCCGACGATGCCGACGACGTGACCCGAGGTTCCAGCGAGGTACCCCGACCCGTGTGATTCCATTGTTCGTTGTTTGGGTTCAATCCGTGAACCGTACGCCCGTCGCGAGTTTCCCCGCCGACGTTTATCGTTCCGTTTTTCCCGGTTCGCGACCCGTCGAGGCAAGTAACCCTTGCTACATGCTATACAATATTTACATATATATTATGACACCCTAAACCTGTAAATTTAACTTGGTACGATCATTTCTCATTTTCGGGTACAATATTGCATTATATCATTTTACCGTTAAACTTGGAACCTACAGTTGCAAATTGAATCTAATAACCATATTTACCTATTTAATCACATTTTTAATGTTAACGTAGCTTATGGTATTTATCCCTGTAGTTCTGTTCTATTCGGACACTCGTATGCTTTTAACCTGAAATAGCTGTACTGAACCGTTACATAGATCATTGCACCTCTAAGGGTTCTTAAACCTGTTAACATGACTAAACGGCTATACTTGTCTTACTGCACTCTTGTAATCCTCTGTGTAACAAATTTGATAGCTGTATTATTGAATGAAACTGCCTATTACTTAATTCATTGCTTATCTCATGTTGTTAATACCCATGCAAGATTATATAACTGATTGTGAGCACACCCACGATATTGTTTACATCTTAACCTGACTTGCTACATATATATATATATATAATGATATACCTGGCATGGTACCGTATACTGTTGACTTGACCTGATGTACCATGACCTGAACCGTTACCTGATCTTGTGTCTAATGCCAACAAACTTGACATGTAGTCCTCATGGACCGTTCCTGTGTCTATCCAGACAAACCTGCTTTTACTTGATCCTGTGTTGGCATTAGTTCTTGATTACTGAATACCTGACTTGACATACATAACTTGGGGGTTATGGGGAAATCAAAGGTGAAACCTGACTTGTAACTCAACAGTTCGATACCTGTTCTGATCAGTCTTACGGGCTAGGCCAGCCCCGGAGTGATGATGCTGACATCACTCGCCCATCCTGCTACCTGTTACTGCCTAGCGGCACGTCTCGGATTCAGCCCGAGAGTCTTGACCGTGGTCCCGGGCATGCACGGGATACTATTGAGTTACATCGACGATTCATCAATTGATTTCAAAGACTCTAGAATAGAAAACCTGACAGAACTGTTTAGTTACCCACTGCACACTACCCTGCACTACTTGATTCACATTATTGCTACTCTCGTTTTATTCATGTTTATATTGCATTGCCTGCTACACTGTTCATATTATATTACTTGATGACACGACGCGCTGACGTCTGGATTTTGCATGGCCCAGATTCTGTACCGCCGTCGCCGTCCGAGGAGGAGTACTTCAGCCAGCAGGCTGAGCTGTGAGTTCAGTAGTAGTTAGTTTTATTTCCTGCATTTACTTCCAGATGTGAGCCCGCATTATGGGACATACATTTCAGTTATTTGTATTGGATCATTTGCTTCCGCATTTATTTATTATTGACTCCTGTTATCTTGGATTATGCACATGTTTAGATAGTTTTATTTTGTTCTTGATATCTCTACAGCCGTAATGTGACTGTGGATGGATACTTCCTACCCACAGGTAGCATGGTTGGCTATGTCACGTGCCCATTTTAGCGTACTCTGGGAAGCGGGGCGTGACATGGTTTTTTTGGTATCAGAGCATAGGTTAGTTGTGTTGATTCTTTTGTAGTTAGGTATTGTACCCAATACACGAATCAGAATACCCGTGTTTAGGAAACATGTCCTGCCACTTTGCCGTTTACCATTCTTGAATCACATTCTTCCTGATTATATCTTTTACGATGTGCAAACTTCCTTGCATATCGACTCGAAAAACCTGATTTCTTGTTATCTCTAGGACTTAGGCGACTTGGGTGGAGTTAAGTAATTGTGGCTATGATATCACGGCATAGTTACAATGCGGCACTCTATTTAAGTATCTTGGAGTTCTAGCCTTGATCTATATTCAGAATCTATCATCATGCTAATTTTGGGTGTTTTGATTCCAGGAATATGGCTGGTAAGAATTTGAAGGTGTACTAAAGACGTGCGGACAAAGCCGCAATGCGTAGAGTGATAAGGGGATTGCTGGAGAATCTAAAGAGACAGACCGAGCTGAAACCGGCGTCTGCACCGAACCAAACGTCTGTACGTAGAAGTGTTCCGGTGAACAGACGCAGCGTAGCACCAATGAAGAAAACAATTGTGGGTGATTGGAAAAGGAGCGTGATTTGTGACTACTGCCATGTACCCGGACATGTGCGAAAGGATTGTCGTAGGAGGCTGGGACTCTGTTTTGGTTGTGGAGCGGCTGATCACGTCGTTGGTGTTTGTCCGTCGAAGCTTCGTATGAGGGATGATACTCAGAAGCCTCCGCAGAAACCGTTCCAAGGACAGAAACAGCTGACTCAAGGACCTAATCAGGCTCGAGATTTTACCTTGACAGCGGAGGAAGCTAAGGCGTCAGGAGAAGTCGTTTCAGGTATTCTACTCGTTCATGATTTTCCCGCATTGGCATTATTTGATTCTGGTGCATCCCATTGTTTTATGTCATCCAAGTTTGTGACTATACACTCGATTACCTGCACGACCCTATCTAGTTTCTGGGACATACACACTGGGAATGGGAAAATCATATCTAGTAGGGAATGTAAAGATTGTACAGTTGTTGTGTGCGGACGGGAGCTTTTTGCAGATTTCTTGGTGATTGATACGGGCAGCTACGAAGTCGTCTTGGGAATGGATTTTCTTGGCACTTTCCACACTCACATTGACTGTAGGGCAAAGAAAGTAATTTTCCAGATTCCCGGACATCCTGAGTTTACCTTCACTGGAGGAAGCAGTTCTGTCGGACCAGTCGAATTTAGGGCTAGGCCGACAAATGATATTTTTGCAGCAATGGAAGTTGATAGTGGTGAAGAGCCGGCGGTTGTTCGCGATTTTATGGATGTGTTTGAAGATATATCGGGTTTACCGCCGAAGCGAGAGGTGGAGTTCGCAATTGATCCTGGTGCAGCGCCAGTATCTAAAGCGTATTATCCAATGGCACCAGTAGAGTTGGAAGAAGTTAAGAAATAGGTTGCCGAATTGCTTGAAAAGGGTTGGATTCGAAGCAGTAACTCGCCTTGGGGAGCTCCAGTTCTTCTAGTAAAGAAGAAGGATGGCACAAGAAGGATGTGTATCGACTATCGAGAATTAAACCGGGTGACTATTAAGAACAAGTACCCGATCCCTCGCATTGGAGAACTTTTTGAGCAGCTTAGTGGTGCGAGGGTATTCTCGAAGCTGGATTTGCGATCCGGATATCACCAGGTCCGAGTGAAAACAGAAGATATTTGCAAGACGGCGTTCCGAACTCGGCATGGACATTACGAGTACTTAGTGATGCCCTTCGGAGTAACGAATGCGCCGGCAATATTCATGGACTTGATGAACCGAATCTTTTCACCTTTCTTGGACCAGTTTATTGTGGTATTCATTGACGATATTCTGGTTTACTCGAAGAGTTTTGAGGAGCATGCTGAGCATTTGAGGATCGCACTGCAGACGTTGAGACAGGAGAAATTGTATGCGAAGATGAGTAAGTGCGAGTTTTGGCTGGAAAAAGTAAAGTTTTTGGGGCATGTTGTGTCTGGCGGTGGCATTGCCGTCGATCCAGAAAAGATTGCAGCAGTTCGAGATTGGCCTATTCCAAAGAATGTTGCTGAGATAAGAAGTTTCCTTGGATTAGCCGGATACTACAGGAGATTTGTGGAGAACTTTGCTCGTCTAGCAGAGCCGTTAACCAAGCTTACGCGAAAGGAGGCACCTTTTGTGTGGACGGATAAATGTGCGTTAGCTTTTGAGACGTTGAAGCAGAAGTTGATAACCGCCCCTATTCTGACCGTGCCAGACAATTCCAGAGGATTGGTGTTTCACAGCGACGCATCTGGGAAAGGATTGGGATGTGTTCTGATACATCATGGTAAGGTTGTAGCGTACTCATCGAGATAGTTGAAGACCCATGAGAAGAATTACCCAACTCATGACTTGGAGCTTGCGGCTGTGATTTCGCTTTGACGATTTGGAGACATTACCTTTTAGGCGAAAGGGTCGAAGTTTTACAGATCAGAAGAGCTTGAAGTTTGTGTTCACACAGAAGGAGCTGAATATGAGGCAACGTAGATGGTTGGAGCTGATGGTTGACTACGATCTTGATCTGAAATACCATCCGGGGAAGGTTAATGTCGTGCCAGATGCGCTTAGTCGATTACCAGCAATACAGGTGTTAACTACGCAGAAGGAGCTCGTTGAAGATTTTCACAGATTTGACTTGGAGGTTGTGCTACCACGTTCTGCGGGACAGTTGATGCAGCTGCAAGTACATTCGTCATTGATCGAGAATATTAAAGCAGCACAATCGCAGGATCTTAGACTGCAAAGGTTTCGAGAGCAGGTTGAAGCCGGACTACGAACAGATTTATTGATCCACGAAGATGGTTCGTTGAGGTATGGTAGCCATTTGTGTGTGCCAAAGGGAGATATTCGTAAAGAGCTTATGAAGGAGGCACACAGTTCAGCTTATTCTGTACATCCAGGAGGCACAAAGATGTACCGAGATATTCGACAGCGTTTCAGGTGGGAAGGCATGAAACGGGAGATTGCTCGCTTTGTGGCTAAGTGCTTGGTATGTCAGCAAGTTAAGGCTGAACATCAAAGGGTTGCTGGTTTATTGCAACCACTTCCGATTCCTCAATGGAAGTGGGAACATATAACCATGGATTTCGTGACGGCTTTACCGCGGAGTCCAAAAGGCAACAATGCGGTATGGGTAATTGTTGATCGATTGACCAAGGCAGCTCACTTTATTCCTTTTCGGGTTGGTCAATCAACGGAGACTTTGGCAGAGTGGTACATGCAGGAGATTGTAAGATTGCATGGAGTACCGGTGAGCATCGCGTCCGATCGGGACACTCGGTTCTTATCACACTTTTGGCGGAGTTTACAAGAAAGTTTGGGGACTCGATTGAAGTTTAGCACAGCTTATCATCCTCAAACTGATGGTCAGTCGGAGAGAACGATCCAAACTCTTGAGGATATGTTGAGAGCATGCATGTTGGACTTCAAGGGTTCTTGGGAGGATCATCTACACTTGGTGGAGTTTTCTTACAACAACAGTTTTTCAGGCAACTATCCAGATGGCTCCGTTTGAAGCATTGTATGGTCGTAAATGCCGTTCACCTGTTTGTTGGGATGATATTGGTGAACGAAGATTATTGGGACCATATTTGGTTGTGCAGACAGTTGAGAAGGTTAACACTATCAGAAATCATATGAAGGCAGCTCAAGACCGACAGAAGAGTTGGGCAGACACGTCAAGAAGACCTCTAGAGTTCGTCGTGGGTGATTTGGTGTTCTTGAAGATATCACCGACTAGAGGGGTGATTCGTTTTGGGAGTCGAGGAAAGCTTAATCCTCGATTCGTTGGACCCTTTGAGATCTTGGAGCGTGTTGGTGAGGCAGCGTACCGTTTGGCGTTACCGCAGTCCTTGGCAAATGTACACGATGTGTTTCACGTATCTCAACTACGAAGGTATGTTCGAGATGAAACGCACGTATTGGATCATTCGGAGTTAACATTACGAGAAGACTTGACTTTTGAGGAGCGACCGGTTGAAATTGTGGATCGAAGGGAAAAGGTTCTTAAGAATAAAGTGATCCCTCTTGTGCTTGTTTCTTGGGAAATCGCTTGCATGGAGAGTCCACTTGGGAACGAGAAGATGAAATCCGACAGAAGTTTCCTCACCTTTTCTTGTAGTTATCCATCTTTGTATTCTTGGAATTTCGAGGACGAAATTCTTTTTGTAGTTGGGTATAATGTAACACCCGAGCCCAATGCTACTAATTCCTGTTACTTCATGAAGGAAGTGTGACCCTTATTTCATTTATCTTGCTTGTTTGTGGCTTACTGTAAATTTTTACCCGGTAAATTCATTTCTGCATATAACAATTTTTGGCATCAAAAATAAAATTAAAAATATTCATCTTGGCCTACTTGACACCCCTAACCCCGTTGTAGCGTCCGTGCATCGTGTTCTCGTCCCGTTCAGTGAAACGGGCGAGTTTGGATGGCTACGTGCACGTACGTGTGTCCGTTTTGGGGGCATGCTTTTTGATCATGAAACACTTCATTTTAAAATTTGGATCCCGCTTAAAATCCTATTATTTCAATTTCAAATTTTTGGACCCGATCCGGGCGCGATTTGGAAAAGTTTTATTTTGCGCCAAAATACCAAATTTTAATAGTCCTTAAACCGTAATATATTTCCTTAACCTATATATTCTAATAGTAAAATATTTCTAAAATATTTTAAATCTTTAAAATAAATCCCTCCAACCAATCACAACCCTTTCTTTCAGTGGGCCCCACCCGCTTACCTTTATCTCTCCTTTCTCTCTCATCATCTCCCTCTCTCCTCGTATCTCTCTCTCTCCCCCTCTTATCTCTCTATCTCTCTCATCTCTCTCCCCCGTCTCTCTCTCTCTCTAACTTTTCTTTCTCTCTCTCCTATATTTAAATTTCTTTCCCTCCTCCATATATTTTCTCACGAGTACAGAGAACCCACCGTCGCGCAACCCTACCACCTCGTTCCCCATCGCCGCCGCAACCCCGTCACCGGCAACGCCGGGCTAGTCGTCTCGTCGCCCTCATCGTAGCCAAGCCCTCTCTTCCTCCTTTCTCCCTCCTTCTCAGCACCTGCAAGTGGCCACCCGCACACCCTCGCACTCGCCCGCGCCACCTCGTCGGCGTTCCTCCATCGCTGGCGACCCTAGCCTCACCCCACCATCTTCACCATCTTGTTTCCTCCCTCGCCCTTGCATTAACACCCCGGGCACCCTGCACGCTCCTACGCACTCCCGACCACCAGCGCATGTGCCCCTGCATGCCGTTGCACCACCTTGAGTCGCCGCCGGCGATCTCGATCCGCCTCCCCGGCCTCGCACATCCCCTGTGTAAGTTTCTTCTCCTCTTTCCTCCTTTCCTTCTTCTCTATTCTCTTTCTTTCTTGTTTGCATCTATTGTATCTTTACTGTTCACTTTTCGCCGGAATCTGACGATGCCGACGACGTGACCCGACGTTCCAGCGAGATATCTCGACCCGTGTGGTTCCATTGTTCGTTGTTTGGGTTCAATCCGTGAATCGTGCGCCCGTCGCGAGTTTCCCCACCGACGTTTATCGTTCCGTTTTTCCCTGTTCGCGACCCGTCGAGGCAAGTAACCCTTGCTACATGCTATACAATATTTACATATATATTATGACACCCTAAACCTGTGAATTTAACTTGGTACGATAATTTCTCATTTTCGGGTACAATATTGCATTATATCATTTTACCGTTAAACTTGGAACCTACAGTTGCAAATTGAACCTAATAACCATATTTACCTGTTTAATCACATTTTTAATGTTAACGTAGCTTATGGCATTTATCCCTGTAGTTCTGTTCCATTCGGACACTCGTATGCTTTTAACCTGAAATAGCTGTACTGAACCGTTACATAGATCATTGCACCTCTAAGGGTTCTTAAACCTGTTAACATGACTAAACGGCTATACTTGTCTTACTGCACTCTTGTAATCCTCTGTGTAACAAATTTGATAACTGTATTATTGAATGAAACTGCCTATTACTTAATTCATTGCTTATCTCATGTTGTTAATACCCATGCTAGATTATATAACAGATTGTGAGCACACCCACGATATTGTTTACATCTTGACCTGACTTGCTACATATATATATAATGATATACCTGGCATGGTACCGTATACTGTTGACTTGACCTGATGTACCATGACCTGACCCGTTACCTGATCTTGTGTCTAATGCCAACAAACTTGACATGTAGTCCTCATGGACCGTTCCTGTGTCTATCCAGACAAACCTGCTTTTACTTGATCCTGTGTTGGCATTAGTTCTTGATTACTGAATACCTGACTTGACATACATAACTTGGGGGTATGGGGAAATCAAAGGTGAAACCTAACTTGTAACTCAACAGTTCGATACCTGTTCTGATCAGTCTTACGGGCTAGGCCAGCCCCGGAGTGATGATGCTGACATCACTCGCCCATCCTGCTACCTGTTACTGCCTAGCGGCACGTCTCGGATTCAGCCCGAGAGTCTTGACCGTGGTCCCGGGCACGCACGGGATACTATTGAGTTACATCGACGATTCATCAATTGATTTCAAAGACTCTAGAATAGAAAACCTGATAGAATAGTTTAGTTACCCACTGCAAACTACCTTGCACTACTTGATTCACATTATTGCTACTCTCGTTTTATTCATGTTTATATTGCATTGCCTGCTACACTGTTCATATTATATTACTTGATGACACGACGCGCTGACGTCTGGGTTTTGCATGGCCCAGATTCTGTACCGCCGTCGCCGTCCGAGCAGGAGTACTTCAGTCAGCAGGCTGAGCTGTGAGTTCAGTAGTAGTTAGTTTTATTTCCTGCATTTACTTCCAGATGTGAGCTCGCATTATGGGACATACATTTCAGTTATTTGTATTAGATCATTTGCTTCCGCATTTATTTATTATTGACTCCTGTTATCTTGGATTATGCACATGTTTAGATAGTTTTATTTTGTTCTTGATATCTCTACAGCCGTAATGTGACTGTGGATGGATACTTCCTACCCACAGGTAGCATGGTTGGCTATGTCACGTGCCCATTTTAGCGTACTCTGGGAAGCGGGGCATGACAATTACACATGTTACGATTCAAAGTTTTTATTGCATTCAACTAAAAGTTCGACGGATACAAGATTTCAAACGAAAGAAATATTTATAAGAGGATAACAACATTACTACTGGAATTAGAAAACATGAAAATTCATCTTGGACTACTAGACTGCTGCATTCTCGCCACGCGAGTTGAATCCTGTGCTGGGTCCACCTTATTCTCGAGGTTCAAACTACACAATAATCATCACTTGGCAGAAGTGGAGAGTGTGGACGAGTCTCCTCCTTGTAGCTCTTTCCTTTTTGGGCAACCGTTGATAAGATGTTCGCTGGATCCGCAAATCAGACATTTCCCTTGGGCGCGGCGACAATCCCTCTGAAGATGTCCTGACCTTTTACAGTACCCACAACATGGGGTCTTCTGCTGCTTCTGTCGCTGGGAAACAAATTGGCGCTTCATCTTCTTCTCTTTTCCTCGTCTAACAGGGATCCCTTTACAATTTGAGACTCTCGCTAGTGCCTGATTCACCTGCCTTCTCAGTCCTTCAGCTAACAAGTCGTTCGTTCGCTCCTGGGCTTCCTTCAAACCTTGTAGTACACTCAGAATCTCAACGGTCTGATTCTGGGGAGTGGAGATAAATGAAGAGTCGTTGGAAGACATGATCCTGAAACAATAATTTTGAAGATGATATAAGGCACAAGCTATAAGAATCAAATATAATATGGACTGGACAAAGATTCAAGAATATCAGATGTGATGAAATTCATTACAAGTGGAAAATCGACGGTAGGGTTCTAAGTCACTTAAACAGAGTACGGTAGTGCAATTACAACCACGTAACTTTGCCAAGTCACCCGAAACCCTAGCGAATGGATAGCAGAACACTCAATGTGAATATGAATCAAGGATATCAAGTTTACAATCTAGACTGAGAGATGTCTTAGATTGGCAAGCTCTACACGGAAAACTGCAATCCCAATCGAAGCAAAACCTGGCTTTGATACCAACTAAACCATGTCACGCCCCGCTTTCCAAAATACGGAATACGAGGGGTTGACAAGTCCAGCCATGCTCCTACAGTCAAGGAAACATCCTGCCGTAGTCACACTTCGGCTTCTAGCTTTACATGGTAATCAGTAAATAATGCGCAGGTAAAGAGGAAAGCAGTAACTGGAACAAAACGGTATAAAGAACCTACCTGATAGGAAACAAAAGGTATAACCCTGGATAGCTAATCAAGATGTCCGTGATGTACGTCTAGTCCTAGTCCAGGCTAAATCTTCTCCTCATACTGAGCATGCATACTCAGGTCGTCAGAGCGACACAATAACAATATAATATATAAATTCATGTGACAATTCTATCAGTGATAATAGATATATATAACAGTAAATCAATGACGGTATAGGTATGAACATGCAGTAATCAATGCAGCGGAACAGTAAAAGCAGTATAATGATATGCCACGTATGTCAATACAGTAAGTATGTATATCGATGTTATCATCCCTATCAGTCTCTAAGTCTCACTGTACAGGTCACTAAACCTATCGTCAGTCCAAGTGTGAGAGTCAACCACTCGCGAGTGTCCTCCACCAAAGGGTAGAACCCAAGGGTAAGGGACTACGGGCCCAACATGTAACTCACGGTAATAATTATGTACCCTGTAAATCTCCATATATCTCCATATATATAAGCCGGCAAGGGACTCCCGAGATTCTGTTGAATTCACACTCGAACTACCCCACACCCTGTGGTCTACATCAAACGCTAACCATAACCTCAAATACCAATCGGTCTGTGACAAGTCTGCGCAAGAACTGGAGGCAGGACCTCCATCAAGCACGTCCCGACTAATACCTAAGATAAATGGCAGTGTCTGGTGCCTTATCTGTGACACCCATGCAAGAGCTTCCATAAGTGTCCCATACCACTTATAGTTACACGTACACGCGTCCCACAGACGTCGACAATGCAATAGAATAATAAGGTTCACTGTTTATGTACAAGTACGTATCACTTTCACTTATTCACTGATACACGAACACTAACGTACTTGCCACAATCATCACTAATACCTAACACCGGGTAATGCATGTTATCACTAGGTTATCAATGCAGTGACATGTGTATGATATGATGCGTAAACAGTATGTAAAGCATGATTAGGGTGTCATGAATCAATAATCTACCACTTGCATAATTTATCATAAATCATATGGTTACAATTTAGTGAAATTATGAAAGGGCAATAAATAGTATGTTCAATTATCTATCCAGCGAATTTGGTTTCATGCCTATCGGGTTCCAGGATCATTAATTATAGCCATTTCATTTTCAGCGTTCACGGCTGGAAATCCGGTTTCAGAATCGGAAGTCCGTTTCGCAACGCATTTTAATCCCAGTTGGGTTCAGATTTTAGCGACACTATAGTTGAATGAAATCTAGGGTTTTTAGTAAGGTTTTCAACGCAATAGACGGACCTTCAATCGCGTCTGTACGTCAGGAGATATACACTGTTCAATACTAGTATGTAAATTCTGATTCTGTTGGGACTGTTATACGTCCCCATCTTTTAAATTGCATATTAAATAGCAAATGATGACGAAACAGGATGAAACCACTTGTGTTATCTAGATAATGAATTCACCTTTCATGAACAGTGGAGTTCCGCAGTTTACGAGTTAAGGAAACAGGGTGGTGCTCATTACGGAACAGCACACAGTAAACTGAGTCGCTCTGGACTGCAGTCCAGAGTCGCACTCCGATCCAAATATTGTCACAGTTTAAGTACAGAAACTAATAGAAACTTGCATAGGGTTATAGTTCGTCGAGTCATCTTCGATTTAATCCCTCGAACACATCATTCCAGTGTGTATATAATTTATGGTGATTTTAACGGTTTTCAGGTACAAGAAAATTCCAGTTTTACGAGTAAACTTGAGGGTAGTCGTTTTAGTCATTAGTAGTCGTAATATCCAGTGAAATTTATACAGGGTATCTATCACTACACGGGCCAATACGGACAATCTAATTCCGTCGAAATAGGCAAGTATTTTCATTGGGATCACACATCGAACAGGTACGGCACATAATTGATCTGAAATTGTAACTTTATGATCTAGGTAATTTAAGATTGTAACTTGAGTATATAGCATGTAGCAAGTAAATTACTTTCCTGGAGATGTTCTGGTGATGCACGGCAGCGGCAACGGCGATCTCTGTAGGTGCTCGACGAAATGCCGGGGCTCGACTCGGCTTGGGTTTGCGTCGCAGCCTTGCTGTTGATGCGTGGATGCTCGATTGTGTTGGGTTGTCGATGGAGGAGAGGGAGTGAGAGGGATACGGAGAGAGAGAGAGAGTTGTAGAGGGAGAGAGAGATTTGAGATGAAGAGAGAGAGAAACAGAGAGAGAGAGAGGTTGCAGGGAAGATAGAGAGAGATTGGGAGAAGGGGAGAACAGAGAGAGAGGGTAGAGTGAGAGAGAGAGAGAGAGGACAGAGGAAGGGAGAGAGGGAGATTGAGAGAGAGGGAGTGAGAAAGAGAGGTGGAGAGAGATCGGTGGGAGAGCGAGAGAGAGAAATCAGTGAGAGAGAGAGAAAGAGAGAAGCAGGGAGAGAGAGACGATGGCGAGGATGATGAGGAGATCGCCGGCGAGAGGGCGCAGGGTGGCCGGTGATAGGTGCAGGGGGTTTGGTGTGCAGGGGATTTGTGTGCAGGGGATGCTCGGTTGATGGAGGGTGGAGTCGTAGAGGGCGAGGGAGGGTGAATGAGGGGTCGCCGAGGGGTTATCGAGGGGTTGTCGCCGTCGGAGGGGCGACGAGCGGAGTTGGGTTGATGTGGGTTTGTGAGTTCCGAGAGGGAGAGAGATGAGGGATTTGGAAAACGAGAGGGGGGGCGAGGTGTGAGGGAGATAAGGGAGACGAGGGGGTGCACGTCGCGGGTGTAACGTCGCAAGAGCGGGGGCATGGGCGTGGGCGCGAGCGAAGGCGAGGAGCGCGGATTGCGAGCGGGAAATGAGGAAGGAGCCGTTGGAGAAGGAGGATGAATAGGAGCGGGTCGGGTCGGGTCGGGTCGCCGGGGAGGCGGGTGAGGGGAGAGTGGGCCTGGGCCGGCGGTTTAATTGAGAAAGAAAAGAATTCCTTTAATTTTGTGTGTGCTTAGGAGTTGGGCCGCTGGAAAAATTTATAAAAGGGTTAAAAGAGAAATGAAGGGCCGGGCCAGTGAAAAGGGAAAGAATTTAAAAGAATTATTAGGGAAAGGAGGGTTGGGCTTGAAAGAAAAGGAAAAAGAAAAACAAATTTATTTAAGGAATAGGCTTGGGATTTTAGGGTTGTGAAATCAATCAAAATAAATAAATAGAAGAAACAAAAGAGTTTTTTTTATATATATTGGTTAAATGGGAAAAAATTTCTCTTGGGTTAGGAATGGAATTAAGGGAAATGAAAAGAAAATAAGTTTATTTAAAAAAAGAATGGGCTGAAGAGGTGAGTTTGGGTTTAATAGGATTTTGAAAATAAATAAATACTTATAAATAAATTTTATAGGTATAAAGAAGTACAATTATTGGTATAAAAGGGGCTGGGTATTACATCGGCTCGCTAACTTCGTGCCCGAGTTGCCTCGGTCCAAAGGTGGGAGCCCGTAAAAGAACCCGGCGATGTGGTGCTCGTTCCGACGGGGAGATGAAGACCGGAGGTTCCGCGAGGGGATCGGAGTGGAGGCCGAAGACCGAAGGACACGGATCGTTCGGTATAGCTTCCTACCCCTTTTCTTGTTTGCTAGAATTAGGTTAATGGCCCGATCCGGGATTTTAGTGCGTGGTGGTGCCGGTTGCTAGAGTGGTAATGAAGAATACCAATTAGCCTAACTAAGGTGTACATATGGTATTAAGTAAAGACATATCAAGGGATTAGTAAGAGGGAAAAGTAAATTGCGACTGCTATTCACGACCAAACCAAGTATTTCATTACCACTCCCACTTCACCTTTGTATTTCTCCAGGACACTCCGTATCACTACGAAGATCCACAGTTATTTGGATACTCCATCGTATGGTTATATACGAACTCGAAAGGAACTTGTTCCAGTTCGGGGATGGATTCTGGTCCAGGAGAAATAAGAATAAGGTTTATTCAGGTGTCTTTTATCTTTACCTTCTCTTGTGTTGCGAGTGCTCCTGGGATTAGGACAGTACACCCATTATTCTTATTGGATAGTCTTCTTCCAAACCATAGGCTGGTGTCGAACGGTAGGGAAGGAAGAAAACCATTTGGCCTAAAGGGGTGTGCAGAAGGTAACGACTAAAGACATATAAAGAGATTTGGAGAGGTGGCAAAGAGATATACGGTTATAGTTATGAATCTGACAATGGAAGAGGCATTACTAGGAATACCCGGATACCCCTACGAAACATTTCAATGTTTCAGTTTCACTGTGTACTGTTAAAAGAAAACTGATTTCCCAATTAGCCCTTGCTTCAGGGTATGTATTTACCTGGTATGATTCTCACATCTGTATGGTTTTACAGATGATGAGTGGGAGTAAGTTATTAGGAATTAGGTGATCATCCTTATTATATCGGAATTCGTTGTAATTGGTGATATTTGAGGAAGCCACCTGGGTTGTTTGCCGGATGGCAAATATTTGGTTTTGAATATCCGTTGTTATGCACCAATTTCAAATTGATATATCTGTACGTCTATTTTTATAGAGTGAGATATACCTTTTTGAAATTATGTCTATGACATTTACCTATATCAGTGGATGGTTAGGTAATGAGCATTGAACAGCACTGTAATTCTTCTTAACCATAAGTACAGTTTTCAACCTACGACACACAGTGAATGAGTTATCAGGCTCAAGAGACTTATACAGAGTATTGTATGTTGTCCAGTGTCCATTAGGACAGAGGGGTTGGTCCTCGTACTATATTCGGTTTACTTATGACTTCTCTAGTTTTTAGACAAGTGTTTCGTAGAAACACAGGGTCCAAGTTTTGAGAAGTTATAGGTATATGAATAAAGTAGAGAACCAGGTATTGCAGGTATCAGGATTCTTCAAGGTGATCGAAGATGTAGATATTTGTGTATGGTATTCCGTTGATAGTAATGGTTTTGAGAAACTTGTTTCTCTTTCAGATTACTCATGTCTGGATGTATTCCTAAGTTGAGTAACGCTGATCGGCCTCTCTCCATTTAGTCGACATGCACTGGAGACAGCTGTATGATTTGAATCTGGTTTAATTAAATCAGTGCCTCTGTTTCTGTATTGGATATAGAACAGTTCATATCTTGACATTGTTAAGGTACGGGGAGTTGTCCGGCTTATGCTTAAAACCAGACTCTGGATAACTCAAGGCACGTTTCTGTAATGGCTGTTTGTGGGTTGACCCAGGCTATGATGAGGGTTGACTTTCTATCATCAGGAAGATCAATAGTGATATTGTTCTAGACTCGCCACAGTTTTAATAAAAATGGATTTTTTTTCAGAAAACAGTAGTGGGAGTATGGTAGAACTGGAAGTGATTCCAGTACCGCAAACGATTACTGAAGATTTGATAAGAACCTAAAGATTCAATCTGGTTTGACATTCCATTAGCCACTCCGCAGATATGATGGGTAACCTCAGGCGCTCGAGAGGTACTTCGGTATGCTCAAGGACGGTGGCAGGGAGGTTCTTGTTTACCCAAACTTGCCATTGCTGTTGTTCCAGACTGTGAGACCCGGCAGGAGGATGAGTATAGCGTCGTTCTAAACTAGCTTTAGAAGTGCACGTGTATATGACTCTGCCAGAGGGTTGTCGTAGTCAGTGGGAGCAGCGGAAGCATTGGTGGACAAGTGGCTTATGTCTATTTATAGACTAAAACAGATACAGCGGAGATAGATCATCTATTTCTGATGTGACAGTCATAGGTTTGACTTCATCAGAATAGGGGATGGATCTGTTAAGAAGGTGATAGGGTGTGATGTCCTGGTATTTGGATGACATACACAGAGTAGGAAGTGAAATTCGTATACTACGGTCGGTTATACTTTGGTTGTCACACAGTAGTTTCTCCATATAGGACTTGGATATAATATCAAGACATTCTGGTTATTAGATCTATAGATCTAGATTTGGGTAGTTTCCCAATCTGGGTACTTAGACGGCATTCTAAAGGTATTTTAGAATGGATGACTCCTGGCATGGTAGTGTACCTGCAGGTGATGGAGTCACCCTCTCTAAAGGTGTTCTACAGACTAAAGGGAAGAGGGATGTCCATGATTGGCAGATCACTTGCTTAGGCAATTGAGTCAATCATGAGATGTCAAGTACCACACCAGACGTTGTTTTTGCACGAGATGCAGTAAGTTGATATTAATCCAATCAAGGAGAAACGATCGGAAGCAGTTTTAGAACAAAAGTTGATGTTCTAGGGAAATGATAACGGCAGCCTCCTTTGGGAGACAGTTATCATTCCAGGCTTCCAAGGTGACCTGGATGACAGAGTGACTGTCAGAGTTATAGTTCTCCCTCTGAAGAGGGGCAGTATTTTGGACAGGTGGTCCAGCAGATACTGAGGGAGGCATGGCGCAGGATACTGATTAAGTTCAGTTGACGATACAGTCTAAGAAGTTTGGATTTGGAGTTCATTTATGAGCTAGGTCCCATCAGATATCCAGACATATTCTAAGACAGGTATTGCTCATTTCGGGAAATGGTTTTCTCCGCGAACTTAAGATAAAGAGAGACATAGAAAGAAACATCACAGCGGATCCACTCACTGAGGCTATTCCTCGAACGCAATAGTTTCGCAAACGAGCTTTGTGAGACTGACTAGTAGAGGAGTTAGGTGTTCGGTATCACACGGGCTGTGAGTATGCGATATCGCAATAATTAGCCTTGAGTGCAAGTGGGAGATTGTTGGAGATTGTGCCCTCAGAGTCAATTATTGGATCACATGCACGTGATTGCAATGATTGAGGGATGACCTATCCCGGTAGGACAGTCTTACTCAAGATGATAGTATGTTATCTGGTTTATCTTTATCATCGTGTACTGCTTTAGGTGACCTTACAGGTCGCTATTGCACGTTGATAGAGCCCCTAGGATTCTTGCTTGACTGCCAGCAGTATGAGGGCGATCATATACGTGGGAGCTGGGGTCTACAAGCACATCCTTAAAAGGTCCCTAGTGGTGGGAGTTTCGAGACAGGGCATCGATACTCCAGAGTAGACTAGTGTATACAGTCGAGACCCCGACGAGGGGCGGTGGCCGGTCTCACAAGCCACTGGTGTCAGTTGGTTCACCTAAGATGTATACAAGTGCTCATTGGGTTATGAGTACACCGGGCATGACTCGCCGGGAACATGCTAGTTGGTCTTATACCTGACGTCAGATAGCAGTTCCCTGGTGACATGTGTACATGTTAGTTCATCGACCTGAGATCGTCATTTGTCTCGTGTGAGTTCCCACTGTACTTTGATTACTACCCTAGCACGCTCAAAGGAGACGTGCAAACAGGTTTTAGTTGGGTACAGTCCCGAGCCACATGGAGGCAGTGAGCGGATCTGCAGGGGTTCGTCTCTCCCGGTATTGGGGGTGAGGTCACGCTGTGTCTAGGAGAGCCATTACACAAAGCCCTCGACCGAGGCAGGAGATTTACTGGTAGGTATTCCAGTAGTATCTCAGGGTGTTCTGGACTACACTCCGACACGACTTGTACCGCTTTTGGGGGTCTGACTTTTACCAACCCCCTAGACCCGCCATGCGATGCTCATAGACGAACGGACCGGACTGTACGGATATTGTCACTGACAGGCTCAGTAGGGTGTCAGGATGAGTTCGCTCATCGACGTCCCTTTTGGTCAATACCTGGTACCCCGTTACGTATAGGCTAATACCTCTGACGTGCTAGTGGTTAAATCCATAACCAAAGTATTGACGAGTGTTTAGAGTCCCCCATAGACCGTTTCTCAAGTTTCGGACGAAACGCTGTAGAAACCGTATGGAGATATGGCAGGGTTCGATCTTATACGTGCAGTATTGCACGGATCATGATCGGACGGATAATACTAGCGGGCTTTTGTTTAAGCCGGATCCTAGTATTGTACAGTGTAGATTTTGTCTCATTGCATTTGTATTCAGTGGGAATACAAATGCGGGTATGTATATACAGTCGCGGGGTTTTCCTGTAATTTATTACAAGATCAGTTTTTTGAAGTTGCCGGTTTGTACTCCGTTTCGGCCAGTTTTCCTTTGTTCCTTCACGGCCGGACTTTTATGATGGGAGGGGCTAATTTGCAATTGTGCAAATTAGCAATTGTGGAGGGGTTAGTTGTGATATGAGGGATTATGATAGCATCTTTAGATTCCTTTCATGTTCTCATCATGGTGTGCATTTATGGGATGGGCTTTGTGAAAGGATAGGATTGGAAATTGATGTGATCCTTTTTTCTTATTATCATACACTTTCCCCGCTTGTATTCTTTGATGTTTTTTTTCCCTTCACCATAGAGAGGAGGCCGACCACTTGATGGAGAGAGAGTGAGGTTCATTTTGGTATGAGGGAAATTATTCATCTAAAATTAGCTTGCCACAAAAATTCCATAGCCATCTCCAAAGCTTATTTTTCTTCTTCCCTCCATCAATGGCAACTTCATAATCCCAAGAGACAATCCTTTCTACACTTCATCTACAGCATCCTTGGGCATGTCGGCTCGCCAACTTCATGCCCGAGTTGCCTCGGTCCAGAGGTGGGAGCCCGTAAAAGAACCCGGCGATGTGGTGCTCGTTCCGACGAGAAGATGAAGACCGGAGGTTCCGCGAGGAGATCGGAGTGGAGGCCGAAGACCGAAGGACACGGATCGTTCGGTATAGCTTCCTACCTCTTTTCTTGTTTGCTAGAGTTAGGTTAATGGCCCGATCCGGGATTTTAGTGCGCGGTGGTGCCGGTTTCTGGTTTTTAGAAAAGTTTCGTTTCCGCATTCCGGCGTCGGATTGACGGCCGGGGCGCCGCCATGCACTTACAGGGATTGCTCACTGGGTTGTGCACTGGAGTCAGGGAGACGAGGTGGTGGTTTCGGGGTCACCGGCGGTGAGGTGCCGGCGAGGGTGTAGGGTGCAGGTTAGGGTTCTGTTGGTGATGGTGCAGCTGGGGTCGGGTGTGCAGGGGTCTGGTGTAGGAGGGAGAAGAGAAGAGGAGAGGGAGAGGAGGAGATGGTGGTGGTGACGGCGAGGTAAGGTGATCGTCGGCGATGAGGTGTTAGGTTGAAGGTGCAGGGTAAGCTCGGGAAGGAGGAAGAAGAAGAAAGAAGAAGGAAGGAGATGATGGAGATGGAGAGAGGATGAGGAAGAAGATGATGGTGAGGGTTGTGGAGGAGGTTGAGGGCAGAGGAGGCACGGGGAGCTAGGGTTACGTCGATGTAATGGGTTCTCGTGGCTCGGCTTTTAAAGAAGAAGGAGAAGAAAAGATAAGAAGAGGGAGATGACGGGAAGCGCGTGGTGGTGGCCACACTCGAGGAGTGCACAGTAAAAGCGAGAAGAGAGAGAGAGGCGCGGGAGGAGAGAGAAATGAGAGAGAGGGAGACTCAGCGGAGAGAGAGGAAGAGAGAGAGAGAAAGAGAAAGAGATGAGAGAGGAGAGAGAATGGGTTGTTAAAACGTTTTGATTTTTATTTTAAAAAAATCTTTTCAGTTAATTGAATTTTAAAACTGTTAAGAATATTTAAAATACTAATAAAATTTGATATTTTGGAAAATACAAACCTAGTCCAAAACATGTCCGGGTCGGGTCTAAAATTTAGTTTTAAAAATACGAAAAATATATGGGACGACCAAAATTAAAAATGAATGTCCGGGTAACGAAAATGCATACCCCCAAGAACGGATGCACGTAAGTGCGCGTAGCCATCCAAACAAGTACGTTTCACGGAACGGGACGAGAACAAGATGCACGGATGCTACCACGGGGTTAGGAGTATCATGCAGGCCATGCAATGTATTTTTAAAATATTTTATATGACTTAAAATGTTATAGTGTAAAAATGCAAATGCCAGATAAAATGCCAGTATGCAGAATGTATAAATTAAATTAAAGTGCACGAGTCCACGTAACAAGTCAGGGTAGATCATAAACATGAATCAAGACAGGTTTCAAGCAGGCGGGTTGGTTCGAATGCAAATACAGATATCAAATACACTATTCGTACCCAAAACACAATAAATCAGGAAAATACCATAAATAAAGAAATACATGAACTAGAACTGGTATAAATGAACTAGGGTGTTACACGTTTTGGTTTTCATCCGCGATTTCGGTTTATGATACTATGTGTGATATGTGTAGGTACCTATGTGGACGTCGTACGAAAAGAAGGAGCAAGGCGACATCGACTTCGGTAAGCAAGGATCAATGTGAGTAGATGTATATCTACGGTGGAAGTCGGGTGGATGGCGTATAGCACCCCCACAGTTTCGTAGTGTAGTATATGAATACGTATTTGTGTGTGTGTGTGTTGTGAGACTAAATGATTATCAAGATAGGCTTTAGGTGTTCATGGGTTAGTTTTAGTGTAATTGGAAGTAATTTAGTTTAGTTTCTTAGTCGCGAAACCCTAGAGTAAAGATTGGCACACACGCACACACACGCATACATTTGATTTTCTTGTGCGTATATGGGGATATATATATATATATATACATATATGTATGTGAGTATGTATGTATATATATGTATACATATACACGGATGATGAGGATAGTATGTGGTACTTGGAGATGAGTCAATGTGATTGGGTATGATGCCGTGAGATCGGTGATGCGATTCGGGTCGTGTTATGAGATACGACATGATATTAGCGGATCGTTGAGCGATGTGTTTTCATACACACGCGATATATGTTGGATGGTATCGGTATGTACTAGACTTTAGATCAGTACCCTAGTTCATGATATTATGATGACGACACCATATGGATATTGAGGTATATGTAATAGTTGATCCGTACCCTGATTTTGGGATGCCGTACGATAGATTTACCGTACGAGATATAAAATGATGATAGATCCGCACTCTTGACTCGAGAATGTCGTATTATATATATATATATTATCGTATGTGATGCTATTGAGGCGGGATCACCGACTACTAGATATATCGACTCGGACTTAGGTGGATTTCCTTACCCCTCTGGTTAGTCTCTTAGCTTGTCCTGTAGTTTACTTAGTAGATGTTAGATTTGGGCTCGAATCATACTTATTTTCAAAACTAACGAATCGTGAGTATTTTAAAGACAGGCCAAGGGATACCACAGATATTTTAAAGGACGTACCTTTTCTTAAAAACACCGTAGTCCCTATTTTCTAAACACCACGATTCGTGCTATTTCAAGTGCCAAAACTATATGACTCGTATATATATTGTATATTCTTATATGTTGCGTTTACGATTCATTTTCCGTATATTCTTTCTGTTCATATCGCATTGCATGCTTATACTTGTGATTCCTTTGTTTATTATGAACCCATGCTGTCAGGACACCAGCACCATTATCGATGATGCGTATGTCTACGAACACTTGCTTGCCGGCTCACACACATCATCATCGGTAACTGCCATGACACGTACACTTTAGAATTATTACTTCATTGATATGACCCGTTAGCTGGTAGTGCTTTCATGTGTTAAATTAGACATTTGCATTCTTTACTTAGATATCCATGCACGTGTATTTATCCATTTTTGATGCAATATTATGGGGCTTTATGCCGGTAATGCTCTGTTTATTTACTCTCGAGATTTGGGATTTCGGATTTCCATGAGATTTCTGGATTTGGAGAAACCGCAAAGATTTTATAAAATTATTATCATTGTAAAGATAGAAAATTGCGGTTTTCTCGTGATATGATTTGAGAGGTGTCCACCATGAGTTTTCTCGGCTCTTGAGCGATATCATACACTCGATTCGAGGAGGAGGAGGAACCGTCTGCGGGTGTATGGTGGACCCGGTACGGTACCCCGGGGCAAGATGGTCGCAGATGATTGCGTTGAGCCCGGCAGGGGAGCACTACCGACCGGTTATTTGTGACGCGGCGGATATCTGCAGGATACCGACGTAGTCGTGGGATTTGATGATTATGGGACAGTCCGGATGCCGGAGCCCGGGGCCAATCCGGATTGCCGGAGCCCGAGATATTGAGAAACGGAGATATTGATATTTTATGATATGGGCCAGTCCGGATTGCCGGAGCCCGAGATATTGAGATATTGGGATATATGTTTTGTTTCGATACTTGACATGGATTCTATGTTGATTTCATTGATGATACCTCGATTTTTATATACAGAAATCTCACTAAATTAAGAAAACAGTTTTCTCATTCTTGATGTATTCTGTTTTCATTTGTAATGGATTCATACATCATATATGTGATATGTTGCTACCTGAGGCACTGACACGAGCACTTGGTACTATACTATAGTAGATGCATACCTCACCATTATTAGATGCTTCAGGCTATAGTATATTGAGGATATATTATTATGGTATGACATAGGATAGAGTCCTACATGCAATTTCTGCTCGGTGATGTTTTCTACTCACGAGTTGGCAACTCACCCCCGTTGTGCCACAGTTTCTTGCAGGTTTTGCCGTACAGGTTTCCTTGACGGTTTTGCTGGCACACTACTTCCTTCCGGGTGATGCTTTAGTAGGTGGGTTCACTCGTATCATGACCACCATTGTACTTTTATTATTTCAGTTGTATCTAGTAACTCCATCAACCAAACTTGTATTATTAATAGACTTAGAATACCATTGTATATTCTTTCGACCTTAGAGTCGCGCTTGTATCATTATGGTTTTCTGGTGGATATTGGTTTTCTTCTGAGTTTTGATCCTCGCCCTTCGGCGTTGTATATTATATTGCTTGCGTGGTTGTGTCTGCCAATTGGCGAAGAGCTAGCTACCGTTTGGGGATGCCTTTATATTATGCATGTTTACCCGTTTGGGGCCAGTATTTATAAAGGAGACTCTGCCGAAATCTTTGGAAAAGACTTGATGTTTTAAAAATGCATACTACGGCTTATTTTGTTAAAACCACTTGCTTTAAAACAGATTTTCCTTCACTTATTCTTTAAAATGGTTTAGATTTCTGTGCTTTTGGCTTACTTGAATTAGGTGTGGTCCTATAGATTTCACATGATTCAAGTGCCAGTCACGTGCCATTTCGGGTCGTGACACCTCCACAGTCAAATTACGGCTGTCTATCGGATATCAAGAAAAGACAAGAATATAATCTAGCTAGTACATGTCCATCTGCCATAATAAATAAAATTAAAAAAATGCATAAAGCGGAAACGAATCAAGATCCAAAAAATAATATCTGAATTATGTCCCAATAGAGGCTCACATCAATAAACAAAACTACAGAAAAACTAAACATCTCTAATAATACACGTTCAATTCCTTAATGCTCGGCTTAATTGCTAAAGTATTCTTGATCTGCCTGCGATAAAGCTAGAGGAACCGGGCCATGCAAAACCCAGACATCAGTGCGTCATAATATCAAAATAGCAGTAATGACCAGGATATAATAACATGATTAAACATGAATATAAATAATAAATACATGTATAAATAGTGAGCTATATGTATGTATGGGTGTGTGATGTGTATCCTAAATTTGTGCTTCTAGGTTATCTATTCTAAAATTCTTTGAAATCAATTAATGTAATCCTCATCGTAACTCAACAGTATATATCCCGTTCATTCCCCACGGGACCACGGTAACAATAATTATTCCGTAACGCTAGGAAATACGATAAACAAGTATTTATTCCGTAACGCCCGGAAAAACGGCAAACAAGTATTTATTCCGTAACGCCCGGAAAAAGGCAAACAATAATAATATCCTCTTAAGTTACGTTTCTGTTATATTCTTGATTTCCCCTTTCCCCCCCAGATTTGTGTTCAAGTCAGGTATTGCCGATATAAATCTAATGCCAACACAGGATCAAACAGGTATAGTTCTCGTCTATGCAGACAACAAGTCAGGATTGTTGGCATTAGCAATAAGATCTAAGTAGCAAGTCAGGATTGTTGGCATTAGCAATAAGATCTAAGTAACAAGTCAGGTAGTGTATCGTGAACATGTCATGTGATGTATATTATCTAAATAGATACCCAATGTGAAACTCTAATCAATATCGGAACACGATAAACAAAACTAATGCCAGAATGCATATGTATCTATCTGTAATAACAATTATTCGTCCATTACCATGTATGATGCAAACTAGATAACATATTGTGCTAATGTAGTAGTATAACGATATCATGATGTTCCAGCATGCAACTAGATGAACGATTATCAGTGCAGATATGAACGGATATCGTAAAACTGTAAATCAGTAATATTTGCTGAATAATAAAATACATGCACTATTCTTATTCATATAGATATCGATATAATAACATAGCATGTTGCAAGTTAAAACTTTCCTGATCGGATCTCACGTTGAGATACGGATGCTATGTCCGGCGTCGGAATAACGTCGCGATGCAAACTTACACGCGCAGGACTGGACCTGGCTGAGTAGTGACGTGACGTGGTGATTAGGCTGGACGACGACGGTGACTGGGTCGTCCGGATCGTCGGCGACGCGCGCAACTCCGGCAAGCCGATCGGAGAATCAAGAAACGATAAAAAAAGAAATGAAGAGGTAGAAGAATGGGGTGGCTGCTGGTTTTGGGTTCTGGGGTGGCGAAGACAGAGGAGAAGCGGCGAAGTGATGACGACGATAGGCTGCCGTCGACGGCGAGGTGGCTATATGTTTCTTGAGTTGGTGTTCGGGATGTAGGGGATGTTATGGAGTTCGTGTTAGCGGTCTGGGGTGTCGGGAGTGGAGAGGGAGGTGAGGATGAGGGGATGGTGGGTGGCAATGACGAGGTCTCCGGCGAGAGTGTGGATTTGAGTTAGGTTCTCTCGTGGGCGAAGAAGGTGAAGAAAGAAAGAGAGGAGAGAGAGAGAGAGGTGGTGTTAAATAATATTAGGTTTATAAAAGATTATATTTATACGATTAGAGTGAGAGAGAGAGGGCGAGAAGAGAGAGAGAGAGAGATACCGAGTGAGAAAGAGAGAAGTAAGAGACAAAGAGAATAATATAATTAGTTTATAATATATATATATATATATATATATATATATATGTTATATAATACATACATATATATATATATATGTTATATAATACATACATATATATATATATGTTATATATATACTATTGGTTTTTAAAAAATATTATAATATATATGTTTTGGGTTTGTATAGCTAATATCAAATTACTCCGAAAATTACCCTGGTCTTATCTAAATATCTAGTTTTT
The DNA here is from genome assembly GCA_030015575.1 of Agapanthus africanus. NCBI lineage: Eukaryota > Viridiplantae > Streptophyta > Magnoliopsida > Asparagales > Amaryllidaceae > Agapanthus > Agapanthus africanus. The sequence goes on from CM057339.1 coordinate 228,190,052, forward strand.
AAATATGGAGAATATACGTAAAAATTTAATCCATAATGCAATATCCGGTCAATAAAATGTATACCCCCAAATACGGATCTTCATAAATATACGTAGCAATCCAAACGAGACTGTTTTAGCAATTAGGACATGAACATGATGTATTGATGCAACCACATGATATGGGGTACGATAACATGCCATGCTAGATATCAAAATATATTATTTGATTATTATTTTTATTATTAAAAGACACGCGGATACATAATATATCATATATGTGTGTATAGAATTTAGATGTGCATGGATGTTCTGTACTAGCAAATATTTGACGTAATCTTGAACCATGATGGGTTTCAAATATGCAGGTCGGGTCGGATACTAACTACTGTTACTAAATGCACTATCCACCCCAAAAACAACAATAATAAAGAAATCTATCACAAGATTTGAAATACCCCAAATAAAATATAGTATAACAGTTCTAGGGTGTTACAAGAACAGATATAGACACTTTTTCCAACCAATCATACATCGTTATCTTTTCCTACACCTAAATGCAACCTCACACAACTTAAGTACTATACCAGTAGCCACTCTTCCTGCACTCGCACTTTTCGACATGAGAGCTTCACATTGTTTGCCATGCCCTGCTTCCCGGTATACGGTAGCGGAGACGTGGCCAGGCCACGACGTATTTACTAAGAAATAAATACGCCAAGCGTAAATAAGCAATATATGTAAAAAAAAATGCACAAGAATGACAAGTGATATAAAATGAACAACTTTTATTAACATTCATCTTTACAATACAACTGTTTTGGAAAAAAAAGTACAATGATACAAAGTAATGCCTAAACAGTGGCATACAAAAAAGAAAAGTAAGTACAAGAAGCTAGAAGTCCTGCTGGGAAGTGATCTGGTCCATGTCTTCCTGGTTAGGCACTATCTCGGGAGAGTCCTGTCTTACTGACGACCATTCCAAAGAAAGAAATAGACAGGAATGTCGTCAGCGAACTAGCGCTCGATAAGTCCCAAAAGAAAGAAAGGAACAAGTAATGTGGAAAATGAACTGGTAAGTTATACAGGTATATACTTGATATCTTAACATAGTTGTTTGTAACTTGATACAAAAAGTATCAGTGTATACGAGAGGAGTCCAACTTGCCCTGTGGATTATGGTAACTTGTAGTATAAAGCCCCGTCAAAACCCACGGGACAACGCATGAGAGTTCATATATGTGTCTTTTAAGTAACTATCTGATGCCACTTTTAATACATTCCGTACCAATCTACTCCGTTAACCCCGTGTAATGTTTTGTATAGATTATAATTACCTGACTTGCCGAGACTATGAATACAAGTTGTTCAAGATGTCAGGTTCAGGATGTAAACAAGTAGTCATGTAGTCAAGTCAAGTTATAGCCATGGTTCGTCAAGTCAAGTCATGTTTGCATGTTTGATATAGTTGTTGAATTCTGGTATTCAGGTTCAGGTTGAAGTCTTCATGTTTGATATAGGATTCATGTTTGATTAAACTTGGATTGGATTCAGATTTGAGTTAGACTCAGACTGAGTCAGACACTTATAAACTGATTTGGATTCTGAATTAGATTTATGAGTTATCAGTAACTGCTGCACATGGACGACAGGATTTGTGTCTTTTTCCAAAACAATTACCATTGATAACCCCGTTAAGTTTTTCTACCTTAAATAGGCAAGCACTCACTTTCTCCGGCTCTCTGGGGCTCAAGAGAATTGATCCCGCTTAAACCTATATTTACTAAAGTCCTTAAATATTGTTTTATATAATTCGAGGGGGTTTTATGAAAAATATTTTTAATAAAATTTCAAAATAAATCTCAAGAATTTATTTATATTATTTAGGGTTGCATAGATGTGAATTTTAAGGATTTGTGGTATTTTAGTGATAATAGCTTAGCCTGTATAGTTCATAGTATTTTACTGTAAAACTTGACTTTTGTTGGTATATTGATGGTATTTTGATGAAACTTGTAATTCTTTCATTTGAAAAAATAAAAGATTATTATATTTTTAAAATGTATGGATTTTGTAATATTTATATAATTATTAAAAATTAAATTTTTAATTAAGTAGAAAATTGCATTGTTCTTAAAAATAGTATTAAAAACCTTTCGAGACCGAATGCTCCATGAGGAGGTTTGCATCTCGCTCTACTAGCCCAATGATGTATGATAATCCGCACCATCCAATAGCGGGTCCCCTAAAAAGGTTGTAGAGGCTCATTTGCAAAGGAATTTAAAATACAATTTTAAAAGAAAACCATTTTTATAATACGTGGTATTTTGATGAAAATATTGTAATCGTAAACAAAAATATGCTCAAAAGGTATCGTGCTATGAAAACATGTGTGTATGTGAGGGGTAGGACATTACCCCATGAAGTTTTCTAAAGGTATGGTTTTAAGCAAAGCAATATAAGTTGACATATGTAAAGTTCATGGTATTTTAATGTAAAGGTTAAATTAAATCTACGTTTCATGATATTTTTGAGTGAAAGTTGGTTCTAAACATTAATTTTATGAATACAAACTTTGTGAAAGGATATGGATGTCAAATATGTAAGAAAAATTGGAATTTATATAGCATAGAAGAAGATGTCAGTATTAACTTCACTTCCGACATATGATTCGAAAAAGAATTTTTAGAGAAGGAGAATAAGGATTGGAAGGGACTTACTAGCTAGATAGATGAAGAGAAGGTAGAAAGAGAGAGGGTTGTTGTCGTGGCGTTGCGGGGTCGTCGGAAAAGCCTCGATTCTTCGCCGAGAGTTAATCTTTGGCTAACTCCTCTTCTACTCCACTTGTACTTGAGAAAATTTGAGAGTTTTGGCTCGAATTTTCAGAATGAAGTAGGGCTAGGGCATGGGGTAGTATTTATAGTGTGAAATTAGGGTTTTGGGATTAAAAAGATGAATTAAAATGCATTAAAAATGTGATAAATGGAGAATTGAGGGGTCTCTGTTTGATTTCAGAGTAATCAAATAGTGCAGGGGAGTTAGGGGTAGGCCAAGAGACTAGTGTACAAAGCACGGGCCTCATTGGCGACGGGGGACCGTCGGCACTGGCCCAAATGGCCTTTTGGCCAGTCGATTTGTGGAGGGGGCCGGTGGATTGATGCCACGTGTTCACCTCTCTATTAACTCCATTGTGCACATGTTTGTTTTCTCTGTCGTTTCATTTTTATGTGCATTGTACGTGTAAACTTTTGGGCTTCCAAAAAGTTTAAAAGAAAAATCAGAAAAATATAATGTGTCTGATGGGGTTCGAACACAGGGGCTACGTCACAGCAGTGCAAGGGTTTTACCAGTGAGCTACAAGTTGTTTCTTGCTGTTCTTAAACAAAAATTAACTTTTAAAGTGTACTCAGGCTTGTAAACTCATTTCTGTACATTAAACTGAAAAATTTTGTACAGTAAATTCAGAGTCATTACATTCTACCCTCCTTATAAAAATTTCGTTCTCGAAATTTACAATTACATATGGACTAATGTACAAATAAGTGAGGGTATCTTGCACCCATGTCATCTTCTCGTTCCCACGTTGATTCTTATGGTGAATCTTTTCTCCACATCACTCGGACCAAGTTTACTTATTCCGTAATGTCTTCAACTTTCGGTCCAGGATCTCAACGGGTTGTTGCTCACAAGATAGGTCCGTCTGGACTGTGAGCTCGGAGTGATCAAGAATGTGGCTGGGGTCGGTCACATATCTTCGGAGTTAGGATATGTGGAACACGTTGTGCACTCCTTCCAATGAGGGTGGTATTGTTAAATGATATTCCACTTCTCCGACTCGTTCGAGAATGTCGAACGGTCCTATGTATCTAGGACTAAGCTTACCCCACTTGCCAAAGCCGATTACTTCTCTATTTGGAGAGATCTTCAGAAAACATGGTCTCCAGGTTGGAGCTCCAGATGTCGACGCTTTGCATCAGCCCAATGTTTCTGTCGATCTTGGGCTATGCGCATTCTTTCCCTGATCGTACGAACTACGTTCACAGTTGACACGATCATCTCTAGTGCTAGGAGTTCACGATCTCTAACGTTGTCGTAACTTAGTGGTGAACGACACTTTCTTCCGTAGAGTGCTGCAAAAGGCGCCATTCCAATACTCGCCTGATAGCTGTTGTTGTACGAAAACTCCACAACGTGTAGGTGATCTTCCCACGAACCTCCGAAGACTAACATACAAGCTCTTAGCATGTCCTCCAGATTCTAAATTGTTCGCTGATTGAATGATTTCGGATTGTGTAGTTGGAAAATTATGTAGAAATCACAACCAAAAATATTTGACCGCAATCAATAACGGTGTCGGTTTGTAGCGCATTAGTGAGTGTGGATCGTCCACAGGGATTGTGCGATTCGTTCGTATTTTGATTTATTTGAATCGAAAATTTAATAGAAAAGAAAAGCAAAACGATTCAAGATTTTATATCGATGAATTTCAAGAATCAACTTAATCAAATCAAGAATCAAGAAAGCGATAAACATCAAGAATCAAGAAGAATAGAATTCCAATAGATTTAGGTTTCAAGATTTGAAGTAAAGCTCGTAGGAATCGATTAGATCGTAAATGTGAAGAAGATTCAAGAATACGATTTCTTATCCATTAACAAGTTGATGCTAAATCGATGTAGATTCATCGAGGATCAAGGATCTTGCGAAGAATTAGGGTTCCTCATCCTATCCTTTGTCCATTCGATGAATCACATTCACTAGATAGCTTCTAGGAAATCGAATGATCAATCGTTGATCTCTAGATCGTGCGAAAGGAATCAAGAACGCATTCGCATCGATCTAGATCATCGATCATTCGATTTTCAAGAATTTACAATTGTTATAAGACTTAAGAAAACGTTAAAGATTCGTCAACATCATCATTCTACAATCGTTTCGATTCCTCCACGGGCGGAGTTTTACTCAAGCATTATCACGAAGAATACATTCAAGAATTAAATAAGAATCATAATGCTCGAATTGAAAATAAGCAAGTTTAAAGAATCTTCACCTTTATTTATTTCAACAATTAGTTACAACTCTCAAGAACTACAAGAGGAAGGAACTTTGATCGTCGAATCTTGGGTTGCATCGGCTCCTTGAGTCGTGGATCGGCTTGGATCTCGTGCTCCGTTGAACTCCGGCTTCGCTTCTAAAGGTTGGTTGAAGACTTGCTCGCTAGAACTCAAAGGATCTTGAATTTGAGGTTTGGATTAGGGTTAGGGTTTGGCACAAGTTTTGTCACTAACTTGTGGAAGGATGAAGAACTAACCCTAGCTTTTGAACAACTAAAGATTAGGGAAGTAAGGATTGAACAACCTTCAACAAGTGAGCCTTGGGGTCTTTTTATAGGTTTCCCAAACCCTAGGTCTAGGATTTGAATTTTGAATTTCCCTCCAAAAGTTAGTTAGAGGGAGAGGCTTCGAGAAGTAGTTAGTTAGGAGGGAGCTTCTAGAAATAGTTTGTCAGGAGCTTAATTAGCTTAATCAAGATTAGCTTAATTAATCAACCTTTCTGATCTGGAAGAAGCTTCGAGAGAATTCTGGAATTTGAAGTATATAAACCGAATGTGGGCCCTGAGAGAAGAATATTGCATCAAATTTTAAGAGGTGACGTGGCAAGGACGCCGCGGAACCGCGGCACAAGCCAGCTCCGGCCGCGGTTCCACGACTCTGTTGAAGGCTTAGAGCTTGTGTCTTCTGTTGCTGCTTTGGTCTGATACTTGGGCCTTTTCCTGATATGTTGAATTTAATATTTCTCTCTAGATTGCTACCAGTTCTCAGGTCTTTGAGTTGGCGTAATGTATCATTCTTTGTTATGTAAATTTGACCGATCTCTTGGAATTTCCTGCACAGACTTCGAAACACAAGTTGCGCAATATAGGAATGATGCCATGCTATGAAATATAGTCAATTTCCCTAGAAATGCCGATTTTAAAGTCTAACACATGCAAACTGATATTTTATGACTGTTTTGCAGATATGTGTAATATGAATACCGAACACTTCTAGATGAGTGCAAATGATAGGGAAATTGTCGTGTTAAAAATGCAGTATTTTCGACTGATCAAATTCCCCCAAACTTATTTTCGATTGTCTCGAGCGAACTTTATTAAAAAGAAAAGGAGAAAATAAAGAAAGGGAAATACTAACTAGCACACTTTCGTAGGCAACACGATTGCACTGAGCACGTGCAACAAGCCTTTAAATCTCTAGGTGTCCCTAGTAGGAGGAGTGTTGTCTCCTGAGGGTTTTCAGCGGATTGCACTCACAAAATCCAATAATAAAAGAAAGATCATGAATATTACATTTAAAGACAAGAATTGTAAAAGAAAAGCTTTGAAAATTAGGGTTTCCAACTAAGCTAGCTTTTCGGTTGTCATGAGCCCTATCTTAATGGTCATGAAAAGATGTCGGAAATCACGTCCTCCCTCAATAAAACCTCGTCTTTATTCTTCATTCCTATCTTTCATCCAAACATCGATCATATAACCTTGCGTGTGTGTAAAGACATCTCTACACCCGGAGAATTTAATTCAAGCTATCATACTCTTGTCCATCTACCTCAGTACTTTTTAATTAATGAATATTTAGATGAGATTGCTCACACACTTTCATGCGACCGTTAATACTTCTTGAGGTACTAACCGAACGATTTCTCATGTGCTTGCTTATTTGGTGTATTTTCCTCGTCTTGCACCACCTAAGGCTTAGCAGGGACTCCCAGACCAGTTGGTCTTAGGGCACTAGGTGAAGAGGCACACTCGCTATATTTTTTATTGCTGCCTTGGCGATAACAAAACCGGTGTCCATTTTTCTCACCACTTTATATTTTATTCATTTTTTATTTCCTTCATACATCGGCTTTAAGACAAGAGCATTTCAAGGTATCCTCTACTATCCCGAGTTTCAAGACGTGTGTAAGTGCGAATAGCAGGGTATCAACGTTCAAAATGTTTGGCTTCCAGAATAGAAACTATTTTTCAGACTTATTTTTATCCTCAGATTAGTGACTTCCTTCATCTTACTAACCCTTGGGACAACGGCTCATAACTACTTATTACTAGTTCGTTTAAGAAAACTTCTAATTTTCTTGGTTTTCTTAAATTTTTCCAATCTTTTGGATGTAATTTTTCACTATCTAATCTTTTATTATCTTATTTATGTACAAAGAAAAATTTATTTTTATTTTTTTTGAATTTTTTTAAATTTTTATAGGTTTTCAAAATGTTTTGTGCTTATGCAAAATATGATGCAAATGATACGAAAATAAGCACAAACCTCCCCCAAACTTGTTTTCAACAGTGTCCTCACTGTTGCCTTCTGCTAAATATCAAAAACCTGTAAGCCTGGGAGGAAATTTATTAAATGGGGGCAAAATATATAAGTGAAAATCCTCCCCCAAACTTATTTTTGGCTCATCATTTTGTAAAAAATTTCTTTTCAAGAGCCAGAAAAAATGCCCCCCCAAACTTGAGTTATGCAATGTCAATCTTTTGAAAATCACATGAGGGGGTCAAAATTTAGTGGTCGATGCCAAGCTTTGCAAAGACCGAAAGTTAACACCAACCATTTAAAATTTTTATCAATGCAGTGCTCTGGTTGGTGGAAGAAGAAGTGGGGAAAGGGTAAGTGGTGGAATAGAATGTGTGTGCGTCTCATTTTGGAGAGACGATGCAGTGTATGTGATGGATTACTCGCATTCTTTTTACAATTCAGAAAAAGGGGTGGAGGTTCAATTTCATTGATTGGGACGTGATTCATCTCAACACCTGTGTTATTCAGAAATGCGAGTTCATCAGCGAAGATTTCCTCAAAAGTTCCATCAATACCCCGATGAATAATGTCATCACAAAGTGCGGGGTGATCTTCATACTCTAAAAGCAGTTCATAATCAGTGTTAGTTGTTGACCCGGACATCTCGGTGGAAGAGTCCGTATGTGTATGATACATAGTTGGGTCAAACAACAACTTATGAAAAGAGTCGAGATCAGTATCATGAGGATCATCAAATTCGCTGCTGTCGACATCAATTAAGTCGACAGAACAGACCTGAGCAGTAGGTTCGGAGGGTACACTTCCCAACTTGTAAATGTTTAGCTCAATTGACCTATTCCCGAAGGATAGGGTCATAGAACCATTACGACAGTTGATGATAGCATTGGAAGTGGCCAAAAAAGGGCGACCTAAAATCACCGGAATTTGATTCCGTAGGTTTGCTACAGGCTGTGTATCAATTACAATAAAGTCCACATGGAATATAAATTCCCCGATTTTTATTAACACATCCTCCAGTTCACCCCTAGGTTTGGTGATTGATCGGTCAGCCATCTGGAGAGTGCAATGGGCTGGTTTCAACTCTCCGATCCCTAACTGCTCATAGACTGAGAAAGGGAGCAGGTTAACACTTGCGCCAAGGTCTAGTAGAGCACGGTTAATGTGTTTCTTCCCAATAGAAATGGAAATAGTAGGATAGCCAGGATCCTTACGTTTCCTCGGTAATTGTTGGGGGAAAGCTGTGTCTACAGCCTTTGCTATGAATATCTTCTTGGGCACTTGTTTCTTCCTCTTTCTAGTGCACAAGTCTTTAAGAACTTTCGCATACGCGGGGACTTGTTGGATAGCATCTGGATTAGGGATGTTGATGTTAACATGTTTAAACATTTCAGTGATCTTCTCCATTTGTGGACTTGGTCTGTTTCCCCTTAACCGATTTGGGTAAGGAGCTTGTGCAATAAGGTCGGGGTCCAACATTGGAGAAGATCGTGTGGGTGGACCCGATCCCAGAATAGAAGTGGGGATCGTCCGTGGAGAACTAGAAGAGATGGGCTGAGGTGGCGAGCCTTGTGGGAAACGGAGAATAGGCTCGGAAGAAAATGGTGGGGTAGACGAACTGGGGTCAGAATTATAAGTAGAAGTGGAAGGAAATGTCTCAGCCGGGGTGTCATTGATAGATTTTTCAGTGTCATCAATCTCTTCCCCAACGTGATCGTCAAGCACTCTTCCAGATCTCAATATGATTGCATTCACATGATGTGAATAGCCAGGATTGGGTAAGGGTTGAGCTGGAAGTTTCCCTTTCTCTCTTGCACTCATTTCGGCTTTTAATCGTGCAATTTCTTCTTCCATCGCTTTAATACTCTCGCTTTGGGACGCAAAGTTTTTCTCAATTTTATCGACATAAGACTTCATTTCAGCCGAAACTTACATGATATTTGTTAAGACCAAATTCATGTATTGTGCAAATGAAGAGGATTGATCAGTCCCAGTCAAATGTAAAGGACTAGACAGTGCATGTGTGTTGACCGGATTTTGAAAGTTTTGTGCTTGGAAGGGGTGCTGACTCAATTGTGGTTGGTGTTGTGGTGGAGGGACCCTTTGGAAATTGTGTTGGTTTGGAACCGTATTTTGATTTTGTGATTGGTTCCAAGCAAAATTTAGGTGATTCCTCCAACCCTGATTATATGTGGAAGAAAATGGATCGTTTCTATGTCGTTGTTGGAAAGCAGAATTGATATGCTCATGACCTTGAAACAGAGAATTTCGTGGACATTCTTCCGTCAAATGAGAAGGATCAGAACAGCATCCACATACAGTTTTGGAGAGTGATATTTGACTTAGGGCGGCTAAAAATTTGTTTTCCATAGTCTCGAGTTTCTTTTGCATAGCTGAAATGTCTGCTCTAACTCCTTTGGAAATATTATTCCCATCCCTAGACGATTGACTCACACCCTCCCACTGTAAATATTTTTCAGCGAAATCTTCTAGAAATTTCCAAGCTTCCCCATCATCTTTGGTCATAAAGTTGCCTTGACACATGGATTCAAGGGTCTGTCTTGTGTTAGGATTAATGCCCTCATAAATGATTCGGCACAGTTCCTATCTAAGGATTCCGTGATGAGGACATTGAACTAACAAATCCTTGAAGCGTTCAAGACATTTTGAAAAAGGTTCATTTGGAAGATGGGTGAATTGATTTATTTCTCTACGGACTCGAGCTGTTTTATGATGTGGGTAGAATTTCTTAAGGAATGCTTTGACGAATTCTTCCCAATTTGAAATGGAATGTGCGGTAGTGTTATACAGCCACTTCTCGGCTATATCGCACAAGGTGAATGGGAGAAGACGAAGACGCATAGCATCCATAGAAAGCTGTGAGGTACCCATCATTGCGCATACATTTTCAAATTTGGTGATAAATGCATATGCGTCTTCAGTCTCGAGACCGTGAAATTTTGGTAGAAGGTTGATGTATTGGGGTTTAATTTCAAAATTTTCCCCGTTGGCTGGTGGAATGGAAAGACAGGTCGAAAGGGGACCTCGTGTAGGATAGCACCTCTCTTGGAGAGAGATGCGAGGTGGATTCTGCGCACCAACGGACGGCGGCAGAGTAGTGGTAAAGAAGTTCGATGGAGACGGATCCATCGATGTGGGTGTGGTGGTGGGTAAAGAAGAAGTAAATGTAGAAATACCGACTTTAGGGTCGATGGGAGGAACGCGGACTAAACGGGTACTAGAATCCCGTGTCCAGCCTATCTTGTACTAAAAAGGGTTAATACAAGTGGCAGCGTGGCTTTATAATTAGGGGAGATGAATAAATGCGGTGTTTGTTTTGAAAAAAATGATACGGATTTTTGAAAATATGATGCAAGCACAACAAATGCAACACACAAAACCCTAATTCTAGGGGTCACCTAGGTCAAATCTCTAGACCGCTCCTAACTTCCAAAAGACAAGTCGCAGGATAAATCCTCCACTGCCTCTTTGTCTCTCCTGTGGCCAGGTAAGTGCCAGGTAAGTGGGAGGTTCTCCACTACGTAAGTAGTGGGCCTAATTAAGTAACCACTAGCCTTTGACACACTTGCCTTAGACACCACAAGAGAAACGCGGATAAGCAATGAATTACCCACGGCCTTCTTCTGTCCTAAGTGAGCGCGACGGTCCTTAGAGTCATCTCTAGATTTCTTTTAATTAATTAGGGTAAATGCGGATGCAATTTTGCGATTTTCGGGGCTTAGGAAGGGTAATGAACTCCCCACCTAATCTGGATTTGGTCTTTGCCTCTTAATGTCCGTATTAGTTATGAAAACAACCACAAAATCAAAACACACACAATTTAATTTTGCTTTTTGCGCGGCACTGCGATTTTTGCAAAGAAGCCTGCAGAAAAATATTATTTGGAGCAGACAGAGGAGGAGATAAGAAAGATAGAAGTCACCTGAGAGCAAAATTGTACAGAGGGGGCTTCACCAAGCCGCGGAACCGCCGCAGTTGATGGCTTACACCGCACTTCCGCGGTCGTAGGTACTGTTCCCTGCACGAAAATTCAACAGCAAGTTGCTGTTTAATCCTTCAGCTCTCTGGAAATGTCTGAAAAAAATTTCACTTTCTCCACAGCTTCCAGAATTCCTCGCAATCAAATCACAACACACGTTTAGATTTTTGCGCTAATTTTGATCACAAAATTACAATGGAATGAATCTTTCAATTCAAATTTCAATATATAATGAATTAGCGCGCGATCCCCGGCAACGGCGCCATTTGATTGATTTGATTTCCGATTGTGTATATCAAATGGTCCCCGGCAACGGCGCCATTTGATTGATCTTTTCTCGTTGTGTCGGTATTTAGAAAATTGTATGAAATCACAACCAAAAATATTTGACCGCAATCAATAACGGTGTCGGTTTATAGCGCATTAGTAGTGCGGATCGTCCACAGGGATTGTGCGATTCGTTCGTATTTTGATTTATTTGAATCGAAAATTTAATAGAAAATAAAAAGCAAAACGATTCAAGATTTTATATCAATGAATTTCAAGAATCAACTAAATCAAATCAAGAATCAAGAAAGCGATAAACATCAAGAATCAAGAAGAATAGAATTCCAATAGATTTAGGTTTCAAGATTTGAAGTAAAGCTCGTAGGAATCGATTAGATTGTAAATGTGAAGAAGATTCAAGAATACGATTTCTTATCCATTAACAAGTTGATGCTAAATCGATGTAGATTCATCGAGGATCAAGGATCTTGCGAAGAATTAGGGTTCCTCATCCTATCCTTTGTCCATTCTATGAATCACATTCACTAGATAGTTTCTAGGAAATCGAATGATCAATCATTGATCTCTAGATCGTGCGAAAGGAATCAAGAACGCATTCGCATCGATCTAGATCATCGATCATTCGATTTTCAAGAATTTACAATTGTTATAAGACTTAAGAAAACGTTAAAGATTCGTCAACATCATCATTCTACAATCGTTTCGATTCCTCCACGAGCGGAGTTTTACTCAAGCATCATCACGAAGAATACATTCAAGAATTGAATAAGAATCATAATGCTCGAATTGAAAATAAGCAAGTTTAAAGAATCTTCACCTTTATTTATTTCAACAATTAGTTACAACTCTCAAGAACTACAAGAGGAAGGAACTTTGATCGTCGAATCTTGCGTTGCATCGACTCCTTGAGTCGTGGATCGGCTTGGATCTCGTGCTCCGTTGAACTCCGGCTTCGCTTCTAAAGGTTGGTTGAAGACTTGCTCGCTAGAACTCAAAGGATCTTGAATTTGAGGTTTGGATTAGGGTTAGGGTTTGGCACAAGTTTTGTCACTAACTTGTGGGAGGATGAAGAACTAACCCTAGTTTTTGAACAAGTAAAGATTAGGGAAGTAAGGATTGAACAACCTTCAACAAGTGAGCCTTGGGGTCTTTTTATAGGTTTCCCAAACTCTAGGTCTTGGATTTGAATTTCCCTCCAAAAGTTAGTTAGAGGGAGAGGCTTCTAGAAGTAGTTAGTTAGGAGGGAGCTTCTAGAAATAGTTTGTTAGGAGCTTAATTAGCTTAATCAAGATTAGCTTAATTAATCAACCTTTCTGATCTGGCAGAAGCTTCGAGAGAATTCTGGAATTTGAAGTATATAAACTGAATGTGGGCCCTGAGAGAAGAATATTGCATCAAGTTTTAAGAGGTGACGTGGCAAGGACGCCGCGGAACCGCGGCGCAAGCCAGCTCCGGCCGCGGTTCCGCGGCTCTGTTGAAGGCTTAGAGCTTGTGTCTTCTGTTGCTGCTTTGGGCTGATACTTGGGACTTTTCCTGATATGTTGAATTTAATATTTCCCTCTAGATTGCTACCAGTTCTCAGGTCTTTGAGTTGGCCTAATGTATTAGTCTTTGTTATGTAAATGTGACCGATCTCTTGGAATTTCCTGCACAGACTTCGAAACACAAGTTGCGCAATATAGGAATTATGTCATGCTATGAAATATAGTCAATTTCCCTAAAAATGCCGGTTTTAAAGTCTAACACATGCAAAATGATATTTTATGACTGTTTTGCTAATATGTGCAATATGAATACCGAACACTTCTAGATGAGTGCAAATGATAGGGAAATTGCCGTGTTAAAAATGCAGTATTTTCGACTGATCATTCGCTCAGACTGTCCGTCCGTTTGTGGATGGTAAGCCATGCTGAAGTTCAGACTCGTTTTCAGGATAGCTTGTAGACTCTGCCCAAACTGTGATCGGAATCATGTATCACGATCGGAGATGATGCAAACTGGTACTCCATGTAATCTCACAATATCTTCCATGTACTTCTTCGCTAACATCTCGGTAGATTGGACAACTCGAAAGGGAATAAAGTGAGCCGACTTGGTGAGTAGATCCACAATAACTCATACTGTGTCGTTACCCTTCGTGCTGTAAGGAAGGGTGGTTATGAAGTCCATGGTAACGTGCTGCCATTTCCATTCTGGGATAGGTAACGGCTGAAGTAGACTAGCAGATCTGTGATATTCAGCCTTCACTTGCCGACACACCAAACACTTGGCTACGCTTCTGACTATTTCACGCTTCATTCTATTCCACTAGTAGTGTTGTCGTAGATCTTTATATATTTTTGTACCACCGGGGTGTACTGAGTACGGAGAGCTGTGAGCTTCTTTCATCAACTCTTCTTGAACAGGACCGTATGGTACGCATAATCTACTTCCATATCTCAAGGATCCATTTTCGTGGATGATGAAGTCAGTTCGAAGTCCACTTTCTACTTGTTCTCGGATATTTTGTAGCTTGGCATCATTTACTTGAGCTGCTTTGATCTGATTGACAATAGTATACTGGACTTGTAAGTTCATTAAATCTGAAGAGTTACCTGGCATAACTACTTGAATCTCCATTCCTGCTATACCTTCCACTGAGCGGTGAGATTCATTGATAATGGATGGCGGCTAAGTGCATCGGAAACTACATTCACCTTCCCAGGATGATACTGTAGGTTGATGTCGAAGTCCGCCATGAGTTCTAGCCATCTTCTCTGTCGCATGTTTAGTTCTTTCTGAGTAAATACATACTTCAGACTCTTGTGGTCAGTGTATATATCCACTCCTTCACCCAAAAGATAGTGACGCCAAATCTTAAGTGCATAGATAATGACTACCAACTCCAGATCAAGTGTTGGATAGTTGCGCTCATGAACCTTTAGCTGTCTTGATGCAAAAGCTACAACTTCTCCATGCTGATGTAGAACACATCCTAATCCCTTACCGGACGCATTGCAATGTACAACGAATCCTTCTGATTGATCCGGTATTACGAGAATATAAGCAGATGTTAGTCTTGATTTGAGTTCTACAAAAGTTTGTTCACATGCTTCTGACCACACGAAAGCTTCATCCTTATGTGTGAGCTTGGTCAGGGGTGCTGCAATCTTTGAGAAACCTTCAATGAATCTTCGGTAGTATCCTGCTAATCCCAAGAAACTTCGAATATCCTTCACCGTCTTTGGTGTCGGCCATTCGCTGACAGCTGATACCTTATCTGGATCTACCGAGATTCCTTCGCCCGAAACAATGTGTCCAAGAAATCCAACTTGATCTAGCCAAAATTCACACTTGCTGTACTTGGCATAGAGTTGATGTTTTCTCTAGGACAATCTGTAAATGATCGGCGTGCTCTTTCCGATTCTTTGAATACACCAGGATGTCGTCGATAAAAATAACAACGAACCTGTCTAAGTACTCTCGTAAAACTTGGTTCATCAGATTCATGAATATAGCAGGTGCATTGGTCACTCCAATTGGCATCACGGGATATTCGTAATGACTATAGCGAGTTCTAAATGCCGTTTTAAGAATATCAGACTCTTTGATCTTCACCTGATGATAACCTGAACGAAGATCTAGTTTCAAAAATACATAAGGCCCACTTAGCTGATCGAAAAGATCATCGATGTGCGGTAGTGGATACTTGTTCTTTATCGTCACTTCGTTCAGAGCTCTATAATCTACACGCATTCTGTATGAACTTTCTTTCTTCTTCACAAGCAAAACTGGAGATCCCCAACTTGAAGTACTGGGACGAATCCAACCTTTCTTCAGGAGTTCGTCCAACTGAATGCGGATTTCCTTCAATCCCTCAGGACTTTAACCGGTACGGAGCTTTGATTACAGGTTGCGCACCAGGTATTAAGTCAATACTGAATTCAAGAGCTCGATCGGGAGGCAAACTTGTTATATCTTCAGGAAACACATCCTCGAACTCTCGAACTACCTCTGGCTTTTTGTAACATTTTAGGAAAATAAAATATTATTTTCAGAATTTAAATAATTAAAATAATAAATTTCATGAATATTTTTAAATATGAGAATTATTTTTAATGAAAGGGTATAATTATATACCGATAATTTGGAAAATATTTGGAAATTTGTATCAAATATTGATTTTGAAAGAATTTATGTGATTTAGACATTTTATAAATTTGTATACAATTAATTATATACAAGTTTATTGTTAAACTTGATTAATATTTCGCTAATCATGCATTAATCCGGTTTATGTAATTGACATGCTCCATAGCATGTTACATATATTTGTTACATTTTAATTGATATGCATCATGGTTCCTTTTTATTTAAAATGATTTTTTTATTTGTTATTTTAAAAATAAAAAGAGAATGTGAATTTAAAACGTGAGAAATTTTGGGGAGAGGGGGACAAAGAGGTATGGCTCATAAGAGAGAGGGAGTGTCACGCCCTGCTTCCCGGTGTACGGCGAAGGGGACGGGACGAGGCCGCTACGTATTTACTCAGAAATAAATACGCTAAGCGTAACTAAGCAATATAAAAGAAATATACACAAGAAACAAATGTAATAAACAACAACTTTATTTATTAACATTCTTTTACAGTACATGGAAAAGTAAATACATGAAATGAAAAGCAATACCTAAACAGTGGCATAACAGAAATGAAAAGAACTGAAATGAAATGTACAAGTATCTAGAGCTCCGGGTCGAAAGCTAGCTGATCCAAGTCCTCGCTGGTGGGCTCGATCTCTCAAAGGTCCGATCCACCTGACAACATTCCAAAGAAGAAAGAGAAGGAATGTCGTCAGCGAACAATCGCTTGGTAAGTCCCAAAGATAAGAGAGAAGTAGAATAGACAGAGAGAGTGTCACGACCCAAAGTTTGGATGTGACCGGCACTTAGATTGTACAGTATCTAAAGATATTTACACAATCCGAGTAAGCCGAAAAACCAAGATCAAAATCCTTTTAGCGGAATTTTTATAAAATTTTAGTTTTTAAGTAAAAATCACAGTTTTATGTAAATTAAGATCCTAACAGTAACTCACTAGTGAATTCATAATAAAAGAAATTACAAAATGTTAAGTTGGGTTGCATCCCGAGTTGGGATCAACAATGTCAATAGTAGAAGTAAACATTCAAACGTATATGTCATCAATAAGAATTTCAGACATAAGTAAAAGAAATAACACTTTATAGAACTAAACGATCTCATCTGTCAATTAATATACATATAACCCTTTCTCACTCTAAGTCACAATACAAGGTCTGATAGAGATTTTCTAGATCCAAAATACAATACCAAAAGAGAAGGTTACTACATATGTAACCCACATATCAAAAGATGCGATAAAAGCTGCAAAAGTGGATCTGCACTGCTGCTAACCGTCCACTCTACTCCTGCAAGGAACTGTGGCACAACGGGGGTGAGTTGCCAACTCAGTGAATAAAACTAACATATAACGGCTGATAATGTAAATATGACAAACTATCACTAACGGTAATAAGGATAATTATGATGCATAATAACATGTGGAAAACATGAATCCGTACTGTCAATCACATAACCAAAACTGAAATCTCATCATGTAATTCCAAATAACGTTCATCTTTCTGTGTCCATCATCGACACAAATCTTCCATTCTCTCAGGTATCGTTCCCCGAATGATCCTGTAATTAATAATACCGGTCGATATCATCTAGATATCCGCCGTGTTTCACAACTATCTCCGGTATCGAGTAACCTCGGTAGGCTCCCCCGCCTCAAATGCGGCTATCCTTCCCCTCGGTCTCGACCGGGTCCACCATGTATCCAACTGTATATCTCCCCCACTCAGTATAGATAACGTATACATCCGCGACCGTATAGCTCCCCCACTCGGTCCGGAATAAAACCAAATCATAAAACATCTCATGGTGGACATGTCACATCAATCATGAAATCACCGGCTTTATGTAATAATACAGGAAAACACAAACCATAAATTCTCAATAATACAAAAGCTTCTTATATCAACTTAGAATACTCGGATGATAAACATGTTATCATTTATGCAAGTTACCACTATTGTTAATAATTAAGGTATGATAGGAATCATATTTAACAAAATGAATATTTAGTGTAAAAGTGACATGTTAATATCGACGACGTGTAGTGTAACATGTAAAGATGTGCACGTGCGGCATAACTCGTCGATAATTGTGCAGTGTTCTAACTACTCTTAACATGATGATATATAACATATATATGAATGCATGTTATTAACTTCGCATATAAAGTAAATCTTTCAATTTAACAAAATACGGGCGTATCTCGCCATCTTTACACAATCCCCCGGTAGATGTTTAATCTACTCACCGGAAATATGTCGTATCTACTCAGGAATCGCCAATTCTTTTCCTTACCTTGCGACCTCCGAAGTTCCCGCACTCAAATCTAACATTGAATTAACTTGTATAAGAAAACGGCTACAATCCGATACGGCAAAACTCAAGAAACACAAGTTGTACGTGCTAATTACACTACGTACGACCATTGCAAACAATCTAACACTTAATCTTACTAAAATTTAACCCAACGCTGCATCGCGACAGAAAACAGAACGCGTTACGTTTTACCCGTATCGTATTTTAGAATTTTGATCTATATTCCGATATTAGATCTCAGATTTTATATACTGTTAAACTAACTTATTTAAACAATACCAAATGATCTAAACAATGATTTAGAGACCTACCCCACAACCCAAAACACCCAAGCTCCCTACAAATCAGGCGACGTCGGAATTCTTCTTAAGGTCGCAGGCCAAAATCCGATCCCCTGGGTTCGTTCTCTTATGGTTTGTTCTAGGTCACACATATATCATTCTGGCACTGTTTTGTTAAGTTGATTTTTATCTAAACTATAGCAGATTATTACAAAGTTCGGTTTTTAAAAAAAAACAATATTATAGACATTTTGATTTCTAAGTTAAACTAGTTACTGAATTAATTCCTACAGTGAGTAAGATTTTACCTACAAGGATATTGCTGGAAGAATTCTTTCCAAGATGCACAAGCTCCTAATCCTAGCTGGATGGTGAACTCCTTGCCTAGTTCTTCTTCTTCACTTCTCTTCTCCTTTATTTCCCTTTTTGAATTTTAGGTGTTTTCTTTCACTTTGGTTTTGAAATTTCAGAAGTTTTATTGGATTAATGATCTGAACACTTAATATATATGATGATGGGAAGTGGGAGGTGTAGGAAGAGATGTCAAAGACCTAGATATGCCATCCTCATGCAAGGAGGAGGTGTGGGATGTGGGTTGTGCATGAGAGGAGGCGGTGTCAACACAATATCACTCCAAATTGTTTTATTTATGTGCTAATATCTGAACTAAAACATTATCTACGCTTTTGCACTTACACCCTCCATATTTCTTAGTTTGCACAACTTTCCTAACCTTTTTACACAAAGACCCCTCACTAGCTATGTTATTATATAACACTATTTTAATTGAAATGAAGCTAAATTTTACATTAAAACCCTTATAATTTATTTATGTTGCATACTAAAATTTTAATTTAATTTGTTTTACATACATCTTACGAAATTGTCTTATTTGGTTTTAATAACTTTTTAATTTAACATTTTATTATTTAATCAATTAATTTTATTTATTTCCTAATTTTCTGAATGTTACAGAGAGAGTGTGTGTATTATACTGATAATGTTGTATTTAATGTTAACGCTGTTATTTGTAGCTTGGTACAGAAAAATGCCAGTGTATACGAGAGGAGTCTCACTTGCCCCGGAGACTAAGGTATCAGGAACACAAGGAACCGTTCATGCCACGGTACAACAGCAATGGAATACAGGTTAGGTGTCTTAATGGATGCAGTCTCATGCCACTTCTAACACCTTCCGTACCAATCTACCCCTTAATCCCGCGATGTCTTAATTGTATTGTTTGTATTGTATTGTCTTGTAATAGAATTGTATAAATGGATGACTTGCCGAAACCATGATATCAGTAAATAGATATAACTGGAGAATCATGTAGATGGATGTATATCCATGGTTCGGTTCAGTCAAGTTGTATAGATTGATAGATTGAACAGATTGAATACATGAATTCATGGATTCATGTTGAATTGTTATATATACTTGAATCTCATTCAAGTCAGATTGAATATATTAAGACTCGGCCTGAGTCAGAAAATTAGAAAAGAAATTGAAATCCTGAATTATGTTTTTGATGTTGTCAGTAACCGCAGCACATGGACGGCATGATATGTGTCTTTTTCAAAAACGATTACCGTGTACCGTGTTGATAACACTGTTTGTTAAGTTGTCTACCTTAAATAGGCAAGCACCCATATCTCCGGCTCCCTGGGGCTCAAGAGACCGGTCCCGCTTAAACCTATATTTACTAGGGTCCTTAGGTTAATTTATAGAACTTGAGAGGGTTTTATGTAAAAATAATTTTGTATAATTTTCAAAATACACCTCAAGTATTTTATTATCATCTTTAAATTTTTCGTTGATTTATATTTTATCATTATGACATTTCTAGTGAATAAACCTATTTTTCATAATACATGGTATTTAATTGTAAAGTATTGAACTTGTATGGAATTGCATGGTATTTTCATATGAAGTGATTCTTTTTTATTTAGAAAAGTTGGAATATTTATACTGTATCAAAAATAGATATTTTGATGATACATATATATTTATAAAATAATTTAATTTATTATTTTTCTAGAAATCTCATTTTCTTAAGATATTTGTATTTTTAAATCTTTCGAGACCGTATGCTCCTTGCGGAGGTCTGTATCTCGCACTACTAAGCCCAAGGATGTGCGATAATCCGCACCATCCCGAACGGGTTCCCCAAATGGGTTGTAGCGGCACTTTGCAAAGATTTGTTTAAAATACATAATCTTGTAGAAAAATGTTTTTATAAGTTTGAGATAGTTTTGTATAAAACCGTATTTTCCCAAAACTATGTTCCCAAATATCATCGTGCTATGTTACATATGAATGTTGTGAGGAGGTAGGTCATTATCTCATGAACCATCTAAAGGTATAGCAAGGAATTATGATATTTAATGTCGAAACTAAACTACATGGTATTTTTCTGAAAAATACGATAAAAATTTACAATATACATTCTTTTGATATGGAACTTGTTCAATATGTTTTGTTAATGATTAATAGTCATGTTGTGAGAGTTTGGTATTGTTGTGTTTAAGAAAAAAATGGAACTTTTTAAAGAAAACCGAATCGGATTAACTCCGCTTCCGTCGGGTTTTAGAAATACAAGTTTTTAGAGTAGGAAAGAAAAGGGGAGGAGGGACTTACTGGATTTTAGATTAAAGAAGAGGAAGAGGGAGTGGTAGGAGGTGCCGGTGCGTCGTTTTGTCGCTAAGAGCTCCTAGGGTCGTCGTCGGATCTTCGCCCTTCGCTAACTCCGCTTGTACACAAAAGTTCTTGAAATTTTTCTTAAGAGTTTGGACAGAGATTGTGAGTGAGGGTGTGTGGAATGGAGTGGTATTTATAGGAAAAGATTAGGGTTGGGGTAGATGAAAGGGTGTGATAAAATTGTATTAAAATTTGTATTTAAAAAAGGATTAATGGGTTTTTAAAAGGCTCTGTTACCGTGCAGGATTTTTAAACAGTACAAGGGGTTATGGGGAAGCAAAGAGGCAAAGTTTTCAAGAAAGGAAGAATCGATTTTTGGACGAGTTGACCCGGCGCTGCCGGCCGAGTCAGCCGCGCCGCTGGCCCGAGTCAACCGAGTCGGGCCGAGTCTCACATGCCACGTGTCCCTTGCTTGTTGGTCTACCCCCTGGACTTGTTTGTTTTAGATGCGACTTTTGGTTTTTATGAGTTATGCACGTGTAGGATCTTGGGCTTCTAAAAATTTAAAAGAAAACTAATTAAAAAATAATGTGGCTAATGGGATTTGAACTCTGGTGTTTTGGTTCAGTAGTGCAAGGTCTTACCAATGAGCTACAAGCTCCTTCTTGCTATTAAAAATCAAAACAAATTTATAACTTGTGCTTAGGCAAAAGTACCCCTCTCTGTATTTTTGAAAAAATTTATACATAAAGTTTAGGGTTGTTACATTCTACCCTCCTTATAAACATTTCGTCCTCGAAATTTGTAAAAGAAAAGTGTAACAGATTCAAGGAAAGTTTTATAGTGTATGAAGAATAACAAAGTGATACAAGGATTTGAGAGTGTGAAAGAGAATTACCAGTATTACCTTGATCTACAGCCTCGGCTTCTACGGCTGCTAATGTGAAAGTCTGACACCGTGGTACATTCCTCCTAGCTGGAGGCACATTCTGTCCTTGGGGCATGTTTCTCTGCATTCGAGGCATGTCCCTCAGTGCCTGTTGGAATTGGCGAGTAGGCTGTGCAGGTGGTGGAGCTAGGAGTGAAAGACGAGGTGCAGGAGCTTGGATAGCTGGCCTCTGCGGATGGTTGGTGTGTGTGTGAGCTGAGTTGTGTCTATAAGGACATGTTTCAATTCTGTGATTGGACGCGCCACAAACTAGGCACATGCCTTTTGCACGCCTACAGTCCTTCACCAAATGTTCAGCCCTCTTGCAATAAAAGCAAAAATCGGGACTCGACAGGTAATTGATTTCTTTCGATCTCCTGGGTTCAACAGTTGGCCTTGAAGAGGCTCCTCCTGCCATCTGATTGGCAGGGCGCTTTACTCCGGCAGATTGAGGTCTGCCCTTCCTTTTCACCACTGCCTCGTATCTTCGGGCAGCCTTCAAAGCCAAATCATGGGTTGGGAAATCTCCTGTAGCTAGAGTAGCTTGGATTTCCGGGTCTAACCCTTGCTGAAATCTTCTAGCTATGATCTCAGCAGTCGGTATGAGATGGGCCACAAACCGACTGAGCACAGTGAACTCAGCGTCATATTCATCTACTGACTTGGTCCATATTGAACCTTGTTGCAGATGGATGAACTACTGTTCCATATCAAAGCGGGCAGTCTCAGGGAAGTACTTTGCATCGAACAGGTTGCGGAAAGTCTTCCATTCGATAGGTTGGTCAAGACGGCTTTCTTCCGCCTTCCACCAAACCCGTGCATTATCAGTGAGCTACAGCTTTAAAACTCGTACCAAGCGACCTCTGGCACTTGTGCTGCAGCCAGGTCATCTTCAACGCTTTGAGCCCATTCTTCAGCTTCTAGAGGGCTCTCTTTTCCTAAAAAGTTCTTAGGGTGCAGTGCCTGGAATTGCTTCACTCCGGGTGCTTCCACTTCTGGACGGTTCAAGAGAATAGAAGTCTGCTGCTGCTGTCCTTTCAGGAGGCTCCGGATTGCCTCAAGCAGAACCATCTGCTCATTGATCGGAGCAGGGACGACAGGTATGAGTGGTAGTGGTGGAGCTGTGTTGTTGACATTCATACTGGTGTTGTTTGGGGAATCCATAATTTTGAAAGAAAAATTTAGGTTAGGATAGATTCAAAGTATATGAAATGATAAAATTCAAGGAATATGTATTGTAAAGAATGTTTTCAGTTGCTGGTTCTTGTATTATATTGCTTAGGTTATCTACGCAGAGCTGAACTGCATGGTAGGGTTCCATACACGTCTGACCTGCTTGGGCCACCAACAAAATCTGTCACGCCCCGCTTCCCGGTGTACAGCGAAGGGGACGGGACGAGGCCGCTACGTATTTACTAAGAAGTAAATACGCTAAGCGTAACTAAGCAATATAAAAGAAATATACACAAGAGACAAATGAAATGAACAACAACTTTATTTATTAACATTCTTTTACAGTACATGGAAATGTAAATACATGGAATGAAAAGCAATACCTAAACAGTGGCATAACAGAAATGGAAAGTACTGAAATGAAATGTACAAGTATCTAGAGCTCCGGGTCGAAGGCTAGCTAATCCAAGTCCTCATTGGTGGGCTCGATCTCCTGAAGGTCCGATCCACCTGACAACATTCTAAAGAAGAAAGAAAAGGAATGTCGTCAGCGAACAATCGCTTGGTAAGTCCTAAAGATGAGGGAGAAGTAGAATAGACAGAGAGAGTGTGTGTGTGTGTATGTATTATATTGTTATAATATTGTATTTAATGTTAACGCTGTTGTTTGTAGCTTGGTACAGAAGAATGCCAGTGTATACGAGAGGAGTCTCACTTGCCCCGGAGACTAAGGTATCAGGAATACAAGGAACCGTTCATGCCACGGTACAACAGCAATGGAATACAGGTTAGGTGTCTTAATGGTTGCAGTCTCGTGCCACTTCTAACACCTTCCGTACCAATCTACCCCATAAATCCTGCGATGTCTTAATTGTGCTGTTGTTTTGTATTGTCTTGTAATTGAATTGTATAGATGGATGACTTACCGAAACCATGGTATCAGAAAATGGATGTAACTGGAGAATCATGTAGATGGATGTATATCCATGGTTCGGTTCAGTCAAGTTGTATAGATTGATAGATTGAACAAATTGAATACATGGATTCATGGATTCATGTTGAATTGTTATATATACTTGAATCTCATTTAAGTCAGATTGAATATATTAAGACTCGGCCTGAGTCAGACAATTAGAAAAGAAATTGAAATCCTGAATTATGTTTTTGATGTTATCAGTAACCGCTGCACATGGACGGCATGATATGTGTCTTTTTCAAAAACGATTACCGTGTTGATAACACTGTTTGTTAAGTTGTCTACCTTAAATAGACATGCACCCATATCTCCGGCTCCCTGGGGCTCAAGAGACCGGTCCCACTTAAACCTATATTTACTAGGGTCCTTAGGGTAATTTATAGAACTTGAGGGGTTTTGTGTAAAAATAATTTTGTATAATTTTCAAAATACACCTCAAGTATTTTATTATCATCTTTAAATTTTTCATTGATGTATATTTTATCATTATGATATTTCTAGTGAATAAACCTATTTTTCATAATACATGGTATTAAATTGTAAAGTATTGAACTTGTATGGAATTGCATGGTATTTTCATATGAAGTGATTCTTTTTTATTTAGAAAAGTTGGAATATTTATACTATATCAAAAATAGATATTTTGATGATACATATATATTTATAAAATAATTTAATTTATTATTTTTCTAGAAATCTCATTTTCTTAAGATATTTGTATTTTTAAATCTTTCGAGACCGTATGCTCCTTGCGGAGGTCTGTATCTCGCACTACTAAGCCCGAAGATGTGCGATAATCCGCACCATCCCGAACGGGTTCCCCAAATGGGTTGTAGCGGCACTTTGCAAAGATTTGTTTAAAATACATAATCTTGTAGAAAAAGGTTTTTATAAGTTTGAGATAGTTTTGTGTAAAACCGTATTTTCCCAAAACTATGTTCCCAAATATCATCGTGCTATGTTACATATGAATGTTGTGAGGAGGTAGGTCATTATCTCATGAACCATCTAAAGGTATAGCAAGGAATTATGATATTTAATGTCGAAACTAAACTACATGGTATTTTTCTGAAAAATACGATAAAAATTTACAATATACATTCTTTTGATATGGAACTTGTTCAATATGTTTTGTTAATGATTAATAGTCATGTTGTGAGAGTTTGGTATTGTTGTGTTTAAGAAAAAAATGGAACTTTTTAAAGAAAACCGAATCGGATTAACTCCGCTTCCGTCGGGTTTTAGAAATACAAGTTTTTAGAGTAGGAAAGAGAAGGGGAGGAGGGACTTACTGGATTTTAGATTAAAGAAGAGGAAGAGGGAGTGGTAGGAGGTGCCGGTGCGTCGTTTCGTCGCTAAGAGATCCTAGGGTCGTCGTCGGAGCTTCGCCCTTCACTGACTCCGTTTGTACACAAAAGTTCTTGAAATTTTTCTTGAGAGTTTGGACAGAGATTGTGAGTGAGGGGGTGTGGAATGGAGTGGTATTTATAGGAAAAGATTAGGGTTGGGGTAGATGAAAGGGTGTGATAAAATTGTATTAAAATTTGTATTAAAAAAGGATTAATGGGGTTTTAAAAGGCTCTGTTACTATGCAGGATTTTTAAACAGTACAAGGGGTTATGGGGAGGCAAAGAGGCACAGTTTTCAAGAAGGGAAGAATCGATTTTGGCCGAGTTGACCCGGCGCCGCCGGCCGAGTTAGCCGCGCCGCCGGCCCGAGTCAACCGAGTCGGGCCGAGTCTCACATGCCACGTGTCCCTTGCTTGTTGGTCTACCCCCTGGACTTGTTTGTTTTATATGTGACTTTTGGTTTTTACGAGTTATGCACGTGTAGGCTCTTGGGCTTCTAAAAATTTAAAAGAAAACTAATTAAAAAATAATGTGGCTAATGGGATTTGAACTCTGGTGCTTTGGTCTAGTAGCGCAAGGTCTTACCAATGAGCTACAAGCTCCTTCTTACTATTAAAAAGCAAAACAAACTTATAACTTGTGCTCAGGCAAATATACCTCTCTCTGTATTTTTGAAAAAAATTGTACAGAAAGTTTAGGGTTGTTACAGGGAGGGAGAGGGGTCTTCATTAACCATGGCTCATTGTTCTCTCATCTTCATTTCCTTCTCTTCTTCTCCTTCTCCTCCTCCTCTTCCTATACCCTCTACCACCCTCAAAACCATCCCAAATCCACACCAAAATCTTTTACTTCCTTCACAAAACTGGTGCACAAGCTCACTACAAGCATGATGGTATGAACAAGTTGTGGTTTTGAAGACTTTAAGCAACTCAAGAAAATTCTTGAGTTGCCAAATGAGGTATATTCCTACACCCTTAGTTTAGAATGTGAGTTTCCTTAACTCTTATAGTAGTTTTGAGTTGATAATTGAAGTTTAGCTATCTTGGAAATTTCTAAGCTGAAGTTTTAGGGGATTTGTGGAGTTGTAAAGGTGTAATTGAGGTTTAGTCATGACTACAACCCCTCCAGTGTCAATTTAAACCAACACTGAGTATAGAAAACCCAAAACTTGAGTTTAGATCTTTCCGATGTCGGTTTTGTGAAATTGTGTGGACTATAGGAAATTTGGAGTAACTTGGAGTGTTATTAGAAAAATCAAACAATTTCAGTGACCTAAATAGACCATTAGAAGACCACCATAAGAAAACGATACCAAACCTTTATGGTCTGGCCGGTGACGCCGGGCATTTTAACAATTTCGTCGGGCCAGTTGTGGGCATTGGCATAGGGATTTGGCCTGTAGCTCACTTACCTTACAACCTAGCCTCTGTAATGTTAGTTTGGTCCCTTTTTACCTGAGCCAAAATCTGGGAGCATTTGAGTTGATTTTAACAATGGTTTTCCGATTTCTAAAACTTGGTTTTTGGTATTTGAATATGGATTTGGTCGTAGGACGTTTATACGTCAACGACGAGGATTTTATGATTGTTTTTGCATGCGTCGGCTATAGGTTCTAACCTATGAGCACTTCGTGTGTCGTGTCGGTTTTTGAATCGGATTTTGATGCGATACGATGTGTTGTGATATGTAGATACCTTCGCATGGACTTCGGGACGACAAGGGAGAACAAACGTCATTGACTTCGGCAAGCGAGGATTGAAGTGAGTAGATGTATATCTACGGGGGAAGTCGGGTGGATGGCGTATAGCACCCGCGCAACTGTAGGATAGGTTATATATATATATATATATATATATATATATATATATAAGTACAAGATTTGAATACTTAGCAAATAGGGCTTTAGGAAACCGTACGATTAGAATAAGTATGTTCGTAGAAGGGTTTTACCTTAGTCTTGAACTTTAGGATATGTGTAGTCACACGCGCGCGCGCGTGCACACTTGGTTTTGTGTGTATATATGTATATGTATGTGTGTGTGTGTGTGTGTGTGTGTGTGTGTGTATACATACATACATACATACATACATACATACATACATACATACATATACACGTGAGATGAGAATAGTATATG
Source organism: Agapanthus africanus (assembly GCA_030015575.1). Lineage (NCBI taxonomy): Eukaryota > Viridiplantae > Streptophyta > Magnoliopsida > Asparagales > Amaryllidaceae > Agapanthus > Agapanthus africanus. The sequence continues at coordinate 228,217,567 of CM057339.1, forward strand.
TTATGGATATGAGTCGATATGATCGGGTATGATGCCGTGAGGTTATAATGTGTGTTTGAGTCGAGACACCGTTTATGATATGATATAATAAAGGATCGTCGGACAATATATATGCAAACATGTGATAACATGTGATTCGATGAAATAATAGATTGTACGAAACCTTAGATCCGTACCACTGATTATGATATTGTACGACGATTGATACCGTACGAACTATATGATATACATAAGATATTTTGACCCGTACCCTCGATTTTGAAGATGTCGTACGATGGATTTTACCGTACAAGATGTATATGATGATTGATCCGCACTCTTGACTCGAGAATACCGTACGATAGATATTACCGTACGTGACGATATGAGGCTGGATCGCCGACTATTAGATATATCGACTCGGAAAATTATAGATTTCTTATCACCATCGACTAGGTTCTTGTTAGTCTTTAGTTTCTTAGATATATGTTAACTTAGGATCGAGGCATACTTATTTTCAAAACTGACGAATCGTAGGATTTTTCAAAGAATAAACCGTAGGACGCTATGGATTTTCAAAAAGATATTACTTTTCTCAAAAACACCGTAGTCCCTATTTTTCAAAAAACAACGATTCGTGCTATTTAAACATGATAAACGGTATGGCTCGTATATAGGTTTATATACCTTATTGTTGCTTTCACTGTTTACATTCTGTTATGATCTCATCTGCTAGGACACCTGCACCATTACCGATGATGCATATATTGCACGTACACTCACTTGCCGGCTCACACACATTATCATCGGTAATTGCCATGTCACGCACACTGTATGTCACGACCCAAAAATTGGCCCGTGACGGCCCTAATACTACGCAACGCCTAAAGACGTAGCGCAGTAAAAGAAAGCCAAAACCCAGAAATCTAAACCATAAAAATACGGAAAAGAAAATAATAGAGAGAAAGCTGTAAATAAATATGATGGGGGCAATACACATATATTAGCGTCCCATTCCACTAATATTGGTGTAAGGGTATATATAACAACGGCTAATCCCCGGTTATATATACAAAGGTATTAAAAGAAATATCCTGAAAACAATGTGCCAAGTATCGACACAGAAATCCTGATAGGTACGTATCATACGCTGTCCCGAAAGCACGAGTGCCTAGCTCTGACCCTCGCCTTTCACGTATGCATATGTATAAGACTCCGGTCGGTATCCCCAAGATAACCGCCGAGTAAAAGGTAATATCACCGGACGGTATGGTTCCCCTGACAGGCTCACCGTCTAACAAATCCAGCGATCAGTTCTCGCCCCGGGGTACCTCCGGGCCCCACCATGGACCCTCATGCGGCCTCTACGCCTCTTCGCATGGGGTATAAATAATCAGCACCGATAAAACCCATGGTGGATGCGCAAATATCATATCAAGGAAACCGGGTTTTTCAATATATGCATAATTTCATGAACTCCCGCGGTTCCCAAATCCAGAAAACATCATGTAAAATCCAAATAATAAGAATGCGCAATCCAGGAATAAATATATACGATATATCTGAAATGCGAGCATATAACAGAGAATATGTAGCTGAAACCAGATGTATGCGAAACCAATAAGGTACAGCTATGTATAGGTATCTACCTATAGGAACTGATGTCGTATACCCCCCTGGGTATAAGAAGAATATGAGTAAGATATACCTGTAGATGTATCGTAAAGGGTATGTGTACCTATCACTAATGGTACGCTACTCTATAAGTATATAGGTATGGTAAAGTCATATGTGATAAGCAGTACGAATCAATGTCACAAGGTCCCTAACCAAGCAATATAATGTCTACTATGGTTTGTGTGTGACATGGCAATCATTGACGGTGTGTGTAGCATACAATCCGTGCTCGTGCAACATGAACCGTCAATAATATGTGCGGTGTCCTATGGCTGCTAGTCACAGTATAACTATATCAAGGAAATAAAGTAAAGGCGCAATTCTAACAATGACGTAGAATATGCGACGGGTATTGAATCCTAGCCCAGACGCATAACGCCATGCGGGCGATTCCCCTGTAGATGTTAAATCTACTCACCTACACTCCACGCTAGGTGAATCCTATCATCTGCTCCCCCCTGTAGTAGTGTCCGTAGTCCCTGCCTGCAAACCTGCAAATAAGACATGGAAATCATATATAAGCCAAATATCTCGCAAAACGCGATATCGAACCAAAACGAGAAACTCGCGTCGCGAACTAAACGCGCGTGTGCACGATACGCTGAAACGTGTGTGTACGCGTCTAAAACCATCGCGACACGCCGCGATACGCTGGATCACAGAACCCTCTCACGTATCGCGCGTATCGCGCAAACACAACGAACATCAAATACGATATATAGTCCCAGATTTTTCTACAGGTCAAAACTTACAAAACTATACATGCCAAAACACTACAATACACTGCAGACTACCCTACCCAAAACCTCAAGACCCAACACCCTACCCTGGCCGCAATTTGAGGCCAATAAGATTAAATCTGCGGCCAGGATTTTGAATGAGGGGCTCGTGTTCTGGTGGTGGTATCTAGACCTAGGTAGCATGTTCCAGTTTCCTCAATTTTAACCTGAAGGCACCGGGTCAAAAGCAGATCACAGAATGTCCATATATCACTTTAAAAGCACCAAATTGCACAATTTGGAAACCTTATGGTATTTTAGTGTAATCTTGGTTAAACTCAGTTAAGGTGACCTTATTAACACTAAAATAGACTAGGTTTACCCACTCAATCATTACTTAATCAAAGTTCCACATAAACACCACAATCTAGCACTAAACTAACAATTTAACACAAACCGACACTAAACCATACAAGCTAAGCAAACTAGGAAATTGGGTTAAGGAAATATACCCAAAAAGACCCTAGAGAGCAGGTGAAGAAGTGGAGAAGAGCTGCTATAGGTTGCTGGAGCTCCTGCTACTGCTGTTGCTTCCTGCTGCTCCTGCTGCTGCTGATGATGATAATGATGATGATGCTGTTGCTGCTGCTGATGATGATGATGCTGCTGCTGATGATGATAATAATGATGATGCTGTTGCTGATGATGATGATGCTGCTGCTGCTGCTGATGACTGCAGGTGAGTGTGTGTGTGTGTGTGAGAACAAGAGAAAAGAGTGGAAATGAGAGAAATGAGTGAGAGTGAGAGCAAACACAAAGATCCCTCCCATTCTCACTCTCTCTCTTCATTAAATGGGCATGGCACAAGCCATGTTGCCCCATGCCCATTTCTCTCTCAACTCAACCATTCAACCAAATAAAATAAAACCCTTTTAAATAAAAATCATTTTCATTTCCTAATAACAACCATAACACACCTAACAACCCAAAACACTTAAACAAAGCTTAAAACTAGATTAGGGAAAATGGTTAAACCTCAAATTAACACTCTAGTTAACATGCACAAGTGTGTGTGCGCCTAACAAAATTCTAATAAAATACACATTAAATAGGATAAAATATTTAAAACTTAATTTGGTAAACTTTTTATTAAAAACCATATATTAAAATATAATTAGCTACAAAACACATTCTAAGGTGTTACAATCTCCCCCCCTTAAAAGAAATTCGTCCCCGAATTTAAAAATATACCGATATGCGTACCTTCAAGGAGAAGATTACAATCCTCAAATCTCGCTCGCAGCCTCCCAAGTGACTATCTCACTATACGGCTACGTCCAAGGAAACCCTCCACAGATAGCAAGACCCTTGACCGATATTCCTCCACCTGCTGAGTCATTAACACAATTGGCTGCTGGTGAACGAAAGATCGCGTCTAAGCTAAATGGTCTGGTGCTAAATCATGTGAGAAAGGTCAAGAAGGTAATTGTAAAGTATCATCACAAGGAATACGGGGTGAAAATCCAATAATCTGGGCGGAAGTGCCAATTTAAGGGCAACGAAGCTAACTCGCTTATAGGATCTCAGAAGGAGCTAAATCCTGGGATAAGCTTCCCAAAATCAAACACGTCATTCATTGGAAAGTCCGTAGGAATACATGATCTGTCCCTGCGAACTCGAGTCTATGACCAACACAGTCGGCATAAGACCTCAGTTCGCAATGGACAATTCCCATCCTGACCTAACACAACTGGACCATCTCCGAAATCTCTAGACATAGCTGGGCCCAAAGTCCTATTTACGCAGAGTCAGCAAAACAACAGACTGGTGATCGACACTACCTAACTCCTAAGCCTAAAGGTGGCCAATTGGAATGTCTCCTGATAACAGCTATCGAAGGAGAACCCTAACGATGGCGAGTGACGATCCCCAACTGCCGACAACAAACAACACAACCCACAACTTAACAAGAAACAACTGAGCACATTGAGTATAACCGGACGACAAGAATCCGAATGGAGTCACACCCTGACTAAACTTGGGTAGAAACCATAACGAAATTCGTGGAGATCTGCTCCCACTCCTACTTCGGAACGGTAAAAGATTGCAACTCTCCAGCCGGCCTCAGATGCTCGACCCAAGCACACAACCAGACAGACACTTTGAAACGAAACCTGAAACTTCTCTTTACATCTCTGTCCACCCGTAACTATCTCACAAGTCACGTTAAATGTTGGTGGAACTTGAATGCATATAGAGAGTTGACAGATGTGCATGTTCTAGGATTACACGTCTCTACCCGATGATATCAGGTACACAAACACGTCCCTAACTTAGCACACCATTGTCACAATTCAAGGTCTCCGAATCCTTACCCAGCCGAGTATGCTCAAGTATCACTAACGAACGAGTATCGACGGGCAGTGTCTCGCGAAAACGTTTTAAGAAAAGTGGTCGGGCGCGGACATGAGCAAGCTATCCCCTCCATAGAGACGAACTTAAGCTGTACTCAACGATCACACAAAAACTGTAAATCTGCAGAAGACTATCACAACAATCAAAATCCGCTGCAGGAAGATGTTCATTAAGCTCTAGTGGTCCGTGGAAAATCTGACACGACTCTCAAGCAAGTAGTGTCCCCAAATCTCCAACGCAAAACCACCGCGGCCATCTCCAGATCATGAGTGGAATATCCTTCTCGTACTTCCTCCAATGTAGGGAAGCAAAAGCGATGACTCGGTAGTGTCACATCAGTACACACTCGAGCCCACTCAAGAAACATTACAGTTAAGCAACTAGGTTACCCGAACCAAAGGCAAAGAAAGAACTGATGCAGTTGTTAACCGAATCTCCAACTGGCGAAAACTCCGTACACATGCCTCAGTCCACAGAAAAGAAACCTCATTTCCGGTCAATTCAGTCGACGGTGCAGCACTACTCTAGCAATCCTGCACGAAACGGCGGTAAAAACCTGCTAAGCCCAACAATCTGCGGATCTCCGTCATGCACACAAGTCTGGGCCTAAGCTGTACGGACACGATCTCCCTCAGAACCATACGAAACCGTCTCCCGTGGCAACAAGACCTAGGAGTCAAACAAACAAGCCTGAAGAAACACTTCGAGAATCTAGCAAACTGCTGGTACTCTCCCAGTATCTGCATAACAATCCTCAAGTGCTACTACTGTCCCTCAAGACACATTAAATAGACCAGAATGTCGTAAATAAGACAACAAAAACTGGTCGAGGAACGGCCTGAAGAAATCTGGTTCATCACATCTACGAATGCTGCTAGGGCATCAGTGAATCCAACGACTCACAAAAACACCCAAAGCTCATAGCACACATAAGGCAGTCTTCGGAATGCCATCACCCCAAATCCGCAATAATGATGACCTGATCCCAAACAAACTTGGAAAATGTCTCGCACTCTGGAGCTGATCGAAGAAATCGTCACGGTGAGGTGAAGGATATCTATCCGCACCGTAAGCCGGTTCAATTAACGATCCGTCGATACGCAACCCTAAACTTCCGTCTTTCTCCTCGACGAACAGAAATAGGAGCTTCCAAAAGCGAAACACTTAGACGCATAAACTCCCCAAACCATAACTCTGCAGCTGATCCTTTAGCTCCCAAGCTTCGCCGGCTCATCCGGAACAACGTCGGAAAAACTCTCGCACGAAAGGAACCCGGTCCAACAATCCCACTGTGGCTCCGGTATCACGAATGAACGCCAAGAATCCATAACATCTCCTCAGAAGCCGACTAGCGAAAAAGGCTGAATTCAAGCTGTGAGAGGCGGCACAACTATCCACCTGCACAACAAGAACTGACTTGCTGGGGAAAACAAAACCTAACTTGTTTCCTCATGGTAGTCCACAGACGCCTAGCACGTAGTTAATCAGTCCGTGCCTAGGAGAAAGTCAAACCCAACATCTCTAGAAGAATCGAGATGATGGACGAATCTATATCTCCTATCCGATTCGCACACAACTGAAATACGTGTCGCGCAACAAAAGAATCGCTGACAGAAGTTAGCACAACTACGACTAATCTACCCAACCACGGTACAAGCATGAAAATAAAAGAATACATGAAAAGAATATATAAATCAAGGGTACCTGAAAACTCCACATTGGACGTCTGCGCGTCCCGATGAGTAGAAGTAAACTCCCGTGTCTGCCCTCTACTCGCAGCTGGCTGAACTCCTCTGGTAGACTGAGCCCTCTGAGCAAATCTTCCACGTCCACAGCCTCTCTGAGTATGATCCTGACGCCGTGCTGAGGAACAATCCCTGACGAAATGCTGAAGGCTTCCGCATCGAAAGCATCCACGCGCTGACTGCTGACCATCCTGGGGATGAGAGCTGAACGACTGTCCTCGTCCTAAGTCTCTGCTACTCCCGCGACGGCCACGAAATCTGTCCCAACGACCAAACCTCTGTCTCTGGGCTGGTACACCGGTATGAGTCCTCCACTGTCCTGGAACTCTCTGAGCCTCTGGAATATGCGCCTCATCAACTGGAGCTGCAACCACTGGTGCTATGTAGATGACGGACTGCTGCATGCTGGTCGCAAGTGACAACTAAGTAACAGGGGTAACAACCTCCTGTCATAGCTCCCGAACGACATCAACCAATGAACTCATAGTCTGGCGGAAGTCCTGCATCTCTACCAAAAGTCTATCAATAGTATAGGTCGTAGGCTGATCCGTCTGCACCTGTGCAACTAGAGTGCCATCCTGGTCAGTACTCGTCTCACCCGAGCCAACTCTGACCTCGGCCCTCGCTGCATCACTCTCAGTCCCTATAGTCATCGGCGGCAAGGCTATAAATAGATATAAGATTCGATGAGAATAAGAAAATCGAATCTCAAGGATAGGAATCATCAAGGAAGGAATTTCAAACAATTTGTACTTAGGTCACTTAATGCAAAGTACCGCACAGAGGGTATGCTGCAGACATACACACACTACGTTACTCTGCTTAAGCTACCTACTCCATCATACTAAGGTCATCCTACACTCCGAAAGGTAAAACCTAGCGCTCTGATACCAACTTTGTCACGACCCAAAAATTGGCCCGTGACGGCCCTAATACTACGCAACGCCTAAAGACGTAGCGCAGTAAAAGAAAGCCAAAACCAAGAAATCTAAACCATAAAAATACGGAAAAGAAAATAATAGAGAGAAAGCTGTAAATAAATATGATGGGGGCAATACACATATATTAGCGTCCCATTCCACTAATATTGGTGTAAGGGTATATATAACAACGGCTAATCCCCTGTTATATATACAAAGGTATTAAAAGAAATATCCTGAAAACAATGTGCCAAGCATCGACACAGAAATCCTGATAGGTACGTATCATACGCTGTCCCGAAAGCACGAGTGCCTAGCTCTGACCCTCGCCTTTCACGTATGCATACGTACAAGACTCCGGTCGGTATCCCCAAGATAACCGCCGAGTAAAAGGTAATATCACCGGACGGTATGGTTCCCCTGACAGGCTCACCGTCTAACAAATCCAGCGATCCGTTCTCGCCCCAGGGTACCTCCGGGCCCCACCATGTACCCTCATGCGGCCTCTACGCCTCCTCGCATGGGGTATAAATAATCAGCACCGATAAAACCCATGGTGGATGCGCAAATATCATATCAAGAAAACTGGGTTTTTCAATGTATGCATAATTTCATGAACTCCCGCGGTTCCCAAATCCAGAAAACATCATGTAAAATCCAAATAATAAGAATGCGCAATCCAGGAATAAATATATACGATATATCTGAAATGCGAGCATATAACAGAGAATATGTAGCTGAAACCAGATGTATGTGAAACCAATAAGGTACGGCTATGTATAGGTATCTACCTATAGGAACTGATGTCGTATACCCCTCTGGGTATAAGAAGAATATGAGTAAGATATACCTGTAGATGTATCGTAAAGGGTATGTGTACCTATCACTAATGGTACGCTACTCTATAGGTATATAGGTATGGTAAAGTCATATGTGATAAGCAGTACGAATCAATGTCACAAGGTTCCTAACCAAGCAATATAATGTCTATAATGGTTTGTGTGTGACATGGCAATCATTGACGGTGTGTGTGTAGCATACAATCCGTGCTCGTGCAACATGAACCATCAATAATATGTGCGGTGTCCTACGGCTGCTAGTCACAGTATTACTATATCAAGGAAATAAAGTAAAGGCGCAATTCTAACAATGACGTAGAATATGCGACAGGTATTGAATCCTAGCCCAGACGCATAACGCCATGCGGGCGATTCCCCTGTAGATGTTAAATCTACTCACCTACACTCCACGCTAGGTGAATCCTACCATCTGCTCCCCCCTGTAGTAGTGTCCGTAGTCCCTGCTGGCAAACCTGCAAATAAGACAAGGAAATCATATATAAGCCAAATATCTCGCAAAACGCGATATCGAACCAAAACGAGAAACTCGCATCGCGAACTAAACGCGCGTGTGCACGATACGCTGAAACGTGTGTGTATGCGTCTAAAACCATCGCGACACGCCGCGATACGCTGGATCACAGAACCCTCTCACGTATCGCGCGTATCGCGCAAACACAACGAACATCAAATACGATATATAGTCACAGATTTTCCTACAGGTCAAAACTTACAAAACTATACATGCCAAAACACTACAATACACTGCAGACTACCCTACCCAAAACCTCAAGACCCAACACCCTACCCTGGCCGCAATTTGCGGCCAATAAGATTAAATCTGCGGCCAGGATTTTGAATGAGGGGCTCGTGTTCTGGTGGTGGTATCTAGACCTAGGTAGCATTTCCAGTTTCCTCAATTTTAACCTGAAGGCACCGGGTCAACAGCAGATCACAGAATGTCCATATATCACTTTAAAAGCACCAAATTGCACAATTTGGAAACCTTATGGTATTTTAGTGTAATCTTGGTTAAACTCAGTTAAGGTGACCCTATTAACACTAAAATAGACTAGGTTTACCCACTCAATCATTACTTAATCAAAGTTCCACATAAACACCACAATCTAGCACTAAACTAACAATTTAACACAAACCGACACTAAACCATACAAGCTAAGCAAACTAGGAAATTGGGTTAAGGAAATATACCCAAAAGGACCCTAGAGAGCAGGTGAAGAAGTGGAGAAGAGCTGCTATAGGTTGCTGGAGCTCCTGCTACTGCTGTTGCTTCCTGCTGCTCCTGCTGCTGCTGATGATGATAATGATGATGATGATGCTGCTGATGATGATGATGCTGCTGCTGCTGCTGATGACTGCAGGTGAGTGTGTGTGTGTGTGAGAGAACAAGAGAAAAGAGAGGAAATGAGAGAAATGAGTGAGAGTGAGAGCAAACACAAAGATCCCTCCCATTCTCACACTCTCTCTTTTCATTAAATGGGCATGGCACAAGCCATGTTGCCCCATGCCCATTTCTCTCTCAAGTCAACCATTCAACCAAATAAAATAAAATAAAACCCTTTTAAATAAAAATCATTTTCATTTCCTAATAACAACCATAACACACCTAACAATCCAAAACACTTAAACAAAGCCTAAAACTAGATTAAGGAAAATGGTTAAACCTCAAATTAACACTCTAGTTAACATGCACAAGTGTGTGTGCCTAACAAAATTCTAATAAAATACACATTAAATAGGATAAAATATTTAAAACTTAATTTGGTAAACTTTTTATTAAAAACCATATATTAAAATATAATTAGCTACAAAACACATTCTAAGGTGTTACACTGTAGTAACCTTTATTACATCGTTTTTGCTGTTAGTTGTAGCCAAGTAGCATTGTTTAGCATTCTGATATCATATGCTAGTTTTGACTTTTCATTTCATACTTCGATGCTACATGCATTTGTTTACCTACATTCTGATTATATACTACAGTTGGGCTCTATACCGATATTCATTGTTCATTATTAACTCATGATTTTGAGATTCTAATTTTCACGAGATTTCTGGATTTGGGGAAACCGCATGTGAATTTGAAAATATATACTAAATTTTAAAAGAAAATGTTGTTTCTCATGATATGATGCGTGGCGTCCACCATGAGTTTTCTCAGTTATTGAGCCACGTATGTACATATACCCAATTCGAGGAGTGAGGAGATGCCGCCTGCGGGTACATGATGGACCCGGTGCGGTACCCCGAGGCAAGAAGATCATATAGAAAGGAGTTGAGCCCGGCAAAGGAACACTACCGATCGGTGATATTTGGCGGGGCGGATATCCGGAGGATACCGACCGTAGTCGTGAGATCAGATGATATGGGTCGACCCGGACAGACGGAGCCCGAGATATATGAGGATTTTTTGTCGCTGATGGACACGGTTTTCCTTATGCTTTCGAGTGTCGATGCTGGACACTCAGATTTTCTCATGATTTGTGTGTCGATGCTGGACACACCCACTTGTTGATGCATTCGCATTCATGCATAACATACATGACATGTAGTTACCTTGTGACACGGACACGGGTACTTGACCTAACACATCGGCCTATATGATTACTCATACTGCTACTCGTTGTTACTGCGTTATTAATATTGTCACGCCCCGCTTCCCAGAGTGCGCTAAGATCGGCACGTGACATAGCTAACCATGCTACTTGTGGCTAGGAAACATCCCTCCACGGTCACATTACTGCTGTCTAGAGATATCAAGAACAGTAAAAATGAAATAAACTATCTAGTACATGTCTATGAGCCAGAATAAACGAGTCAAGAAATAATATGTGGAAGCAATAGATCCAAAAAACAAAAACATCTGGAAAGTAAAACATAACTAAACTGGATACTAACAGGATCCTCACTGCTCAGCCTGACGGCGGAAATACTCTTGATCAGCCTGCGACAAAGGTAGAGAATCTGGGCTATGCAAAACCCAGACGTCAGCGCGTCATAACATCAATAATAATATAATCAGGGGGTAACAAGTCATGCATGCATGAATTATAAAAAGGTACATGAATGTAATAAGTGAGCAGGGATATAGAACAGTGAAGTGTAACAGTATATGTGAAGTGCAGCGGTGAAACTAAATTGTGCTACTGGGTTAACTACTCTCAAGTCTGTGAAATCAATTTGATGAATCATCGATGTAACTCAATAGTATCCCGTGCGTGCCCGGGACCACGGTCCAGATTCTTGGGCTGAATTCGAGACATGCCGCTAGGCACTAAACAAGAAACATGTACAGATGAATGATGTCAGTAGCATCATTCCCAGGCTGGCCTAGCTCGTAAAACTGATCAGTATAAGCATCGAATTGTCGAGTTACAAGTCAGGTTTCATCATTGATTTCCCCATACCCCCAAGTTATGTGTTCAAGTCGGGTATTGATAAATCTGAAGCTAATGCCAACACAGGATCAAGTAGGAACAGGTTTTTCTATACAGACAACAGGATATGTCTTCGGGACAACATGTCAGGATTGTCGGCATTAGAAACATGATCAGGTAACATGTCAAGTAGTGTTATATCAGGTCATGCCAAGTAGTGTACATGTATCAAGTCATGTCAAGTAGTGGTGTATCAGGTCATGTCAGGTAGTGCACAGGTATCAAGCGGGTGCTCATAATCAAACTGTAGCAAGTATTGAATCAGGGTGAAAGTACGGTTGTACAATAAAAGCATGGATGCAAAAATATCGATCAGGGGTTATATTTACAGTTCCAATACTAATTAGGATGCACTTTATTAAGCATGGGGTGTTAACATAACAATAATATGTATTAATGGGATCTGTAGATGTAGCTTTACGTACTTTAAATGATATGGATGCAAACGGGTATCCGAAAACAGTAAAACTTTAGTATGGATGTATAATGGGATGAACGGGTAATATTTTACTCATATGGATGTATAATACTATACCTAGCATGTGGCAAGATGATTTAGCATGCGAATAAATATGTAAATACTGATAAGGATTCATACGGATGTCATATAACCGTAAAATGATAAACTGGTAAATGCGGGATGCACAACTAAATAATATGAAATGGAAATATTCAATTGGATGCAGTATATTGTAGTATAGTATGTAACAAGATAAGTTTGTATGCACTAAATAGGAAATATATTGTACGGACGCATATGGATGTCCGAAAACGGTAAAACATGCTGAAATGATAATGTGGATGCATAACTAATCATTATAGAGTGTTATTATTCAAATGGATATAGAATATAGTAATATAGCATGTAGCAAGATTAACTTGCCTCGATGGATCACAATACGGATACGCACGGCACGTCCGACGTCGGTAAATTGTCACAACGCACACACGGCACACACGGGACTGAACCAAGCAATGCAGGAACGGACCACGCTGGATAGAGATGTCCACTGGGTCGCCCGGATAATCGGCGCGGCACGACTCCGGCGATCACCGGGATCAAGAAGTCGAGAAAGAGAAGAAGAAGAAGTAGAAGAAGAAGATGGTGAGGCTGGGGTTCTGGGGTTTGCTCTGGCCGCTGTGGGTCAGAGGCGAGGCAGGGAGACGATGACGATGGGTTTTCCGGCGAGGTTTCACGGCGAGGCGGTTGCAGTTTCTGTGCAGAGGGGAGTCTCGGGTGTAAGGGAATGGTTGTGTCGAAGCTTAGTGCAAGAGAGAGGAGAGAGGTGGTGGTGATGGGGTAAGACCGACGGCGATGTGGTCGGAGCTCCGGCGAGGCAGTGGGTTTGGTTGAGGTCGGGTGTGCAGGGTTTCATGGGTTCTTGGGGTCGGGTTTGTAGGGGAGTCGGGAAAGGAGAATGGAGGGGAAGAGGGAGTAGGTCGACGGATGTGGTAAGATGGGACGCCAGAGGTGGTGATCGGGGAGGTGAGTGTGGATGTGGTGAAGGGATCTTGATGAGGCGAGGTGGTGGAGAAAGGTTGATGGGTTAATGGCAGAAGGAGTTTGCAGAGGTCGAGGAGTGGAGAAGGAAGATGAGGTCGGGAAATGAGGAGGAGGAGATCGAGGGTGGAGGCGACAACGGTGAGGCGCGGAGGTGAGGCGATAGGTTAAGGTTCCTCGTGAAGGTGGTGAAGAAATAAATAAAGAAGAAGAAGAGAAGGAAGGTGACAATAGGAAAGAGGTGGTGACGGGATCCGAGAAACGCACAGTATCTCCGAGAGAAGAGAGAAAGCGCGAGAGGAGAGAGAAAGGAGAGAGAGAGCGCTGCGGAGAGAGAGAGAAAGAGAAAGAGAGAGAGCTGGTGGTGGGGTCAGAGAGAGAGGGAGAGAGAGTTGTTATAAACGTTAGGATTTAATTTTTTTGAAAATCTTTTTATTTTAACAGTTAACAAAAATATTAACGAAATATATTCATCAATTTAAATATTTAAGATTACAATATTAATAAAATTTGATATTCTGGTAAATACAAACTTAGTCCAAAACATGTCCGGGCTGGGTCTAAAAATTCAGTTTCAAAATATGAAAAATATACATGTCGACCAAAATTAAAGTTGGATATCCGGGTAACGAAAATGGATACCCTCAAGAACGGATGCACGTACATGCACGTAGCCATCCAAACAAGTCCGTTTCACTGAACGGGGCGAGAACAAGATGCGTGGATGCTACCACAGGGTCAGGGATATCATGCAGGCCATGCAATGTATTTTTAAAATATTTTATGTGACTTACAATGTTATATTAAAATGCAGATGCTAGATAAAATGCGAGTATGCAATGTACAAATAAATGAAAGTGCATGAGTCCATGTAACGGGTCAGGATAAATTATAAACATGAATCAAGACGGGTTTCAAGCAAGCGGATCGAGTAGAATGCAAATACAGATGTCAAAATATACTATTCGCACCCAAAACACAGTAAATCATGAAAATACCATTGATAAAGAAATACATGAATTAGAACTGGTATAAATGAACTAGGGTGTTACATTATACCCAACTACAATAGAATTTCGTCCTCGAAATTCCCAAGACAAGAAAAGATAACCAATCATGAAACTACAAAAATAAGTGTGGAAACTTCTGTCGAATCTCGTCTTCTCATTCCCAAGTCGATTCTCCGTGCGAGCGATTCCCCCAAGAAACAAGTACGAGAGGGATAACCTTGTTCTTAAGTACCTTTTCTCTTCGATCAACAATCGACATCGGTCGTTCCTCAAAGTTCAAATCCTCTCTTACAGTCAGCTCCGAATGATCCAGCGCGTGTGTATCATCTCGAACATACTTAAGGAGTTGAGATACATGAAACACGTCATGAACATTCGCCAAAGATTGTGGTAAAGCCAATCGATAAGCCACTTCTCCAACATGCTCCAAAATCTCGAAGGGCCCCATGAATCGAGGACTAAGCTTGCCTCGACTCCCAAAACAAATCACTCCTCTAGTTGGTGATATCTTCAAGAATACTAGAACACCAACAGCGAACTCTAGAGGTCTTCTCGATATATCGGCCCAACTCTTTTGTCGATCTTGTGTTGCCTTCATATGATTCCGGATGGTATTAACCTTCTCTACTGTTTGCACGATCAAATCCGGTCCCAACAATTTTCGCTCTCCAACATCGTCCCAACAAACTGGTGAGCGACACTTGCGACCATACAATGCTTCGAATGGAGCCATCTGAATAGTCGCCTGAAAACTGTTGTTGTAAGAAAACTCCACCAAGTGTAGATGATCCTCCCATGAACCCTTGAAGTCCAACATGCAAGCTCTCAATATATCTTCAAGAGTTTGGATCGTTCTCTCCGACTGGCCATCTGTCTGAGGATGATAAGCTGTGCTAAATATCAATCGAGTCCCCAAACTTTCCTGTAAACTCCTCCAGAAGTGCGATAAGAATCGGGTGTCACGATCGGACACGATGCTCATAGGTACTCCATGCAATCTCACAATCTCCTGCATGTACCGTTCTGCCAACGTTTCCGTTGATTGACCAACTCGAAATGGTATGAAATGAGCTGCCTTGGTCAATCGATCAACAATCACCCAAACTGCATTGTTGCCCTTTGGACTCCGCGGTAAAGCTGTCACGAAATCCAAGATTATATGTTCCCACTTCCATTAAGGAATCAGAAGTGGTTGCAATAAACCAGCAACCCTTTGATGTTCAGCCTTAACTTGCCGACACACCAAGCACGTCGCTACAAAGCGGGCAATCTCCCTCTTCTTGCCTTCCCACCAGAAATGCTGTCTTAGATCGCGGTACATCTTCGTGCCTCCTGGATGTACGGAATATGCTGAACTGTGTGCCCCCTTCATAACTTTTTTGCGAAAGTCTCCTTTTGGCACACACAAATGGCTACCATAACGCAACGAACTATCTTCTTGAACCAACAAGTCCGTTCGAAGTCCCGTTCCAACCCGTTCTTGAAACATTTGTAATCTTGGGTCCTGTGACCGTGGTGTTTTTATATTCTCGATCAACGACGACTGTACTTGCAGCTGCATCAATTGTCCCGAAGAATGCGGTAGCACGATCTCCAACTCGAATCTCCGAAAATCTTCGATAAGCTCCTTCTCCGTAGTCAACATCCGAATTGCTGGCAACCGACTAAGCGCATCTGGCACTACATTAACTTTTCCCGGATGGTACTTAAGATCAAGATCGTAGTCAGCCATCAGCTCCAACCATCTACGCTGCTTGATGTTAAGCTTTTTCTGCGTGAACACATACTTTAGGTTTTTGTGATCGGTGAATACTTCGACCCTTTCACCCAATAAGTAGTGTCTCTAAATCTTTAAAGCGAAAATCACAGCTGCTAGCTCCAAATCATGAGTTGGGTAATTCTTCTCATGGGTCTTCAACTGTCTCGATGCGTAAGCTATAACTTTCCCATGCTGGCACACCACTTTCTTCCGGGTGATTGCTTTGGTAGGTGGGTTCACTTGCATCATGACCACCATTGTACTTTATTATTTATTCTGTTGTATCTAGTAAGCTCCATCAACCAGACTTGTATATTTCGTACACTTAGAAACCACCATTTGTATATTCTTTTGGACTTGAGTCGTGATTATGTATTTACTATTATTCCTGTTTTCTTGACGATGCTCGTTTTCTTTACTTTATTTCTGAGTTTTGATCCTCGCCTCCGGCGTTGTATATTTATATCTTGCGCGGTTGTTTTCTCCATTGGGCGAAGAGCTAGCTCCCGCTTGGAGATGCCTTTTATTATATTACTTGTATTGTTTTCGGGTTAAAGTATACAAAGGTGGTGTTGCCGAAATTTCGAATGACAAAAAGGTTTTCAGGTTAGTTACAAATGTAGTGTTTTCATATATTACTACTTATGTGCATATATATAAAAATTAAATTTGATTTCAGTAAACCTTATTTCAAACTGCACCTCCACTATTTTTCCCTAAAAGATTTAGATTTCTGGGCTTTTGACTTAGTTGAATTAGCTAGGGTCCTATAGACTTCACATGATTCAAGTTCCAGTCGCGTGCCAATTCCAGGTCATGACACTTTTTTTCTTCCGCTGGTAGAGTAACCACTTCAGCATCCTTCGGTTTAGCACGGTATCTCCCTGGCTCCAAAGTTCTATCTCCATTCTTGAAGTAGAAGACTAGGTGATCTGGTATCTCAAATACTACCTTCCTTTAACGGCGATTAATCGTCGCATAGAAAATTCCTAGGCAGTCCATGCCCAACACAACATCAAAATTTGGGATGTCCGGTACTTTGAAATTTGCGTAGAATTCTCGTCCGCAAATTACAATTGGACACTGATCAAATCCCATAGTTGCCTTCAAGACTCCATTCCTGTAACTGACATTCCAGCTTGAAATGAGCGGCTTCACGGGAATCTCATGTGTTCACACAAATCGTTGGGATATGAAACAATGTGACGCTCCAGTGTCGAACAGTGCGAGTGCAGGAAGGGTAGCTACTAGTATAGTACCTAAGTTGTGTGAGGTTGTTTTTAAATAAAGGGAAAATATAGTGATATACAAGGATTGAAAAGATGAAATGATTGGAAATTACCAGTGATAACTTGGCCAGTGGCCTCAACTTCCTCGACCGTCATGGTGAAAGCCTGACATCGGGGTACATTTCTCCTTGCCGGAGGCACATTCATCTGTCCCTGGGGCATGTTCCTCTGCCCTTGAGGCATGTTCTTCTGGGCTTGATGGAACAGACGAGGAGGCTGTGCAGGAGGTCCACGTAGAGGTGGTGCAGGCAAAGCAAGACGAGGTGTATGATCCTGAATAGTTGGTCGCTGCGGAACTATGATTGCTGGTCAGGGTGCTGGAGCTGGGTTGAGTCGATATGGACATGCTTCGATGGCGTGAGTGGATGCGCCACAAACTAAACACATGTCATTTGCACGCCTGCAGTTTTTCTCCAGGTATCCATTCCTCTTGCAATAGAAGCAAAAATCTGTATTGGGCCGATTAAAGATTGCTCCCGGTCTCCTGGGTGCAAAAGTTGGTCTGAAAGAGGCTCCTCCTACTATCTAAGTGGCAGGGCATTTCACACCGGCAGTCTGAGCTCTGCCCTTCTTCTTCACAACTGCCTCATTGCATCGGGCAGCCTTCAGAGCAAGATCATAGGTTGGGAAATCCCCTGTAGCCAGTGCAGCTTGGATCTCCTGGTCCAACCCTTACTGAAATCGTCTTGCCATGATCTCAGCAGTCGGAATCAGGTGTGCTGCGAACCTGTTATGACCTTGTGTTAGCAGTGTAGTACGTAATATTAGGGAATTGAATATTAAGACAATATCTTACCTGCTAAGCATGGTAAACTCGGTATCGTATTCATTCACAGATTTGCTCCACATTGAGTCTTGTTGTAAGTGCATGAACTGCTGTTTCATGTCAAAACGGGCAGTTTCAGGGAAGTATTTCGCGTCGAACATATCGCGAAATGTCCTCCATTCAATCAGTTGGGAGAGTTGGCTTTCTTCAGCCTTCCACCAGACTCTAGCGTTATCTGTTAGTTGCAGCTTCGCAACTCTCACCCAAGCAATCTCTGGCACTTGTGCTGCTGCCAGGTCGTCTTCGATAGACTGAGACCATTCTTCTGCTTCTAGTGGGCTCTCTTTTCCTGAAAAATGCTTCGGATGTAGTGCCCGGAATGTTTGACTCCGGATGCCTCAGCTTCTGGGCAGTACATGAGGATAGCAGTCTGCTGTTGCTGACCTACCAAGATGCTCTTGATCACCTCAAGCGGTACCGTTTGCTCGTTGATAAGAGCTGCAACGATAGGTAGGGGAGGTAGAATAGGAGGTGGGGTGTTTCCATTGACGTTGGTACTCGTATTGTTGGGAGAATCCATGACCTTGATAGAAAAAGAAAGGTTAAGATAGATTCAAGGAATTTGAAATGTAAATAATGTATAGTTGCCGATTCTTATAGTTCTTGTGATATATTGCTTAGGATTCCATGCAGAACTGATCTGCATGGGCCGCCACAAAAATCTGTTACGCCCCGCTTCCCGGTGTAAGGAAGCGGAGACGTGGCCAGGCCGCAACGTATTTACTGAGAAATAAATACGTCAAGCATAAATAAGCAATATATGTAAAAAAAATTGCACAAGAATGACAAGTGATATAAAATGAACAACAACTTTTATTAACATTCATCTTTACAATACAAATGCTTTGAAAAGGAAAGTACAATGATATAAAACAATGCTTAAACAGTGGAATACAAAAAAGTAGGTATAAGAAGCTAGAAGTCCTGCTGGGAATTGAGCTGGTCCACGTCCTCCTAGCTAGGCTCTATCTTAACATAGCTGTTTGTAGCTTAATGTAATCAGCGAACTAGCGCTTGGTAAATCCCAAAAGAAAGGAACAAGTAATGTGGAAAAGGAACTGGTAAGCTATACAGGTATATACTTGTTATCTTAACGTAGTTGTTTGTAGCTTGGTACATAAGGTATCGGTGTATACGAGAGGAGTCCAACTTGCCTCGTGGACTATGGTAGCATTTAATACAAGGCCCCATGAAAACCCACGAGATAACAGCACGAGATTTCATGTAGGTGTCTTTTAAGTAACCATCTCGTGCCACTTTTAATACATTCCGTATCAATCTACCCCGTTAACCCCGTGTAATGTTTTGTATAGATTATAATTATCAGACTTGCCAAGACCATGGATACAAGTTGTTCAATATGTCAGGTTCAGGATGTAAACAAGTAGTCATGTAGTTAAGTCAAGTTATAGCCATGGTTCGGTCAAATAAAGTCATGTTTGCATGTTTGATATAGTCGTTGAATTCTGATATTCAGGTTCAGGTTCAAGTGTTCATGTTTAATATAGGATTCATGTTTGATTAAACTCGGATTGGATTCAAATTTGAATTAGACTCAGACTGAATCAGACACTTATAGACTGATTTGGATCCTGAATTAAATTCGGGAGTTATCGGTAACTGCTGCACATGGACGGCAGGATTTGTGTCTTTTTCCAAAACAATTACCATTGATAACCCCGTTAAGTTTTTCTACCTTAAATAGGCAAGCACTCACTTTCTTCGACTCCTTGGGGCTCAAGAGAATTGATCCCGCTTAAATCTATATTTACTAAAGTCCTTAAATATTGTTTTATATAACTCGATAGGGTTTTATGAAAAATATTTTTAATAAAATTTCAAAATAAATCTCAAGAATTTATTTATATTATTTAGGGTTTCATAGATGTGAATTTTAAGGATTGTGGTATTTTAGTGATAATAGCTTAGCTTGTATAGTTTATAGTATTTTACTGTAAAGCTTGACTTTTGTTGGTATATTGATGGTATTTTGATGAAACTTGTAATTCTTTCATTTGAAAAAATAAAAGATTATTATATTTTGAAAATGTATGGATTTTGTAATATTTATATAATTATTAAAAATTAAATTTTTAATTAAGTAGAAAATTGCGTTGTTCTTAAAAATCGTATCAAGAACCTTTCGAGACCAACTGCTCCGTGAGGAGGTCTGCATCTCGCTCTACTAGCCCAATGATGTGCGATAATCCGCACCATCTAATAGCGGGTCCCCTAAAAAGGGTTGTAGAGGCTCATTTGCAAAGGAATTTAAAATACAATTTTAAAAGAAAACCTTCTTTATAATACGTGGTATTTTGATAAACATATTGTAATCGTAACAAAAAATATGCTCAAAAGGTATCGTGCTATAGAAACATGTGTGTATGTGAGGGGTAGGACATTACCCCGTGAAGTTTTCTAATGGTATGGTTTTAAGAAAAGCAATATAAGATGACATTTATAAAGTTCATGGTATTTTAATGTGAAGGTTAAATTAAAGTTACGTTTCATGATATTTTTGAGTGATAGTTGGTTCTAAACATTAGTTTTATGATTACAAACTTTGTGTAAGGATATGGATGTCAAATATGAAAGAAAAAGTGTATTTTATATAGCATTGAAGAAGATGTCGGTATTAACTCCACTTCCGATATATGTTTCGAAAAAGAATTTTTACAGAAAGAGAATAAAGATTGGAAGGGACTTACTAGCTAGATAGATGAAGAGAAGGTAGAAGGAGAGAGGGTTGTCGTCATGGTGTCGCGGGGTCGTCGGAAAAGCCTCGATTCCTCGCCGGGAGTTGATCTTTGGCTAACTCCTCTTCTACTCCACCTGTACTTAAGAGTTTTGGCTAGAATTTTCAGAATGAAGTAGGGCTGGGGCATGGGCTAGTATTTATTGTGTGGAATTAGGGTTTTAGGATTAAAAAGATGAATTAAAATGCATTAAAAATATGATAATTGGGGAATTGAGGGGTCTCTGTTTGATTTCAGAGCAATCAAACAGTTCAGGGGAGTTAGGGGTAGGCCAAGAGACTTGTGTGCAAAGCACGGGCCTCATTGGCGATGGGGGACCATCGGCGCCGGTCCAAATGGCCTTTTGGTCGGTCGATTTGTGGAGGTGGGCCGGAGGATTGATGCCACGTGTTCACCTCTCTGTTAACTCCATTGTGCACATGTTTGTTTTCTCTGTCGTTTCATTTTTGTGTGCATTGCACGTGTAAACTTTTGGGCTTCCAAAAAGTTTGAAAGAAAAATCAGATAAATATAATGTGTGTGATGGGGGTTCAAACACAGGGGCTACGTCACAGCAATGCATGGGTTTTACCAGTGAGCTACAAGTTGTTTCTTCCTGTTCTTAAACAAAAATTAACTTTTAAATTGTACTGAGGCTTGCAAACTCCTTTCTGTACATTAAACTGAAAAATTTTGTACAGTAAATTCAGGTTCGTTACATTGCTTCATGTCGCAATGGTTCGTGAGAATGCATGCGATACTCGTTATGCCTCTTGTTTTAACCTGGAATGTCAGTTCCGGGAATGGAGTCTTGAAAGCAACTTTGGGATATGATTAGTGCCCGGTTGTAATTTGCGTCCAAGAATTCTACGCAGATTTCAAAGTGCTGGACATACCAAATTTCAATGTGGTATTGGGAATGGATTGGCTGAGAGTATTTTATGCTACCATTGATTGCCATCAAAAAAGGGTAGTCTTTAAGATACCAGATCACCTGATCTTCTATTTCAAAAGTGGAAACTTAACCTTAGAGCCAGGAAGCTACCGTGCCAAGATGAAGACCATAGAAGTGTCCTCCCTACAAGCTGAAGGAGAAAAGCCCGAAGTAGTTCAAGAGTTCGAGGATATTTTCCGTGAAGATATATCAGGTTTGCCTCCCGATCAATCTCTTGAATTTAGTATCAATTTACAACCCGGTGCATAACCTATATTAAAAGCTCCATATAGCCTAAATCTAGAAGGATTGAAAGAAATTCATATCCAGTTAGACGAGCTCCTGAAGAACGGTTGGATCAGACCCAGTATCTTAAGTTAGGGATCACCGGTGTTACAAGTAAAGAAAAAGGAAGGTACCTATCGGATGTGCGTGAATTACCGGGCAATGAACGAAGTAATAATTAAGAACAAATATTCACTACCTCACATCGATGGCTTTTTCAATCAGGTAAGCGGATCTTTTGTCTTCTCCAAGTTAGATCTTCGTTCAGGCTATCATCAGTTCAAGGTCAAGGAGTCTGACATTTCGAAGATGGCGTTTAGAACTCGTTATGGCCATTATGAATATCCCATAATGCTATTTGGAGTGACCAAAGACCATCCATTTTATGAACCCGATGGACCAAATTTTCCAAGAATACTCAGACAGGTTTGTATGGTGTTTTTCGTTACCCCATTGAGATGGGAATACGCACGCGCTCGTCAGGTGCATTACAGATTCCTCTTGTGTAGGGTAGGCTGAGCTTTATTGATTATGGGGATCCGAATCTCCGGCAGCTGCGGAGTAAGCTGCCGTTAATTACCCCTCGCTTTTGGAGCGAAGGAACCTCCGATTGACGGGTCAAACTGGTCATGCGAATTCAATGTGCAGTGTTGTGTTTTGAAGGGGTTTTGGATATATCGCGCCTCACGTGCCAGGCAAGTAGGCGCTCGGGCGCTAGCGCTTTGGATGCTAGAGCCTCACGTGCCCGGCACGTGGGCGCTCTGGCGCTCGCGCTCGGGGCGCCAGCGCCTCACGTGCCGGCACGTGGGCGCTCGGGCGCTAGCGCTTTGGGCGCTCGGGTGCTAGCACTTTGGGCGCTAGCGCCTCACGTGCCCGGGACGTGGGCGCTCGGGCGCTAGCGAAAGGAAGGGGTTTTTACCCCCAGAAATAGGAGTTAAACACCAAAAAGGGGATTTTGAGTGGAGTTAAACTCCAAAAGATCTGGATTAGGAGTTAAACTCCTTTGAAGACTTGGGTCTTGGAGTTGAACTCCCTAAAATCTTCAGAGGTTCTTCTCTTGAGACTTGGATCTTTTCGAAAGTGCGTTTTTCGGAGATTGGTCTCCTTCTTCCTCCTCTTTGTTGACTGGATCTTGGAGAACAAGAGGGGTGGGATTTTAAAAATCTCTCCTTTTTGAAATCTAATGGAAGATCTGAGCTCCCCTTTGTGGGTTTTGTGGTGAAAAACTATTTAGTTTTGGAAAAGAAAGAGTAAAACTCTTGATTTAATTCAAAAGAAAGAAGAAGGTTTAGAACCTTGAGGAAGGAGAAGGAGGCACAGACCTTGATTTTTTTTAGAGAGAGAAAAATATCCTTAGATATTTTCATCATGTTTGCCTTTATAGGCTACACATTTTACATATAGCCCCTTGGGCTTTACAAAATGGCATTTTGCCCATCCCATACCTCATATGCTCTTTTCTTTTGCACATAAGCCACGGGCTTTTACAAAAATTTGGCTTTATGCCCATTTTGCTTACATTCATGCACAAAAAATTACATCAAAATTATTTGTTACATGATTTTTATGTTGGTATGGGGAGGATGGCCGCGGGCTCGACTTGGGCATGGGCCCGCTTGACTTGGGCTTGGGCACACCTGGCTAGGGGTTGACCTTGACTTTGACTTGGTCAACCGGGGTACAAAGTTTGACCCCAACAAGGTTTTTTGTTATCTTCATTGACGGCATTCTGGTGTATTCAAAAAATCGAAAAGAACACGCCGAGCACTTACACATTGTCCTGCAGACACTACGACAATATCAACTTTACGCCAAGTACAACAAGTGTGAATTTTGGCTAAACCAGATCGGATTTCTTGGACATATCGTTTCAGGCGAAGGAATCTCTATGGATCCAGCTAAGGTGTCAACTGTCCGCGAGTGGCCTACACCAAACTCTGTCAAAAATATAAGAAGTTTTCTGGGTTTAGCAGGATATTACAGACGCTTCGTCGAAGAATTCTCAAACATCACAGTATCCCTGACCAAACCTACATATAAAGACGAGGCGTTTGTGTGGTCAGAAGCATATGAGAAAGTTTTCATAGAACTCAAGTCGAGGTTAACCTCTGCACTTATTCTCGTAATACCGGATCGATCTGGCGGATTCGATGTACATTGTGATGCATCCGGTAAGGAATTAAGATGTGTTATGCATCATCATTAAAAGGTTGTGGATTTCGCTCAAGACAGTTAAAGGTTCATGAGCGCAACTATTCAACACATGATCTGGAATTGGCAGTCATTTTTTTCGGACTCAAGAATTAGCGTCACTATCTTTTGGGAGAGCGGGTGGATATATACATCGAACACAAGGGTCTGAAATATGTATTTACTCAAAAATAACTAAACATAAGGAAGAGAAGAGGGATAGAGCTCATGGCCGATTTTGATATCAACCTACAATATCATCCTGAAAAGGTGAACGCAGTTCCCGATGCACTTAGTCGCCAGCCTTTAACAATGAACCTCGCCGCTCAGTGGAGGTTACAGCGAAAACTGCATGGATTGGAGATTGAAGTAGTTATGTCAGGTAACACATCATCCTTGATGAACTTACAAGTCCAGACCACTCTTGTCAATTAGATTAAGACAGCTCAAGCAAATGATACCAAATTACAAAAGATCTGGGAACAAGTAGAAAGTGGTCTTCGAACCGACTTCATCATCTACGAGGATGGATCCTTATGGTATGTGAGCCGTTTATGCGTGCCAGTCGGCCCTGTTTGAGAAGAGTTGATGAAAGAATCTAACAGCTCTCTGTATTCTGTACACCCCGGCGGTACGAAGATGCACAAGAATCTGCGGCAACATTACTGGTGGCATGGAATGAAGCGAGAAGTAGCAAGGAATATAGGAAAGTGCTTAATCTGTCAGCAAGTGAAAGATGAATATCACAGAACCGCCGGTCTACTTCAACCGTTACCGATCCTAGAATGGAAATGGCAGCACATTACCATGGACTTTGTAACTGCACTCCCACGTAGCACGAAGGGCAACGACGCGGTTTGGGTTAATGTGGATCGACTCACCAAATCAGATCACTTTATTCCATTCAGAGTTGGCCAATCAACAGAGACGTTCGCAAAAAAGCACATGGCGATGATTAAAAATTTAAAGTAAAGATTTCAACCTTCAAGATTTACCATACTTGTCTTGATACCCATAAACTCATGCAGGAGATCGTGAGATTACAAGGGGTACCTGTATGCATCATCTCTGACCAAGATACTAGATTCTGATCTCGGTTTTAGCAGAGTCTTCAAGCCAGCCTGGGAACAAGTCTGAATTTCATCACGGCGTGTCATTCCCAAACAGATGGACAGTCCGAGCGAACAATTCAGATCCTGGAAGATATGTAGAGAGCCTGTATGCTAGACTACGGAGGTTCGTAGGAAGATCACCTACACTTTGTGGAGTTTTCTTATAAAACCAGCTTCTAGGCAAGTATTAGTATGGCACCATTCACAGCACTTTATGGACGTAAGGGTCGTTCCCAGCCAAGTTGGGACGGCGTTGGAGATCATGAACTCCTTGGGCCAAAGATTATCGTGGCAACTATTAATGTAGTTGACACGATCAGGAAAAAGAAGCGTATAGCCCAGGACCGACAGAAGTATTGGGCAGATGCAAAGCGTCGACACTTAGAGTTCCAACCGAGAGAGCATGTGTTTCTGAAGATCTCTCCGAACAGAGGAGTGATAAGTTTTGGCAAACGGGGTAAACTTAGTCCAAGATACGTCGGACCGTTCGACATACTTGAACGAGTTGGAGAAGTGGCATACCGCCTGGCACTACCACCCTCATCGGAAAGAGTGCATAATGTATTCCACATATCCCAGCTATGATGATATGTGAGCAACCCCAGTCACATACTTGAGCACTCAGAGCTCACCGTTCAAACCGACTTATCTTGCGTATAGCCATCAGTCGAGATTTTGGATCGAAAAATGAAAACATTACAGAACAAGGAGGTGAACTTAGTCTGAGTGATGTGGAGAAAGGATTTACCAGGATAATCAATCTAGGAGAGAGAAGATGATATACGTACACGATACCCTCACTTATTTGAAATTTAGTCCTTTGTATAAATTTCGAGGACGAAATTTTTGTAAGGAGGGTAGGATGTAATGACTCTGAAATCACTGTACAAATGTAACTTGTTCAATGTAAAGAAAGGGTATTTCAGCCTTATTAGGAGTTATAAGTTAAATTTGTTGAAAAAAAGTAAGAGGCAAGTTCTAGCTCACTGGTTAAGAATCACCACTGCTGTTCTTTAGCCTGTAAGTTCGAATCCCATCAGCCGTAATTATTTTTAATATATTTCTTTTTTGAACTTTTCGGAAGCCCAAGAGTTGCACGTGCAATACACCGAGAATCGAAAAGTTTCAGAAAAAACTAACTGGAGAAATAAGGAGTTAACACGAAATATAGCTCAAGGCCTAAACCTCGAGACCTAATTCCCCATCTCGACCGCCCAAATAATCCTCAAAACCGCAATTGATGGTTGGATCAAGCCCAATGGTCTCCGTGCTTCGCCCGTTCGTCCCTTTGGCTCCCCTCTACTCTTTTTTACACTTAATTTCCTCCGATTTCAACTAGAGACTTCACAATCTTTCATCTATCCCATTAACAAAATTTAATCTCTTTTTAATTCATTTTTTAAATTCGTACGCTCTCATTTTTATCCTATAAATACTATCCCATTCCCTTGCTCTCCCCTATTCTGAAAATCTAGCAAAAATTCTCTAAAATTCCTAAGATCAAGAAGGGTTAAGACTAGTCTAGTGGAGTTAGCAATCCAAATTCGTTCTTTTGAAGACCGGTGTCATTCTTGATGATACCGCGACTCCACAAGACCTCCTCTATCTTTTTCCTCCTTTTTTCAATGCTCCAAAACTCGTAAGTCCCTTTTTCTCTCATTTGTTCATCTCAAAAGGATTCTTAAAAACAATATCGATAAAAGTGAAGTTAACTTTAATATCATTTCTTTTTAAACCTTTTTATCATCTTTGATAGGTCAAATAAGCCACACAAATCCTCTAACATCGCTTTACACTATTATTCACATCATTTACTTTCAATGTGTTTACAATTTCATGCGAAATAAACATATATCGAACATTTTCATATAAATACCTTAAACTTTCAAAGTACCTTTTTATCGATATCTAAAATATATAACTATAGAGAATTCACGTGGTAACGACCTACCCCACTCACATACACTATGGTTCATAGTACGATAATTTAGATACATGTTTGATTCTAAAAGGAACATTTTTTTTATTATAATATCGTCGCTTTCTAAAAGTACTTTTTGAATCACTATTTTTAACCCTTAATAATTACACTCTACAACCCTCCTTAGGAGGCCCATTTGTGGATGGTGCAGATTATCACACGTCCTTTGGATAATAGAGCGAGTTGCGGAACTCCTTACGGAGAATTCGGTCTCGAAAGGAAATGAAAATACGATTTTTAAAAATTACGACTTTTTAACAAATTAAATCATTTGAAATTTTTCATAAATCATAAATCCGTATTTTTTTTATGAAAACTAATTTTTGAAAAATATATTATTAAAATGAAAAAAATTAAAGTTATGCAAAAATACCACCAAGTTTCCAAAAATATAGTTTTCATAAAAATACCACAAACTTTTAAAAAGCTAGATTTCATCACTAAAATACTACTAAAACTAAAATACATTTTCATAAAAACTCTTAATATTATAAAGAACCCTCAAGGTTTATTTTTCAAATAATATTAAAACATTTTACAAAAAAAACCCTTGAGAAATGCAAACAATGTAAATACATAATAAACAACTTGAATAAATTTTTAAGGACCCTATATTAATATAGGTTTAAGCGGTATCATTTATCTTGAGCCTTAGGGAGCCGGAGAATGTGAGTGTTTGCCTATCATGGTTAAATAACACTGCAATTTAAAGGAATTATCAATGGCAATCGTTTTAGAAAAATATACAAATTGTGCCGTCCATGTGCAGCGGTTGTCTGATTATTTCCAAACTTAAGAATTTCAAAAGTTAAGTCCATTCATAAGATATTGACTATAATCTGAATACACACTCGAACTTGTTTTAAACTCGAATCCATTGATCATGAACTTGAACACTTGACTTGACATGACCATACTATGAATATAACTTGACATGAATATCTGATTACAACTTGAACCTGAACATATACTCTTTATATTCATGGATTCGGCCAAGACCTGCAAACTTGAACTATACACTACAATACGCGGAGATAAGGGTTAGGTTGGTGTGGAACGTATATCGTAGCACGAGAGGACATTTTAAAAGACACCTAATTTGAATTCATGTGTCGTTGTTTCGTGGGTTTTTACAGGGCCTTGTAATTCCTGTTACCTTAGTCCACAGAGTAAGTTGGACTCCTCTCGTAAACATAAATACCTTTTTTTATCAAAGTACAAACAAACACGTTAGAATAACTATCTTATATATATAAACGACATGCCTAGATACTCTCACATACATCCTTACATGTTCATATTTACTTGGTTCATATTCAGTTTACATACCATTAAATCATCTTTATTTACTTCTTTTGGGGACTTACCGAGCGCTAGTTCGCTGACGACATTCCTCTCTATTTCTTTTCCTTAGAATGTTCGTCTGGAGGACCGGACTCTGAGAAGATAGAGCCAAATCAGAAGGACTTGGACCGGCTTAATACCCAGCCTGATTACGAGTTCCTTTTCTGCACTTACTTTCTGTATACCATTGTTTAGACACCTTTCAATCATTGTATCTTTTATTTCAGACAGTTGTATTTGAATTTTGAATGTAAATAAAGCTGCTGTTTATTTTTATTACTCTTGTTATTCTTACACATTGTCTTATTACTTGCATACGCTTAATGTATTTATTAAGAGAAATGGCCTTCTCATAGTAAATACGTTGCGGATTTGCCACGTCACCGTTTCCGTCTACTGGGAAGAGAATTCCAAAGAAAAGAAGTGTCGTCTCTGTCAAATTGGATATTACTGGCCTACCATGATAAGGGATTGCGAAGAGCATGTGAAGAAGTGTCATCTCTGCCAAATTCACGGGGACTTCATGCACAAGCATCCCAACCCACTGCACCCTATAGTGGCATCATGGTCTTTTGAAGTTTGGAGCACCAATATAGTTGGTTCAATTGATCCTCCGTCGTCCAAAACCCACCGGTTCATATTGTCCACAACTGACTATTTCTCCAGATGGGCAGAAACTATCCCGCTAAAAGACGTCAAGACAGAAGATATTCTGACGTTCTTCCGGCATAATATTCTATACTGCTTCAGTACACCTAGAAAAATCATTTCTGACAACGGACCTTCTTTCAAGAGTTTCAAAATCTCAAGGTTCGCTACCCAGCACAACATAGACTTGAGATATTCCTCCATCTATAATTCAAGAACCAATAGGCTAGCCGAAGCCTTTAATAAAACTCTATGCAATCTCCTGAGTAAAAATACTTCGGCCAATAAGAGATACTGGAATCTCAAGCTCCACGAGCCGTTGTGGGTATATCGTACCACGCATCACACCCCAACCCAGTCCACTCCATACTCACTGCTCTTCGAAGTGGAGGAAATCTTCCCCCCGAAGTCGAAATTCCAAGCCTAAGGATGGCCGTCCAGCACGGTTTGACGGAGGAATAAGACTTTCTCCTTCGGCTCAAAGAACTTGACGCCCTCGAAGAAAAAAGACTCGTAGTATAGCAAAATCTAGAGCTGTACCAAGCCCAAATGTCACGTACCTATGATAAGTTGATTTGTCTCCATGCTTTTAAGAAAGACGAATTGTTGTTGGTCCTCAAAAGACCGATTATCCCCAATCGACATGCCAAGAGAAAATTTGAGCCAAACTGGGAAGGACCATACGTTATCGAGAAAGTGTTTGATGGAGGGTCCTACCAACTGATAAATATTGAGGGAGAAAGGCCCATGCCACCCATTAATGGCCGATATCTCAAGAAATACTTCGCGCAAATGCTCCAAGTCGCAGACGAATCGAGCGCACCGGCCCTACGATCTGGATCATACATCCTATAAAAACGTATACAATCTACAGGCGTAAACGACCCCTACCTCTCCCAAGTCCTAACGGTGAGATTACATCTAAAGTCCTACCGGCGATGAAGCTCCAACAATATAAAAAAACAGTGTGTTCATAAGCAAAACGGGCACGAATGAAAACCTGAAAGGGTTCCATGAGTAAGAACAGCAGAACTGCCGGTGAGTTTGTGTAAACCCGAAATGGCGCAAACTCGTGAAAAGGAGACGAAAATACACTCGCAAAGACCTCTCGACCTTGTGAGGAGAATATCCCTGTGAGATCCTTACGACTCACAAAGAAGCAGCACACTTAGGAATTCTCACGATTCTTAAGGCGAATGTACACATGCGAGATCCTATGGACTCACAGGGAGAAAATACTTTTATGAGACCCTTACGTCTCATAAAATTGAAAAGCCTTAGGGATAGGGATCTAAACTTGTCTCCTAAGCCATCGCTCCCCAACAGGCAATAGAAAATGATGAGTCGCTCCTGGCGCCACACTTAAGTGTTAGCGGTGCTGATGCCGACCCAAAAGTCAAACCCTAAGTTTTCTCAAAGGCAAATGATGAGTCGCTCCTGGCACTATATTTCAGTGTTAGCGGTGTTGATGCCGATCCAAAACTCAAACCCCATGTTTTCCCAAAAGCAAATGATGAGTCGCTCCAGGCACTATGTTTTAGTGTTAGCGGTACTGATACCGACCCAAAAACCAAATCCCAAGTCCTCCCGGGACAAATGATGAGTTGCTCCTGGCATTATTCCAGTGCAGCGATACTGATACCAAACAAAATCCAAATTCCAAGTTCCTCTTAAATTCAAAAGTACAGCCAAATAAGGCAGAAATCAAACAGATCAAATCAACGTCCCACCCGGAAGCGCTTCTAAGCTCAAAAGTCCTGTTGGACGGGTAGAGAACTCCCAAAACAAATCAAATCAATAACTCAACCAATGACCTCCCTGGCGGAATCAAGCTCCATCATGGAAACAAATCAATCCCGACACCGTAAAAAGCGGACCAAGTCAAATTCAACCCCGACACCGCAGAAAGCAGAGCAAGTCAAATCAAATCCCGACATTGCAAGAAGCGGAGCAAGTGAACTTCAAGCCCGACACCGCAGAAAGCGGAGCAAGTCAAATCAAACCACGACACCGCAGAAAGCGGAGCAAGTTAAATCAAACCCCGACATCGCAAGAAGCAGAACAAGTCAACTTTAACCCTGATACCGCAAGAAGCAGAGCAAGTCAAATCAAGCACCAACCGTCCAAGTCGCAAAAATAGCAGCATGCTCTCCCCATCGTCAAGAAGGAACCTAACCAAATCAATCTCCATATAGAATAAGATCCATCAATTTCATGCACACAACCCTTACACGCAGTGTGCATTTATTAATGGGCACTTTGTTGGGGTCAAAATTACACCCCGGTTGACCAAGTCAAAGTCAACCCCAAGTCATGTGGGCCTGAGCCCAAGCAAGCGGGCCCAAACCCAAACCAAGTAGGCCCAAGCCCAAGTCAAGACCAAGCATGGAAGGGACCGGCCCCATGACAAAGAATGAAGCAATTGATTGGTTTAATGCAAATAAATATATGAAAAATGGGCAAAAAACCAAAATTTTGTAAACCCCATGGCTTATGTGCGAAAAGAAATAAGCATATGAGGCATGGGGAGGCACAAGTGCCATTTAGAAATGCCCAAGGGGCTATATGTAAAGTGTGTAGCCTATAAAAGGCAAACATGATAAGAAAATCAATAACAACTTTCATTCTCTCATAATTTCTAGGGTTCTGTACTTTCTTCTCCTTCCTCAAAGTTTTAAACCTTCTTCTCCTTTTAAATTAAATCAAGAGTTTAACTCTTCTTTTCTCAAAAATAAATAGTTTTTCACCATAAAAACCTTGAAGGGAAGTTCAAATCTCCCATCAAATCTCTAAAATAGGAAATTTTTAAATCTCGCCACCCTTTTTCTCCAAGATCCAACCAACACAGAGAAGGAAGAAGGAGCTCCATCTCCAAAAATCCCGCTTTAGGAAGATTCAAGACTTAAGAGAGGATCCAGGGCTCAAGGAAGACGAAAGGGATCCACTTCCATTATCTTCGAAAATCTTTTAGGAGTTTAACTCTAAACAAGAATTTTTTCTTTAGGAGTTTAACTCCAAACCAATTTTTGAGGAGCTCAACTCCAAGATCCAAATTCTCAAAGGAGTTTAACTCCAAAATCTGATCTTTTAGGAGTTTAACTCTAAATAAAAATCATTTTTCTTCTAGGAGTTTAACTCCAAACTCCCAGTCCAGGGGCTAAGCCTCTTTTTCCGCTGGCTCCCAACGACCGCATGCCGAGCATGTGACCCGCAGGCACCCGGCACCCACGTGCAGGACTCGTGACCCGCTAGCGCCACACACCACACACATGAACCGCTGACTCCCAGCGGCCACGTGCCATCTCACGTGTCCCTAGGACGCTCCTCACCCCTCTTTTTTCACACGTTTCACACTTGAAACACTTCCCCCATAAACTCTGCGAGATCCCTGATACGTCCAAGACCCCTTCAAAACAAAACACATGCACACTGCACATTGAGTTCGCATGACCAGTTTTACCCGTCAATCGGAGGTTCTCTCGCTCCAAAGACGAGAGGTAATTAACGGCAGTTTAGTCTGCGGCTGCTAGAGACTCGGATCTCCACAATCAATAAACCCCAACCTACCCAAAGCAGGGAGAATTTGTATACGCCTGACAAGCGCGCGTATTTCTATCTCAATATGGTGACGAAAAATACTTTACATGTATATCCCGTTATTCAATACACTTTACCTAATTATCAAATGATAAAGGCAAATATTCACAGCATAATTTTAAAAATTTATATCCCACTATCAAATAAAGAGACGAATATATCAACTTTTAAAATTTGACGCATGATAACGGATATTCAAAACCAAAAATTTGCCGAAGGGAAAAACCGGGTGATTTCCTCAATAACAACAATTGCTCCGAATTCCTACATTGATGATCAAATCAGCTTTCCAATAATCTAATCTTTCTCATTATCCGTAATAACTTACAGATGTGGGATGTTAATCCTGTATCTATATACTCAGAAGTCAGAATTAATTGGAAAAAATGTTTCAAGGGGCGACAGGGTATTCCAAGTAATGCCGCTTTCACTGCCCAGGATCATAATAGTAGTTGCATTTTCCTTTCCGCTCATTTTTTCCCTTATTGTTGTCTTTATTTCTTATCTTGTATATACCTGACTTATACTAGTTGGTTTTTTTCTTACCCTTCTTTCAACTCCAGCATCGTGATTAGAAGAAAACTATCCAACAAGCGTAACTGGTTTATTCTCTTTATTTAAGGAGCTCTCAAACTTGAGCTAAGGTGGAAAGGAGAGACAAATGAATTATATCATATTAAATTTACTTTCTCCAAAACCAGCGGCCATTCTCGACTGAAATACTTTCTCCGAGCTCGTATGTAACTATACGATGGCCTTCCAAGCAATATGGATCTCTGTATCGGATACAGAGTGTTCTGGAGGAAGCAAAAGAGGAAGTGGGAAGGGTGAGGACATATGCGACTATGTCGTGAAATAATGCAATTATGGCATTCCAAAGCTGTTGAATGTAAAAGGGTTCGGTTAACTAGGTTTACGAGTTTTTAGTTTAGGATCAGTCTTACGTCGCTGCCAGAGAGAAAGAAAAGAAACACTCATCGTATATTCTAACCTAATTTAGATTAGTATATTTATCTAATCAGGATGCCTCCCACTATTCCGTCAAATCATTCTTCAAACCCTAAAAGAAGAATTAGCAGGGACCATGTCCCAAGAGTAACTATTACTCACAGTAGGAATCGGGATCCAGACTATCATGGCATGGTAATCTTGACAGGGGTCAACAAGTCACCCCACTCCATAGAAGGTATGCAATCTTATTGCAAGTTTTAACATTTGAAACTCCCGATATTGGTTTTTACCTTAAGCGGCTTATGACCTTGGCAAAGGTCAACAAATCATAAGTTGCAAGTCAAGTTTAACCCGTCATTTCGTGATCAAATTAAATCCACCCGCACGACCCTTGGAAAAGGTCAACAAAGTCGTACGGCTGTCCTAACCGATCGCATCGTATGCATGCAGGAAGACATCACTTAGCTACCGTAAACTACGTCTTGACGAATGATCAACAAACAAAGCAAGAATACTAAGTACTTTAATTCCTGAAACTACAGAGGGTTACGGCTGGTTTTGAAGAAAACCTTTAACGTAATGAACTTGATCTCATCGTGGGAACAAATGGTTTTACAAATTTATAGTTACGTAGACTATTTCTTAAGTTGGGATTCCCCGTGAAGGGAATAGGGCTCTTACCTCATTGAATAAGGTGCAGGATTCCTAACCGAATATGTCGATGCAAAACAAAAGACTACGGCTATACAATTTGCAAATTTATAGCAACACAATCTTTTTCCAAAGAGGTCACTGCCTGTGAAGGGATCTATGCTCTTTCCTCGTCGAATGAGGTGCAGGATATTCCTAACCAAATACTTCTGTGCAAAACAAAAGATTCGACTATAACACCACAATATCCGAAATTTAGTTTCTACAACGTGTTTTAGGTTTATTATCTTTGCATTAATCTGGATCAATGCAATCTTATCAAATAGATAATCACATTACCTAGGATCTTCTCATACAATCACAGAAAAGCATGAAAAGAAAATAGAATGCATGTATACGCCATCCGCATTCGCCACGGGACTCCGTGTCTTCACCGTAAGGTTACTTAATTTAAAGCAGGGCGGGGGCGGGGCTAGCACGGGTGCAAAATGTATATAGCATTTATTTATATATCATAAATATATATATATATATATATATATATATATATATCATAGGCAGATAATCAACATTACAGGCAAGCGATAAATATCATCATAGGCAGGTAATCACATTACAAGCAAGTTATGAAAAATATAGAGAAGGAATGGTTGGATTGCGTTTCGTTCAAGCCATCAAACGAAACGTGACATTCCCCAGTCGCGTAAAAAGCCCGTGCGTAGCCAAAAGCAGACCCCTATTAGTGCAGCAAGCTACTAGGATCATGAGGGGGCCACCCGACACTTTCTCTAATCCGGTGACTTGAGCACTCCTCCGTGGGGTCTATCCTATACACCCTACAAGCGCGACAAGCAACCCGCCAATTCTAGACTCGAGTGACCCGATCTTAACTACTTGAGATAGCCATCCACTGTAATCTAGAACCCAGCCGCTCGTGTACTTCTCCGTAGGGTAAACCTAAACTTGTATTAATACAATGACGAAAACAATCGCAACCTGATCGTGTCCCGACAAATAATAATACATCATGCGGTGACTACGGCCACATGTGAACTGCTAAGTCCCGAAACAAAGAATATATATAAAGCGGAAACGGCGGCTACAAGTTACAGCTCATCCCGAACAATTGAATATACAAGTTGGTTACGAGCATGAATGAAAAAACACTTATCGCAACATCACACTTCCGCACGGGGGCTATTCATTTCGCGACAATCCAAACACATTCCAACAACCCAACATCTCAGACTCACTTGTGCAACTCCATCGAATTGAACACTTCAATTCATTGGCGTTAAACACTGCGTATCGCATACACCGACAAGTTATATAAATTAAACACATTAAACTATATAACTCACACCTATGGCCTACAAATCACAAAAACATCGAGACAAAACTGTTAATTCAACACTTGAAAAAACACTATACAATCCGACGTAGAAAAACCGTTAATTCGCACGTATTGCATACGCCGACGATACAACCACATTGAACACTTTAATCTTGTTTATACCATCGCAAATAGCAAACGAATCATACAACTTTCTAAGTCAAAGTGAAAATTTCGAAAATTGAAAACACTATTCATCTCGGCACGAAATCGACACTTTTTGGCTCGGAAACGTGTCGAAACGAACTCGAAACGCGCCTAAATTTCGCATGGACCTCAGGACAAAAATTAATGTCGAATGAGAGGAGGATAAGAAGGGTGGAATGACTGGCCTAGGGCTCTCACAAATAATATTCCTTACATCACTACAAACACCATAGTGGGATCAAGTTGGGACTTTGAGCACTTTGGCCATCCTAGAATTTTCTTGAGTTGCTCTAGGAAGGTAATTCCCTCACTTCTAGTTAAGTATTTGAGTTTCATAATCTCCTATAGTAGTTTAGAGCTAAACAAGTGTAGGTTTAGTGATCTTGGAAAATTCTAGGATGATATTTATTGAATGTTTTGAGTTGTGGAGGTGTATTTTAGGTTTAGTAAGTGACCACAAACCTATTAGTGATAGAATTCTAGACCAAACTTGAGTTTAGAAGTCCCAAACATGAACTTGGAACTTTCCGACATCGGGTTTTGTTGCAATTATGGTGATCAAATAGAATCTGTTATGACCCGAGAACTCTGAAAAATATTTTGCAGATACAGTGAGATGTGCAGACCACTAGGAAGCTACTGTAGAAACCCAAGTCCAAGACTTCATCTTTTGGACACCATTTTTTTCGATTTGGCCGCAATTTATGGCCCAATTTTAGATTTAGGGTCTGAAATTTGGTCTGTAGCTCATTTTTTAGATAACTAGACCTGCCATGTATGCAAAAATGTCTAATTTTATATTAATAAAAATCTATAGTTGTTTTACTTGATTTCTGGCGATATTTTGCAACCTTTGAAACTTGGTTTTTAGTATTTGAGTTTTGACTCGGTCGTTTGACGTTTGTACGTCAACGTCGGGAGTTGTTTGGTT
This sequence comes from Agapanthus africanus, assembly GCA_030015575.1. NCBI lineage: Eukaryota > Viridiplantae > Streptophyta > Magnoliopsida > Asparagales > Amaryllidaceae > Agapanthus > Agapanthus africanus. Next base: position 228,254,603 of record CM057339.1, read on the forward strand.
GTTCTTGCATGCGTGGACCATTGGTTCTAACTTATGCATGTTTCGCATGCCATATCGGTTTCCGGACTTGATTTTGATGTCGATATGATATGCGTTGAATTATAGCTACCTCCGCATGGATTTTCGGGACGACAAAGGAGGGCAAGGCGTCATCGACTTCGGTTAAAGCAAGGATAGTAGGTGAGAAGATATATATCTACGAGTGAAGTCGGGTGGATGGCGTATAGCACCCTCACAACCGTAGATTAGAATACTTATATATATGTCAATGTTGGATATGTATACCTAGCTAATAGGTTTCCAGGAGACTATAGGTTAGGATGAGTGTACTCGTAGGAAGGTATACCCTTAGCCCTATTTCTCTTAGTCGTGGGCCTTTGGATTTATGTTGTCACACACACACACTTGGTATGATATATGTGTATATGTATATATGTATATATATATATGGATATGTTGATATATATAGACACACACATACATATACATGTAAGATGAGGATATGATATGTGAGAAGGATATGAGTCGATATGATCAAACATGATGTCACGAGGTCATGATATATGATTTGAAACCGAAACACCATGTTATGATATGAGATATTACATAATCATTGGGCGATATACATATAACATGTGATGACATGTGACTAGATGAGATAATAGAATGTACGTGACCATAGATCTGTACCCTTGAATTATGATATCGTATGACAGATAATACCGTACGAGATATGATACATATGATGATTGACCCGTATTCTTAATTCGAGAATATCGTACGACGGATTATACTGTACGAGATATAATATATATGACGATTGACCCGTATTCTTGATTCAAGGACATCGTATGACAGATTATACCATACGAGATATGACATATATGATGATTGATCCACACTCTTGACTTGAGGATACTGTACGAGGAACTATACTGTACGTGATATTATGAGGCTGAATCGCCGACTGATAGATGTATCGAATCGGAAATGTTATAGTTTTTTAATCACCTTCGACTCGGATATATTTTAGTCTTTCAATCACTTAAGTAGATATTAAAATATAATTAGAGCCATACATATTTTCAAAACTAACGAATTATATCCATTTGCAAAAGACAAACCCGATGGACGCTACGGATTTTCAAAAGGTATCTATTTTTCTCAAAAACACCGTAGCCCATTTTTTTCTAAAAACAATGATTCATGCTATTTTAAATACTATAACTGTATGGCTCGTATATAGATATATATTTTATACTGTTGAGTTTACGGTTTACTTTTCTGCTATGCACTTATTATTCTCTTTGCATTTTATATACATGTTCTTTTCATTATCTTATATGACATCGTTTGCTAGGACACATGCACCAATACCGATGATGTGTATGTTGCACGTACACTTACTTATCGACCCACACACATCATCATCGGTAATTACCATGCCACGTACACATTAAAAACCGTGACTTCATTCGTACAACCTGATATCTTGTAGCTTAATAGTATTGCTTAGTATTCTTGATCTCACATGCTAGTTTAGATATTGCATTTCTCACTTAAATGCCACGTTCATTTATATATACATTCTGGTTATGCACTGTAGATTGGCTCTATGTTGGTATTCATTATTTCATTATTGTTCATGATTATGAGATTTCGGTTTTCATGAGATTTCTGGATTTAAAAAACCGCATATGAATTTTGAAACTTATGATCATTTTAAAAAGAAAGATGTGGTTTTCCTTGATATGATTTGTGGCATCCACCATGATTTTTCTCAGTTCTTGAGCTATATGTATACCCGATTCGAGAAGAGAAGAGGCACCATCTGCTGGTACATGGTGGACCCGGTGTGGTATCCCGGGATAAGAAGATCGTATAGTGAGACGTAGAGCCCGGCAGAGGAGCACTACCGACCGGTGATAGTTTGGCTCGGCGGATATCCGGAGGATACCGACCGGAGTCATGAGATCAGATGGATATGGGGCCAATCCGATGAGACGGAGCCTAAGATAGGAGGATTATATGTCGCTGCTGGACACGGTTTTTATGATATTTTCGAGTGTCGATGCTGGGCACTCAGGTTTTATCATGATTTGGTGTGTCGTTGATGGACACACGTTGGATGATGCATTTATACATGATACACATGACATGTTACCACTTTATGACACAGACACAAGTACATTGGTATTATACTTATACTTATACTATTACCCTTGTATCACATGACGTCATTATATTATTATATTACTGTATGACCTAGAAGATCATCATACATTCGATTTTTACCCGGTGATGTTTTCTACTCACGAGTTGGAAACTAACACCCGTTGTGCCACAGTTTTCTTGCAGGTTTGACCGCACAGGTTCCGCAACGGCTTTGCTGGCACACCGCTTTCTTCTGGGTGAATTGCTTGGTAGGTGGGGTACACTTGCATCGTGACCACTATTGTACTTGTATATTTATTCAGTTATATCTAATTAAAGGCTCCATCAACCAGACTATGTATATTTAGTAGACTTAGAAAACCTCAGTTTGTATATTCTTTCGGAATAAGAGTCACGCTCATGTATTTATTCTTGTTTTTGGTTTCTTGATGATGTTTTGATTTCTTATTTTCTTTTCTGTGTTTGATCTTCGCCATTAGGGCATCGTATATATATTGTCTGCGTTGTTGTTTCCGCTAATTGGCACGGAGCTAGCTCCCGCTTGGGAATGCCATTTTATTATTGTTATGTACTGGTTTTGGTTCAAAAATTACAAAGGAGGTTCTGCCCAAAATTCAAATGACGAAAATGTTTTAACTACGATATATAATCCACTTGTGTTGTATATAATATTACTTATGTTTTTAAAGAAAGAACCTGATTTCATTAAACCGTTATTTCAAAACTTCACCTTCACTATTTTCCTTTAAAAGGTTAAGATTTCTGGGTTTTTGGCTTACTTGGATTATGTGGGGTCTTATAGACTTCACATGATTCAAGTGCCAGTCGCGTGTCTTTTCAGGGTCGTGAAAGAGTATGCTTTGGTTTGGTTGGAATACTATACGACTCATCCTCGCCGCGGCTTCTTCATCCTGACGCTGACGCTTAGCCTTTTTGTATATGGTTGTTTCGCATTCTCGGTCAGCTTTGCTTTTTCGAAAGGCTTCATTTAACAGCCTATAGATCGGGTTTTCTGGCAGTTCCAGGGATTTTAGCACCAATCCTGCCCCCAGCTCCTCTACGTTGTCTTCTGATGCCGAGAGAGTTTCTTCGTCATTTAATAACAAATGGGAGACCATGTGGCAAACATATTCTTCGGTTTCTTCTGATGAGTCATTTTCCACATCGTTGTCGCTATTTTCATTCTCAACAATATGCTTGAGGAACTCTTCGAGGGTGACCGGTGTCCACGCCTTCCGGTTGTACTCTTCCAGCACGTCAATGTACTTCTGTAGGTCGGTGCGCTTGTCGTCATACTCGGTAGGCTGCACAGGCTTCTTGGTCTTTTTCTTTTTCTTCGAAGACTTTGAAGGCTTTACTTGGGAGTTTTGCCCTTTGTCAACAACTTTCGGTATGGGACACGGTTTCAGCATCCCTTCGATGATTTTGGGTTCAAGTGGGCTTTTCCACCTGACTGCCGGACATGCCTATAGATCCTTCAGCATTCTTTTGGTTTTAGCTGAAAGAACGACTTCCCATGGAGTTTCTTTTACGAGCGAGCATGATGCCCCCGGCACATCCACCTTTTTGGGAGTGTGTTTCTGTGGTGGATTCACCCTCCAGTTCTCAGACAGTGCGAACTTGCCCTGTTGATACTGGTCCTCGACCCAGTTCTTGAAGACGTAGCAATCCTCAATTGGGTGGCTCACCATTCTATGATAGGTACAGTAGTTAGGGTTGTTGACGTCGCAGGGTTGCGGTGGACGTCGTGGGTATGGCAATGTGATGAGTTTGTTACCCATTGCCAACTCAAATGGTAACCACATCTTACCACGGGGAAACGAGTAAGCGCGTCCTAGCCTTTCTTCCAGGGATAAGCGCGCCCTATCCTTTCTTCCAGGGATAGGCGTGGACGTGCATTGTTTTGGCGAGCCACCGGTTTTGGGCCACTCGGTTGTTGTTGAGCGTTGGCAATGAAGGCCGCTTTCCTTTTACCCTTAGCTTGAAGGTCCTTATTTGAGGAGGAAGGCCCATGGCCCATCTGTTCCTGTAACGACTCTGAATTTTCTTCACAAAATTTTTCTTCTTAAAGTACAGAAAGGAGTTTGTAAGCCCGAGCACAATTTAAAAGTTATTCTTGTTTAAAAAACAGCAAGAAATAGCTTGTAGCTCATTGATAAAGCCTTCCACTGTTGTGACGTAGCCCCTGTGTTCGAGTCCCATCAGTCACATATTATTTTTCATGATTTTTATTTTAAACATTTTGGAAGCCCAAAAGTTTATACGTGCACTGCACACAAAATGAAAAGTCAGGGAAAAAAACATGTGCAAAATATTATTAACAGCGACATAGACACATGGCAAGCATCCGACGGCTCCCCTCCACCACTTGACCGGCGATATTTGCCCATAGGCCGGCGCCGACGGTTGTCCGTAGGGGAAAAGTCCCCGTGTTTTGCCCATAAAACCCTTAGCCTACCCCAATTACCCCTGCACTGTTTGATTTCTTTGAAATCAAACAGAGACTTCAATTTCATCTTTAAATCCAATTTTTATTGTATTTTAATTCATTCTTTCAATTCCAAAACCCTAATTTCACACTATAAATACAACCGCATATCCTATCTCTTCTTCATTCTGAAATCTCTAGCCAAAATTATCAAATTTTTTTAAGTAGAAGTGGAGTTAGCCCAAGACCAACTTCCGGCGAGGAATCGAGCAAGTTCCGGCGACTCCACGACACCACGAAGGATACCACATCTTCTTCTACCTCCTTCCTACCCGTCTAGCTAGTAAGTCCCTCCCCATTCTACTCTATCTTCTTTAAAAAATTCTCTTTATAAAATATGTCGGTAAGTGGAGTTAATACCGACATCTCATTCTAAAACCTAATATTTCATAATTTTCTTCCATAACTTTCATGCAAACTCTTACTCTATGTTTATAACCATGAATATAATATTTAGAAATAACTTTCACTTTAAAACATTATGCTAGATAATTTTAATTTAACTTTTACAGTAAAATACCATGAACTTTGTATGTACAATATTTAGTTGTTTTGCTTACTATTACCTTTAGAAAACTTCATGGGGTATTGACCTACCCCTCACATACATACATATTTACATAGCATGATACTCTTGAAAACATATTTTTATGGCAAAAACAATATTTCATTAAAATACCATGAACTATAAAACCCGGTTTTCTTTGAATTGTATTATAAAAATTCTTTGTGATTATACCTCTACTACCCTCTTTAGGAGACCCGCTATTGGATGGTGTGGATTATCGCACATCCTTTGGCTAGTAGTGCGAGATGCAGACCTCCTCACGGAGTATTCGATCTCGAAAGATTTTTAATACGATTTTTAAGAAAAACAAGATTTTCTATTTAATAATAAAATTAATTTTTATAAATATATAAATATTATCAAACCACATATTTTTAAGTTATAATAAAATTCCATGTTTTATCTTAAAAAATAAAAGAATGACAAGTTTCACTAAAATACCATCAAGTATCAATACAAAACAAACTTTACACTAAAATTCCTTGAGCTAGCCAAGTTAAACTATTATCACTAAAATACTTCACATTCTTAAAATTCACAATTTTGGAAAGCCTAAATAATATAAATAAATACTCGAGATTTATTTCGAAAGTATATAAAAATATTTTTCATAAAACCCCCTCGAGTTATATAAAATTACAATTAAGGACGTTAGTAAATATGTGTTTAAACGGGATCAATTCTCTTGAGTCTCAGGGAGACGGAGAAAGTGAGTGCTTGCCTATTTAAGGTAGAAAAACTTAACGAAATTATCAATAGTAATTGTCTTGTAAAAAGACATAAATCTTGTCGTCCATGTGCAGCAGTTACCGATAACACCCGAACCTAATTCAGGATCCAAGTCTGTTTAAAGTGTCTGACTCAAGAATCAATCTGAATCCAACCAGAATCCAATCCAAACATGAATCCAATTCAACATGAATCCAAACTATAACACGTATACTTGAACCTGATCCTGAATATCAGAACAATATCAACATGCAAACATGACTTGACCTGACCGAACCATGGCTATATCTTGACTTGATTACCTGACTACTTGTTTACATCCTGAACCTGATTACATGAACAACTTGTATCCATGGCCTCGGCAAGTCTGATAACCATAATCTATAATTCAATACAAAATATTACGGGGTTTAACGGGGTAGATTGGTACAGAATGTATTAAAAGTAGAATGAGGCGGTCACTAAAAGACACTTAACCTGAACATCTATTGCCATTGTCCCGAGGGTTTTGATGGGGCCTTGTACTACGGGTTACCATATTCCACGGGATAGTTAGACTCCTCTCGTTTACATTGATACATTCTGTACCAAGCTACAAACAACTACGTTAGTGTAACAAACATATACCTGTACAAATTACCAGTCATATATTCTTTACTTGTCCTATTCTATTCTATTCTACTCTTACTTTTGGGACTTACCGAGCGGTAGTTCGCTGATGACATTCATGTCTCTTCTTTCTTTGGAATGTTCGTAAGGAGGACCTGACTCTCAGGAGACCGAGCCCAGCCAGGAAGACTTGGATCAGTTCACAGAGGAGCCAGACTTCTAGTCTTAACTTGTATTTATCTTTTCTTTTGTACGCAATTGTTTAGGATTGCTCTTATCTTTGTACATTTCCTTTTCAAATCAGTTGTAATGTAGAGAATGAATGTTAATAAAAGTTACTGTTTATATTACATCTCTTGTTATTCTTGAGCATTTATTTATATTGCTTATTTATGCTTAGCGTGTTTACTTCTGAGTAAATACGTCGGGTGCCTCACAACGTCCCCTTCCTCGTACACCGGGAAGCAGGGCATGACAGGTCCATTTGGGCCAGTTTATCAATCAAATCCTGGAAGGTTGTTGGTTTGAAGAACGTCATGAACTGGAACACAGTCGTTTGAGAATCAAGGGTCTCGATGAACATGCCTATAGTGGGAGATTCTTCAATGTGTTGTTCGCACTTTGACCAAAGGTTCCGCCACCGGATCGCATATTGGACCCAGGTTTCTCCTACCTTTACCTTGGCATTGATTAATGCCGTAATCGGGGTATGCTCGCTTGCGCTGGTGAACCGATGTGTAAACAGCAGTTCCATCTCTGTGAATGTTCTCACGGATTCATTTGGGACTCCGAGTACCATTCAAAGGCCGTCTCTGACAGGCTGCCAATGAACTGGCGAAACAACAGTTTGTCATCACCTCCAGTGTTGCCGCACAAAGCTCTGAACTGCACAACGTGCTGATGTGGGTTTCCTATCTCTTTGTATACATGGAACTTGGGGATCGTATATCCCGGCGGGTATTTGATTTGGTCATACCAACCTGGATATGGCCGTCCAATTCTGACGATTTGGCCAGCCGCTTCATTTGCTTGATGAGCTCTTATTTGTTGAGCTATATAATCATCAAGAGCAGCCTTAGAGATTGTTTTCTCCTTGGCTTCCGATTAGTCCAGAAGAGGATTTGATGTTTCCCCTCTGTTATCCTCGATGGTTATCGGCGGATCCTCGGCTGGGGGTTCTAGTTGGATCATCATTTGAACCATATCCTGAAACAAAAGAGCCATCTGCTTCATGTTAGCAGCTCGTTCAGCAGTTTCATTGTATTTTCTTTCAAGCAACCTTGGCGGAAATTTTGTATCGGTCTCCTGCACTTGGCGTTGTTCGGCTACTGTGTTCGGGCTTTCTTTCTGCCCGGTAAGTGCTGCCATTTTGGTCAGCATTTCCTGGAGTTTTTGTTGTTGCTCCTGAGCCCTTTTCAGCGACCAAGTTTGCGACTGGTGACCTATGGAAGCACGACTTTCTTCTTTCCTGGAATCCATGTAGACCGTATGTACGATCATGCCCCCAGACTTAGGGCGTTTAGGTCCATCACCTTTGGAATTTCCCGCCGGCGGTGGGATTTTCTCCGGCCTCATCCTTTTGTGGGAGGTCAAAGTTGAAGGAGACGTTGTAACAGGCATCTGTGCAGGAGATGTCCCTCGCTGTATGATGAAAGGGTGGTCTTTTTCTTGCCGAGCCTTCAATTTCTTCTGCCGACGAGAGTAGTCTTTGTCTATCACAGAGTCTTGGACTTTTCTTCAGAAACTGTGACTTTGCGAGGAGAGCCATTGATGGGGCTGCTCCGGATTTGCCTGCGCTGTGACTTCTGTAAGCAAGGTCGATTTCTTTAGCACCGCCGTTAGAGAGTTCTTGCGCACCTTCCTAAGCAAATCAAAGTTGTTCTCAGTTGGAACATCAGCGTCAACTTCCACCATTTGAGCTGACGGGGTAAGTCCAGAAAGAGAGTTGCCCCCAGCTTTTCTCACTCGGCGCCAGTGGCGACGTCGGGCATGTCTTGGAGATGAGACCGCCTCAGTTTTGGAAGCGGCTTCTTCGTGCCCCTGGCTTTGGTGAGGGGCTGCTGTTGGTGTCAGCCTGTTGAAGACCGACGTCCTGACTGAAGTTTGGGGAGGGCCGACCAATCTTTCGAAGACCGATCTTCTGATGGGGGAAGCGCTTTTGATGGCTTCACCTGTAGGAGTTGGGAGGGCTATCCATTTTGGGGCAGCCTCTTCAGGTATCATGAGCCTCTTTGCGGGCCCGTTGGAGGTTCGGCTCAATCTGTTAAAAACTGAGATACCAGATTTGGACGGCCTGTTGAGAGGGGCCGTTGTGGTCGCTAGTCGATCGAAGACCGGCCTCTTGGGAGCTTTATCTTGCGGTGCTGAGGCACCTAAACTCACTGGTGGGAGCATGGTCCCGAAGAATAGTCTAATAGTGGCTTGTATTACTTGCCCCACCGGCATTGAAAAATGGTGGCCGCGTTGGGCCCATAGGTCTCCAGCTGGGGTGGAGCGAGAGTTGCTGCTGCAAGAGGTGCAGTTGGAAGCCATCGAATTTTTTTTCTGCACAGGAGAAAGACACCAAATTTTAGTACCTCGAATCCAAGGGCAAGCATAGTGAACCGTGATTTTGTTCGCAAAACACGACACACGATGTATGGAGTGGAAATTGGAAAAGGTCCCACCATACGTGCCAGAATCTGTTCACCGTCGGAAAGACAGGGATTGGGACGTTGGGACGTCCGGACTGAATTCTGGGGGCAGATGCTATTTGGATTTATCCGTCCATCTCTCCGAAGATACCAAGTTTATTTATGGCACCGTATATCGGAGATTTGGACGGATGCGACCGTTGTAGCAGACTTTATCAAATTCCCCGTCATTTTATAAAGGGGTTTTTATTGTGGGGACGCTCTTCCCTGCAGGCACAAGCCCCTGCAGTTAATTACGCTACCGCATTACAATAACCACTTTCTCTTGCTCTAGAAGTTCACTTTGTGTCGTGTGTATTTTTGTTTGTTTTGGTTGCCCATGGATTGTATACGGAGACTAGTTTGTGTCATCGCCCGTAGGGCGCGGATTAGTCCAAATCCGTAGATTTTATATTTGGGCTTGGGTTTATTTAAGGACCGTTAATCTGGTTTGAGATTAAGATCGACTTAAAACATATGAACACTTGGGCTCAATTTTTTTAGTTTAAAGACCTCACGGTCCATTATTGCCATGTTTGAGGCGGAACTTTAATTTAGGGACATTTCGGTCCATTATCGCCGTATTTGGAGGCGAATGTTAGTTTAAGGACATTTCGGTCCATCATTCATCTTGTGTGCACGTGTATTTGTTACGTGGCGGAATGAACGATGGTGACATGGAATGCGCCCAATTTGGGGTGCGATCCGATTTGAGGTGTATACGTCAAATTGGAAGTGCATCAATATAGGATGAAAGGAGTTATTGCTTGTCGGGACCTGCCACCTCTCTGAAGACGCTGAGGAATTACAACGACATATATCAGAGGTGTGGAAAGATGTACCCTTGAATCAAATTTTGTATTTGAGGGAAATGGAGGTGATGGACCTAAAAATCGTTAGCCATATTTGAGACTAAGATTATCTTAGGAGATATGGGATTGGTATCATTTTGGATATCATTAATGAGAGATCATTAGTCATATTTAAGACTAAGATCAGTTTAACAATGTTTTTAAGGATCATTTTTACTTAAGATCCATCAAAAGAGCATTTGGGCTCAGCTGTAAGAAACTTCAGAGATTTAGCCAATTTGGGCTTAGTCTGCCCACTCTTTTCCTTTTCATTCAAAAGTGCTAAGCACATATTTGGGCTATGTTTGTTCAGTCTTTTTTATGCAAAAGTGCTAAGAATTTATTTGACGCTCTGACACTCACATGGGTGTTATGTTAAGCATTTAATTATGGGTGACGCCCAATGAGCGCTGAACACACAGCCGTTTTGGCTGTATGTGGAGTGCTAAGCACTTTTCTCTCTTCTTTTCTTTTTTTTCTTTTGTGGTGCCCACGTGAGGCGCTGGACTCTGCCCAATCAGTGCTAAGCCCTCGATCGTTTTGGCTTTTTATGGAGTGCTAAGAACTCTTATTATTTTTGTGGAGCCCACGTGAGGAGCTGATTGATCTCAAATACTATCTATTACCGCAATCAAGAACGGCGTCGTTTTGCAGCTAGCCGGTGAGTACGGGTCGGTCCACAGGGATGTTGTGAATTTCCTAATCGCTCTTACGAGTTAATTCCAAACGGTGTGAATGGATTAATTAAATCTAAAAACTAAATTAATCTGGGGCAATTGAATTAAAGATCTAACTATCTAACTAGGGCAATGAATTAAATTTAATCTAGGGCAGAGAATGAAAAATTACCTACTTTATAGATGGCTCTCTCCAAACATCAACACAGGGTTGTCAGATCTGAATTCATGAAATAAAAAGAGGCACCGATGCTCTCCAAAAGAATTCTAAAATTTATTAATGAAGGGAGGCATAGCCTTTACAATGATTTAGAGTTCCTATTTATAGAGGATAGGAAACCCTAGGTTACAATTGATTCGCACGTCTACATTTACCAAAATATCCTTAGGAAGACCTAGTCAAAGTAGACTTCAAGTTTTGGTAAAATTTTTTGTCTCTGTCTCTTTAAAAGGAAGTATTAGGCCTTGAAATTTCCTTTGTTGGCTCTTCTGTCTTTGGGCTTCCTTATTATTTGGTTCTTTTATTAAAATAGCTTCTATGTTTCTTCCAGATCTCCAGTGAATAATTGCGGTGGATTTTTAACCGTTCGTTTTGTAATCTTGGACCTTGCATTGCCTTGTACTTTGTGAATTTTATCTTTGATGTAGGCTTGATCAAGAGTCTTCTGTTTATTGGTCAAAGTCCACTTTTGCATCGTCTTTTCATCGTTTTCACTGTTTTCTATCCAAGAACCTGTAACCTGTAATATGTAGCAGACATGCGTCAAAAGCACCTGTTTATTTATAAAAAGAATAAGAATGAGGAATATAATAATACAATATTATGGTGTGAACAAATACCCTCAAACTTATCTTTTGCCCGTTCTCGAGCAAACTTATTTTTTATTCTCTACAAAAACCTAACCGCACTTTCGCAGGGAAACGCGATTGCACTGAGCTCGTGCAACAAGCCGTTAAACCTCTAGGTGTCCCTAGTAGGAGTGTTGTCTCCTGAGGGTTTTCAGCGGATACTACCCACAAAATCCTATCAATTTGGCTTTTTCGATTTTAATTCTCCAATTAGGGTTTCTAACAAGGAATTCTATTACCGTCGACTCATAAATTATCCACCCATATTCTTCATACTTCCTCATCATTTAACTTAAGATTATATATGTTCTGCAGACCTACTTAGCTTTCAGTATCTTTTAAGTTTTCCTTCTAGGGTTCCATCTCCACTTAGGAATTTTTATCAACTCTATTAAATATACAAGTTCTATTCTTCACTCCTTTCTTTCATCTAAACTCCAATCACATATCCCCATGTGTGTGAAATCACCCCTACACTTGGAAATTCAAATCAAGCAATCATACCCTTGTCTGTTGTCCAAAGTATTTATTAGTAGGTGAATTTTTAATTGAATTTTGCTTACACATCCTTCATGCGACCGTTAATACTTCTTGAGGTACCAACGACCGATTACAAAATGCATTTGCACTTTAAAGCGTACTTCCTAGTCTTGTAACACCCAAGGCTTTTTAGCTGTGACTCCCAAACCGGTTGGTCTAAGGCACTAGGTGATGAAGCACCCTCGCAAAATATTTTTATATTTTTGCAGCCTTAAGTAATCACAAAAATCAGTGTTCATTTTTTTCTTCTTTATTCACTTTTTTTCTTTTATTTTCATTGTACTAAGGACTTTAGACAAGAGCATTTCAAGCTCCCTTCTACTATTCCAAGTTTCAAGGTGCGTGATTGTGCAAATTGTAGGGTATACATTTTCAGAATCTAGACTTAAGCTAGGAATTATTTTTCAAACTTATATTTTAATAAAAACATCAATACGCATCCCTTGTTTTAACTTAGCCTAAAAAGTGAACTCAAAATTTGCCTATTTCTAAATAAACTACAAAGACATATACTTTCTACCGCTAAACTTTAAGGAAGGTTATTTTTAGGGTTTTTAATTTACTACGTCAAAGATCTAGTTGTTCCTAGCTAGTTAACCTATCTGTCAAACTCTAGTCAAATAAGCCAAAATTGAATACAATAATTTTTATAATTTTTGAAATTTTTCAATTTTTATGGGTTTTCAAATATGCAATTGCAAAAATATACATATGAATGCGAAGGAAGAAGACGTACCGAGCATACCCCCAAACTTAAACTTGACAGTGTCCTCACTGTCATGCTACACCAAGAGGGTTGAGAATGTCGGCACTCCCCTGTTTATTTATTTGCATTTTTTTTTATTTTTTATTGTTTTGAATTTTTTTATAGAAAAAGAAAACAAAAATATATATACATATATACAACAAGGTTCCCCCCAAACTTAACCTTGGCCTTACACAAGCCAAAGGTTAGCACCAACCATTCAAAAATCTTATCGTGGTAATGGTCGAGTAGGTGAAAGAATGGAGTGGAAGGAAAGAGATGAGAAGCACACGAGACCGTGTGGAGGTAGAAACGGGATACGGTCTCGGTGGGGGAGAAGAATGGCGGAAAAGAGAAAGAAGTGGAGTACGATCTTGAGGGTGTAAATCGAGTGAATAAATTAGCACAATTTGTGATGACCGATGTGTTAAAAGTGATTGTGCTAACCTATCAACCCGTCGAGAAATGGGGTCAAATCTCTCAAGATTCGCAAGAAAGCATGGGTACGTCGAACTTAGTATTGGAGATGAAAGCGTAACGGTCTCTTGCACGGTCGGAACGATAGGAAGGACGAAAGGGAGTGAATTAGGGATAGTCTCATTCTCACCGTAGTAAACTGTCTCGAACTTGAAAGATTCCATCAATGGTTTGAAACGACTGTAAGCAACCGAGTCTGATGGTTCAACTGACTCATCTGAAAATTCAAAGGACTCAAACTCGGGCGGTGAGTCTTCAACATCGTCCGAAAAAGTGAAACACTCGTAAGTGTTATCGGCTGTGAGAACTGTGTCAAATTCAAAGGGAAATTTTTCAAGCTCACAGTCGTCAAGCGTGATCTTATGCGTGGTCGGAACGATGGAAAGGAGGGAGGGTGATTTAGTTAAAAGTTCAAGAGGATGAATTGGAAAATCCGACACATCAAACAAGAATGGTTCAACCTCAATATTATCCTCAATACTCTCCTCAATACTATCCTCATAATTCTCCTCAATATTTAACTCATCCATGCTATTATCATCAAAATCAAGACGCATATGAAGTTCGGGAGAAACATTTAATGACTCGGGATGATAAATTGGACATAAAATTTCAATCAAATCGACAGGTTCATCATCCGAAATATTCCCAGCGTCTATATCCTCAATCAAGTGAAAATCAATTTTTTCTGACACCTCCTCAAAAGCATGGATATTTATCGATTCAGGTTCTAGATTGGAGGTGTAAAGATCGAAAGGATTAAGTGTGGTTTCACTCGAAAGGGGTTCTTCATAATCTGGCAAATCAAGCACTACAAAGTCACACAACTCGTTTTTATTTTCAACTTGTGAATCGTTTGGGACAATCGATGGAAAACCGGAGTTGTGGGTTTCAATTGGGTAAGGGTAGGTTTGATTTGGAAATTTGTAGAACTCACTCGCTCCTCTCAAATTTTCCCCCTGTCCAACCGCCTCCTCATACATTGAAATATTTGGAGCTAGTGGAAAACTAGCTACCGGTTCACTAGGTTGTATAAGAGCGGCTACGGACGCATCCACATTCCTAATCATTTTGTTTGTTGCTAAGATATAAGCCTCTAACGACTCTTCCAAACTAGACTTGGGTGGTGAGGGGGTTTCGGTAAAAGATTCGAAATTGTTTGGATATGTGAAACTCCCAAAAAGCTGTGTAGAAACAGGGTCTAGTGAAGGTGGGAAAGTCAGGTAGGACTGGTAGGAAGTGGATGGTTGGACAGGATTAGGATCAACATGTGGATAAAAAGTTGGATGGACTTGTTGATTCCTAGAACTAGATGAGGGGAGAGGGGTGAAAGATCGGCTACGAGATTGAGCAATATGCACAGCAATGGACATCGGTTTAGGAGTTACAGCAGGACTGGAAAATGTGGTATCAACATATGAAGGTGGTAAAGGTTGACTTGATTGACACAAAGTGGGTTGCAAAGTCGAACTGTTACTCCTAGACGCTTCTATTTGATCTTTCAAAGAAATTTTGGGCACGGAGGGATCTTCCTTAAATCGACCGAAATAATTAACGTACGAGGCAAAGTTAGGTTCGGGATACCAAAGTTCGGCAAGAGATTTATGATGTGGGGTACCCATGATAGAAGAAAGAGAAGATGAAGAAGGTAGGTGGTGGGGTGCAAGGATTTTACGCGACAAGTTGCAAGTTTTTTTATAAAAGATTTTTTTTCTTCTTCTTTTATTTTTTATTTGGAACCGTTTGCAAAAAAGATTTTTGATAAAGGGCTAAGACACACTTTCGATCAACCAAAAATTCACAATCAGGCCTAACTCTAGGGTCACCTAGGTCAGCTAGACAGCTCCTAACTGTTCCAAAGGGCTAGAAATAGGACCTCAAACCGCCTCTTCACCGCCAATTACGGCCAGGTAAGTGCCAGGTAAGTGGGAGGCTCCCCGCTACAAGTAGCGGTCCTAATTAAGTAACCACTTGCTTTAGACACACTTGCCTAGACACCGCAAAGTCAGGTTAGGATAAACGGCCGATGCCTATAACTAGTCCTCTGTCCTATTGAGTTCGAAGTCCTTAGGGCTGAGTCTAGTATTTTTTTAATTAAGATATGGTCAATGCAAATTCTTTATGTGATTTCTGGGGTCCTAGGAACGGTGATGAAATCCCCACCCAATCTGAATTGGTCAAAAGCCCCTTAAAATCCGATTAAAGATACGCAAAACAGTAAATCACTTGCAATCAAATCTTTTTTATTTTATGCGCGGCGCAAAGAATCCTGCACAAGATTTGTTATTGGAATGGGGAAGATTTTTTAAGTGCAAAAATCCTGCAGGAGATTTTTCAGAAGATATATCGAGATTTGCAGAGGAGGAGATCAGAAGACTTACAGAGTTTTTTTTTTCAAGCCCTGAATCGACCAGGCCACGGCGGTTCCACGGCCAAAGGGGGGTCGCGCGGCGGTTCCGCGGCCGGAATGGAGGTCGCGCGGCGGGTTTTTTTTTTGGGACCAGATCACCGCGATTCTTCTTGTTTGACTCGATCCTCCAAATTTCTTCTGTTGTCTATTGTGATATTCCTCTGTTTGTTCGGATTTGATATTTGCTGTTTTGATCTTTGTAGATTTCCAGATCCGAATTTGTTCGTAGATCCTGCAAAATTCACACAAAAATACCCTTCCAAAAAATAACAGATGATATATTTTTATATTTTTTTGATTTTTCAGATTTTTATGATTTTTTGAATTTTGATTAACCCGAAATTGCAAAAATGAAATAAAACGCCATCCCCGGCAATGGCGCCATTTGATTTGATCTCAAATATTATCTAGTACCGCAATCAAGAACGGCGTCGCTTTGCAGCTAGCCGGTGAGTACGGGTCGGTTCACAGGGATGTTGTGAATTTCCTAATCGCTCTTACGAGTTAATTCCAAACAGTGTGAATGGATTAATTAAATCTAAAAACTAAATTAATCTATGGCAATTGAATTAAAGATCTAACTATCTAACTAGGGCAATGAATTAAATTTAATCTAGGGCAGAGAATGAAAAATTACCTACTTTATAGATGGCTCTCTCCAAACATCAACACAAGGTTGTCAGATCTGAATTCATGAAATGAAAAGAGGCACCGATGCTCTCTAAAAGAATTCTAAAATTTATTAATGAAGGGAGGCATAGCCTTTACAATGATTTAGAGTTCCTATTTATAGAGGATAGGAAACCCTAGGTTACAATTGATTCGCACGTCTACATTTACCAAAATATCCTTAGGAAGACCTAGTCAAAGTAGACTTCAAGCTTTGGTAAAATTTTATGTCTCTGTCTCTTTAAAAGAACGTATTGGGCCTTGAAATTTCCTTTATTGGCTCTTCTGTCTTTGGACTTCCTTATTATTTGGTTCTTTTATTAAAATAGCTTCTATGTTTCTTCCAGATCTTCAGTGAATAATTACGGTGGACTTTTAACCGTTCGCTTTGTAATCTTGGACCTTGCATTGCCTTGTACTTTGTGAATTTTATCTTTGATGTAGGCTTGATCAAGAGTCTTCTGTTTGTTGGTCAAAGTCCACTTTTGCATCGTCTTTTCATCGTTTTCACTGTTTTCTGTCCAAGAACCTGTAACCTGTAATATGTAGCAGACATGCATCAAAAGCACCTGTTTATTTATAAAACGAATAAGAATGGGGAATATAATAATACAATATTATGGTGTGAACAGGAGCACGTGCGGCGCTGGGAGCTGCCCAATCAGTGCTGAGCACTCAGTCGTTTTGGTTATATGTGAAGTGCTAAACACTTTTTAAATGGCGGCCACGTGTGTTTCACGTGAGGCGCTAGGCGCTGTTAAAGAGGGGCGCCCACGTGGGATACACGTGAGGCGCTAATTTCTTTTATATGGAGCTTTAATCTCTGTTGATCTTTTTAGAGAACTTAATTCTCTGTTAATGGTATTTTAACCATTAACTATCACCAAGATCATTATTTTGAGGATCTAGGATCATATTCTTTAAGAACTAAGTTCTTGATTTGAAGGAACTAAGTTCTTGGAGTGTTACGGACTCCATATTCTTTATCTTTAAATTTATTCTTCCCTGAATCTTTGATCTTTAAGAACAAGATCTTCCCGATGAGAATTAAATTCTCAACTTGTGAGATAATTGTCTTGTGGATCTCAGATCCAGAGAAAGAACTAAGTTCTCGAGAAGGGTTATACCCTTAGAACTGCTATGATAGGTAAATGAGATGTTTTGATTTTTGTGGTTTCTTTACCTAATGTTTGAGCGAAGGAAGATCTTCTTCTTTATTGAGAATTAAATTCTCTATTGCTTTGAGAGATTTCTGTATTTTTCAGAAACTTATGGTTTTTTTTCCTATCTCTCTCTTCTTCTTGTTCTTCTCTGCCACCTTTCTGTGCATGTCTCTCTCTCTCTCTGAGACTTGAAGTCTCGGGTCCTTTATATAGTGGAGGCATATTGTTAATTGGTTTTGAGAAAATCTCTCATTGAGATATTCCAATTGATTTAATCAAACTCAAAATTGAGTTGGGGAATTTTACCCACCATTGAATCTTTGATTCAAGGACTTCTGTTTTACAGAATATGTTGTTCTTGTTTTTAACAAGATCGGGGAAATATTCTCCTATATACAGAATTTATTCTGTCAAGTGGTGATTTTTAATCACCATTGGATTTTTAATTCAAGGGTTCTCTATTTTACAGGGAGCAATCTTTTTATTTGGAAAAATTGAGAGAATATATATTCCAAAAATAGAATTTTATTCTATTATTGGATCATAGATCCAACCGAGAGTATCTTTATTATTTAGAAAGATATAAGAGATATTTTCTCCTAATAGAATTTGATTCTATATTTTGGTAATATATCATCTCCGTTGGATTTTTGATCCAACGGCTCTGTTTGACAGAGAGTATCGTAGAATTTAATTCTACTTGGGTGTCGACGCTCACGTGTTGTGCACGTGGGCGCCACTTAAAAATTTAATTCTTAAGATGGGTATTCCTGTGCTTTTGTAACAACTCTAATTTCATTGTACAAAAATTTTCAACTTAATGTACAGAATATAGTTTCAAGCCTGAGCACAAATTATAAATTAAAATTGTTTAAGAATGGTAAGAAAGCGCTTGTAGCTCATTGGTAAAGCCTTGCACTGCTATGACATAGCCTTTGTGTTCGAATCCACTCAGCCACATATATCTTTACCGGTTTTTATTTTAAAATTTTTGGAAGCCTAAAAGTTTACACATGCAATACACGTAAAATGAAAAGTCTGATAAAATCAAACATGTGCAGAATGCTATTAACTGCGACTAGGACACGTGGCACAAATCCAAGCACTCATCTCACACACGTAGCCAGCGGGATCGGGAATATACCCGGCGCCGACGGTCCCCCCGTAGGGAATGCTCCCCATTCTCTGCACTCTAGTCCCTTGGCCTGCCCCCTTAACTCCTATTATGTTTGATTTCTCTGCATTTATCCAGAGAATGTTAATTTACATCTTTAATCATATTTAAATGCATTTTTAATTCTCTTTTCAATTCTCAAAACCCTAATTCTACCCTATAAATACAACCCCACACCATAGCCCTCTTCATTCTGAAATCTATTGTTAAAATCCTCAAAAAATTTCCAAGGCAAAAAGAGTACAAGTGGAGTTAGCACTAAGTCAAGTTCCGGCGACGATTCGAGACGATTCCGGTGACCCCGCGACTCCATGAAACTCCCAATTCTTTCATCAACCTCTCCTCTAAACCCTAAACTTGTAAGTCCCCTCTCTTCCTAAATTAAAAAGTTCTCTTTTCAAAAAACGTCGAAAGTGGAGTTATTCCGACATCCGTTTCTAAACTAGTTAAAAACACAACTTTTCTTAATAACCATTCATCCATGTTATTACAAATTGCTTAGTAATTATGAAACAACCTTTGAGAACAAGTTTCATCTCAAAATACTATGTTATGTACTCCCAATTCTTTCATCAACCTCTCCTCTAAACCCTAAACTTGTAAGTCCCCTCTCTTCCTAAATTAAAAAATTCTCTTTTCAAAAAACGTCAAAAGTAGAGTTATTCCGACATCTGTTTCTAAACTCGTTAAAAACACAATTTTTCTTAATAACCATTCATCCATGTTATTACAAATTGCTTAGTAATTATGAAACAACCTTTGAGAACAAGTTTCATCTCAAAATACTATGTTATGTACCTTTTATTTGAAATTTTCGTTTAAATATCGCATACTTTACATATGACATATTTTAATAGCTTTGCTTGTATTTCCTTTAGAAAACCTCACAAGGTAATAACCTACCTCTCACAAACATGCATCTTGATATAGCACGATTCCCTTGAATAAAAATTTTGTGGCAAATACGACCTTTACATCAAAATACCATAAACTATTATTAAAAACCCGTATTCTTTAAATTGTGTTATTTACATTCTTTGCGATTATGCCTCTACAACCCATTTTGGGGAACCCGATCGGGATGGTGCGGGTTATCGCACATCCTTGGGATTAATAGAGCGAGATGCAGACCTCCTCACAGAGTATCCGATCGCGATGAAAATTTTAATGCAATTTTTAAGAAAAACGTGATTTTCTACTTGATAAATAAATTTTATTTTTTCATAATTATATAAAAATATTGTAAAACCATCTATTTTAAATATATAATAAATTTCATGTTTTTCCAAACAAAAGAAAAGAATTATAAGTTTCATGAAAATACCATTAAGAATCCATACAAGTCAAATTTACACAAAAATACCATGTATTATTCAAGCTAGATATTTATTCACTAGAATACCTCACTTTTAAAATTAACATCCATGAAAACCAAAAATACGATAAATAAATACTTGAGATTTATTTTGAAAATATACCCCCTCAAGTTATATTAAATTATAATAAGGACCCTAGTAAATATAGGTTTAAGCGGGACCAATTCTCTTGAGCCTCAGATAGCCGGAAAAAGTAGGTGCTTGCTTATTTAAGGTAGAAAACTAAAACGGGGTTATCAACAGTAATTGGCTTGGGAAAAGTCATAAATCATGTTGTCCATGTGCAGCAGTTACCGATAAATCCTAAATCTAATTCAGGACTCAAATCTGTTTAAGTGTCTGACTCAATCTGAGTCTCAGTCAAATCTGAATACAATCCAAAAATGAATCCAACCATATATCCAATTCAACATGAATCTAATGTATCAAACATGAACACTTGAACATGAACATACAACATGACTCGACTGGACCGAGCCATGGATATATTTTGAACTTGATTACATGACTATCCGTTTACATCCGATCCGTTTACATGAACAACTTATACCATGGTTTCGGCAAGTCTTATACAGCAAATAATTACAATTAATACAATATGCATTACGGGGTTTTAACGGGGTAGATTGGTACGGAATGTATTAGAAGTGGCACGAGACAGTCACCATAACACACCTAACCTGAATATCTGTGCCATTATCTCGTGGCTTGATGGGTCCTTATGCTCCGTATACCTTAGTCCACGGAATAGTTGGACTCCTCTCGTATACACCGATGCATTCTGTACCAAGCTACAAAGAGCTGTGTTAGTATAACAAGAACAGATAAATTACCAGTTATATTTCATAACTTGATCTATTCTTATCTCTCTCTTGGGACTTACCGAGCGATTGTTCGTTGACGACATTCTTATTTCTTCTTTCTTTGGAATGTTGTCAGGAGGACCCGACTCTCAGGAGATAGAGCCCAGCCAGGAAGATTTGGAGCAGTTTGCTAAGGAACCAGAGTTTTAGTTCATATGCCATTGTTTAGGCATGGCTTTCCATTATTGTATTTTACTTTCCAGTGTATATAAAGAATGAATATAAATAAAAAGTTGTTATTTCATTATATCACTTGTCATTCTTGTGCTTTACTTTTATATTGCTTATTTACGCTTAACGTGTTTACTTCTGAGTAAATACGTCGCGTCCCTACTACGTCCTCTTACCCGTACACTGGGAAGAGGGGCGTGACTGCTTTGCACATTGGCGCCCGCGTGAGGAGCACGCGCGGCGCTGTATAATAATTTAATTCTTACCCAGAAGCTATTATGTGCTTTGCACATTGGCGCTGGCACCCTCATGAGAAGCACGTGGGGCGCTGCCCCATTAAATTTCAACAGAGCTTTGCTCTTTCTATGTTGTTTAAATTTTGGCGGGAACAAGCGCAATGGAAGATTTACGGGCTTCAATCCTGGCTGAGCGGTGTCGACCGCTGTACTCAGACCATGATATAAATGCGCTAATCCCGCAACCTCAATAGACATACGTGTCCCCGCCACAATGCGTTGAGACGGATAAAAGACAGACGGTCTCATATAGCGAGGGTGCATTAGGAGCGCAAACCAGCTTAGCCACAAGCCAATGAACCCCATAAAGACGTCTCCTCATCAATGTCTGGAGCTGCAATCTCTGCAAAAGAGATGATTGGGGCATCCGAAATAAAGAATTGCTTTAAATCCGCCTCCGCAGTCGGTAGTTTGTCCAAGCCAAATCCGAACGGATCATCGAGCTTGGCAAACTTCGTAGTTTTCTTCGATAAAGCCTTCGAACAAAGGAAACGGGAAACAAAGTCTGTAAAGCTAACTCCATGCCCCCCGGACTCCAAGAACAAGCTCTCATATATGTTCAACACTTTGATCAAGCTCTGAAACTTATGTTGAACAGTATTTTCCGGGGTAAGACCCATAACCGCCGATTCAGTAGCGAAGACATACTCGTCAGGGGAAAGTATCTCCTCTTAATGCTCTCCTCTGACGGGTACCCGGATATTTCCGCAAATTCTTCCAGCGAAATTGATACCTCCCGGTCTGATAAAAGAGATGTGTGAGTCGGAATATTCCACTGCTCCAGAAAGGATTTAACCCACCATACATGAGGAGTGTGGTAATAAAAGAAAGACGCGTAGACCACCGGGTACAACCCGAACTTCAGCAGCAGCGACTTCTTGGCCGACAAAATATAACAGGCCCACTGCAGAGCGGATGTCGGGGGGTCACTCCTATAGTATAAACCTGACCCCAAGGATGCGCTTCTCCTTGACATATGCGACGACCCAGAATGTCTAGGGCCATCGGCCGATGGCTAGACTGGTATCGACGCCATGAAAGGTTGGAGACGACCTTCCGGGATCCAGTTGATCTCTTTCACTACATAAGCAACCTGCGGAGGGTCGGTGTAATGAATCGGCAGGATCGGTTCTGATGGCACCGCACAAGTAAAGCTGCGCCGACCCCGGATAATATAACTGTACCACGATCCCCACAGATGAAGAGGCTTCTGCTCTGGGTCGTTGTCCCGGATTAGCGCAAAAACTTCCCGATCTATAGGCGCGTCGGCAAAAGCACTCTCTGAACAAATGTAAGGGAAAAAAGAATCTGAAGCCATAGTACCTGAAAAGAAAAACCCGTAGAGAGTTAGTTATCAGCACAATATAATTAACTACAACTAAGGGCCTTAGCATTTTCAGTACACCTAAATATGTACTCCATTATGGCGTATTAAAATCACCACAGTCCAAAAAAGAGAGACAATGAGCCCCATAAAATCAAGATGATGCTTCATCAATGATGAGACATGCACCTATTGTGAGAATCCAAAAGGATTCTCATTTAATGAAAAATCTCACTAAGCAGTGGAATTCAAAACTCCCAATGTTCTCGAAGAATATGTTCTGCAACAGATCCAAATCTGTAAGAAGAATGGTAGAACCCTAAAAGAAAATGGGAAAGAGAAATAAAATTCCCAAAAAAATTCAAAATTTCTCAGAGCTAAGCTCTGTAATACAAACTGGAATTAAATTCCTCCGATGATAGGATTAAATCCCAGAAATCTCCATAGGAAATAAAATGGAATTAAATTCTAGAGAAACGTCAAAGATCAGACCCAATAATTTGGTAAAACCCTAAGATCTCTGAGACCCACGGTCTACCCAAATTAATTTTTTTTTAAGAACACTAAAAGATCATGTCAAGAAAAGAGCCAAGCTCTGTTAACGGGTTAAAAATCCAAAGCATAAAAAAGGACATCCTTTTAAGAGTTAAATTTTGGTCATAATCCTTACCAAATATTTTAACAGAGTTCAACTCTAAGAGTTTCTGTGAGCAAAGATTTAACCTCTAAGAAGAGAATTGAATTTTCAAACAAGAAGAAAGAAGATAAAGAAATGGCAGCCCTCTAAAGGGCCAAAGGCCCTATTTATAAGATGTGAATGCACGGTTCAACTCCCTAGAAGATCAAACAGTAGAAAAAGTGACACCGTTGTGCCCACGTGTGAGCCACGTGAGAACAACGATGGGGACATTTATTCCCCCAATATTTAAACATAATAAAAGAGCTAAGCACTGAATTTTAATGAGGCAGCGCCTCACGTGCTCTCCACAAGGATGCCAGCGCCAATCTTGTAGGATTAAATCCTATGACGTCGCTGCACGTGCTCCTCACGTGGGCGCTAATGTGCAAAGCACAGAAGCACTTATTATATAAGAATTAGATTTTTATATGGCATCGCGCATACTTCTCACGTGGGCGCTAATGTGCAAAGTACAGAAACGCCTATCATAAATAAGAATTTAATTCGTAAATGGCGCCTACGTTCACAACACGTGAGCGCCGACGCCTAAGTTTATGTAAGTGCACGGCGGCGGCCCGGCCGTCAATCCGACGCCGGAATGCGGAAACGAAACTTTTTAAACTTGTAAACCGACACCACCGCGCACTATAAAATCCGGATCGGGCCATTAACATAGTCCTAGCAAACTAGAGAAGGGGTAGAGAGATATACCGAGCGATCCGTGTCCTTCGGTCTTCTCGTCGTCGTCCCGATCTCCCCGCGGAATCTCCGATCTTCATATCCTCGTCGGAAGGGCACCACATCGCCGGGTTCTTTTACGGGCTCCCACCTCTGGACCGAGGCAACTCGGGCACGAAATTGGCGAGCCGACGTGCCCAAGAAGTGCTGTAGAATAGTGTGGAACTCTATGTCTCATGGGGTTGAAGTTGCCATGTGGAAGTGGAGGAAATCAACTTGTGGAATTTTATGATGAACTAGGGAATTTTGCAAGCACAATGAGAACAAAATCCCCACCCAAATTTTTGGACAGCCCCCTCACCCTTGGAATGGCCGGCCAATGTCAAGGAGAGAAAATGAGAGGAGAGAGTGAGTGGATCAAAAATGAGTGAGCCAAATAATGCAAGAGAGAGAAAGGGTTATCATGATCAACCATGATCACAAACCTATAGGGTTCCTAGGCACCCTAGTGAGGTCTCCCAAGCCATCAACCATGGCAATTTCAAAAATTATGGTGCCTACAAACCCTAGTGTACGGATCTATAACTAGATGTCTAGGCGAAACATAAACTAGCTAACAACTTAGCTAATGATAATACGGAAATACAACCTTTGTAGATCCGGTGCTCCACCTCCATAGCTCCGCAACGAGGTCCTCTCCGCTGTCCAAAAGAAATCCGGGCTCTAAAGTCGGCTTCGTCGGAGAGAAAGCGAGCTAGGTCGTCGATGTCCATGCCGAAGATGATCTACGTCGAAGCATCGCTAAATCAAGCTCGACCTTCACCAAACCCTAAAATCTTGTGAAGGAAACACACTCTACTTCTTGGCAAGAGGTAGAGGATGAAGAAATAGGATGTGGGTAAACTTTGGAAATGGATTTCTCACTCTTAATCATCAATCACCATTGATGAGGTTTGGTTTTCTTCACTTGAAGAAAAGAAGAAGAAGAAGAAAAATTATCATAAGAATAATTCTAAAATAAAAAGATTAATACATTCTTATCATCTTAGAACCATGGTTTAGTATAGAGAATTAATCATGGTTGAGTGGTATGGTTAGGGTTAAGGATGAGATAAGAATTGTGGACCAAGTCAAAGCTTCATGAAGCTTTAGCTAAACAACAAATGAAGCCACCATTCTATTCTCTTTCTTTTATTCATTTATCAAAAATAAATGGATAACTAAATAAGATAAATGAATAACAAATAATAAACCCTAACCATATCATTAACCAAGGTTTAATACTTTACACTTAACCAAAAAGCATGCATCATCAAACATGACACAAGCTAGTGCACAAAATCATATCACATATATAATGCGCACAACCCGAGTGAGAAAATCCATTTTAAAGTAAACCAATACTAGTTAATGCAAAGTAATATATCAAATATATAATTATGCATTAAATCATTAAGTCAACACTTGATTCAATGATCCGGTCATGTCGCACACAACCGACTAGTATCTTTAGTAACAACTTATCGAATCAACACTTGATCCGATAACTCGGCTATATCGGATATAACCGATCAATGTCACATCGTGAGAATCAAATACAGTATCACATACTGGTATTATTCTCGGTCCCGCACATATCTCATATGCGCTCCTATTTCGTTTCGCTTGAGCCAGGAAACCTCTGTGTAGGACTCTAAAGACTCGTCAATACGCCGGTAGCAGATGATGATCATATCAAACACCCACAAGCCGCAAG
The DNA here is from genome assembly GCA_030015575.1 of Agapanthus africanus. Classification (NCBI taxonomy): domain Eukaryota; kingdom Viridiplantae; phylum Streptophyta; class Magnoliopsida; order Asparagales; family Amaryllidaceae; genus Agapanthus; species Agapanthus africanus. Next base: position 228,280,542 of record CM057339.1, read on the forward strand.
CGGTCTGCTAAACGTAACGGCCACCCGGGTATTGAGCGATCTGAAGATCGACGAGCAAGCCCGCTTACACTCCAGTGAATCCGACCAGTAACACTACCGTACAGTCCGGTCTGATCGTCTGATATGTCGCATATCTCGCCTAGGGGTGGTAAACGTCAGACCCCAATAGCTCGATAAGTCGTGTCGATACGAGGTCTATAACACTTCGAGAAACTACTGGTAACACTTACCAGTAAATCTCAGCAACCCTGGCCAGGGATTTCCTGTTATAGCCAATCGAACACAGCGCAACATCAACTCCCTATACCGAGAGAGACGAATCCCCTCCTATCGCTCATTGCCTCCATGTGACTCGGGACTGTACCCAAAAACCACCGTTTTGCACGCCCTCTTGGACGTGGTAAGATGGAAATCAAAGCACAGTGGGAACCACACAAGACTCTATGACGATCTCGGGTCAACAGACTACTCTGTACCAGTGTCACCAGAGAACTGCCATCTGACGTGAGGTATAATACCATCTGGGAGTTCTCGGCGAGTCCGTCCAGTGTACCCAGTCTCTACTGAGCACCCGTATATCTCCTCCGATGTCAAACACCAATGGATATGGGATCATCCATCGCCCATCTGTATGGGTCGAGAAGATACACGCTAGTCTACTCTGGTATATCGATGCCCCGTCTCGATACACCCACGACTAAGGACTTTGAAGGATGTACTTATGGACTACCATGTCCCCACTAGTATGATCCGCATCATAGTCCAGGTAGTCAAGTACACATCCTAAGGGCTTTACCAACATGTAACAGAGAGACAATCAGTATACACGTTAAGGTAAAGAGTAACCAGATAGCATACTATCATGTCGAGCAAGAAAGTCCTCCCTATATATGTCCCAGCATCCACTACAATATACATCCTATGTACAGTAATGGCCTCTAGGGCATACATATAACTAACAATCTCCCACTTGCACTAGGGCCATCTGTAGCAGTGGTTGTAGTATCTCATACTCAACCATCCCATACAAGTCTCTCTCTGGGAATAGGCCGTCGTGAGTGGATCCGCTGCGTTATCCTCTAAGTCTGCTCTCCTTGCCTCGATCAGCCTGGAGATCAACCATCTCCATGATCAGGTGATACTGCCTTAGAATATGTCTGGATCACTGATGGGACGGACGTTCCTTGGCATAAGCCACAACTCCATTGTCTCACAATGGTAGGAACATAGTTCATCTCATGAACCATTATACATCCAAACAGCCTCTTTGGTAGCATCTTAAGTAGCGATGTATCCTGCCTTTATCGTCTAGTTTGCCACGGTATCTAGCTTGGAACTCTTCCAACATACCGTCCCTTTACTGAGGGTAAAGACAATGCCTGCGACTGACATTTAGTCGTCTTTATCACTCTGGAATACTTCCAGTGATACTCCCCAGGATCGATTGATACCATCTCACTACAACTAGTGAGAATCCTAACATCCTACTAAATCTATCTCATAGATCCAAAACTCAGGATTTAGGAGGTATCACTTTGATCCTATATGGAGAATTATTGTGATAAACGGAGATTGATCGAGCGTAGCATAAGAAACTCCTTTCTTATCAAGAGTATGTCATCCACGTACTCTACGAGGATCACCACCATACTCCTTACTACCTTTTCGTTTATACAAGGTTCAGCTACCATTTTGATGATGTCAAACTCTTTGACTATTTCATCAAAACAGATGTTCCAACTCCGCGATGCCTGCTTTATCAGATAAAACATCTTGCACACATTTCCGCTGCTCCCACTGTTTACGAAGCCCTCTGGCTGTGTACTTATAGACATTCTCTTCTAAATCATTATTTAGAAAAGAAGTCATGACACCCAACCACCAGATATCGTAGTCATGGTATGTAGCCGTGGCAAGTAGGATCTGGATGGACTTAAGCATAGATCCTTAGAAAAAGTTTCATCATGATCCACACCTGGTCAATGATGCAAACCTTTAATAAGTCTAGCTTTGAAAGTCTCAACTTTTCCATGTACACCAAGTAATCTTCTCAAGATGTACTTGCTCCTGATGGGGATTTAACCCTTCAGATATAGCAACCAAAGTCCATACTTTGTTGGTGTATAAGGATTCCATCTCAGATCGCTAAACATCCAGCCATTCTTACAGAGTCTTACTCCAGATGGCCAGCTCGAAACTAGTTGGGTCATCATCTCATGATGCAATCCTCGCTCCCACTGTCATAGAGAAACAGAAGTATCTCTCAGGTGGGTGAGGAACCCTACTAGATCGGCGGAGAGGCTGAGGTCCGTTGGTTTCTACTGAATCCCTTGGTTCTATCAAATCATTAGCTGCAGTTTGTATAGCTGGAACCTTTCCAGTTGTACTTAACAGACCTTGCCTCGAGCTTGTCCGGATTTTGCTTTTAGACATAGGCCGGACAACCCCAAATCTTAACTAACTTAAGATATGGGCTCTTCCCCTTCCATATCACATATGAATTGGTAGGCACTGATTTGATTCGAACCCTATTCAATAGGTATGCAGCTTCATAAGTGCATAACTCCCAAAAGGAAACAGGTAACTCAGTAGTACTCATCATAGAGCACACCATATCAAATAGGGTGTATCTGCTCCGCCCCGATATACCATCGTGCCATGGTGTATATGGAGGAGTAATGCTGAGAGAGAATCTCATTCTCCTTTAGAATAGTCCAGGAATTCCATGCTCAAGTATTCTCCTCCTTGATCACATCAAAGGACATAATACTTATACCCTTATTTTGGTTCTCTACTTCTAACTTATATTCTGTGAATATCTCAAAAGGTTCGGACTTGTGTTTCAACAGGAACATAGGTCTGAAACTCGAAAGATCATCAGAGAATGTAATGAAGTATAAAGAATCAGTCTTGGTAAGTGTAGACAGGGGACCTACATACATCAACATGTATCATCCCTAGAGTTCATTAACTCTTTCTTTGTTTCCAGTAAACGGAGCTATGGTCATCTTATCTTTGTGACATGACTGGCGAGTTTCACAAGATGTAAATTCAAACCAATTTAAATATGCATCTTTATGTAACTCCAGCTAGTCGGGTCGCATTGATATGACCTAGTCTACAATACCTCAATAAGAATTCGTTCATTTCTGAACTCTTCCTCTTATGTGTGTTCCATATACTAAGAACTGTAGTTTGATTTAGAACAACAATGCTTTTAGATAACGTGCCTGAACCGATCAACTTTTGATATAGGAAATGTTCAAAACATTATCCAACAATACAAAATTTTATCATTTCTTTACTAATAAAGAGACTGATATGATTTTGTATATCAGGTTCGGTATCTAATAACATTCGTTCAGAATCAATGTATTACAATACAGGGTGACAGTGACCAACAGACTTGGCTGCAACACTTGCCCCGTTTTCTGCCTCATGAAACTTATCACCCGTTCTCAGTTTTTCTACCCTTTTGTAGCCCTATGTAACAGATTACATATCTGGGATCCTGATCCGGTATCATATACCAAGGATGTGGAGGATACTGAGAAACAGTTCTGTATAATGAACACACCCGAAGATGATGCATCGGCATGCACTCTCTTCGTTTGGACGGCACGGGAAATCTGGTATTCCCCAATTTCCTGCTCTGTCTTATAACATTTATAAGTGGGAGCGGGACCAACGTTCCCCAGCTCAGTATAATAAGCGGGTTCGGTCAATAATCCGTTTTATTATCTTGATTAAGGCATGATGTGGTCGCTACCAGGAGAGAGAGAGAAGAAAACACTCAGCGTGCGCTCTTGTAAGAATAGATTGGTTATTATTTTATCTAATCAGGATGGCTCCCACTGCTTTTTATCAAATCTTCCTTCAAACCCTAAAAGGAAAGACTAGCCGGGATTAATTACACACTACAAGTTCGCCAATCTTTCAGCCAGGCCAGTGTCGGTACTTTGAGGGAGGTCCCCCGTGCTTTCGCACGAACCTAATTAATGTAAACCTCGTTTTCCCAGAGGCGTAACCCCGTTGACACCTTTCTAGACACCTACTTGATCGGCTAATTGTAATGTATAAAACTCTCCCAGGAGTAACTCTTACTCGCAGCGGGTATCGGGATCCAACTATCTCATAGAAGGTATGCAATCTCATTGCAAATTTCAACACTTGAAATTCCCGATAATATTTTGCCCCTAGCTCGCTATGACCTTGACGCATGCCAAACAACCCATAGTCTGCTAGTCAAGTTCAACCCGTCATTTCCTGATTGAATTAAACCCACCCGCACGACCCTTGACGCATGCCAAACAACGCCGTACGAATACCCTAATCCAATCGCATCATATGCTAGCAGATAAGCACTAGTTAGCTACCGTACACTACGCCTTGACGCATGCCAAACAACCGCAGCACGAATACTAACTAGTACTTATCTGAAATGACGGAGGGCTACGACAGGTTTTTCTGAAAACCTATTGCGTAATGAACTTGATATCGTTGTAGAATCAAATGATTTTAAAATGAAGTGCTTTTGAGGCTTTTCTAGTTTTGCTAAAGGAGTCACTCCCGGTGAAGGGATCGTCGGTCCTTTCCTCGTCGAATGAGGTGCGGGATATATCACATATATCACTGTGCAAAGCAGAACTCTTAAAAGCTATCAAAAGACAAACCGAGGGTGTAGCATCTGCCAGTTATTGCTAAAGGAGTCACTCCCGGTGAAGGGATCTCGGTCCTTTCCTTATCGAATAAGGTGCAGGATATATCGCATATACCTCTGTGCAAAGCAAGAACTGTAGCTACCTGTTTTATTTTGAAATTCGATTCTACAACATCTTAGGTTTCTTTTATTTCATTAATCTCATTAATGAAGTCCCATCATTTAAGTACCTAAACATCACAGATAGATATGACGTACACTTATGCCATCCGCATTCGCCTCGATGTCCCCTCGTGCACCGTTAGGTTAGGTAACTAACGGCAGAGCGGGGCAGGGCTAGCGCGGGTGTAAAACATAAGTAACGTCTATATAATATATCATATATACTATATACTGTATCTATCAAAGAACAACACATGATCACATCACAGATATCGCAGCAGAAGAATCATATGAAATATTGGATATACTAGGACGTCCGTGTTTTCAATACGAGCCAGTATAAAACACGGATTCCACGGTCGTGATGAATAGCCAAACCCACACCCCTAGACCCCTACGAGAGCGGCAAGCAACCCTACCAATTCTAGAGTTAGGAAACCCGGCCTCGACTCCTCGAGTTGGTCTCCCACTGGACTCCAGAACCCGGTTACTTGTGCCCTCCTCCTTGGGTCTATCCTAGTGCGGAAAAGTAAATAATATACAAACGGTGACTACTTCCGCTACCTGGAAGTGCCCCGATAAAAGAATATTACATACAAGTTTTTACATGAATGAAAATGAAAAACACTCATCTCACATAAAAACCCCCGGCTATTCGAACACGACGATCCAATATAACATATCCAGCAACACATAACATCGCATGTCATCAACGTAAGTAAATATGTCCATCCCAATTGTCGTTGACATATAGCAACGAAACCGGCGATATCACATATTACACTTACGGTCACGGAAAAGAAAGTGTAAAACTACAACAGTTGGAATCCGCAATCTCCTCAGACATCGCATGCCTGACCAAATGAATTACTTAGACATCGCATGCCTAACAATTATAAACCCCGCATTTTAGTCTCATAATCGAAAACTCTTTTCAATATCAAGTCGGGCAATTCAACAAGATTCCCGACAGTCTGATCGAATACTCGTCGCAAACTTCAGTAGGCGGCTGCACCCCCGACGCCGTCGACGAAGTGCACCAAGGCGGAACACCGCTACCGCGAGCACCCGAACGGATGCTTTCGGCGACGGGGTTCTCCTACAGTCACTTGGTCGGGGCTATGGAGTGAAGCTGTCTATTAAGTTTACCCGGCGAGTATCCGTGTACGCTACGTGATTACGACGGACTTTTGATCACATCAAAATTCCGTGGCAACCGATCAAGTGAGACTAAATTGCTACGTTTATAACATTCATTCAGTTATCACATAACTTTTGCAAATTCCAATTATTGTATCCCATTCCAGATAAACAGAAAATGTTAAACTTTTCGATCGAACAATCGAACACCCAAGTTTTCCCGATACAGATCAACACATGAAATAAGTCTAACAACATTCAGTTCGTGCCTCAGTACCAACGGTCCAGCCGTAGAAGGGTCAAGCCAACGCCTCACATATGGCACGCCGTACTGCCCCAAACCCGAAGGTTCAAAGGGCAGTTCAAGACGGTCACATAATCGAGTTAAGGTTTGTTGTCTTCTAGAGGGTCCATCGCGTTACTTGCACTACTTAGACGTCGTTAAACTTCGGAAAAATCCAACACTTGGAAATTTCCCAACAGGGGAAAAATTGGGTATTTATATCCGGTCGAACTTTTCAACATGTTCAAAAATTATCCGGAAAACACATAGACAGAATTTAGACTTTCCGATCGAAACTACGAGTCCCCAAAACAACTCAGAAACACTCAACTCTTGAGTTCAGATCAAAATATTCCAGGAAAATCAGCACTGCGTGTTAGGAGATACTGTGCAATTTGGCCACGTGGCATGAATAGTTGGCCGCGGAAGGGCCGCACAAACCCTACTTGTGCGGCGCTTCTGCCGCACTCTGGTGGAATCGTGTGCTCAAATTTCACAGTTATTCTCAGAAAAGCCTGCTTGTTTTTCTGGATATTTTTAATTGCCAAAAATCAACAGTTTTGAAAAAAGTACAGAGAGCGATTTTGCAATGGGATTTCGGTTCGATCGGGTTTCTAATTCCGTCCGGGGATCGCCTAAGGCTCTAGCTAGGCTCTGATACCACTGTAGGGTTCCTAGGCACCCTAGTGAGGTCTCCCAAGCCATCAACCATGGCAATTTCAAAAATTATGGTGCCTACAAACCCTAGTGTACGGATCTATAACTAGATGTCTAGGCGAAACATAAACTAGCTAACAACTTAGCTAATGATAATACGGAAATACAACCTTTGTAGATCCAGTGCTCCACCTCCATAGCTCCGCAACGAGGTCCTCTCCGCTGTCCAAAAGAAATCCGGGCTCTAAAGTCGGCTTCGTCGGAGAGAAAGCGAGCTAGGTCGTCGATGTCCATGCCGAAGATGATCTACGTCGAGGCATCGCTAAATCAAGCTCGACCTTCACCAAACCCTAAAATCTTGTGAAGGAAACACACTCTACTTCTTGGCAAGAGGTAGAGGATGAAAAAATAGGATGTGGGTAAACTTTGGAAATGGATTTCTCACTCTTAATCATCAATCACCATTGATGAGGTTTGGTTTTCTTCACTTGAAGAAAGGAAGAAGAAGAAGAAAAATTATCATAAGAATAATTCTAAAATAAAAAGATTAATACATTCTTATCATCTTAGAACCATGGTTTAGTATAGAGAATTAATCATGGTTGAGTGGTATGGTTAGGGTTAAGGATGAGATAAGAATTGTGGACCAAGTCAAAGCTTCATGAAGCTTTAGCTAAACAACAAATGAAGCCACCATTCTATTCTCTTTCTTTTATTCATTTATCAAAAATAAATGGATAACTAAATAAGATAAATGAATAACAAATAATAAACCCTAACCATATCATTAACCAAGGTTCAATACTTTACACTTAACCAAAAAGCATGCATCATCAAACATGATACAAGCTAGTGCACAAAATCATATCACATATATAATGCGCACAACCCGAGTGAGAAAATCCATTTTAAAGTAAACCAATACTAATTAATGCAAAGTAATATATCAAATATATAATTATGCATTAAATCATTAAGTCAACACTTGATTCAATGATCCGGTCATGTCGCACACAACCGACTAGTATCTTTAGTAACAACTTATCGAATCAACACTTGATCCGATAACTCGGCTATATCGGATATAACCGATCAATGTCACATCGCGAGAATCAAATACAGTATCACATACTGGTATTATTCTCGGTCCCGCACATATCTCATATGCGCTCCTATTTCGTTTCGCTTGAGCTAGGAAACCTCTGTGTAGGACTCTAAAGACTCGTCAATACGCCGGCAGCAGATGATGATCATATCAAACACCCACAAGCCGCAAGCGGTCTGCTAAACGTAACGGCCACCCGGGTATTGAGCGATCTGAAGATTGACGAGCAAGCCCGCTCACACTCCAGTGAATCCGACCAGTAACACTACCGTACAGTCCGGTCTGATCGTCTGATATGTCGCATATCTCGCCTAGGGGTGGTAAACGTCAGACCCCAATAGCTCGATAAGTCGTGTCGATACGAGGTCTATAACACTTCGAGAAACTACTGGTAACACTTACCAGTAAATCTCAGCAACCCTGGCCAGGGATTTCCTGTTATAGCCAATCGAACACAGCGCAACATCAACTCCCTATACCGGGAGAGACGAATCCCCTCCTATCGCTCATTGCCTCCATGTGACTCGGGACTGTACCCAAAAACCACCGTTTTGCACGCCCTCTTGGACGTGGTAAGATGGAAATCAAAGCACAGTGGGAACCACACAAGACTCTATGACGATCTCGGGTCAACAGACTACTCTGTACCAGTGTCACCAGAGAACTGCCATCTGACGTGAGGTATAATACCATCTGGGAGTTCTCGGCGAGTCCGTCCAGTGTACCCAGTCTCTACTGAGCACCCGTATATCTCCTCCGATGTCAAACACCAATGGATATGGGATCATCCATCGCCCATCTGTATGGGTCGAGAAGATACACGCTAGTCTACTCTGGTATATCGATGCCCCGTCTCGATACACCCACGACTAGGGACTTTGAAGGATGTACTTATGGACTACCATGTCCCCACTAGTATGATCCGCATCATAGTCCAGGTAGTCAAGTACACATCCTAAGGGCTTTACCAACATGTAACAGAGAGACAATCAGTATACACGTTAAGGTAAAGAGTAACCAGATAGCATACTATCATGTCGAGCAAGAAAGTCCTCCCTATATATGTCCCAGCATCCACTACAATATACATCCTATGTACAGTAATGGCCTCTAGGGCATACATATAACTAACAAAACCAAGTCCAACACTCATAAACCCATCATCAAACCACAAAAGTCAAGAAATGATGAGTGAAGAAGTCAAATGATGGTGCAACCATCATGAAGCAACAACATGCAAATAACACCCTCCATATATCAAATTTGCATGCTTGCAAATAAGCCCTCCTCTACCATTTTTCAGCCAAGGAAAGATACAAAGGAAAATGGCCGAAACGGAATGCAAACTGGCAACTTCAGAAAACTGATCCCGTAATAAATTACACGAAAACCCCGCTACTGTATATACATACCTGCATTTGTATTGCGACCGAATACAAATGCAATGAGACAAAATCTACACTGTACAATACTAGGATCCGGCTTAAACCAAAGCCCGCTAGTATTATCTGTCCGATCATGATCCGTGCAATACCGCACGTATCTGATCGAACCCTGCCATATCTCCATACGGCCTCTACAGCGTTTCGCCCGAAACTTGAGAAAACGGTCTGTAGGGAACTCTAAAGACTCGTCAATACTTTGGCTGTGGATTTAACCACTAGCACGTCAGAGGTATTGGCCATACGTAACGGGGTACCAGGTATTGACCAAAAGGAACGTCGATGAGCGAACTCATCCTGACATCCTACTGAGCCTGTCAGTGACAATATCCATACAGTCCGGTCCGTTCGTCTATGAGCATCGCATGGCGGGCCTAAGGGGTTGGTAAAAGTCAGACCCCCAAAAGCGGTACAAGTCGTGTCGGAGTGTAGCCCAGAACACCCTAAGATACTAGTGGAATACCTACCAGTAAATCTCCTGCCTTGGCCAAGGACTTCGTGTAATGACTCTCCTAGACACAGCGCGACCTCACCCCCAATACCGGAAGAGACGAACCCCTGCAGATCCGCTCACTGCCTCCATGTGGCTCGGGACTGTACCCAACTAAAACCTGTTTGCACGTCTCCTTTAAGCGTGGTAGGGTAGTAATCAAAGTACAGTGGGAACTCACACGAGACAAATGATGATCTCAGGTCGATGAACTAACCTGTACACATGTCACCAGGGAACTGCTATCTGACATCAGGTATAAGACCAACTAGCATGTTCCCGGCGAGTCCTGCCCGGTGTACTCATAACCCAATGAGCACCTGTATACATCTTAGGTGAACCAACATACACCAATGGCTTGTGAGACCGGCCACCGCCCCTCGTCGGGGTCTCGACTATATACACTAGTCTACTCTGGAGTATCGATGCCCTGTCTCAAAACTCCCACGGCTAGGGACCTTTTAAGGATGTGCTTATAGACTACCAGCTCCCACGTATATGATCGCCCTCATACTGCTGGCAGTCAAGCAAGAATCCTAGGGGCTCCATCAACGCGCAATAGTGACCTGTAAGGTCACCTAAAGCAGTACACGATGATAAAGATAAACCAGATAGCATACTATTATCTTGAGTAAGACTGTCCCTACTGGGACATGTCCTCCCTCAATCATTGCAATCACGTGCCTGTGATCCAATAATTAACTCTGAGGGCACTATCTCCAACAGTTTATACCAGTAGAATTAAATTCTACATTTTCCTAACAAAAATTTGGGGTATTCTCTGTTAAACAGAGCCGTTGGATCAAAAATCCAATGGTGATGATAAATCATCAAACAATAGAATTAAATTCTATTCTGAGAAATATTTGTCCTCAATCTTTATAAACAAAAAAGATTGCTTTCCGAAAAACAGAAAACCCTTGAATTAAAAATCACTGCTTGACAAAATAAAATTCTATATATGGGAAAATATTTCCCCAATCTTGTTAAAAAAACAAGAAAACATATTCTGTAAAACAGAAGTTCTTGGATCAAAGATCCAACGGTGGGTAAAATTCCCCAAATCAATTTTGATACCAATTAAATCAATTGGAACCTCTCAATAAGAGATTTTCTCAAAACTAATTAACAATTTGCCTCCACTATATAAAGGAGCCGAAATATCAAGTCTCAGATAAAGGGAACCCCCCATAAGCTTTTGAAAAATACAGAAAGCTTTCAAAACAAGAGAGAATTCAATTCTCAATAAAAGAAGAAGACTTTCTTCATCAAAACCCTAGGTAAAGAAAATACAGAAATCAAAATATCTCTTTTTACCTATCTAAAACTTTAACCCTTCTCAAAGAACTTAGATTTTTCTCTGGATCACAGATCCATAGAACAAGTCTCCCACAAGTTGAGAATTTAATTCTCATCGGGAATATGTTCTTCTTGAGAATCAAAAATTCAGAAAAGAATTAGGTTAAAAAGAAAGAAAAAAAGAAAAAGAACATATATTTTGGAAATTTAATTCCTCGGAAATTAGGGTTTAACCCTACATAAAGAACTTAGTTCTTAGGAAAAAAAAAGAACTTAGTTCTCCAATGAAGAAAAAAACGATCCAAGGTCTTCAAAATAGAGATCTTGATGATCATTAATGACCAAAATGGTATTAACAGAGATTTAATTTCTAAAAAAGAAAAGAGATTAGCGCCCCACGTGTTTCTCACTTGGGCGCCCTCCCAACAACGCCAGCGCCTCACGTGAAAAACACGTGAGCGCCCAAAGCAGAAAGCAAGCGCCTCATGTGAAATACACGTGTGCGCTGAATAAAAGTATTTAGTGCTTCATATACAACCAAAACGGTCGAGTGCTTAGCACTGATTGGGCAGCGTCCAGCGCCTCAGGTGCTCCTCATGTGGGCACCACACAAAAGTACTTAGCACTTCAAATACAACCAAAATGGTTGGGCGTTTAGCACTGATTGGGCAGCGCTCAGCGTCTCGCGTGCTCTTCACGTGGATGCCAAAAAAAGTGCTTAGCACTATATATATAATTGAGTGCTTAGCACTGATTGGACAGTGCCCATAATTAAAGGTTTCACATGATACCCGTGTGAGCATCAGAGCGTCAAATAAGTGCTTAGCACATTTGCATAAAAAGAGGGCTGAACAAACAGAGTCGAAATAAGTGCTTAGAACTTTTGAACAAAAAAAAAAGACTCGGCAAACTAAGCCCAAATTTGCTAAGTCTCTTGCAGTTGAGCCCAAATGCTCTATTGTTGGACCTTAATAAAATTTAAGAATCCTTAAAATATTGCTAAGTTGATCTTAGTCTCAAATAAGACTAATGTATCCTTAGTTAAAAATAAATTGGGTCCAAACGCTCATTTGTTTAAGTTGATCTTAATCTCAAACTAGATTAACGGTCCTTAAGCCCAAAAAAATATATTTTTGAACTAAAAGTGTCACGCCCCGCTTCCCAGAGTGCGCTAAGATAGGCACGTGACAGAGCCAACCATGCTACCTGTAGATAGGAAAAATCCCTCTACAGTCACATTACGGTTGTAGAGATATCATCAACAAGAAAGTAAATAAACTATCCAGTACATGTCCATGAGCCAGAATAAACGAGTCAAGAAATAATATGCGGAAGCAATAAATCCAAGTAACAATAACATCCGGAAAGTAAGGAAATAACTAACTGGATACTAACAGGATCCTCACTGCTCGGTCTGACGGCGGAAATCCTCTTGATCAGCCTGCGACAAAGGTAGAGGATCTGGGCCATGCAAAACCCAGACGTCGGTGCGTCATAATATCAACAATAATATAAGCAAGCAGGATGTGATGAAATATGCAGGCATGAAGTATGAACAGTACCAAGTCCTCAGTAACAAGTAAAACATAACATGAATATAGATCAGTGGACATGTTATAAACAGGTGAATTGCAGTGAGTAGTCTAAACTGTGCTATAGGGTTATCTACTCTAAAGTTATTCGAAATCAATTAATGTAATTCTCATCGTAACCCGTCGGTCTATGCCCCATTCATTCCCCATGGGACCACGGTAAAATGATGTAATAGACTGTGAGTCTATGTCCTGTTCATTCCCCATGGGGCCACGGTAAAATGATATAATAGCTCTTGGAGTTACGTTCAGCTACATTCTTGATTTCCCCATACCCCCAAGTTATGTGTGTAAGTCAGGTATTGATAAATCTGGAGCTAATGCCAACACAGGATCAAGCAGGTACAGGTTTGTCTAAATAGACAACAGGAAATGTCCGTAGGGATAACAGGTCAAGATTGTCGGCATTATTAACAAGATCAGGTAACATGTCAAGCTGTGGTACATCAGGTCATGTCAGGTAGTGTACATGTATCAAGTCATGTCAAGTGGTGGTGTATCAGGTGTCAAGTCAAGCGGTGGTATATCAGTTCATGACAGGTAGTGCACATGTGTCAAGCGGATACTCATACTAAAACTGTAGGAAGTACGGATGCACGGTAAAGTATGGATGCACAAATATTTTGTTAGGGGTTACATCATGACTATGTAGGATGCACAATTATCAAGCATGGTGCACTAATACAACAGTAACATGAAATAATATGGTCTCGGTGTGCAACTAGATATGTAATAAAACGTACAAATACAGACGGATACTATAAAACTGTAAGTCGGTAAAATTTGCTGAATATTAAAACACAAGCACTATTATTTATTAAATAGATATTGATATAATAATATTAACATGGATAACATATTCAAACCGATTAATAACTATAAAACTGGTATTGATTAACCATGCACAAGAAAGTTCCGTTCAGAAATTCAGCGTCACCCTGATTTGTAAAATAGCTTAAAAATAACAAAATTTCTCCAAAAGGGACGTGTATCATACCAAAACAAAGATAATTAAATAAGGTTTTCATTTTTATAAGTATAAGCATCTCAGGTTGTCCCTACAAAAAGCTATGAACATTCGAAATTGAAAGTTTGCTGCTGGAATTTCCCTGGACAGCAGTTTAGAGATATTTTCATTTGCATTTTACGTTATTTAAACAATTTATTTTGCAAGTAAATATTTTATAGAGTTATATTATTCTGAGTTAGCTTCGTAACGAACTAAAGAACGTATACTAATGATTTTTCTATGATTTATAATGAATTTTATAAGGTAAGGTGTACAGTAAATTTTAGATTTGTCGTATCCGCTTTACGACAACGTTTCATGTGTAAACTATAATATTTTCAAATGTATAACATTATAAAATGCAGATTATAAACTAATTAAGGATAATAATAAGAAATATTACGACGATATATATTTTAAATGATATGGATGCAAACGGGTATCACATAATCGTAAAATGATAAACTAACAAGTGCGGAACATATAACTAAGCAATATGAAATGTAACTATTCAATTTGATGCAGTATATGATAGTATAGTAGTAACAAGATAAGTTTTCATGACCTAGATCTGAAATGATATGAATGGATGCAAACGGAACATCGAAAAGTTATAAAACTAAATATGGGGTGCATGATTTTAAATACAGGTATTCCATTGTTAAAATAGATGTGTCTAAAGTAATGTAGCATATAATTAAGATTGCTTTGCATGCCCTAAATCTGAAATGCACTATACAAATGTAAACGGAACGTCGAAAGGCTGTAATATGAAACATGCGATGCTTGATTTAAAATACAGGTGTGATTTATTTAAATAGATATATAATGAGTTATATATCATGTAGTAAGATTAACTTTCCTAGACGGAACAAGAACGGATGTGTACGGAACGTCATTCGTCGGTGAAATGTCGCGACGCGCGCACGGTACACGGAACGGTTCCAAACAACGCACGAGAGTGATCACGCAAGTCAGGTACGTTCACTGGATCACTCAGATCGTCAGAGACGAGTACGGCTCCGGCGGTGATCACCGGAATCAAGAAATAAGATCAAGAAAAAGAAAGAAGAAAGAAGAAGAAGAGGCTGTGTATTAAATAAGGAAAGAAAAAATTAAATAAATAAAATATATATAAATATATATATGCAGAGGGGAGAGAGAGAGAAAGGGGTTGTTAGTTTGTTAGGAAATTAGTTTAGATTTAAATTTTAAAAAATCTTTTATTAGTTAACTAAATTTTAATTTGTGTCAATTTATAAAATTAATATTATATAAATAAAATTTGATATTCTGGTAAATATAAATATAGTCCAAAACATGCCCGGGTCGGGTCTAAAATTCAGTTTTAAAATACGAAAAATATACATATCGACCAAAATAAAAAAAATGAATGTCCGGATAACGAAAAATGCATACCCCCAAGAACGGATGCACGCATGTGCACGTAGCCATCCAAA
Source organism: Agapanthus africanus (assembly GCA_030015575.1). NCBI lineage: Eukaryota > Viridiplantae > Streptophyta > Magnoliopsida > Asparagales > Amaryllidaceae > Agapanthus > Agapanthus africanus. The sequence goes on from CM057339.1 coordinate 228,295,841, forward strand.
CAAGTCCATTTCACTGAACGGGACGAGAACAAGATGCGTGGATGCTACCACGGGGCTAGGGGTATCATGCAGGCCATGTAATGTATTTTTTAAAATATTTTATGTGACTTAAAATGTTATATTGTAAAAATGCAAATGCCAGATAAAATGCCAGTATGCACTAATCATGAAAATTCACCAGTCTACGTAACAAGTCAGGATAATTCATAAATATGAATCAAATAAGTTCAAGCAAGCGGGTCGGGTCGAATGCAATGTAAAATGTAAAATACTATTCACACCCAAAACACGATAAATCAGGAAAATACCACAATTAAGGAAATACGAGAACTGGAATTGGTATAAATGAACTAGGTTATTACATTATACCCAACTACAAAAGAATTTCGTCCTCGAAATTCCAAGAACAAGAAAGGATAGACAATCAAGAAACTACAAGAATAGTGTGGAAACTTCTGCCGGATTTCATCTTCTCGTTCCCAAGTTGATTCTCCATGCGAGCGGTTTCCCCAAGAAACAAGTACGAGAGGGATAACCTTGTTCTTAAAGACATTTTCCCTTCGATCCACAATCGACATCGGTCGTTCCTCAAATGTTAAATCTTCTCGTACAGTCTGCTTCGAATGATCTAGCACGTGTGTTTCATCTAGAACATACTTACGGAATTGAGATACATGAAACACGTCATGAACATTCACCAAAGATTGTGGTAACGCCAATCGATAAGCCACTTCTCCAACACGCTCCATAATCTCGAAAGGCCCCATGAATCGAGGACTAAGCTTGCCTCGACTCCCAAAACGAATCACTCCTCTAGTCGGTGATATCTTCAAGAATACCAGATCACCAACAGCGAACTCTAGAGGTCTTCTCGATATGTTGGCCCAACTCTTCTGCCAATCTTGTGATGCCTTCATGTGATTCCGGATAGTATTAACTTTCTCTACGGTTTGCACGATCAAATCCAGTCCCAACAATCTTCGTTCTCTAACACCGTCCCAACAAACATGTGAGCGACACTTGCGACCATACAATCTTAGAATGGAGCCATCTGAATAGTCGCCTGAAAGCTGTTGTTGTATAAAAACTCCACCAAGTGTAGATGATCCTCCCACGAACCCTTGAAGTCCAACATGCAAGCTCTCAACATATCTTCAAGAGTTTGGATTGTTCTCTCCGACTGGCCATCTGTTTGAGGATGATAAGCTGTGCTAAACTTCAATCGAGTCCCCAAACTTTCCTGTAAGCTCCTCCAGAAGTGTGATAAGAATCGGGTGTCACGGTCGGACACGATGCTCACAGGTACTCCATGCAATCTCACAATCTCTTGCATGTACCGTTCTGCTAATGCTTCCATTGACTGACCAACTCGAAACGGTATGAAGTGAGCTGCCTTGGTCAATCGATCAATAATCACCCAAACTGCATTGTTGCCCTTTGGACTCCGCGGTAAAGCTGTCACGAAATCCATGGTTATATGTTCCCACTTCCATTGAGGAATCGGAAGTGGTTGCAATAAAACAGCAACCCTTTGATATTCAGCCTTAACTTGCTGACACACCAAACACTTTGCTACAAAGCGAGCAATCTCCCTTTTCATGCCTCCCCACCAGAAATGCTGTCGTAGATCACGGTACATCTTCGTGCCTCCTAGATGTACGGAATACGCAGAACTGTGTGCCTCCTTCATAACTTCTTCGCGAATATCTCCTTTTGGCACACATAAACGGCTACCATATTGCAACGAACCATCTTCATGAATTAACAAGTCCGTTCGAAATCCAGCTTCAACCCGTTCTCGAAACCTTTGCAATCTTGGGTCCTTCGACTGCACTGCTTTAATACTCTCGATCAATGACGACTATACTTGCAGCTGCATCAACTGTCCTGAAGAATGCAGTAGCACGATCTCCAACTCGAATCTCCGAAAATCTTCCATAAGCTCCTTCTATGCAGTCAACATCCGAATTGCTGGCAACCGACTAAGCGCATCCGGCACTACATTAACTTTCAACGGATGGTACTTGAGATCAAGATCATAGTCGGCCATCAGCTCCAACCATCTACGCTGCCTCATGTTAAGCTCTTTCTGTGTGAACACATACTTTAGGCTTTTGTGATCGGTGAATACTTCGACCCTTTCGCCCAGTAAGTAGTGTCTCCAAATCTTCAAATCGAAAATCACTGCTGCAAGCTCCAAGTCATGAGTTGGATAATTCTTCTCATGGGTCTTCAACTACCTCAATGCGTAAGCTATAACTTTCCCATGCTGCATCAAAACACATCCCAAACCTTTCCCAGATGCGTCGCTGTGAATCACCAATCCCCCGGAACCGTATGGTACGGTCAAAATAGGAGCGGTTATCAATCTTTGCTTCAATGCCTTAAAAGCTGACGCACACCTATCCGTCCATACGAACGGTACTTCCTTACGCGTAAGCTTGGTTAAAGGCTCAGCCAAATGGGCAAAATTCTCCACGAACCTTCTGTAATAGCCGGCAAGTCCAAGAAAACTTCTGATCTCTGCTACGTTCTTCGGAATCAGCCAATTTTGAACTGCTGCAATCTTCTTGGGATCAACGGCGATTCCATCTCCGGATACGACGTGCCCCAAAAACTTCACTTCTTCAAGCCAAAACTTGCACTTGCTCATCTTTGCATATAATCTTTCTTTCCTCAATGTCTGCAGTGCGATCTTCAAGTGTTCCGCATACTCTTCAATGCTCCTCGAGTAGACCAGAATATCATCGATGAACACCACTATAAACTGGTCCAAGAACGGTGAAAAGATTCGGTTCATCAAGTCCATAAATATCGCCGGTGCATTCGTGACTCCGAATGGAATCACTAAATACTTGTAATGTCCATACCGAGTTCGGAACGCAGTCTTGCAAATATCTTCTGATTTAACTCAGACCTGATGATATCCGGACCGCAAATCCAGCTTTGAGAATACCCCCGCGCCACTAAGCTGCTCGAACAATTCGCCAATGCGAGGGATCGGGTACTTGTTCTTAATAGTCACCCGGTTTAATTCTCGATAATCGATGCACATCCTCCTTGTGCCATCTTTCTTCTTTACTAGAAGAACTGGAGCTCCCCAAGGTGAATTGCTGCTGTGAATTCAACCCTTCTCTAGCAATTCGGTAACCTGCTTCTTTACTTCTTCTACCTCCACTGGTGCCATCGGATAGTACGCCTTTGAGATTGGCGCTGCACCAGGAACAAGATCGATCGCGAACTCCACATCTCGTTTTGGCGGTAAACCCGAGATGTCCTCGAACACGTCCATGAACTCTCAAACTACAGTCGACGCTTCCTCCTTATCAACTTCCATTGACGAAAGAACATTGCTTGTCGGCCTAGCCCTAAACTCGACTAGCCCGACAGAACTTCTACCTCCAGCAAAACAAACTCCGGATGTCCGGGAATCTGGAAAATCACTTTCTTTGCCCTACAATCAATGTGAGCGTGGAAAGTGAGACCATCAATTTCCAAGACAACTTCATAACCGCCGGTATCGATCACCAAGAAATCTGCAAAACATAAACGGGTAAGCAATGAAACGGAGAGAACCAAGGTAATAGAACGACCATGAAACAAGGAAATGAAACAAGACCAGGACTCCAAGTTACTTAAATAGAGTACCGCATTGTAACCATGTTGCAGTTCATAGTTACAATCACATAACTCCGTTCAAGTCGCCCAAATCCTAGTATCAGAATCAAAGGAATAGGACGGAAGAAACAATAAGGAACTAAAAGGATTCAAGCCGAGATGCAAAGTGGTTTGCATATCGTCAAGGAAAAGGATCAAGAGAAAGATATGATTCAAGAATCACGATAACAATGTGGCAGGACATGTTCCTAATTACGGATTTTCCGATTCGTGTATTGGGTCCAATACCCAACTACAAAAGAATCAAACCCGATTAACCTAAATCCTATGTCTCTGATACCAAACAAACCTTGTCACGCCCCGTTTCCCAGAGTGCGCTAAGATAGGCACGTGACAGAGCCAACCATGCTACCTGTGGATAGGAAAAATCCCTCCACAGCCACATTACGGCTGTAGAGATATCATGAACAGGAAAGTAAATAAACTATCTAGTACATGTCCATGAGCCAGAATAAACGAGTCAAGAAATAATATGCGGAAGCAATAAATCCAAGTAACAATAACATCTGGAAAGTAAGGAAATAATTAACTAGATACTAACAAGATCCTCACTGCTCGGCCTGACGGTGGAAATACTCTTGATCAGCCTGCGACAAAAGTAGAGGATCTGGGCCATGCAAAACCCAGACGTCAGTGCGTCATAATATCAACAATAATATAAGCAAGCAGGATGTGATGAAATATGCAGGCATAAAGTATGAACAGTAACAAGTCCTCAGTAACAAGTAAAACGTAACATGAATATAGATCAGTGGACAGGATATAAACAGGTGAAGTGCAGTGAGTAGTCTAAACTGTGCTATAGGGTTATCAACTCTAAAGTTATTCGAAATCAATTAATGTAATCCTCATCATAACCCATCGGTCTATGCCACGTTCATTCCCCACGGGACCACGGTAAAATGATATAATAGACTGTGAGTCTATGTCACGTTCATTCCCTACGGGACCACGGTAAAATGATATAATAGCCCTTTGAGTTACGTTCAGCTACATTCTTGATTTCCCCATACCCCCAAGTTATGTGTGTAAGTCAGGTATTGATAAATCTGGAGCTAATGCTAACACAGAATCAAGCAGGTACAGGTTTGTCTAAATAGACAACAGGAAATGTCCGTAGGGACAACAGGTCATGATTGTCGGCATTAGTAACAAGATCATGTAACATGTCAAGCTGTGGTACATCAGGTCATATCAAGTAGTGTACATGTATCAAGTCATGTCAAGTAGTGGTGTATCAGGTATCAAGTCAAGCAGTGGTATATCAGGTCATGACAGGTAGTGCACATGTGTCAAGCGGATGCTTATACTAAAACTGTAGCAAGTACGGATGCACGGTAAAGTATGGATGCACAAATATTTTGCTAGGGGTTACATCATGACTATGTAGGATGCACAATTATCAAGCATGGTGCACTAATACAACAGTAACATGAAATAATATGGTCTCGGTGTGCAACTAGATATGTAATAAAACGTACGAATACAGACGGATACTATAAAACTGTAAGTCGGTAAAATTTGCTGAATATTAAAACACAAGCACTATTATTTATTAAATAGATATTGATATAATAATATTAACATGGATAACATATTCAAACCGATTAATAACTATAAAACTGGTATTGATTAACCATGCACAAGAAAGTTCCGTTCAGAAATTCAGCGTCACCCTGATTTGTAAAATAGCTTAAAAATAACAAAATTTCTCCAAAAGGGACGTGTATCATACCAAAACAAAGATAATTAAATAAGGTTTTCATTTTTATAAGTATAAGCATCTCAGGTTGTCCCTACAAAAAGCTATGAACATTTGAAATTGAAAGTTTGCTGCTGGAATTTCCCTGGCCAGCAGTTTAGAGACATTTTTATTTGCATTTTACGTTATTTAAACAATTTATTTTGCAAGTAAATATTTCATAGATTTATAGTATTCTGAGTTAGCTTCGTAACAAACTAAAGAACGTATACTAATGATTTTTCTATGATTTATAATGAATTTTATAACGTAAGGTGTACAGTAAATTTCAGATTTGTCGTATCCGCTTTGCGACGACATTTCATGTGTAAACTATAATATTTTCAAGTGTATAACATTATAAAATGCAGATTATAAACTAATTAAGGATAATAATAAGAAATATTACGACGATATATATTTTAAATGATATGGATGCAAACGGGTATCACATAATCGTAAAATGATAAACTAACAAGTGCAGAACATATAACTAAGCAATATGAAATGTAACTATTCAATTTGATGCAGTATATGATAGTATAGTAGTAACAAGATAAGTTTTCATGACCTAGATCTGAAATGATATGAATGGATACAAACGGAACATCGAAAAGTTATAAAACTAAATATGGGGTGCATGATTTTAAATACAGGTATTACATTGTTAAAATAGATGCATCTAAAGTAATGTAGCATATAATTAAGATTGGTTTGCATTCTCTAGATCTGAAATGCACTATACAAATGTAAACGGAACGTCGAAAGGCTGTAATATGAAACATGCGATGCTTGATTTAAAATACAAGTGTGATATTTATTTAAATAGGTATATAATGAGTTATATAGAATGTAGCAAGATTAACTTGCCTAGACGGAACAAGAACGGATGTGTACGGAACGTCCTTCGTCGGCGAAATATCGCGACGCGCGCATGATACACGGAACGGTTCCAAACAACGCTTGAGGGTGATCACGCAAGTCAGGTACGTTCACTGGATCACTTAGATCATCAGCAACGAGTACGGCTCCGGCGGTGTGATGAAGGTTGTTATTGTGTGCAGCTCTGCCAATTAACTGAAGGTTGTTAGAACGGGCAGAAGGTTGTTAGAGAAGGTTGTTACCGGATTCTTAGCGGGTTCACTTGTAATCTTTCTTGTATAAATCCTTGGAAAAGGAGATCGAATGTAAGAAAATTGTTGTGTTTTTTCCTTATCAGTTCAATTCAATTCCTGTTCTTGTCAATTCAATACGTTACGATTTTATTCCCAAATTTCCCCCAAATCAAACCCTAGATTGGAAAAATGCCTAAGAAAAATACGAAGGTGAGCGATCAAGCTCATCAATCGGTATCAGAGCTTCAAGGAGAGGATCACGATGTCGAAGAAATTGATGCAGATTCAATAACCAGGGTTCAAGATTGGGGTCCTAAAATTCAACAAATT